>CM068376.1:304194036-304871536 GCA_034769895.1 Magicicada septendecula | reverse complement strand
TGTTGTGCTATATAAAAGTCTTGCATTAAATAAATTAAAGTGTTTAAGGTAAAGAAAATTTAATGTTTTAAAGTTTATTTAAATGTTTAAACTATTAGCAAGGCAAAATAGTAAGCCACACAAAGCCTCGTATTTAGCCAATCGGGTATCTGGGTAGGGTTCTGGCGGGAGTTTAGAATAGAAATAATTCAAAAACAAATACAATTTCGAAAGAAAATATCTTAAGTTAACTATTCTTAATGGATTTTTGTATTAATCTAAATAAGTTAAAAAGAGCTAATGTGTTTGTAAATATAATTTATATGTGCTGGCCTTGAGATTAAGTGTTATAAGGGTTGTGTTCATTCTCTAAAAAAAATAAAACTTTGTCAACACATTTTGTTGTAGTTTATTTCTGATAGAAAATAATAAGTAGCAGCACTATATAAACCCCCCCCCACACACACACATATTATATATATATATATATATATATATGTATTTCAACGATACAAATTAAAATTGCGTAGATAGGTAATATTGAAATTATTTCAACAGAGTCTATATCTGGAGGTAGGAAAATTTATTAAATTAAAACATTACAATTTATTATTGTCTTATTACTTTATAATATAAAATTGTTTATTAAAATTTGTCTTTCAAAATTGAGTCTATGGGCTTGTTTTACAACTATGTTACTTGTTGCGTTGAATTCCACTGTTTGCCTAGCCTCTCGACGCTCCGCACGCAGTCGACTGGACCGCTGCAACTCTGCACGTCGACCGTTCGAAGATCACTAACGCTGACAATTTATGTTGAAACTTCACGTCTTTGCACACACGCACACTGCGACATGAACTGTTATTATTGTTATTGTTTACATTTGAAGTTATGTTGACACTCGGTTTGTTTATTTTTAAGTAATTCGCAACAGATTCATTTTTGATGTCCATATGTCCTAACTTTACGCTATAATGTTTGTTATTTACCATGCACATCAAAGTATTATTACTAAAATCAATTACTGCATTTATTTTGGTTAAAGTGTCAGTACCGAGTATAACATCATATACAAGTTCTTTAATTAATAGTACTGGCACGTTAATCTCGACTCCCTGTGTTGTGATAGACACCAATGCTTGTCGGTTAATAATTTGATTATCATTTGTAGCTGTTTTAATAATTGTGTTGTTTACAGGTAATATTGGTGCCTTATCAAACTGAGTCTTATGTTTATTTATAAATTTTTCGCTTATTAAATATACCTGAGCTCCGCTATTTAAATCAAGGTGTGTCATATATTTGACCCCTTGACACTTAATAAATAAATTCTCTGCATTTGGTACGCAGTCATAACACCTTTGGGTGATACTGTTTAAATTCCTCATGTCTAAACATATCCGTATGTCATTGTTATTCTTTTTCACAACTACCATCGGGTTGAGGAAATTGCTATTGAATCTTTCAATAATATTATTTTCTAGCATCGTCGAAATCTCCTCATCAACTTGCTTTTGATAATGTAAGGGGATAGGGTAAGTTTTT
Organism: Magicicada septendecula; assembly: GCA_034769895.1. NCBI lineage: Eukaryota > Metazoa > Arthropoda > Insecta > Hemiptera > Cicadidae > Magicicada > Magicicada septendecula. The sequence goes on along the minus strand of CM068376.1, from coordinate 304,870,012 downwards.
CTCACTAATTTACTTTCGTCTGTGACCCGAATTTCATGGACATATTCATCCGTAGCAGTATGATGATTTTCAAACATCGGTTTATTTTGATTTAATAACGCGTCTAATCTGCTTTGTTGCACTGCAGTCAGCTTATCACTGTTATTATTTTAATTTACTCAATCTCAGGAATTAAGACTGGGTAAAATAGATCGTGTATTGATCTTACACAAACTCCGGTTTCTTGAAGTGTTCTCGCGTAACTATCAAAATATCATGGCAGATATTTTGCCCCTAGCGGAAATCTTCTACTGTACGCGGGGAAGCACTAGAATGATCTATTTTTTTATTTGAGTTCTCTAAGTGGTAATGGTTACAAAGAACTCGAACCGTGAACCAACTTCTAAGTCTACAGGAAAACGACCTGTCTTGTCACGAAAAACTCATAGCAGCGAGTACGTCTTTCTATAACGAGTCTTTGGAAGGAACTGAACGGTCCGTCCGCTAAAAGCGTCCGTCTCAAATAAATTTTAGATCTTCTGATTGGTTGAAACTTTAGCAACGTCACAGATGAGAACACAGATAGACTGAAATCAGGCTTAAACTCTGTCCGATTCTGCAAAGCCCTGTCTAGATTTGGATTTAATCTACAAATTTTATTACTTTCTAGGAGATAACGAGAATAAAAGAAGGCTGATTTCATTAAAAAAAATCATATAAAAATTATAGTTGTAGAGAACTGATTATATGGAAAACGTAGCTTATAACCATGACAATACTCTGTCCAAGGTTCAGAACGAAATGTTAATTTTCCTCGAAGTTATGACATAAAATGTAAAGCACCCGCGCACCCGCGCACTTACACACAAATATTTCACATGACATAAAAGAGAATAAAGCTGTGAACATTTTGACATAACATACTTTTTTAAACATAGCTTGGCTCAAAACTTATGACTACTTAACAAAGAAAGAACAAAATCAATTTAAAACATGTCTATGGCCATCAGAAATTGTTATATAGGATTAGTATTCCACTTAAATGAACTTCATATCCTGTGTACTGTTGTAATACACACACGCGCGCACACACACACAAACACACACACATCAGCCTACTGTATATTACAATTATATTAAATAATTATTCTTCGTATTGTTTAAATTAGCAGCCATCCTTACTATTTCTTTTATGAATTTGCTAACTGCTATAATTTTTTTATTGTTCGACTAAGCTTTTCGTCATTACTGACATCTTCAGGTCTTAAACAAACAAACTGGTTGTTTAAGACCTGAAGATGTCAGTAATGACGAAAAGCTTAGTCGAACAATAAAAAAATTATAGCAGTTAGCAAATTCATAAAAGAAATAAATAATTATTACATTTAATATTTATAATGAATTAACCTCAAGATATTTTTTTCCAGACACAGACACAAAAACCGGAAGGCTGAGGATGGGAACAAGATGGTACCCGAAACATGTTCCTAATAAGGAAAAAAAAATATCTTGAAGTAAATTCATTATAAATATTAAATGTATTATATACATCAAGAAACGGACTGTAGCAGAAAGTGATTGAATAAATAATTATTATATAGTAGAATAATAATTAATATAACTCATAAAGCCAAATAGAAAATTTAATCTTAGGTCTATATACGGAAGAGAATCTACTCTTATTACTATTACTATTATTATTATTATTTAGGACTGCCTGATTTTCACCAGCGTCTTCAAACGTTGTGCAGGAACTTGAAACAATGACACCCACGACATAAAGTTTCCCTTCGTAGCGCAGCGTTTATATTAATACAATGTGCTCAGGGAAAATGATAAAATTTGGAAGTCAATAGTGAAATGCTATAAGTGAAGTTTTACGGACGTGTAACGTGGAGTACGGGAGTAGAGTCCGGAGCACAGGATTCAGGATTTTAAGATGTGGTTATGTGGAAAAAATTGAGAGGAAAAACTGGTTGATAGTGTGAGTAATAAGGAGATTTGAAACAGAATAAAATAAGCCAGAATACCAGATACTGCTCACAAGAGGAGGGGAATCGGGTATGTCATATTACATGAGTAAAAAATATCAAACGACTGCACTGTGGAAGGCAGTGGCGGATTTGAATATATTGCGACCATAGCCAGTTTATCCCTGGAGGCTCCCTTTAAAAAAAAAAAGCAAATTTATTATCACATTTTAACACTTTTCAACTTGACACTTTGTTTTAGTCTTTTATTTGAGTTAAAAGTATTTGACAATGATTTATTTACAAATATACACTTAACATTAGAATACTTTTGTGAAACTTTATGCATGATCACTTAAAGTAAATTGAGAACAACGTAATAAAATAGACATGTAAGCCTATTGATTTTCTGTATTAATTTAGTTCATCCCCTCCAAAAAAAATTCCCATGTCCCCCCCAAGAACTGCGGCTCTAGTCTGCCTAGTTGAAAATCCACAGCTGGTGGAAGGTAAAAGTGGAAGAGAAAGGAATAGATTAACGATGATGTACGATGCTAAGAGGACTAAAGAACAGGTCTTGGGCAGGAGCAATTCGAGGCAAAGCGTGACGTGAGGGAACAACGTATAACGAACACTTTGCCTCGGCGGTACCTGTAGTATTGCGTATCAGGATATTTTGATCAGCTATTTGTAGACACTTAACTTATTACACAGAGAGTGACGAAGTTTCATATACCGTACAAAACGATGGGCTTTATAGATCAGCATGCCAACACGCATGCAGGCTAACACTACTGATAATTAATATCTACATTTTTTGGCATACTCACCAAGAGTCCAGCCATCGTCGTTGTTCTGTTTTCTTTCCAACGAGAAATGTGTTATTGGACAGTCACCGTCTCCCCATCTTTCCAGATGTACAGTCAGCGAATGCAGCAAACTGCTAACCGCCTAAAATAAATGCTTCTGTTGTAAGCAAGTTCTAGTCGTGCAAAGTACTTACATAGACATTAATATTCTTTGGCGGCTATTTAATAATCTGTCTGTTTGTGAACGACATTATGTAAACAGCCTAGATTGTGAATAAAATAAGTAATAAGGCTTATTTCCTTATCGAGAAGTGAGCAAATAAATACATTTACTTTAATTCATCCGACTTTCGATTCTATGTAAGATGAGTATAGTATTTACCAAATTTTAACGTTATTGTGGGATTCTTTAGACACTTGAAGAGGACTAAACTCAAGTGGCTAACACAGCTGCAGAAGTACCGCCAGCATTATAATGTTCATTTAGGGCTATTAGAAGAAATTTTGTTATACTCTTCTACTACACTAATGAATATCACGACTCTAATAGACCTTGGTGTATAAAAATAGTTTATTGTCAACTCGTGGGAAAAATAAGGATAACAATTACGAAGGTTTCAATATTGTTAAAAGATTTTAATTAAACAATTGTTTTCGTCTTCTAAATAAATGTAATATTTTGGTAAATGTTAGTTTTCTTAATTTATGTAATTTATTTTATACTTTTTAACGATTGTTTGGAAAAAATTTATTAAATTTGTGCATGAGATTACAGCATGTAGGAAAGACTGCAGAAATATGTCACGTTGCCTTCACTACATAGGGAAGTCAGCTGATCAGCAAATTATTTTAAATTTGAGTTTATGCTATCTGTTGATGATGTAGCAAAATTTTATTTTATTACAACTCGACTGGAGACTTTTCGTGCAGACTTATAGTTTTAGATTTCTTTATTAGTCTTTAGAGTTTTTAGATTTCGGGTATTCTTTTTAGATCTTTTTATTTAAACTGATACTTTGAGCGTAGTTTATTATACTTTTCATATGGTCAGAACAAGGACTCCCACAGAAAAATGGATCACATCAACTGTTTTCTGCAAAATTGTTATTTACAAGTAAGAGCATAAACATACACACAAACATAATCGTCAGATAGATTACAAAATTTACATACATATATACGTAAGTTAAAGAATATGATATGTATACTGTAAGAGGTTGATCATAATCTGTGCAACACACAATGGAAAGACAAAAATATTCTTTCCGACTCTAATACTCAATATAAATAATATTAAAATTTCCAAGTTTGTATTCTTATTCAGGACACACGGTGAATGATTTTAGAACAAAAATGTAATTTCAAATCTACTGATTATTCGAAGGAAACTTAATATAGTTTACCTTATTGTAGTTGTGTTTGAATTGTTCTTTGACTTGTCCTAAGTGTAGCCTCTTCTTTAGCACAGCAAGTGTGATTTTTGCCTTTTACCTTGGACGCTATGCAAGGTGTTACATCTGTTCCATTTGAAAGACAAAAGTATAACTAGCATTCACTCCATACTTATTTTTAGGTATTTGTTGGGAGTTCTGTTTTTCCCGCGAATTTGAATAAGTACCCTTTTCGATCGTGGGTTTAATTTACTCTTCCGCCCAAGTTTCCTACCCGAGAGAGTGAATATTAGCAACCAGAATTGGAAACATTTTTCAACTACACGTAGATGTTTGTAAACATTTTGCACTGTACGGCATTTATGTTTGTGCATAATATTTATACCTTTCAGGACATACTTGGCAGGAACCGTTTCACTAGGTGAAAGATACGTTTTTCCACTATAATAATACATAATTTTATGGACAATGTAGACATCAATATATATTAATTAAATATCTTACTAGAAACTAAAATATATTAATTCTTTAATCAAAACTTAGAAAGAATTATAAAATACAATCCTTGAAAATTATCTAATTTTATATTTAAACAATATAGGCTGTAGGTATATTCTATTTTAGTTGTATCTGAAACACCAACAATGTGCTGGTTTAAAAGTAAGCGTTACAAGTAACCGGTATTTTTAATGGTTACTTTTTGGAACGGTTTCATTGGTAACTGCTACTTTCAAATACAGGTTTAGCACACCGCTACTTTCGTTTCCAGCTCGATCACTTACTGATTTAATCAGTAATCAAATTCGCCCATCTCTAATAAATTGTCAGACACTACAGGTTATGACAGTTAAAGCGAGGCTGTGTCCGTACGTTAGCGGACAGGCAGAATGCAGATACATTTCAAAGTGTTTTGCAGCTGTCGTATAGACAGTCTTTCAAAAATTTTGCTGAATCTACCCAGCTAGGTTGTGTTCAAGATAAGTTGTGTCTAAGACGTCTGTTCAATGTGGATTGGGTCGGTATGACTGAATGGTTTGATAACTCAAGTGACGAGAACATGATCTTTCTGAACGTTTTTAGAGAACCTTGTATTAAATTAACTTTCCGAATTCCAGGAATACATTTTTGGTATACTCTAGGAATATTATAAACTATCTACTTGTGTCTGTATTAACCATGGGTTGTTACAAATGAAAATGATTTCGAATGTAAAATCACTGCACGTCAACGTTGTAACTTCCGATGTGCCTCGCTAGGTGGCAGTGATAGGTAAACAAGGAACTGTGGGGTTTGCTCGCTAGTAGTGCTAGTACGGATTTTCAATTTTGTTGCCTAACAAATGGAGGCATTGGCGTGTTTCAGTTTTTCAAAACATTGGTGCGCCGCTGCCACATGAGTTCCAACATGCATTACCAAATTAAATATTTAATTAGTGCCACTATCGGGAAGTAATTATATCTCAGCTTTAATTTATTCTGTTACTGACGTACTATATCAAAAACTTAGAAAAATGAAGCTTAAATATACAAAATCTAGATTAATAAATCATAGCTATTGCATTATAATTGGTTTTGTTTTAACTAGACATTAAGTGGTTTGATGTAAAAGTATATTTTATCTTACACTAGACAATTACGTGACTGTGACATATAAGTTGAATAAAACTTTATTGCCAAAGATAGTGCAGAATTTGAATATCTTTTACTAGGCTCTGCTGTGTATCAGTAGAATGTACTTATTGATCAATTGTAAATAAAAAGTAGATTATATGTTGATAAATTTCAGTTTCCTCATAAGAGTGAAAGGGGACAAAAATATTATATACATTTGAAATTCAATATTCAATACACTAGACCAATTACAATTCAATCTAACTGTAATTTTTTCAGTTTTAAAGTGGTTTGCATTACCAAACATTTAAGATACCTGCAGCTGAATAATGGAAAATAAAAATATTAAACTAGGCGTACTGTCGTGTCCTAAATTGCAACTAAAGGAATGAAACTCCAAATTACGTAGTTCTAAAATTTTTAGTTTGATCACTATATATACAGTACAGATAATTATATATGTGTGTGTGTGTGTGTGTGTGTGTATGTGTGTGTACATAAATGCTCATAAAACAAATAATAAACTAACACTAGGACAAACTCAGATTAATACAAAAATGATAATATTTTCAAAATTAATAATTTAATAAAATAATAAATATTAATATTATATTTCACAATTAATTATATAATGTATTTTATATACACATATATAACATGGAATTTATTCTACATATAAACACCTGTTTTGAACAATTGATTAAAAATAATTTGTTATATTTATTAATTTTATATTTGAAGATGATAGTTGAATACTTTCGAAACACTGTAATTCAAAAAATAATAAAAATGTATTCTTGTAAAAGTTTTGTTATTATTAATAGTAATATAAATATATATGTATGTGTGTGTGTGTGTGTGTGTGTGTGTGTGTGTGTGTGTGTGTGTGTGTGTGTGTGTGTGTGTGTGTGTGAGGGAGAGAGAGAGAGAGAGAGAGAGAGAGATTACTGTATTATATTTGGAAATATTAAAATGGAAGTTGTACACATATTTGTGTGTTGTTTATGACATTTACATGCGTTTTTTTTATTAATGTACACATTAAAATTTCTGTTATAAATTTACATTACTCGTTATTTTCCTGACTAATTTATATAAATTTTATTAAATTTCCTTTACTGATATGTGTGTGTGTGTGTGTATTTATTGTTTGTGACTTCGTAAATTTGGTATAATTTACGTGGTGAGTATTTGGATACTCACTACCGTACTCATATTCAACATTGTGCATTTTTCATAACAAATATGTAATTTTTGTATAACTCTTTAATTACACACATTTTATTAGTATTTATTTTTGTTAATTTATAAACCTTATAAGACTGACAAAATTAGTGTCAGTGAGTTATGTATTAATATTTCTATAATTGTTTTTCATGTATATCAAAGTGATTAAAACTTAAAAGCGTATTACCAGATTCATAATAATCAATTTCTACTTTCACGTAAGTTGGCTAATATACAGGCAAAAATAAAGAAAGATCAGGAAAGACAAACGGTTCATTAACGAAACTGTTCTTTTAGCGAGCAATGTTGTGACTATTTTAGGCACATCATTTAATGTGAGTCTAGTTGATCAACGATGTATCATAACTGGAAATGAGTAACTGACGAGAAAATGCTGTTTACAATTTCTTGTGTGTCAATCACTTAAATCCACTGTTTTGCGAGTTTAACTGTTTTAAATTGTTAACAGTAAGTCGCCCAGTGACAGAATCCATCAAACGTCGGAGGTTTCGCGTGAAGAGGCCGTAGTCTCTTTGCTTATGATTTTGAGCCGTTTTAAAGTTTAATAACTTCTGTTGTTTTTTCAATACTCTTATACGTTAGACAACTGTTCAGCTTCAGTTATGATGTTTCCCTCTGATGTTTACAATTTTATTACTTTACGTCTTATAGTGTTTCTTTCGTAATTAATAGAGACTCTTTCACAGATGATTAACTCTTTTCTACTTCATGCATTACTGCTTCGATTTTCGCTTAAAAATAATCACATAGTAGAGGCAGATTTGCACAGATATATATTTAGTGCATTCATTTTATGTGTATCTCTATTCGGTTTTCTGAAATCACCAAAAAGAATTTTGTTTTCAGGTATTGTTAATTTGTTTCTGTTAATTTGTTAATTGCCATCTGTATAAAATGCTCGTTTGCGGTCCAATCCGGAAATCTTAAAACAATCACAACTTTTATTAAGTCGTGAAATCAAACTTTTACTTAAGGCGACAATGCTTCTTTGTAAATAAAAATATTCAATAAGCTCCAGAAATAGTTTATAACAATAACGAGCTAGTCACCAAACTCGCTAAGTCAAAATCGATAAAAATAATCATGCCACTCGAAAGGTGAGTCCAAAATTCTTACAGCCACACTGACACTGTTCCAGTTCACTGTCAAATCAAAATATATTCATTCTTTAAAGCTCAACGATTTGTAGATAAATACAACTACCGCTCAAGTGGGCCTACTAAGCCGTCTACGGGTTTCTAGATATTCCCCGTTATGTCTATCAAATTATAGAAGCAATAACGTTTGGAAATTTCTTCCTGTTCCTATGTTCCGTTAGCTTGCTTTATTTTTTTAAAGAAATATTCCGTGTGATAATATAACAAAAGTATCTCGTGTGACGTGTTGTATCTTGCTACATAAAGTGTGGACATAACACTTAATTTATTATTAGCAGTGAACTGTGAATTAATGTTAGGCGTCTCTTTATTTCGTTCAGTTATAGCTATTGGCAATGGCTAAGATTAAAACTTTGCATCACTTTCGTCACTTGTTGATCTTACTTAATGTTTTAGCAAAAAGTATGGTTTACATAGTCAAAACGTAAATTATACTGTACAAATTACTTTACTCACCTCATTTATTATTAATTTAAGTAAGTGAAACTATATATTTTTGTCTGGAAGAATTACGTCTATAATGATATTTTTGGCACACATACACGCCCCAATAATACATCTTTTAAATAAATTTTGTGGTTTGCGATAAAAATATAGTGAAAGCCTCGATACTTTTATAAGATTGGATTGTAATACTGTGGCATGCATATAATCAGCACGGACACTTTAAGAAAGCCGGCACGAATATTTCAAGGATATTATAATAAGTATGGCATTTGTTACGAATTATTAGTAAATTAATAAAATTATTAAATTTACGTAAAATGTTGAGTAACTCGGTAAAACGAGAGTTTGAAACGTATAGTGATACTCAACAATAACAGAATGTTAAGGGGATGATGAAATGAAAGGGGTAGGTATGTTCCTATGCAGATCCCCATAGAGAATAGATTTAGATAATGATTTAGGTAGGCTAATTGGTACTGGAACGTATGCGTGTTTCTATACGAGGGGATGGTTGGAGATTGTCTATTCCTTAGACTACCGTAATAAATGTAAACTGATCGTTGGTGTTGATTGTTAGATGATAGACCGCTTTAGGACAGTTCTGCTCTGTGATTTATGGATTTCTAGAGCAGTAGTTTGAAAAGTATCTGTTATTTTCTGAAAAAAGTCCTCGCACCAGTCTGTAGGAAGGTTTTTAAACCGAGTTTCAGGAGACTGATGTGTATGCTATGTATAGTAAAAATTGCAAAACTTTGTTAGACAGTGTTAAATTTAATAAGAATTACATATCCAAAAACAACGTCATAACGTGGCACTACAGGCAGGTACCGACCGAAACGGTACACCGAAGTAAAAACTCTGAGTGCTGGTGAAATAAACAGAGCGTGTTTAAGTCATAATAATGAAGAAGATGTCAACCAGTCAATACTGCATAAAAGAGAAAAGCAACTGAACAACCTTACGAAATGACTGCGTAGACAGTCGTAAGTTACAGGTCAACTTAAATAAAGAAATCGACTCACAGCAGTTGACATCTCTTTTATCCGTCAAAACTACAACAAGTTGAGCACGTACCTTAAACTCCTCACGTCTGGAGAATAACTATATTGCTACGTTGGTTGAGGTGAAAGATAATTGCGTGACTTTTCTAGTTAATTCGAAATTTTCTTTCCACACGTTTCTCGACTAGTCTGTCAAGGTCTTTGATCTCGTCTGCAGAAGATTGTTATAGCGCAAGTAACTACGTAACTATTCTCGGCATGCCGCCGGCAAAACGGAAGATAATGCTGGAATCCCAGCAGGGTATAAATATAAGCATCCAGAGGCCGGTCGAGTTCAGTATAGACCTGGCAATATTCTGTTGAGGATCGAAGTTACTGTAGCGGTTTAGTGGAAAGTGACCATTGTGTTAAATAGTGGGGAATTTTTATAAGGTAACATTTATTGTAGTTGTTGGATAAATTTAATTTGAATTATTGTATAAGAGTGCTGTTGTTGATTTATAACCGCTGTTTATGTCTAATTAAAGTTTGTAATAATTAGCGACTTCATTGGTGTCAGTTATTCTGTTTCCATTGAATAACATGACGATCGGTGCGACCGTCGTAACAATATAATACGTTACAACGTTTGGCTATGGCGGCCAACCGGAACGAATCACTCATACACTAAAACAGTATAATCGCCCTTAACTGTAACGCCAGCATTCAGTGGTTAAAGACTGTGACCTGTGTTTATTGAAGGAACTTTTATAAACTAGTCCATTGGAAGGAAAACAAGACGTACTCATCTGCACTGCAACAGACAGACGCGGAGGGGAATTATGAGAAATACCAAAATTGTATCAATTTCGTATCTATAATACCAAATGTTTAGGGAATACAGGTTATATTTAGGGAACATCGTGCGCATTATCCCCATCTACGTGAACTGAAAGGCTGCTAAAGCAGGTAATCAATTAGAAAAAGGCTCATTTTCGTAACTTCTCCATTCTAGGAATTTGCGAAACTACCTCGACTACGGACTCACCTACCCCGAAATGAACACGTAAACGTGACTTTCATCGTAAATGTCACAGAGTCAACTTAAGGTCAACTAAATATTTTAAATGTTGACCTTACTAGATTCGGTGCCGGTGGAACTGGATTTCCGCCGAGCGTCGAGGCGTCAAGCGTAGGACCAGGGTCTCCTTGTCCCACGCGGTTGACGGCGGCTAGCGTAGTCTGGATTCGCGTACCGCACTTTAGGCTTCTGATGCAATACTTTGTAGCATCGGGTCCAAGTCTGACGTCGCTCCATTCACCCTAACACATGAACAACACACAGAATATTTAAGAATTAAACATTAAATGTGCACAGCTGAAACATGAAATACATACAGAACGACAAGTGTTAAAATATTAATACTAATGTTTGTTAATATCAAACACTAATAAATTATTGAAGTTCGGTCAGTTAACTGGACGAAATCTCTGTTGACGTTTCGCCAAAATATATCGTTATCTTCAGGGAAATTGTAGACCGGTTTTTATGACATTTGAATCACAACTGTAAGTTTTAAGTATAATTTTAAAGGCACAAGTTACAGGTGTGATATAAGTATTATAATAAGTTAGTAATAATTTCTTGAAGATGTCAAAAAATCTTATATATATATATATATATTTTTTTTAAACCGTATCTAGTTAGTTGAGTGATTTTCACTAAATCGTTAATTAGTTTTAATCAACTATAGTGTTTCGAGTAGTATTATCGTTAAGTATTTTAATAAGATTGCTTTCTTAATTTCTTCAAACGTCGTTGTAAAAAACACAGTTGGTTGTCCTTGACATATAGGCGTGTGTACACATGTTGTTGTCCACAGTGTAGAAAGACGTATAGGCGTTTTATGACGCCTGTGAACGGTATGTTTTTTGACAACATAATGTTTTCTTGACGATTAGCAATTTTGAATCTACTTCCATACAAAGTATTAAGCAAATAAAATGTACGAATCAGGCTTCTAAGGGAAAAATCCACCAATCTTTCTCCTTAGTGAACAATGTCAGCAAGACTTGAGTCCTGATTCTGTAGTCTTCTCACATAGAAACAGTTGTTATGTAGCATCTGATCTGTACTCATTTGCATGAATTAATATTTGACGAAGTACTACCTCGTTGCAATCTTCTGGAACTTTATCCCTCATGGATGGTACTTTGAGATTGTGTAGCCTCTGGTTGTGACTTACTGAGCGTATCTTACCAAGCTCCCGGAGAGTTTGGTTGACATTTTTGGGCGTTTTTAATCTTCTAGCTTTGACGGGTGAAGTCCATAGGACCATAAAGTAAGGTGATTGTATGTGGTAGTAACGTATAACTTAATGATAGTTTAGATTTACTTTCAAGGAAATGTCTAGCTACCTTTGTTCCGTACAAATATGTTTCTGCAAAGGTGGCCTGGTGATCGAGGTGGAGTTCGAGACAAATACTGTTTGTGCTGGTACAGGAATGGTATTGACCGTTACGAGTGCACGGCCGATGAGTCGGGTGGTAGCGTAAGTCTGACTTGAGCAGATACGGTTTCGTCGATTGTTGTTAGCCATTTCTTGTTCCACACCGTGAGTAAATTTACGTTGATTTGTAAACTGCCAGAAGTAACTTGCGGCTTTTTGTTAACTCATAGCACAGAAACATCATCGGTAAAAGATGCAGTGGTGGTGCCCATAATTTGTGAATTTCCTTAGTATACACCAAATGTTACATGTTATGTCACCACATTAGCCTACACGGTGCCATCGGACAAGTTTGCTGGAAGCGGAGATTCGTGTGTTCGTCGTTAGTACTAACCAACCGCTCCTTTCCAGTGTTGCCTAGTAGAAAGGTATCTACGCTTAAAGTTATCATTAAAATTTAATTTTGGTGCTAAAGAAAAACCTGCTATTCCAATCTTCCATCACTGCTATTAATTTAGAGAACCTTTCAATAATTTAGTGTAAGTTAATTGTGCGTTGCGTTCAAATGTTACTCGAAAGTATGATTTTCAAAGGTGAATTTACATAAAAAATTAAAATAAAATAAGATAGTGTTTTGCTGTCAGATATGTAAAATAAAAATATTTTTTGGTTCATAAAGAACAAAAATTACAGAAAACATAAAAGAAAAAATTGATTAACTTAAAATAAATCCGATCCATAAAATGGGTCTTAAGATGAATCCGAAATATTTCCAACCTGATGATGAGCTGTGAGGCTCGAAAGCGCGGTTGTGTACATACGTTACCAAACAGCCAAAAATGCTGCTGTATCTCAAAGTTTGTATTTCAATCCGACGAAGAGCTGTGAAGCCCAAAAGTGCTAATCGGGAATTTTTTATAAAGTGTTGTGCAACAGCGTAATTTCTGCTTCTTATTATAAACACAACAGATCTTTATTATTAAAAAATGTTTAATCCATAATTTTTAAGTCAATGATTGTCTTAAATATTTTAACAGACAACAAATAAATTCATTTATTATAAATTTTCTGCGTATTTTCCTTTAATTTATATAGACAAATAAATAGAAAAGTAGACAATCGTATCAATTAAAAAGGACTTACATTTACTAAAAATGCCTGTATTTTTAATGTAGTTATTACGAATAAACAAGACATTTTGTTGTTTGTAAAAAAAAATCGTTAATATTACTAAATATAACTTTGGTACTTAGTTATTACTTCACTGTATATTAGAATTAAATAATTATGTTTTAATGAAAATTATTATTGCGATTTATTCAAATTAATAAGTTGAATTTTCTTACACTATTTATATTAAAGGATTGCTAATTCATCGTCGTCCTCCGGACAAGTATTGAAAAAAATTCATCGTCGCTTTCACCATCATCGTCATAATCTTTGTCATTATCGCAATCATATAGGCCCAAGTTAATTATGACTGAGTCTAGCATTTCATCAATAAAAAATTATTTTCTAAAACCTTCTTGTAATTTATACGCGTGCACAACACTAACCTTCCTACGTCACGTTGTCCAGAGCAATGTGTGCAATTTTTCAACATCGGCCGACTTAAATGGCTTGTTTTTACACTTTGTTTCTCCTTGTACGTTTGTCCATAGTAACGGTGTGGTGGTATTGAAGTAGCCGGTTGACAGTATGACCATGTTCGTAGGCTGAATGTAGAGTTCATACTTATATTTATGTCTCTAATTGGCTTCACTTTATTTACAACTCTACTTCTGTTTATCAAAGAACGCGGGATATTCTCTTTTCTGCAAGCCATCTGAATATTTTTCTTTTTCTTTAATTAACAGATGATATTTTATCCCAAATAATGAAATGATATGGTGCGCTATAGATGATAGTATACTACGGTTTTACTAACCACTACCCCGTTGCACTCTGCTATGAATCCGTACCATGCTGATACTATGTGCCAAATTACTAGTATTTGTCTTTCACCATGAGAAATATTTTGTCTTCTTTTAAATAAATATTTTTTCATTAATTTTTTATTGATCCGAGTCTCATATAGTTTAAAAATCGGAAAATAGGTTTTATGTCTCGCGGTACTCTATAATTTCATGCATTTTACGAAAAAATTTCATTTGTGTCATCGCAAAGTCATAACGTTCCACAAAAATTTCCATCGGTCTTTCAATTATCTGTATTTAAATCCCAGATCGTTAAGAATTAAATATGTAGATTCAAAAGAACTGCAAACATTTATTTTTTTTTCTTAAAGTGTTATGAATTTTGTCAACAGTTTTCTCTCGTAGAATTCGAACACGGTTCGCCGAATATCATCCTTTTTAAAACAATCAAAGAACATTAGGTAGGGTGTTGTTTTTCCTAGGAGTAGAAAATGTCGACTTATTATTGTCAATTTCATGAGATTTCTCTACTTCTTTCTTTATTCTGATTACCGTTTTCTCGCTCACACCGCACACTTCCGCACAATTTTTTACACAGATTAAAGTTCACGGATCCCCGAAAATTGGTAAAGAAATCTTACAACATGTTTTTCCAAGAAGAATAATTAACATAAAATCATATTTCCCATTACTCCGAACAGTTTTGCCTTTAATAAACACTGACACTCTCTCTATCTCTCTATTTCTCTCTCTCTCTACCCTTACCTACTTCTATTGTTAAAAATTTTATACAACATTTTAATCTGAATAATAGTTAATTAAGTAGAATATTTTGAAATCAGTGCCTTCCCAAATTTTTTACAACTCTCATAATTCACGTTGGCTTACTCAAAACCTTTGAGACGCAAAGAATTCATAAATTGTTGGGCTCCAAACTCTTTGTTACTTCTAAACAATACAATGCATCTTTCGAATTGTGGATGCTCAAAAATCTACTGGCTGAAAAATCATTTAGAGTAAGGGTTATGAAACTGTTTACCTCTGTGGCCCCTTTTGTGTCCACAGGTTTATGTTGCCAGCCACAAATATGTCCGCTTGGCGCTCTTTTATTTTCCGACATTTTTATCTCTCATTGTACAGTGAATGCTGCGCTTCGCGAGGGTGTAATTTATAAACTTCAATAAATCAGTTCTGTGAGAAACTTTTTTCACAATTGGTAGCTAACGTGCTAGACAACATGCAAATCGGTATTTTATGGTTAATGGGGGTAAAGAATTTTAGTACTACATTTAAAATGATTTAAATATTTTAAACTAAAAAGAATAATGTTTATTGTTACATTTTCTGACTAAGTTAACCGCTTGCTAGTAAACATAAATCGTTTCCTATGTAACTAATTTACGTTGAATTAATAATAACCTTTCCTTTTGGAAATACCACTTCCTTCGGGAGGTAGCCCCCTTGAGATGAGATATATTGAGGTGCACATTGATTTTAAAAGTATATACGTGAAAATAAATAAGATAGTTACATAAATAAATCAATAATTAAATAGGTAATATTATATACCAAAATCTCTTTTTTGTCCCACCAAAGGAACCAGGGAGAGTCTGGCAGTGTGGGCAACCTAATTTAGCCGTTCGATGAAAAACAAGGATGAAACTGCGTACAAGACGACACGTAATCTCCTCATTGTTACCCCGGTATATTATGCCATGTGTCAATCTTAGGGGCTAATAATTGCACAGTGGTACTATGACAGTGGAGGAAATCTAACCCGGAATCTCCAGTTTGATAGTCGTCACGCCCTCGGGACCATCATCACATAGTACAACATGCGCGCGCGGAAGTGCGTAAGTGCACCGGCTGTTTTCCTTTTACTCTTATGGGAGTAACTACACACAAAAATATGTCTATTGTGTGACAGTAATCGATAAATCTATTTTGCCTAGCTCGATTAACGTGGCTGGATGATATCGTCTTAACATAGGCATGTCACTGTTGCTGCGATTATTTAACTGGCCGATCACCAATATATTAGGACGAGCCACTGTTTCTTAAACAAGAGTAGGTACGCCATAGTCATAGGTTACGGGTATACCACGCGGGTGAGGCACCAAGATTATTAGTTACGTTGTTGGCAAAGCCGTGCAAAGTTCTGGAACTTAGATACCAACGTCGGACTTCTGGAGTTATCCTAGAATTAGATTAATTAGTCAAAACTAGTTTCAGACTGCCATTGTACATTTCATAGCTACAGACCGTTTTGATTTTCTGCCAACGGTCCAATACATGTTTTTTAGATCAAGGTCCGAATGCAAAATTTCCTCTTCTCAGACCGCATTTATTTGGTTCACCATATTTGTAATAACTCCTGTATTCTTACGTAACGCACTCCGTAGGACCGTTGAGACTACTTTTACAATCCCGTAGACATGAGCTACAACTCAAGAAAACGTTTAAAATTGTAGTGAGTACAGTTGAAGGCATGCCCGCTACGTCTCCGGCAGACCTAATTTAATACATAATACAAGTGAAAATACTATTTTGTTTGATTTGAAGGATTTTTTAGTCGATTCTGTATGAACTGAGTATTTCTGAATGCGATTTAAGCAGGTATTGTTTGATATGCTTAAAACGTAATGTCAGACTGTGCGAAATGCCTGTGAGATGTCTTAAAATTCAGTTGAAGATTCTCTGTTTGAACTGAAGTCTTCCGTAACTTAATTGAGGAGACAGAACTTGACTCAATAGCTAAGTTTGAGTTGTGGAAACAAATTTATGATTTAATGTTACATATCTTACATTATAAGTTGTTTTTTGATTTTAATTTTTGACGTATATTTTATAGAATTTTCAAATATTGTAGATCATAATGACATGAATTCTTCTGTTAATTTCCATGTTTTGCATTTAAATTTACTAAGGCAATTCTATGTATTTTGGTAATAATTTAGCAACAACGATGATATAAATTTGATATTTATACATTTTACAGGATTGTTGAGTAGTCCTTTCTTTCAATATAAGCAATCAATGTTTGTTTCTTGTATTTTTGTTCATCTTGTTATTTGAATTAGCAGTCTCTGTAATTTCAACTTTGACGTGCTTCCTTGCTGAACTGCAACCTGGCATGTTCCGGATGAGGCCTTTCAGTGTATTCACCATTATCAAGTCCTTAACCATGACCATAATGACTTGATAATGGAGGGGACACTGAAAGGCCTCGTCCGGAACATGACAGGTAGCAGTTCTACTTGTATTTCTGCATTTGTAAGGTCTACTTGGATTTATTCGTATGTGTATTTCGATTTCTCCTTCGAGCATTAACCTATTTAGATTTGTAATTTAAACATCATTTGAAGATATTCCGCAATTCCATACCTTTTCCTTTGTTTGTTTTAACTAAATGTTGGAGTCGCTGTTTTGCTGTCTGGGACTGTAGAGTAATGCGGTGATTTGCTTCTATGTTGTCACGTTATTAATCTGTTACTACTGTCAGCGTCTGGCTTTCCTCATAATCTTAAATATACGTTTTTTAGCAGCATAAATCTAAATTTCCTAGCTACATTCAATTCTATTTTGTTTTTATGCTAATGTTTAAATGTTTAATTTCTCTAAAATCCTTATTTGGTTGTGACTAATTCCTATAGTTTTTCTGATATATTATATTTTTTTGTAGCAAACCCTGTTTTCCAGAATGTTTATAAGCATATTTATCATTTGTTTGTCTTCTCAAC
Organism: Magicicada septendecula; assembly: GCA_034769895.1. Classification (NCBI taxonomy): domain Eukaryota; kingdom Metazoa; phylum Arthropoda; class Insecta; order Hemiptera; family Cicadidae; genus Magicicada; species Magicicada septendecula. The sequence goes on along the minus strand of CM068376.1, from coordinate 304,852,315 downwards.
TTTAAAGTGAACGATTTAGTAACGTAAGTTTATCCAGTTTTACACTGAATATGTTCAAATCAGTTTCAGGTTTGTGCAAAGTAAAACGTTTTGCTTCGCTAACGACTTGTAAGTAGAATGAAAATTATAAATTTAAATCGATGAAAGGTTAAAGGAAGATTTTGTCTTGTACCTCTCCATTTCAGACGCTTACACGCCAAACGACAGGGTACATTGACACAACACATTCTTCTGTTTCCATAGCTGTGGTCAGCCTCGATCCCCTACGCCAGCCTTTATGCTAGTGGTTTTAACTAACCGTGAAGTAATTAACTTAACAAGTGTGTTAAAAAATTAACTGAAGTTTTCTTTTTGGTATATTACTTTAGCGAGAATTCGTACGGATACAGTCCACAAGACGGCGTTAATTTTTCATCGAAATAGTAGCAATTTCAATGTAATTTTTAGTAAATTCTTTTTTTTCAATACTCGACGCTGTCCGATACACTTATGGCAAAGCCTTTGTATGATTGTTTAGTTTGTTCCTAAATTACGGAAAATTTAATGTTTCCAACGTTCAGGAGGTAATGCTGTTGCAATAGTATTAAAAGATGTTTATATTTTACATGTGTTTAAATGTTTCAAGTTCTTGGAAACGATAGTATAGGCTAGTAGCTTCCCAAATGAAAATTTATAAATGTTTGGTATATAGTCAGTACACTGATTTAACCCACTCATCGTAGTGGTTAACGAGTCTCACATAACGGCCATTTGTTGCGCAGGCTACGTTAGAACAAGCAATTAAAAAGTGCTTAGAACTCGTATACTGGGCGTTTGGAATATACACTCGCTGCTGTTTGTTAAATTGACATTAGTAGGATATATTAATTACTGGAAAAGTGGCAAATGTGGCATCTTGCTGTATCTTTTAGGCTGGTGGAAGTTTTACAAGCAGAATGCTGTTGGTTGGTTTTCTAGTAGACGTTGCTGGAGTTGCTAGGCCATTATACGTTATTTAGAGCTAACTGCAGTAGGTTCATGTCTGTGTGGATTGTGGGTCGTGAGACGATACCCTTGGTTTTCAAGTTCCGAGCTTCCAGCTCCCTAGTGGTATAGCTGAATACGGGGCTATCATTGCAATTTATACTTTAGACTCGATCGACATGTGTGGGAGTCAATTCACTTTTCGTTGTTGTCAGTGTGTGTTTACAAATTTGTATGGCTTACATCAGTAGAAGTTAATTAATACATGGTAGGTTTGTGCCCTCAAGGAAAATTGTCTTGAAATGTAGAAGCTCAAATTGCATTATTTTGCCAACCAGAATTTTGGAAATTGACACTTCTTTAGCCTATTACATTCTATATTCCACAATGTAAAAATCTGTAAAATATTTAGTGTAGACATTCCAGGTCTTATGGTACGTAGAGTTACAGCTTCGTTTTTGTAATATTCAGGTTTGTTCCGGAAATGAAGCTTTAATGGCGATTCTAAATATCATTCTGAGACAATTTCGCTCAAGTCTTTAGTTCTTCGCCTTTGGCGTATACTACAGTTTAAAGTCTAATAGATATTATCGTGAGTCTCCTGCTTTTAACTAATTTCAGCAATTCACCTACAACGTCCATTTTACGCGCCGTATGCACGTTTAGGAACAAATTTTTTTGCTGTAATAGAATTTCATAATTAATTTCAATTGTGATTGGTAGATATAGTGCTGAATTTATGTTTTTCCCTAAAGTCTGATTTATCAGTAAAGACTTATTATTGCTTGCTTTTGGTATTTTGCCAACTGTGGGCTTCTCAATATCTTTCTTAGTTGCTTGAGTTTACCATCTGGTTGAACCTACTTGTACAACCTCAAGGTGTCTTGATTTCGTGTGCTATACAGCTGAATAATTTGAGGCTAATAATTTTGTTAAACTAATATTTCCTACTCATTTGTTACTTTTGCATTTGTGTACCGTGTGATTGGTGGTAATGGATCACATTTGTGGTTAGCATCACACATGAATCACTGGCTGAGTTACAGTAGCACTACACGTTATGCATTCATGATTGTGTGCTTGTTTACTATTGGAATGAATGTACAGGTATCATCTCTTTACACGTTAAAAAAGCAGTACATTTAAGAAACGGGTTTAGGAAAGCAGACAAGGTCTGTTTGTCCGCATATGTTAAATGAAAGGTTTGTGTTAAAAATTATGTATCATCTTTTATATCCCTTAAACAGAGACACTATAGAGAAGACTTTATTGTAATCTACTTTTTCGGACAAAATAAAATAACTGCGAGAGAAGGCATTCCGTCTAACCGAATTCTGGTATTCGATAATCCTCCAGTAATGCTACATACACTTGTTTATAAAACGTTCTTTAGCCAATTAGAAGGTGACATCGCCGTGAACAGGAAATGCTCTTGAAACAGTGATAAAAGTGGTCCAAACAGTCTAAAAGGGGATGGTATAACAAAGCGGCACTGTCGGGTTTATTAAACACAACAAAAACTACTACTTCACAGTTATATTTACAGTTAAAGAATTAACAACTCAGTTCAGAGTAATAGTCAGTTCAATAACAATTGTAGAGTAGAAATGAAAACCGAGATAAATGCCAAAAAATAAAATTTGAGACAATCATAAAATTTGTGTTTAAAGTAAAAACCAACCAAAATATCGCAATAAAATTATTATGAGAATGTTAATTTTGATAAATGATCTTAAGTTACTACAGAAATTCACAGGCTATAATTAGATATAGTTAGTACAACAACTTAAAGTCAGAAAATTGAAAAAAGTGATGTCTACAGGCATAGAAATGAAAAGTGGGCTAAGTGCCACTCCTTAAATACACAAAAATGGTCTGAGTGCAGAATTAGTAAACATCAGGTTTTAAATTAAATTTACAGAAAGTAATAAAATTATAATGAAATAAAACCCAAATCGCAAACCAAAACTTTAAAAATTTATTCAATTTTTACACAAACGAAAAGAAAAAATACATGAATACTCAAAGCTGTAAAAGCTCCTACTTTCAGTACTGCCTACTCGACAGTTCTTTGTAGAAATATTTTTTTCTTCCTTTACGAATTCATAATTTTCTTTAGACCTTCTTTTCCTCCTGTTTTATATTGTTTGTGATTTCTAACGGCATTAATTAACAAAATAATTTTGACTATTAAATCAACAAAATAAATAAGTTACCTCATCTGGTGATTGTTGCTTCGCCTTTACAGTTTCGCGTTTACATAAGATTCCCTTCACACCGCGATTTCTTTTGAACGTTTTTTTCACTTACATCTCTACTTTTACGCCTTTTCTTCTCTTTTTTACGGGGGAGGTTAAAAGAACACATTAAACAGAAGGCAGACCTACTACATATGTGCACCATACCTAGTGCTGTCGTATGGAAAACAAATAGAAAGTTACTGTTTTCCAATTGTTTGAGCAATTAATTTGTGGGAAATTTCAAGTAAGTTGTGTCGAGACAGATCATCTAACAAGAATGATGCAAGCGACTGAGCATCATGTTTAGGAGGAGCAATAAAACCACAGAATCTTGCAACCTGTTTATCTTTTATTATATAACGATACACTATGACCATTTGAAAAAACATTACCAACATCAGTGGTCTCATCAGCAATTACAGCCAAATAATCTGCTTCTTATATCGTACTCGTTATTTCCTCATAGCATATTTCTAACATTATATTTAAAAGTTCACTTTGAATGATTTTTGAGGCCCTTAAATACAGTTGCTTTCTCTAAATGATTTTTCATTGCTGTGTCAAGCTCAGAACTGAAACCAATTTAAGCCTTGAAGTACACCGGGATCTGATGAAGGTTCAGTCTCATCATGACCCCGCAAAGTTAATCCAAAAGCTTCACAGAAGCGGATACAGTTTATTATTATATTTAACACAACCGATTATTGCATACTCTTTCATTGTATAAAACAATATTTTGTTTATATTCACTGTCCAGTTGCTGTGCTATACGTACCATAAGAGAAAACTGAAAAGCATTATTTATGCTCACGCCTGCTGATTTCTTATTTTTTCGGCTAGATGATTAATATCTTTCATTCCAAATTTTGTCCAGGGATTCTTCCCTTTAAACAATAAACATGGAAAACGAAATAAAGAATTTCATCTATCACAACCACATAACCAGTCAGTATTTTCATAATATTTTAGTTTAAATGTTTAAATATTAAATTGTCGACCGCCTGATTTTACAATTTGATTTATTGTTAAGGGAGGTATTTGGCGTCCTAGTCTATTGATTCTTAACGCTATTCATTTAAAATAAAAAAAACATGTTGTTTAAAAGCACGCAGAATCACTAACTTCAAAAAGCACAAACACAAAAGCACACAGCAGCACTAAACAAAGAAAAAACAATACTTAACACGCTGTTCAATTAATAAAAAAATCAATTTACACTTTATAATCGCAGTTATAAAAAATTATTACTAGAATTTTATAAATTCAAACAATGGGTAACGTTTACGTTGAATCAATGTAAACACTAAACCTGACACAACTAAGGATGCGCTACAATGCTATTAGTGGAGCGTTGCAGAAGCTTTGCAACCGCCTAGCTTACATTGGGAACATAGAACAACTGTGAAGAGTAACGCACGTTCTTCCATATGTTTGTGTAGTAAGCTCTGCCATTTACTGTTGAAGTTGCAAGCAGCCTACAACCACCAGCCTTCGCGCCACATTTGAATTGTACGTGAACATTGCCGCATAGAATATAATAAGTTTTCTAGTAAAATCGATGACACTTTTAACTGCATAATGTTTTCGTATGTTATTTTACTAGGTTAGTTATTCTATTTTGTTGATTGTGAATGCTGCAACCATAACACCAGCCGCCACTGATGTATTGTGTTATGCCAATTGTTTACTTCTTAATACCTCTGTTTCGTAATGTAGACATAGACAGGTTTATTCAAATTTTGACGAAATGTTAAGTTAATAAATTTTTCTAAAACTAGACTTACCCTAAAATTGCTGGTTTTCAAATTTAAAATAAAATTACTATTAAAAGTTACTAATACTGAAAGAAACTTTACGTTTACTATTGGTATTTTCTGCATCTTGCATCGTGATCAATGTACTTGTAAGTTTAGTAGTATAATGAGTACAGAATGTAGTGATTGTTTGAAACAGTCATACCAATGGGTACTGCCTGTACGTGAGGACGTATCCGAGGAGCGTAGTGGTACTGGCCGCTGGGGTCCATCCCAGTGTTACGTTGTTCCAAGTGACAGCAATTATCTCCAACGCCGGAGCTTTCGGTGGAACTGCAATCAAGGCATCGTTTCATTTCCAGCTATACAACATAACTCACTTAAACTTTAAAAACGTTTTATTACTTTGCGAACCCACACACAACGAGCATCCTCTTTGCAACAAATATTTTACGAAAACTACACGTCTCAAGACCCAAGAGTTCGTAAGCAGGTTAATAAATTTTTGCAATTTGGTCATCTAGAGATCGTAGTTATTGAAGAGTATAAATTGACTCCAATGACTACTGACTTGTTACCCGCTGCACACCGTTATGTATTAAGGGGAGGGGTCAAGCGATTGTATCTTGGCTATATTTACCCAACCTGCTTACAGCTGTATCACGCAGTATGTTAGATTAAAAGAGGAAATTCATTAACTGATCACACTGAGTTTTAAGAAATTGTTTGTGAACTCTGCACACAAAAACCTTAATGTTTTAGAAAGTCAATGCTGAGACCATGAGTCTCAAAATGCGTAGTTTTTTACAAAAAAAGGACGCAAAGAAGATTACCGGTATCCTGGGTACACAAGGTAATGATATCTTGATTATTTATGGAACCTGGGGATCATAAAAAGTAGGTTAAGTTACACTTTTAAATATTATTAGCAATGTATACGGTGATCCGTAGTGTAACGGGTCATACGCATATACCACCCCAAAGCTATATACTTGAAGTTTTTTTAACGTAAAACCATGTAGGACGGCTTCATCTTCGCATTTGTTTCGGTATGTAAGTGAAGACCCCAAAAAATATTACCATTATTTGCCAAAAAGCGACGTGGCTCGGTGATTGTCTTTATACTACAGTAACTAGGCCTCTATCTGCTGTTCCTTGATAGATGCACACACACACACACACACACACACACACACACTATCATTTGCCCGGATAGGGAAACACAGGTCAATAAATTTTCATACTGGCAGTTTTAGAGCTCAAAACGGTTTAAACTTTTAAACAATTGACAGCCATATGCAACCCTGAATCTAATTCAACTAAGAGCCAACTGCGAGAAAGACAGATTAGTCATATGCAGAAACTAATGTCCACTCTGTAAAGTAACACTCAAAGTAATAATACAGTAACACTATGCAGCGTTCAATCAAGTTTATTGAATAGTGATAAAGTCGTGTTAGTTATCATCTGTTGACAAGTACAAAAAGGTTTAGGTCATTTCTGCGTTTGCGATCCAAGTTAATTTTTTATTGTTTTTAAATAATAAAAGATTAAGTTAATAAATAATCAAATGATATGTATCAATTGTATTCTACTAAGTTCTCTAATATTAGCTATTTGTTATTTTCTTATATTTTTCTTAAGATTTTAAGTGAACTCAATCGTTTACAAATTAATTTTTGTTACTACTTTATTTTTGTTTTTAGATAAATCTTCAGATATGTCTATATAAGATGGTGTGTAATGTACAGGCATTTTATTGGTTGTTAACCATAAAAAGAATTTTTGGAGTTATCATCTCAAGCACTTCATACGCGACTTTTTGACATCTGGCGTCTACATTCTGAATATGTATTTTAATTTTTTGTATTTTTATTATTTTTTTTCTTTGCTGTAGATACCGAGGTAAATTTTTAAAAATACAATGTGTTTTTCTCCTCTTGTCAAGGCAGCACTGATTTCAATATTTCTATCAGCTGTTTTTAATGATTCTTTTTGGTTATGTTGCCGAAGAGGTTATGTTTACATTTCCCTGTTTTCCGATGCATTCCAAAAATTCATTTTTCTAGCACTCAAGTTACAGATAATTTAATGAAATTTCCAGGGTGTGTTATTCTTATAAAAATACAACATAACTCCAAGGCATTTGGTGATAAATAGATATGTTATGATTTATGTGGGTCTGAAGTGTAAATATTTTAAGTGTTGGGACATACCAAAAACAAATTTTTTTTAATTTATATATCTTAGTTTGATATTTCTACAGTATTTTAAGATTATATACTTTTTTCCAAGATATTTCAAAATACTTTGGTCACTTCCTTTATTATAGGGCAGTAAAGAAAAGGTAAAAATTTGATTGCAATACATTAAACAAAGACTGAGTAAATGTTCTTTAAATTAGCATGGGGAAGCATAAAGAGCCGGTTCCCTTTAAGAGAGCTTTGATTTTATTATTATTTTGAGCAGTTAAAACCAGTTTGTTCTCTTCTGTTTGGACACAGATTGATCAAATTATAGCGTACCAAAAGCTTTATGCTGATGCATTGGCTACAAAGTAAATTTAAAATTTATTCACTTTTAATGGAAACACGTCACTCTCTTCAGTATAGATTTTATTAATTAGTTATAACGTGTTTGAGGGTTGAGGTTAAAAAACATTGCTTGTAAATAATGTGGTCTAATGAGTTGCAGGCCTAACTTATTCATTATGATCAGTTTTCAGTTAACTTGTGTTTATTGATTAATATTATTTTACCGTCTTGCCACTTGGTCCTATAATTTTTTTTAAATTACATGTTTCAAAGGTAAGGGTTTATCATCAAGTTTTATAAAATTCAATAATCGCAAGACAGTTCGTAAAATGAAACGTCGATTTTAATAACGTACATGAAGACCTTTCTTAAATTGCTTGATTTTAAAACTTGATGTAACAGTGTATACCGTGACCACCATCGTCATAATCGTCATCGTTATTGTCATCGCCATGATTAGCAACTGTCTACCCACTGTGGAGTGTCGCCCAGTCAGGTCCTCAGTGATTATTCTCTACACAAAATCGTATCCAGTGCAGCGTATTATATGATACAACCAGATCACGTCCTATTTTTAAATGTCACTTTCGAAGTCCGTAGTTTCCTGTCTGCTAGCAACTTTCATGATTCTGCCACCTTTTCGCTTTATTAACTACAAATATCCTACCCACATCAATTATTTCCATCTGTAAGTGATGCCCTACACGTTAGTTTAGTTTAGTTACCTATAAAATTGCCTATTTTGCTAAACGCAGTTCTTTCTCGTCTTATACGGTATGCTGTTTTGGACATCACACTTTGTATACATGGATGCAGAGATATATTTCCGAAAGAGATATTTTGGGGAAGTACGTTTATAAAAATAAAAACATTGTTTTTTAAAATTTCTTCTTTCATATCTGTTTTTCTATGGAAATCTTTAGGTAACAGTTGTTTAGAATATTTTAGAAATAAAGCTCAGAATTACAAAAAAAATAAAGTAAATTTTTATATTGATAATATATTTTCAAGATTTGGAGAGGGCATTTCTTATCGTTTTTTCTAAATATTTTACTATTATAATTCAACCATAGTGAAACATGAAGCCTACAATTCTCATATTTATTTCCAATTCAACCTTTACACCAGCTGTTCCATGTCGACTGCAGTTTCACTAAACCACACTTAATCGTCTGAAAGTTACAGATTCAAAATGTGTATTACATTTAATAGTATTTAGTGTTTTCATATGTATGTACACGTTTTTATACGTACTTAAGACTAATGTCATATTCATATACTTCGTAAACAACACTGGCACATCACTCTGATTGTTATTCGGAAATTTAGTAGTGTGTTTTATTTTTTTATTTGCATGAATGATTGTACTTTGGCCAAATGATGCTAAATGTCTTTCCAGTGAAAGTAAGTAAGCCAGCCAAGGCTTAGAAATAAAACAGACAAAAGCAAGGAACTCTTATTGAAATATCGAGTATAAAGTCATTGAGCCGTCCAAAGAACGAACGCTCACAAATATACAAATACACGTTATTAGACACAAATGCACGTGATACGTGTTACACAATTGAACCTTCTTATAGCACTTGGACTATAAAATCTTATCTGCATGAACAAGGAATTTAATACTACTACTACAGTCGTATAATGTACCTAAAACTAGAACCGTGTGTGTTGAGGATCCCATACTGCGCGCGTTCTGCGCCAGACACGTGTAGTTGCCGGAGTGGTTCTGTCCAAGGCTGTCGACGAAGAGAGTGCCGTTGGGTAACACGTGGGCATGACTGGCAGGCAGCACTCGGCCGTTTAGCGTCCACGTCAGCGAGGGTCGCGGTATGCCGACGGCCTGGCAATGGAGATACAGAGACGACTTCCACGGTAACGTGTACGTTTGCGGTAGTGTTATGACTGCTGCTGGAACTGTAGACAGAAAACTGTTTTGTTAAAAAGCGTGCTCGGTTTTATTGTTGTCTGTGAGGGTGTATACATGTATTTATGTATATATTCTTTGCTTTGGAATATCACACATTTTCAAATAACGCAAAACATACAGATAATATAAACAGACTTTAAACACGTTCCGATGAAAGATGGCCTATGGAAATAATGAAGTAGAAAGAAAGGGAAATACCGAAGACCACACAATAGAAGATTGTGGAAGCAACGCGGGATACAGCACTGACGGATTAGGTTTGTTTAGACAGGAAAAGCCAAAACTGTGGGTGAAAATAACGGTGTCAGCAATAAAAGACCTCATTATAATGTCAAAATATTTTATTTGACGACTTTATAATTCCTTACTGTGTATTGACACATTTTGTAAATATATGTGTAACTTGTTTCGTTAGCTACCGTTTGTTAATGTCAGAATAATGAAATTCATTAGGATAGTACTTATGGTAATTATTGTTTCTCTTTCTATTTTTGAATAGCATTGCTATTTTTAAAAATAAAACAGATTAATGTAAACGTTTTATATTATACGAAGTTGTTAGATATTTTAATTTTATTTAAGCAGACGTCTATTTTACTATTTCGTATTTTGTTTCGCTTCTTTTTTTGGAATTAACTGATCTCTAGACCTTAGTTTATAAAACATTCGTTAAAATTGATTTAGGTTTCTGGTACGCAAGTTTGCTGTATACTCAACAGCAGAAGTAGGCCTAAACGAAGGAGTTATGTGTGTATGACGAATTTAACATGCGAGTTACGTTAATGTAACTCTTTGTAATAATAATTATTTCACAATTATTATTCTGATATACAATAATTGTAATTAATTATTGTATAAATTAAACTTTTTAAAAACATAAGTTTTAACACGTAAAGTAGTTAATTTTTTAACGTGTTTGCCCAACTTACTCGATAGGCTCTACAATTATATAATATCAATAAAATACCAAATTTTTAATCAGGTAATAATTAGTTATATACTTAATACTGAAAACATTAAATTAGGTTAACAGGTCTTATAGAACACAATAATAAATTATCTGAAAACGACATTAAATCATTAAAAATTTGTCTAGTTTTCTACTGGATGTTTTGCTTACACTTTATGGCATAAAAATTATCAACCCTTTACATAAGAAAATATGCAACGAGAAAAGCTTTAATTCTCCTTAACGTAATTCTTTCTATATAATGACTGGATAAATGAACAATCCCTTAAAATATTCTGTATGCTAAACACGAAAAACGGGTGTAGGAAATCTTACATCATCGAAATAATCGGCTAATCTTTCTACCAGTAATATGACACATGCATACAGCAGGCAGCTGCTTACCGTTAGAACTTGGACTTATTGAAACGATGGGCGTTCTGGCGCTCTCTCCAGCACTAGTTGAAGCCGTCACCCACCACTCGTAGCGGCTCAAATCTCGTAACTGCGGCACGTGTAGCTGCAGGGCTGTAGCCGGCAGTGACTTTCTGCTCACTTCTGACGATTTGCCGTTACGAATCTGACAACATGCAGTTTATAAATACCACCACAGAAATTTGCACCTTATTTGCTAAATATTGTTAACCTTAATTGTTTAATTGACATGCACTTAATTGTTTGATTATTTGCATTAAGTGGACGTAGACATCACCAAAGAGGGACGTGAAAGTTTGAAATAAAAAATTGTTTTGTGTATTATAGAAAGTCAGTCACTTCAGATTGTCTTGATTAATGGTCTATATATGTTTATTGTAAACGTGTTAAAAATTCATAAAATATTTCAACCAGATTTGAGCACTTATAATGAGTTTTCCACCACAAGTGATTTTCAGTTTACAAGCTACGGGATCAGTCCGGTATAAAAACTACATAGGTGAATGTACGTTTCCTTGGGACTGCTTATCCAGTAAACTTTGAGATATTTTAGGGATTGAACACTATGCATTTTGAATAGCTTATAATGATTCGTACTTGCAAGTCGGACGTACTTTGTTTCCCCTACTGGTCACGTAAAACATATATGTGTATATATTTATATATAGTACTTAATACATAATATATAAAATACAAAATTAATAATCTTAGAGAAATTTGCGCTGTATAAAATGATAGTGGGACAGACCTAAATGTTGTACATTTCTTAATTAACACAAAAACAATATGTTACTTTAATTAATTGTTTCATAAAACCAACTATAATATTTTGTTATACACAAGATATGTGTTGGACGATAGATTCAATAATTATATTTGTTGACTTTAGTATTATAAAACTGTGAGATGTCACAACTCTGCTTTGTTTCAGACGTAAAGTATTTCAATGAATTATTTAATATTCAGTACAGATTTGTGTCCCGGGAGAACTTTACTGACTAAAAATTACCATAAGTATTATTCTAATGAATTTCATTATTCTGACAACGTTAACAAATGGTAGCTAACGAAACAAGTTAAAAATATATTTACAAAATGTGTCAGTACACAATAAAGCAATACTAATGTCATCAAATAAAATAGAATTTCCCATGTAGAACCAAATTTTCGTAAGCGTTGATGGTAAACGTAATGAGAATTACAAGAGTTTCTTAGTGAGCAACGGAGTTATACTTCGTATTGCACTTAGACCTATGTTCAAGTACCCTAAATTATGTTAAACAGGTTCAGTTTGTACTTCTAGTTACTTACCTCTCTCTGATAGAAGTTGTATCGAGTTAGAATTCCATTAGGTTTGCGTGGAGGTGCCCAGGAAACGATGGCTTCTTGTGGACCACTCAGGGCACACCGTATGCCCGCAGGTACCCCAGCCACTAAAAAGAAGTCTTTCTAGAGCTTTTCACAAAACGTAAGATTGCTCAAATGCTCATATTTAAAGGTTTATTAATATTATTTCCAGTTTTGTTAGTTTTATTAGCAGCCACCTTAACACCAACTTTGTCACTACTTATTGCCACACTGCTAAATACTTTGTTCTTGACGAGGCCTTTCGGTATCTCCACCATCTTCAGGTCTTAAGCGACCCGAAGATGGTCCTGTTTAAGACCTGAAGATGGTGGAGACACCGAAAGGCCTCGTCAAGTACGAAGTATTTAGTAGTGTGGCAATAAGTATTGCAAAGTTGGTATTAATATTATTGTTTTACTATTACAATTATTATTGTTCTATTAGAATAAATATACTTATTATATTATTTTTCTTATTATTTATATTACTTGTTGTATTTCTAAGGTAGTCTACCTTCCCTAATCCTTAAACTACTTTGGTTGTAGGCTACATAAACGAGTATAACTTTTTTTAAGAAGGGGAAATGTATTATGCATCTTCAGAGGGAACCGTCTGTCATCTGCTGTATAGACAGCACCTCTAATTAAGGCATAGAAAACCCACTTTGTAACCACTTACGTATTATTTCAGGGTGATGCCTGTTCCCTCTTATCGAGATCCTTACAGTTTGTCCTTATCTGCTACTATCCGTTGAGTTCATATCTTATCTTTTCTTCTTTAAAAGATGACTCTGATGAATTGTGGATATTTGAATTTGAATCGAATGACTTACTTTTCCATCACAGAAAAATTATAAATGCGGCGTTTTGGCCACCCAAACGATCGACAGCAGTCTTCAGGCTTAAACTAATACATGAGGATTAACATATATAGGGCGATATAATCTTTAGGCGCTTACGTATTGAACTTCTCATAATACATTCACAGCTTTTAAAATACTGCTTGTACTACCTGTTTCAGTAGAATCAGGGAAGAGATGATTTTCTAAATAAAAAAAATTCTCCGCTCCAGTATGCTACAAGATATATTGTCAAACTAGCATTAATTTAATTAAAAAAGGATGAATTGAAATGGTTTGATATAGCAAATTACAAAAACAAGATTTTCATTAACAAAAGCTACGAAAGCCTTATGTTTATAGGAATGTTATGAACTTTTATAATCATGCATATGAAAACATAAATTATGTTAGCTTTATTATGTAATGCTCTTTGTTTGTGTGTGTTTTATATGTGTGTGTTTGTGTATGTGTGTGTGTGTGTCCAGTTATTATAATACTTTTCTTTATAAATAAAAGTATAAATAATAAAAAAATATAATACATATATTGAATCCTTATATCACGATCGTCAACCTTTAGTAATTCTAAGGTTTGTGTAGGGGTGTGGTAGTCGTACTAATATCTGGTAATAATTAATAAAGGAAACATTGTAATCTGTAGAAAAAGGAAAGGAGTATCCGATCCCGGATTCTAAGAGGGAAATATATGAGCGAAGTTCGGTAAGAAAGAGACCGCAGGAAAAGTAAGATGATTGGCAAAATTAGGGAGAGATTTAAAAAGTTGATGGAATACCCAATGCTGTCAGCATAAGTAGGTACAAGGCAAGAAAGACGGTCGAAGAAGAAAAAGAAAATTGTGTGTGTGTGTTGATGTACTCGTAAATTTGCGTACCGTCTTGAGCAGTGCGGCAGTTGGTCGGTTCGCTTTTTGTCCCTACTCCTGCTGTTGTGAAAGCCGCTACTCGCACTGAGTAGTTTGAAAATTTCTCCAGTCCTAACAGTATATGTGATTCGTCTTCTGTTTCCGCCGTCATTTCTTCAATTTCATCTAAAAACAAACAAAAACAGTTCAACCGTCTTATAATTGAACACAACAGTCAGCAAAACTATAGCAGTACCATAGTATTTCGAAGTTGCTGTTTAACAATAATAACTATACCATACAAATGTGGTATTAAGTGCATCAATATCATCCATAAAATTTACATAAGATACCTGTGTACTTACTTGCAAATAAAGAACATATTATTGTAAAAAATTGTTTAATGCTTAAAGTTATCTTAATAGAAAAGGTTGAAAACCATCCCATCTCACGAGAACACCTTATACAAATTACTATTTTTTACTGAAAATGATGAGTCTGTGATTTTTCAACTCCAACAACTGTTAATATGAATATCTGTGTCATAGTTTATTTTGTTTTTCGTTAATAGCAAATTTCTTGTAATTGTTTTGGTTGCGGTAAAAGATTTACAATTGGTGACTTGTTTGTAATCACAGTTAGTACATATTTCTTGAAAGTACTATTTAGAGATCGTAAATTTTGTCAGTAATTTAAATCTATACTTTGCTCTACTAATTTTTGGAATAATCGTAAAAAAAGCACAATAAGCTCGCATCTAACAGAACAAACATGTCCAACAAAAAAGTCACATTTAGTGATCATTTAGTTCTTTTAGCAAAATGTATATGTACGTTTATACAGAATATCTAATGATTAATTCTAATTAAATTATTTGCCTTATTATTTATGGAATAAACAGTAACAGTAGACTACAGAGCCATAACAGTGGTCGAGAATACGAGCCAAGTCTAGGCGATTTGTTATCATTTAGATACGATCAATTGCAGCAACCTATGCATTACTGTTTAAACTCAGTCCGGAATTAACTGGACTGGTCTGTAGATGCTCTTGGTAATTATTAAGTTTAATAAATTAAAAAAAAATTAAATACTAATTTACATAAATTTGCAAACTTATCGAAGTCAACTTTAATTCCTAAAAGGTTAATTTAATCATTACATGCATAATTACACACTATGAATAACATGTTGTTAGGTAACAAACGTGTGTGTGTCCGGTATTGCTGAGTTATGAGTAGTCTCTATCAAGGAAGAGCCGAATTCGTACATTCTCTAAATCCCCATCCCTAATTAAAGTAATAATAATCTGAAAGCGAACAATTCGGGCGGTTGAAGTCAGTCAGTCCCGCGAATGTTTAACAGGAAATTAGCGTTAAAGGAGTGTTATAGGAGAGCGTTAACAGAATTCACTGCTGACTATTGAATATAATAACTCGGTGACTTTTATTGTTTGTTGTGTTCAGTGCGTGCTGAATGTCTGTAAAACAGAAAAGAACTGCTGTAATACAAGCGTGATTGTTTCATAGAGTTGTTAATGAAAATTGTTACTATCGATTTGTCTGGAATGTTATGGTTTATTACGCTGTTTCACGATCACGACCTATGCGATCCTTGCAAGAATATTTCATTGCAAGTAAATTAATCTAAGACTTATTTCAGTACAACGCATTGTGCGGGATACGTACGTCAAAGATGAAAAACTAATTAATGTCAGGCGGTGCTACGATAAATAAGTTTACAAAACTGGCTTGGAAACATTAGTATCTTGAAGTTACTGATACATAAAAATAAAATGATTATTTCGTATTTTCACTTACACAACAGGTCGTCCGGTGGAGGAACCTTAGAATAGAACAGTTTGTATCCTTGTATGATTCCGTTGTGGGTTCCGGGCGGTGGAGTCGTCCAGGTTAGCTGGACGCTCTCCGACGTCAAGGCATTGCACTCGACATCTTTTGGCGCTCCATCCGGTGCTAAACACCAACGATTCACACTTAACTTATTCTCCTCGCAATGAACTTAATAGATAAACATTTTCAAATACTTTAAAAACTATCCTGTAAGCCTTATTATTTTACCTCGTCTTACTTAAAGACACCTGGCGCATGTGGAAACAACTTTTCGTATTTGTGTGTAAAGTGTTTAGTAAGAGACAACCTAAGCGTAATACAACTGAAAGAGATAAATTACTAAATGCAATGTAAGTAAATTACTTAAAAAGGAAAGGGAAAAATTATTATAAACCGGTTATTGCAAGACCTTACAATAATTATACGCTTCAATATGCAGTCGATTCGCCACAATAGTAACATTCTATTTTCCGTGAAAATCGTTTAAAATAATTATATAATCGAGTTACCTGTGTATTTTGATATACTGTATTGAAATTGTAAGACTTACCGTCAGAGCTTGTGCAACAAACTATATATTGCCTTGAGAACCTTGTGTAAACAGTTTTTGCAATGAGTTGTTTGTTTCTGTATAGTCCATCAATACAATTTTGTTTTCAAGTTATACATTGTATTTTTGTAGATCGTTTCCAGTGCTTTTATTAATAAAGAGATTAGAGAAGCGTATTTTTTTTTACTTCAAAATACTTTCAGACCAATATCAGTATATGGCTATTTATAATGGGTCTCAAACAAATTCACAGGCGACACTAAAATGATGGGAACGAAAGAAAGTTAGAACGATATTTTGCCAAGGAATGCAAAACACAAACGAACAAAAGAGGATGTGTGCAAGTTCTAGAGCGACCTAAAAAAATAGATAAGGTGATTAAATAAAGAAGATGTGGTGCACAGTGTCTATGTTGAGGAGAGAATGCTTGAGGGGAAGGGTAGTAAAATCCTACCAGAAAGTCTAGTAATCGGTTTGTTTTAATGTAAATCGTAACAGTTGATATACAATGATACACAAAAATGCTTTTAAAACCAATTACCGTCTAATACTCACTTGAGCAATTCTTTATCTTGATTATATTTACTGCCAATGGAAAAATGGTACTCTCCCAGTATTCGTACCTACACTACAATTTCGATGATTTGAATATGTGATAGTATCGATATATGACAATGTGGAGAAGAAGTATATTAATTGTAAGTTATTCTATTTCTTAATGTAAAGAAATGTACATAATTTTTTTTCATTTTTGGGGTTAGGTAATAATGTTTTTTTTTGTTTTTAGTTTACTGTTTAAAGAAACAAAAGCCGTGGTTAGGAAAAATATAATGTTTAATGTGTACACACAATGCGTATAACATAGTAACATTTACAATAAAGAACATAACGTTTTGTTAAAAAAACGTCAACATAACGTATAAGGTGCAAAATACAATTATTTCTGCATACTACAAAGATTGCAAAAAAAAACCAGTCTGTTAACAAATGAAAACAAGATTTGTTATTCGTCAGGTGGCAAATATTCTTTTATGTTATTAAATAAAAAGTCGAAAACTTCACAGGAGGCGAATTTCGTGCGAAACACAACAAAAGGGAAACATGTGTAGCGTCCCGCTTTAATTCGAGTTGGTTCCTTTTCCAGTAATGTGCACAAAACCGACTATTAGTGAAGAAACGAGTATTTGTGGAAAACTAGTTCTGCAACAAAAAGGGAGACAGAGATAGTAACAAGCAAGCTGGTTCGAGTTGTAACATCACGTTTAGTATCCTTATTTCGAGTTGTTTTTTTAATGCGGTTTTCCCAAAAAGCGAGTATTGTTGTAAAGGCATATTGATTTCCGTGTGTATTTTTTGTTTACATGTTAACGTAACAACGTAAACTTTTGGTACACATCAGAGCTATATTATTGTTAGAAACAGTTTTTGTATCAAATATGGCAAGCTATTTTATAATATACACACGTTAAATTTCACGATTTCTATTATCTAATGCGATATTCCCTACACATCGATGGTAATAATTGTATAAACGAAATATCGAAAATTAATGTAGGTACGGTTACAGGGAAAGTACCGGAAAATTTTATGCACCTAAAGTGAGTACAATCCGAAATGTTATATTACCTCTCCGACTAACAGGTATTATCAATATTGTCAAATAACTGTATCTAATGAAACGTCCCAAAAAATTTATACTTTAATGAAAATCTAATAAACTCGATCTCCAAACTGCCAAAGTACAATGTACCTTCAGTACGATTTCTTCTGCATGTCCGAAGACGCCTCCAATTGCAGGGGACGACATGCCCGAATTTATTTTTGAACAGTTCGTTTTCAGAGAGAAAATACGAGGAAAAGCGTTGTAGAAAATTTTGTTTATAAGAGATTTACAGTTGACAACTGCGTCTCATTGACAGTACTGTTAACAAAAACAGTTTCGCTGTTTCTACGATGTGGCATCCTTAGTGGAGAACTGAGTATATATGATCGACTGAGGTTTCGATAATTACAACACTGAGCCTGCCATAGCGTGACGTTTGGTATTGACAGTAATTTTAATAAATGGCGGTTATCAAACAAAACGTGTTGTTATTTGTAAACTTTAATTTTTACTAAATCTTTGAAAGCAATAAACAATAGCTGATACACTACCCGCTTCGTGAGTAGTTGCAGAAACTTCTTGACTGGTGGGTCCAGCACCAACAGAATTGAACGCTTGGACTGTTACAGTGTATTGGGTAAAACTGCGCAAACCAGTAACTGTGTACGGAGTGGGCTGCATGTCGGGCGTTGGCGTCCTTACTGTGCTGTAGTTGTACCTGCCTTCGTGAATTCCGCTGCAACATAAACCACTGTCAGTCAACACGGTATTGGCAGCGATATCCAGCACTGACATATGTATTTTCTGCACTTTTAATTACGGGCGTTCATATGTAAAGTATAATTTAGTATTTATTCAAAAATTAACATACCTAACATACATAAGTAAGACACGAATTTTTCTTCAATATTTGAAACTAAAAACAACCATGGTTTTAGAGATATCAAACATTTTCCTAAATATCCCGAAAACTGACATGCGGTCTAAGCAAATTAAAGACCACTACTATTATAAAACTGCTCATTTTGACCACGGAACAACATTGTTCGTATGTATCTTTAAATTTGTATTTATTATCACTTCCAATATTAAACAGCCTAAGAACTTTAAAAATATACAGATGCCTTAAGGGAAGAATTCAAAATTTTTATGAAAAAGTGGCCAAGGTTTTTAAACTTACGTTTCTTAGTAAGAATTCTAATGATTGCCTTTTGTCATGTAGTAACTATTATTTTCATATGAATGTATACAACTCTTTCTTCAGTTTACCAATATGAACTTTCAATATGATATTACTGTCTATTATTAAACCATAATATTTCATTTGTTCAGGTTGTTTAATCACCAAGCACGTACAGTCAAATTTGCTTTGAAATGATGATTCATGATAGAACAAAGAACACGAAAATTCAAGCTTATCTCTCAAACTGGAAATCATATATTTTATTTATCCATTTAGAACCATTCAATTGTTATTAAACCAATACTTTAGTTGTTTTAAATCAAGCTGAATAAGCTGAAGCGAATCCAAAGAGTTGTCGGTAATACGGATAACGGCAAGGTAATGGTATTATGTATTAATGGATGTTTTACATTTATATAAGTGGCATTCGGTGGGCATTCTAAAAGACCCAAAAGTTACATTTAGAACAATAATCAACATTTATGGCTTTGAAGGTTTAAGTATTATAACAAACGTAGATTTCAAAGAAATTCTAGAGACAGTTTCAAAAGCTCTCTAAACTATCTAAAGTATTGACAAAAAAGAACATAAAGCGTAACTAATATGCAGAAACCTTGCTTGTTTTATTCCAAAATAGTATCCAAGAATAGGACCGTTTCTAAGGTCGTGCTGCGGGGGGGCCCAAGACACTTGTATGGTGTGAGGACCTATAGCGGAAACAGACAAATCCAGAGGAGGACCTGACGGTGCTTCAGCGTCGGTGGTGACACTGACGACGGAACTCGGAGCGCTCGGTCCCAGCTGGTTGACGGCCACCACTCGTACATAGTAGCTATGCGATGGCAGCAACTCCGTCAGTCGTGTCCAAGACTTCACTTCGCCCGACTCGCCGACATCCGGCCATTTGTCTGAAAACAATAAGAAACTTTCTGTATGGACGCCGCTTTTAAGTTATTTGTACATTGTTTGGACCATTTTTAGCGTAATAACCTTGAACGGTTAATTCAACACTACCTCTCGATGCTTATCTTACTCCTTGAAAATTCGCGTGTTTTCAAAAAATTACTTACTGAACAACATGTTTGGTGATATAAGCGAATAATTATTTTCAATATAACAGCAGCTTCAGTATGTTGTTATAGTAAAATATTTCGAGAAAGACGAAGACAACCGGTTATTTAATGAGCTTGTGCAACTAGGCACAGTAAACTGGACGTAGTGTCTCGTCTACGTACGCTCATTTCATGGTCTACCCCGTTTCAAAACTATGTTCCTCAAACAAATCGAAAAGAAAAATAAATAAATGAAATTAATTCTGAAAATTTGGTGTGCAACACATCGTGGGTTTAAAATACTTTTAATTCGTTCTCAAACGTATAGCCTTACAGTGTTTTTGTTTTTTCCTTTTTATGTAATTAAATAAATTTCTTATTTCTAAATAAGGAGAACAGCCAGATTTATATCTGTATGAAATGAAATTGACAAACGCTTACCGGTTGCTGTACGGATGTTTAAAAACAGACCTGGTTAGGGTAGATAAATTGACCGCAGATTCACTCTACTTTATATAGAATATACAAAAATCGCTTTTTAACAGTATGTCGACAGTTTAAATAAATAAAACAACAATTAAAACTTTTATACAACTATATTTGAAGTTCAGAATTATCCAATACATACTAACATAACACTAAAAGAATGTTATCTAATTAGCCTCAACAAATACAATGGTTAGGTCACTGAGAGCGGATGAATGTTCAGTGTATGCCAAAGTAAATCCTCAGGGCGCAAGTGTATTAAACCAGAAAGACGGGCCATCATAGGGTAAGGTGGTTTGAGGATGTACTGGAAAATCTAAGAAGAAGGGATACGAGGGGTTGCGCTGAGATGGCAATGGATAGGAGACATTGAAAATATTGGTGTTTGGGGCCAGGGTTGACGTTCGGTGTAGTGATAAGAAAAAGAAGAAAAATTACCAGTCTCCTACTAAATATTACAAGTCCAATACAGATGTCCACACCCAATCGCTTTACACACAATCTGAACTCGCTGCTTAGGAATCGGCACTTATATACTGCAACAATACAAGCATAGGCTGTACTGTGCATTTATTAAATAAAAAATATTTAGATTAATTTTATTAATATGTAATAGATAAGCAGGTGTGAAATTGAAAGCTGAGTTAGACGCAGGAATCAACAGGCACGATCACGCGATTGTAGCTGAGAGTGTATACACTAGTAAATAGAGTGTGTGCGTGAGACCTGTTCAAGCCTGAAACTTTGCAATCTCACCCCAAGTAGATGCTAAATAATAGTTTTATTTAATTATAAGCAAACCATAAATGTTAGAAAAATTGCAAAGACTTCTAAATATGCATAAAAATCACACACATGTGCAGTGCGAAAACTGTGTGATTAGGACGTTCAGTGCGAATTCTGTGCGATTTTAAGAGCGTAGTAATTACACGAATTATGCGATCACTATGGTAATTACATATAAGATGTGTAATTAAATCAGACAATGTTAGA
The DNA here is from genome assembly GCA_034769895.1 of Magicicada septendecula. Taxonomy (NCBI): domain Eukaryota; kingdom Metazoa; phylum Arthropoda; class Insecta; order Hemiptera; family Cicadidae; genus Magicicada; species Magicicada septendecula. The sequence continues at coordinate 304,830,742 of CM068376.1, read as the reverse complement.
TCACTTTGAAATCCGCAATAGACATTGTAATTGGCAAAAATGTGCGAAAATATGAAGTTGGACGATAGTGGGGGAACTGACGCCACGGACAGTTTCTGACATGCAGAATTCTGTTCCGACAGGTGTGGTTTCTTGATTGAATATAAATACGGGCCCAGGAGAGCCAATTTTACTCTCAATCAGTCTTCAGAAGCGGCGGGACGCTATGTTCAGTATCGACGCGATTTTTTTGTTTGAGTTTAAATAAGCTGTAAGGTCGGATGAACGACACGTTCATCCAAGTAATCAAACAGTAACTCTTAGTTTGATTAAAAAAAAAATTATCGAAAATACGCCACCAGTCTACAACCACAAACGTTCAACACTCAAGACAACCGGCGAGGTCACATCAAGCAGAGGAACGATATGCAGAGCAATAGAGGCGTTTACTAGGACAACAGCAGATGGTGCAGAGCAACATATCACTCCATACTACAGCCACCAGATGGGACCATGAGGGACGAGTAACTGGAGGACGACAAATGGAACCGGAGAACGTGCAAGGAACTCCATTTGAAGAGGAACTACAGATCACCGGAGGACATGGGTACGATCTACAGAATCGAGGTGACAAATAACCAATTTATACTTTGTAAATGAAAGAATAAAGACATTTTTAAATTTAAAAAAATAAATGAAATATATATTAAACGTAGATAGCGATAAGAGAATATAATTTAAATTTAGTAAGAATTTTCTTTGATGATGAACAATTAATTTGAAGTTAATTTAAATTCTTGCTTGGATGATTAACAATTAATTTAGTAAATGTAAATTTTCATTTAAAGCGTGTGAAATAATTAGTGAGTAATATTACACGCAGTGTATAAAGTAATGTAGTTGGAAATAATAGAAGAAGACTAACAATTCTATTAGTCAATTTGAAATTTTATAAATCCTTAAGATGTATGCAATGCATAGAGTAAAGTAATAAAAAATATATAAAGCAAAGAAAACAAGACTGCAAATAAAGCACACAGTCAGACTGAGCGGTCGAGAAATTTTAGAATAACAAATAAATGTTTAGCATGTATTTTGTGTTAATATAGGATATAAGATTTATTTTATGATGAATGTACGGCAACAAAGAAATGTTTAAACAAATAATAATGAATATTTTATGGCGAAGTAAATGCTATTTTTAAACACACTTGTGATTTCTTTTAAAAAAATTGATGAAAACATGTTACAATTCAAAATGACTACTCTTATTACGATTACACCCAAAATCCAATTATAAATACACGTTATTAGTAATGTTGTATGAGTTATACCACCACATAAATTACATTATATCAAATTTATGTTTTGTAATGTTAAAATACTTTACCTGTGTGGAGTAATACGTGACAAAATTGCCGTGGACGCAGATAGGATAATCGACAAACCTGTGAAAGGCGTGTCTAGAGTGTTGCGATCTTGCAAAGCGTCAGGAAGCCATTAAAGTTTTTTATCTCCTTAACGTAGACTGAATAAATTTCTGTCTTTGTTACCTTTATAGGTCTTCTTATTTTTCAGCACTACAGTCCAACGTGACCCCCCTGGCTTGTACACCATTCTAATGAGATCTTCTAGCACATCATCCAACTATCTTATCCTAGGTCGACCCCCCTTTCAGCTTTTATACAGATGTGCCCTCAGGAATTTCTTTAGCATTCGCTTATTATACATCCGTTGTAGGTGATCTGAATATTTTATTCGTTGAGCCTTTACGTATCTTACGATATCGTCATGCTTGATTATGATTAGCTCATGTATCTCCTGGTTTCTTATTCTCCATTCATCACCGGGACATAAACATTTCGGCCAATTTCCCAAGGAGACAGTGCTTTCCAAGACTTGGCTATTGGTTTCATAACAATTTTTTTCATTTGGACAGGAAGCTAACCCGACGCAAAACCCCCAACCTGGACGACCAGGGGATTTTTATACGTCTTACGTTTATAGGTGCAAAGTAAAAATTAGTGCTGAGTGAAGAATTTCTCTCCCAAAAAGTGCTCTGTGACGAATTTCTCATCCGAAAAGCGCGTCACGACTTGTAAAGTTCTCGCACCGTACATTTTTTTGATAACTGTATACATGGTTCTTCGTGTACTGTATGGTCGCGCAAATAATTCTCATGGGGGGGGGGGAGCGCAAGTGGTGTGACGTAAAGAAACTACTTTCTAATCTGCAAACATTAGTTTGCCCAATCGTAATACTGGGATAAACTGATGGATGCTATATTGTCGTCAAAATAAATGTTAAGTGGGCGTATTTGTTTTGAAGTGCAAAAATTAGTTTCGAAAATAATGAAAAATTTGCCTTGACACTGAGTCCTCTAAGCACTAAACGTTTTCGAGTTTGAAATATGATTGGTGCATGCGCAGAACGAATGTAAAGCTGTCTTCCGGCGTGAGAATGCTATGTGCTACTACCCTCTACGTTGTTCGTGAATCTTTCCCAAGATATAATTAGACGAGCGTATGTAGGCCATACGCAGCAAATTTTTGCGCCCTGGAAAAAAGCTTGAATTTGGTATCTCTTTCGCAAATTATGGTACTTTGTATTTTGGTCGAGAGTATCATGTGTTTTCAGTTGCAAGTAGGTTTAGGAAACGGTAAAATATTTACCGTTAAAGCAGCATTAAGTATAACATATCTAACGTAGTACATTTAACAACCTAAAATATATTAACAAAACGAATTAAAATAATGTCTTTGATAACACTTTTTTAACTTTAACATAAGAAAAACTAGAACTAACTATAAGTTTATATCGATGAACAGCTGTGAAATTATAAAGTAATGCCAGCTTTCTTGCTGCAGGAGAATCAAAATATTTTATAATTGTTTCTAACGTGTTGATCCCGTTACACAAAATTCCGCTCAAAGTGAGCAAAGTGATCTGTCATGTATATACAAGTGGAGACAAACATTCACTTCTTTTCTGCCTCCAGCTCAAATGTGTGCTTTGTGAGGATGGTCATAATACTTTAGTACTTCTAAAATGACCTCGTGATGTATCAGAGAAGTTAATGAAGTCACTTTAGTGTTCGTTTTAAATTAATCACTTCAATAAAATCTATAATTTGTCTGTAAGGTGTTCAGTAAAATCTATAATTTGTCTTTGGTTTCGATCTACATTACTCCCTCTCACAAATTGTGCGCCAGCGGCCACTGACTGCTTTTCCGCATTTTGCATGTCTCTGATTATGGCGAGTTGAAATTAATATATGTAAAATAAATCAGTATACCGTGAATAAGTCGGATAGCTTTACTTATGACAACGATTAGTCTGTCAACTTCCGTTTTGCGCTTAACAAAGCGTAGGCTTACATACTAATTATGCTAACATTGGTATACCTTTGTCAGTTGTGTAGAGAACCGAATAATAAAGTATGGGACTGTTGTTATCCAAAGGCTCGCTCCACGATACCTTCAAACTACGGCTTCCGCATTCCACAATGCGTACGTCCCACGGCGTCTCAGGAACATCTAACAAATCATATAACAATTTCATTCTATATGTTACTGTAAGAACAAGAACAATATAAATGAAAAGATGTGCTGAAAGCCTGAAAATATTTATTGGTATAATTTATTTTACAGTGACACTCAAGGACAAATATAACATAGAAATACGATATAACAATTTAAGAATCTGAACAATTAAGGCTTGTTCGTTACTTCAGCATATTCATACTTGTGATTTATATAGGCCTAAAGAATCTCTGGGATCCTTTGAAGTTTGTAATATTATACCTAAAGACTATAGGCTACAAAAAAGCATTATGATGTTTTTAAAAAATTTGTCTCCCGAGTTGTGTGTGTTTGTTAAATTAATTTGTATGACAGTGTAATTAATAAATTGTCTTATTTACTACGTATACAAAGAAAAATAAGAATCATATTAAGCTATGAAGGCTGATGCACGCGGAACAAACTGTAATAGATGATACCGAAGAAAGACATTAAGATAGTTCGACCATTTATAAAGAAATTGAGGGGGTAGATAATGTAGTTGTGAATAAAAATACAGTATGAGAAATTTGGGCTAGATATGTGGAAGTATGGATAGGTGAAGATTTTGGATCGGAGGATTAGTTTAAAGTAGAACTGTATATTTGTGTTGAAAATTTAAACACTTTTGCATCTATAAACCTTTTTACATTGGATGAAACGCATTGCATAGTAGGAGTGCAATCATAATTCCTTTCTAGAAGAAAATAAAACTTGGAATTGAAGACCATTCTTATTAAAGCAAAAAGACTACCACGACTCATCTTTAAGGAAAAATTATTTTAAAAATTGTAAACTAAACAGAAAGTGGAGATATAAACCTGACAGTGACGTATCTGACTTTGGTCAGACGATGTTGTTTAACAGTCTCTTCAGAAATACACCGACATTATTTCTTACAATAAAACGAACTTTACTTCTCGAATTCAAAACGACTATACTGCCAATAATGTTTAACTACTATGCGGATAGAACAGAAACAAAACCCTGAACTGATTATTGATATACGCCAATTATAAAGTCTATAAGAAACGGCAAATATTGACGATATGTGGTTTAGAGTGAACTTCTTTATGTTAGACAAATGACAAAACCAGAGGGTGGTAAACAACATATTACTTCCATATTCCTTAAGGAATGGAAGTATGGTGATGGCAAAAAAAATCGTGTTCGAGATTATTGCAGATTCTGATTCTACTACACTCAAAACATGAAAAAAAGTCGTTTTCCGAAAAGTGTCTGTGTGTCTGTCTGTCTGTGTGTCTGTGTGTCTGTGTGTCTGTGTGTCTGTCTGTCTGTAGATTTTTTTTCTATGGCAAACGATAACTGCCGCAAATTCAAACAGAATCAAATAATTTTTTGCATACAGCCCGGTTTTGCAGAGTTCTCGCGACCTATTGTTTTTGGTGAAGATCGGTTGAGGGAAAGGGGTAGTTTACCTGCAACGGTTTTTTTTTAGCAAGGGAAATTTTGTTTGTTTGGCAAACGATAACAGCCGCAAATTCAAACAGAATCAAATAATGTTTCGCATACAGCCCTGAATTGTAGAGTTCTCAAGACCTATTGTTTTTGGTGAAGATCGGTTAAGGGAAAGGGGTAGTTTACCTGTAACGTTTTATGTTTTAACAAGGGTATTTCCTATGGCAAACGATAACAGCCGCAAATTCAAATAGAATGAAAAGATTATTTGCATACAGCCCTAAATTGTAGAGTTCTCAATACCTTTTGTTTTTGGTGAAGATCGGTTAAGGGAAAGGGGTAGTTTACCTACAACGTTTTTTTAACAAGGGTATTTTCTATGGCAAACGATAACAGCCGCAAATTCAAACAGAATCAAATAATTTTCTGCATACAGCCCTGATTTGTAGAGTACTCAAGACCTATTGTTTTTGGTGAAGATCGGTTGAGGGGAAGGGGTAGTTTACCAGCAACGTTTTTTATCATGCGTATTTTCTATGGCAAACGACAACTGCCGCAAATTCAAACAGAATCAAATAATGTTTCGCATACAGCCCTGAATTGTAGATTTCTCAAGACCTATTGTTTTTGGTGAAGATCGGTTGAGGGAAAGGGGTAGTTTACCTGCAACGTTTTTTTAACAAGGGTATTTTATATGGCAAACGATAACAGCCGCAAATTCAAACAGAATCAAATAATGTTTTGCATACAGTCCTGATTTGTAGAGTACTCAAGACCTATTGTTTTTGGTGAAGATCGGTTAAGGGTAAGGGGTAGTTTACCTGCAACCTTTTACGTTTTATTTTCTATGGCAAACGATAACAGCCGCAAATTCAAACAGAATCAAATAATGTTTTGCATACAGCCCTGATTTGTAGAGTACTCAAGACCTATTGTTTTTGGTGAAGATCGGTTAAGGGGAAGGGGTAGTTTACCTGCAACGTTTTTTTATCAAGCGTATTTTCTATGGCAAACGATAACAGCCGCAAATTCAAACAGAATCAAATAATTTTTTGCATACGTCCCTGAATTGTAGAGGTCTCAATGACTTTCGATTTTGGTGAAGATCGGTTAAGGGGAAGGGGTAGTTTACCTGCAACCTTTTACGTTTTAACTAGAGTAAAGTACTTGAAAATTTATTTAAACTTTTTGAAACAATGGTAATTGTTAAAAATAAAATAATTTTGTTGCCAGGCAATAAAATTATAATTTTTTCATTTTAATGTAATATAATATTTTTCATTTAATACAGCAATAAAAAGGCAGGTAAGACACAGCCTGGCTGTTTGGCTGAAAATGATTTTAAATATAAATCTTAGAATATGGAAGTCATGTATGGTTCTCCATACCGATATTTTTTTTTAATCGCTTAATAAAGAACAATCTTACTTCATTCATTTAATAATTCTTCTTACTTTCCATAATCCGTTAAGAAACTATTAACAATTTACAATATAACTGTAATCATGGTCGAAAGTGTACTATCACTTAATCAAAAACATTAAATTTTGTTGTTTTTATTTTTCTACAGTCTGTAGCCTACATAGTAAGTACTTAAGGGGAAAAAAATAAATGTGGAGATTTAACCAGAGACCGCACTCTACAATCATTTGGCATAAGCTATTGTGATAGCTAAATACTTCTGTAAGCTATACAGTACCTATCAGTTTCTGAGTTTTAAGCGATAAATTTAGGATGCACCGATGAAGTTTTTTCTGTCATTAACAGCTTCTAATTTATGTTTTAAAACCATAATTTTTATCTTATCCACAATTTGTAACTTATACTGATTACGCGATAAACCGTATAGCTTTATTCTTTAGGTGGGTCGATCGTACTGTACAATATATGTTCTGTCTTGTCAATAAAAATGGGTTTCATTTTTGGATGAAACTTCCAAATTTGAACTTAGCTTACCTCTATCACTTACATCTTTAAAGTCACAATAATGTTTTCGGATACTAGAGTTAAGATTTCAATGTTTGTTTTTATATATTATTGTCCTTTCATAAATTCATTAGTACTGTAAATAAAATTAGCTTGAAGTAATAATGAAATATACCAACGTATAGAAAGCATAACCGAAAGAGTAAGAAAAGAAGACTAGAATTTTTTGGACGTTTATACAGAATGGACAACAAAAGGTTTACAAAACGAATCTTTAAATATCTGTGGGGAAAGAAGTCAGCACCAAGTTGGATTAAAGATGTCAAAACGATTTAGAAAAAAATAATATGAACGCAGAAGAAGCAATTAAACGAGAAATTTTTCGAGCAAAAGTCCAGGGTAGGAGAGAGAAAAATGCAGGTTCAAAGTGGACTGGAGACAGGAAGAAGCCACACAGTGAAAAGATGAAAAAATATTGGAGAAAAAGAAAAGAACAAGGAATAAAGAATTGAAATTAACATGTGGTCCTCAGATGGCCGATACAAATAAAAAAAAATGTGTTAGTGGTTATAATCACAAACAGAATTTACACGGTTGCACACCACTATAGAAAAATAATTCCGATTAGCGTTTTCAAGCTTTACAGTTCATCATCAGATCGGAAAACGGATTTCCGATAGTGGTGTGCAACAGTTTGTGCAATACTTTTTCTATAGTGGTGTGCAACAGTGTTAATTCTGTTTGCAAGTAGTATTTGTTTTTTATTGTACTAGCCGCCAATGGCGAAACTCGTGGTTGTAGACGAACCTAGCAAAATAAGTGGACATAGTAAACGGCGAGTAGGACTTTGCTTGTAATGGTAAATACAGTATGCCAATGATGTTTGAAAAAAAAAATTATACATATATTTTTCTTTTCAAAACCTATTTAAGCAATGAAAAACGTTATTAATAATGAAAAATTAACCTTGAAAATCATTTTAATAATTATATGATTTATCATTACAGTTTTTCGTAAATTCATCTAAGTGAACTTTGGTAACATGACCACTGGCCCCACGGTATAAAATGTTCAACGCATCGGGTACGCTGCGACACAGTAACAGCTACAGAGTACGAATATATAGAGAGGGGAAAGCCAATGTTAAAATTTATACTTAATTTTCTAGCGCTCGTGGTGACTGTGTTGTCAACTAAGTGGAATTAAATGATAATGCAGTACGGTCACGTGACTATAGTATACTGTATTATCTCTGCTGCATTGGCGGGAAATCTAAAAAGGGAAATGCTGCTAGGCTTTATTTCAAATTACTTGTTATTCTGAGCAGATTGCTTTGTAAAAATTCCTGAAATGTTTACAGTTTCATCAGACACATTTTCATGTCATTGTAATTACAGAATAATATTTAAAAAAAAAACAGCTGTCTAAAAATTCGTCGTATCTAACAATGCCGAATTTTAAACATCATCGCTGTTGAGTTGAGTTGATTACAAAAACTCCTAGCGTGGGAATTAATAGGAGACGCTGTTTTGTAAATTTGAGTTCGATTGTGGCACGTTCTTCGTGTTTTACAGGCGACCAGCGGGTGAAGTCAGCAGTAGGGTTGTCATAAACCGGTCGGTTAAACCGAATAACCGGTTATTCTGAACGGTTTAACCGGTTAAAATCGGTTATTTTTCCCGTAGGTTTTTAACCGGTTATTTTTTGTTATATCCAATAACCGATAAAAAACCGGCTCTAAATAGAAAGCGGAAAAAACTTATAGGTAATTTTAATTTAAAGTAAAAATAACCGGTTAAATCGTTCAAAAATGACTTCGATAAGTTATAATCGAGTTTTCCACTTGGTGTAAATCGAGTATCAACTATCAAGAACAAGTAACAACTGGGGTGGGCGTGGGAGTGACTGTTCACTGTTCACTAGGCATGTCAGTTATTAATAAAAAACGGTTATCCGTTGAATCGGTTATTCAAATAACCGCCAGAATGGGTTTTTTGATTTTTTTCAAGTTTAATTCGCAAAAATAATGTAACTCTTAAGTATTATACAATAAACTGGCAATACATTATACAATAATCCGCTCGGTTATTTTCAAAAAAAGGTAATGACATTAATCAATCGTACTATTCTGGAAAATTGTCACAGTCCGGAAAATGGTAGGCTACATAAATAAAAAAAATAAAAAATTTTAACTCTATTTACAATCTCTGTTAACTTTATTTACAAAAAACAAACTCGATTGATTATCGATGATAGTAGACTGTAGGCCTACTCTGTAGACCTCACTCGTCACCGTAAAAAGCCAAATATCCAACCAACTAGTGATTCGTTTGATTCGCTAAATAGTGATTTCGTTCAATTTCGGACGGGTATTGGAGTTTTGAACAAGTAACCAGTTGTAACTAAAGAGAATAAAACGAAAATTACCGGTTATAATCGAGCGGTTATTGACATCCCTAGTTTACATACAGAGGTTATCAAAATCGGTTATAACCGGTCCGGTTATTGAGGTTCGGTTAAAGAGCAGTTATAACCGGGCATAAAATAACCGGTTAACCGAAAACCGGTTATTTTCTGAGAGTTGACATCCCTCAGCAGTAAACAGTTGTGAAAGAATTGTTACGGGACAGCGCGAACGCAGTCCCGGCTACCAAAAATTTTGCGTCCGACACCCCCATTCGGGGAATTCGCAGGAGTCAGCCCAACCATATGCAATGGAAGGGCCTCATCCTGGGGGAACCGCCTTCTTGATCACGGTTCCCCGACGCCAGAGTAAGTTTGCTATGCCACAGCCACCCCGGTCGTATGTCCTCAAATGGAGCATCGATTTAAGGGGCGCGAGTCTCTACTTGTGCCCCTAATATAGCGACTAACGATCTCTTTGTAGCAACGTGTTGCACGGCAAATTAACTTTTACATTGCTTTGAAACTTTTTGATATGATGGCTTAGTAATTAATAAGTATTACAACGAAAAATTAACCGAAATAACGATTATAACTACTGATCGGTGAGCAGCGCTATCTTGTAGCAGCTGTAGTAACTAACCCTTGTACAGTATGTGTATACAGGCAAGCGTTATTACGTTTTCTAATATTGTAATGTTATTGTCTTGTCACAAATGAAATTCGACCATTGCGGAATCCAATCGATCTTGAAAGCACACTAGTTGAAAAACCAAATTTACTTAACTTTCGAATTACGGTATCCAATCGGCCTGAACGAACAAGGCTCTTACTGGCAGACGGAGAGCGTACCCACTGGTTTCTCTTCAAAACGCATAAATCTTTCGCCTTTTACTAAATATTTTCGTGGAGGTGAACAGATGATGAGTCTATAACCAATTTTATGTTAGTGTTAAAGGTGTGCTAAACTAGTGAATGCTAAATGAGTTTATCATCCTCCGTTGCATATAAAACTGGGTTAATAAAAATATTAAGCATTAATGTTCTCACAAAACATTAAGGAGGGTGTTTTCATCTGTCCACAAATAGAAACAATGCTGAAGGATGAAGAATTTGAAACTAAATTAAATAATTTAGAGAAAAGTGCTTGTTCTTCATTGGAGTCTGTCTGCAACAACTTTGTTGGAAATAAAAACTCATAAAATTGCTGTGACATCGTAAGCGGACTAATCAAAGCCGCTACTGATTAAATAAATAAATAAAACTTATTTGCAGTTAGTGTTTAAAATTGCATTTCTTTGACTCACGTCTGGAATTTTTGCCTTCAAGATTTTCTGCAGTAAGCGACGATCACGGTTCACACCAAGACGTCGCCATCTTGGAGAAAGAATACTGAAAGGTGTGGAAAGTCATAATGGTGGTGGAATATTATTAGAACATGTAACAACAGACACTCCAAACGTGTATAAAAAAGGAAACGACATAAAAAGTTGTTTCAGTATGGTAATTATAAATGAATAATTATTATTTCCTTAGTATTAATGCAACAAAATTATGCGACCTAATAAATAATAAAAAAATATTTTTTCATTATTCAAAAAACCTATACGTAATAGGCTACAGATATTCTAATTGTATATTTGGATTCAGGACAAAAAGATTGATAAAATCACCTGATTTTATCTAAAGGACATAGAGGCGGTTTAAATTTGTTTTCCAATGCTACCAAATGTTATATCTATAACTATATAAGTAACACTAAACAAGGTTATAGATATATAAAATTAAATATCTTCTCCCTTGGGGATACGTTAATAAAATTAAAACTGCCAATATAATTGAATAGTGTAAATAAACAGGCATAGGCCTGTACGAAATACTAACTTCCTTTATACCCGTAATCAGAATGAAATAAATTGTACTTCCAAACGTCATTTATGGCTCTCCTCCGACTAGTTAATTAGCAAGTAGTACTGTAATTGCACGTACATTAGCGTCGGGTATCTGGTTAAACAGTACAGTTCAATAAGACGTCTTTGCCTATACAAATACAGACGCGCGCGCCCGCGCGCATTAAGCAGTCACGTCAATATTGGTTCCTCATCCCATCAGTACCAATCACAACACACCTATCTCTAAACAGTGTCGCAGTTTGACAATTTGATTTAACTCCCAGAGCTAAACTATTCTGAGAAATATTTAGTTTATGACAATATTATTTAAAATAATTTGAACAAAATCACCTGTTGTACTTGTTTTTCAATATAGTATATTAGCAATCTTTATACGATAAGTGTGACGGCAAGCTGGTGTCAAACAGTATGTGTCAATAAAATTCAGCCGAATGCCAGACTAAAGATAATTTTAACACAAAACCGATTTTTTGAATGTTTGTTCGGTATTTTTAGCATTTATTGTATACAATTACAACAGATTGTTCTAAAATTAATATTCTATTAATCAAAAATAGTATAGTAATCGGAATTTTTGTAATTTTTCTAATAACTGAAATATTAGCGAATAATAAAATTTTAAACCATATTAAATCTACTTCTTTCCATATAATGAGTTTTGCAGCTTAGGAAGCATGCTAATTATTGTTGGCTGCAACACAGAAACGTTTGCAGGGGCTTCGAAAGCAAGTATTCAAATCTATCGCAAACGCTCTATGGTACCGAGTAAACTAATACACTGTGGTAGGCACTGGGAAGTGTACCAGGTCAGAGAGGCGACACAGCACATCATACTGTAGGCCTATTTGCCACCCAGGCACGTTCTTACGAGAGCTTCTCAACTCGCATCCTAAACCTACACGCCTAAAGACTCAGAAACCGCTACCTATTACATAGCTTAAAAAGTTATGTAACTATCACATTAGCTTATGCTAAATAATTGCAGAATATCGTCTCTGGATTAATCTCCATATCCAATTTGTTACCATAACATCTACTTATTATACTATTACTATGTACAGAGTGTAGAAAAATAACAAACAATAAAAATGTTTGTTATCCAATGGTTGTAGAGCCCGGTTCATTATTACAAAAACTCTGTGGATTGTTAATAACTTGATTATGTGCGGTAATCATACCAAGGCAGTTACGACTCTGTAAAAACTGAATGCTTTCGTCACACCGACAAGAGAAGCCTACAAGTTTAGAATTTTAATAAAAAAAGAAAATGGTTTATAGTTTCATTTACATGCAAAACATTGCATAGAAAACATGAAAATATTATCAATTAATATAAACAGCTTCCTTAGAAAATAAAATAACAATCACTTGACTTACAGAAACAATAAAACTACCTTGAAGGATGTACCTGAATGGGGTACACTAAACGGCTGATCGCTCTAATAATATAACAATGATACTGTTTTTTCTATTATGTTTGCTTTCTGTTTCAGTTTAAAACAATCGTAGAATTGGTTTGTTTCCTGCACTGAAAATAAGAGTATAAAATATGATTATGAGTAACAATTACAGGAATATTAAAACAAAAAAGTGCGCTAATACGAAACTTTTAGCTCAAAACTACAAACACGTACACAAACTTAAATATATACACAGCCATACACACATACTTACAAACCCTACACCATATATATGTACACCCACATTCTTACCGGTTTAGAGACAGTGGCGGCGATTGGGAATTAGAAGTGGTGGAGCGGCAAAAAAATTTATAGAAAACAAAACGTACCTGGGGTCTGGGGGGTAGACAACAAAATTAAAAAAATTAGCTAAAAAATGGTAAGTTTTTGATGCTGTCTGAACGAATTTGGACAGAGAAGTAAAGGTCGACAGTTTACCACTTTAACTGCGGTAATAATAGTTTTTTTGAGATTTTGATTAATACTATACAATATAATTTTCACCAAAGGAACAATTACACATGTATTACAGTTAAATAGAAGTACTTTGAGAATTCACAAATGATCAGTAATAATTTCATTCAAAAGTATGGCTTGTTTAAAATATACACCAAAAAGTGATAATTTGCCAAAGTCCAACCAGTAAGTTTACTCTAGGCCCTGTTTTATACCCCATTACACTACAAAATATGTAAGGAATAATAAAAAATACTGTGTTAGATTGCTTGTGCTAAATAATATTATTTAATTAGGTGTTCAAAGCAATACATTTAATTACATTATATAAAGTAAAATATACAATATAAAATAAGCTTCTCATAGTCATATGTTTAGTCTTTCTGTTTTAAAACAACGTTCAGTGTCTTTGTTTTCGTCTGGCGTAGACTTCCACACAGTCATCCAAGTTGAGGTCCGTTTTTTCAATGGCCAACATTGCCAAGTGTGATAGACGTTCTTGAAGCATTAAATTTCACAAATAATTTTTCACCCTTTTCAAGACACTGAAAGACCGTTCTGCCGATGCAGTGGATACAGGGACAGTTAAAAACAACTTTAAAACTTGAAAAGGTTTGGAAATACATTCTGGTTGTGGATGTTTTCAGATTTAAATTGTAGCACTAACTTTGATATCAGTTTGCGATCTGTTTCTTCAGGCTCTTTCCTTGAGAACACATCAATTTCTGCAAATAAAGTATCACTTTCAATCCCAAACGCTTCACTTACAACTGAGCAAGCTTCTTTGATAAGGTCACTACAAACCGAGTTGTTCTTCATTGAAGCAGTCAGTAGTGTTTCCATATGGCACAGTAAAGTTAGTTGGTTTTTTTCAAAAAGGTGACTTGATGCTCTCAGAGAGGGTGTCTAGTAGAGGGTAGTAAAAATTCTTAAATAAAAGTCTTGATGTGAGTCATAATCGGGGTGAAAATCTCCTCCACCTAGTTTCTGTGGAACGTTTCGCTTGCGTTGAACAGTTGGCCCCTCGAAACTGTGACTTTCACAAAAGGTAAGTGCTTCAGACCAAAGTTTCTTGAATTCATGTTCATTTCTAAAATCAGCTACAGATTTTATTATTCTATTAGCAACATCAACTACTTTATGAACCGATACATAATGGTTTTGTATGTATTTCGAAAGAATGTTCGTCTTTTCAAACACTTGTTTCATGACATTTAGTCCAAAAACAAACTCAAACTTAGTGATACACACTATCAAACCTTGAGCTTCACAACCAGTTTTTGAGTCAGAAGCTTCAATTACTTCTAAAGTATGCAGTATATCTACTAGATGCTGTTGAACGGGTCGCAAGCTTTCGTATCTGCTACTAAATCTTGTGTCACTTAGTGCTTTGAGAGACAAATCATTACTTTCATCACTGACTGGCTTGACTGCACAAGCTAAATTTTTTACCGTTGCAAACACTGCATGCCACTTACTGTTGTATTCAACCCACTTATACTCTGCGAACCATGTACTTCTGAATTTCTTCCTTTTATTTCTGGATATTTGTTAAGACTAGGTTGAAATGGATCATCTTTGAAAAATTCTAACGCTGCTTGCTTACCATGAAGCGGATCTCTAGGTTGAAGCTGATTATGAATACTTACAGACGACACGCAGGCAGATCCAACTTCTGCTTCAGTATTTAATGAAACAGACTCCTCTGCACTAGTCGTGGAAACAGTATCTACAATGGCGGCGGAGTCGAATTGTTCTGAGTCGCTTGTTCCAACCAAGTTCTGTCTTTTGGCAAAAAAGTCAAACAACGTTTTTCAGTAGAACGCTTCATTCTCCTCTAATCACAATGTTTGCACGTAAGAATATGTTAATGATAAACAACACAACAACAGCACTTATGAAAACATAACAAAACGTTTTAAAAAACAAATAAAACCACTTGTGACTCGTGTCTGCATGAGTTGAGTTTTAGGTTAAGACTTGACGTTGGCAAAACACAAACAATGACAACAAACAGCGCATGCGACAAGCGGAGAAGCTTCAAGCAGTGATGCAACCTTCTCTTTGTAAAATAGAATTTTCCACGGCGTGATTATACAATAAAAAAGTCATTTAGTATTTGACTACACACTAACAAAGAAACAGACACTAGATAGAACTACATAGACACATCGACTGAGTGAGACTGAAAGTCTGACGAATGCGCGCGGCAAGTGGGTGAATCATACCTCAGTGTCAATGACCTTGGCAAAAATGTACCCCTGCTACCCTTCCTCTCAGCACATGCTACACGCTGCTGCGCGAGTCTCCACTACTTGCTGTGGCGCTGTACGAATGGTTTAGCCGCGACGCATGACATTTTGTGCGTATTTCCGCTAAGTAAATTTTTTAATAATTAAAGAATTTAAAGGAAAGATAATTAGGTGATAAGACAACAGGGTTTGTATAAATTTTGTTTGTTATAATTCCTAGTTTTAGGCGACTAAAATGGAATAAAAATTTAATTTTTTCCCCAGTAATAAAAATAAAATTAATGTAAAAAATAATTACAGAAATCGTAAGAAATATATTTCATGTACGTCAATCGCATTATAAAACTTCAAATACCTTATTAGTAGATGATTAAAAAGAAAAAAAGAAGGCACAAGCTTTTGTTTTGTAAATAGCCGTAGTTTAAAATGTTCTTGTATTTTTATCGCACAGATAAATTATCTAATATTTTTATATTTTTACTTCGAATTTTACCTTTGTTTAGCGATAATATATTATAACAAGTGGTTATTATACTAACATAAGATTATTAATACAAGATTACAATTTTTCGTTGAAGTTACCTCTAACGGACAAGTGTATTGCCATTTCGTCTCTTCCGAAGGGATTTGAAGCGATGCAAACGTATTTGCCAGAGTCACTGGATGTCGCTTGGCGTAGAGTTAGCTGTGAACTGACTAAACCTTCCACGGAAGTCTCCTCCACTTGATACCTTTTAATACAAACAGACACCGTATAAATATCTGATAAACAAATTGTGAAGACACTTCTGTTATTGCTACAGCAAACCTTGTCCAGTTTATCTATAGTATTAATTCTGTGCATATAGACCCATAAACTTCATATAGCTCCAATTTAAATTAACAGTTAACGTAACGATTTTTTTTTCTCGAATAAGAAATCAGGAACTATGCCTAATAGTTACGCGCGCGCGCGTGTGAGTGTACAGAGAGAGAGAGAGAGAGAGAGCTGGCTATTTCTATTGTCACTGTAAAATAAACGTGTAGAGTGTAGATAGAATCATAACATACCATTACGGCACGGTATCCAGGAGGCTTAGTCGCGGCTCGCGGGTGTTGTGACCTCTGCCATTGCCTACTGGAACGGGCACGTCGAGTCAAATAAAAATGGAATAGAGGTAAAATGTTTTTGCTGGCATTAAAATCATGACTGTTTGCTCAGCTTTCAATATCTTCTAAAAATTTACATAAACGTAGATCCGTCTTCCATATAGGTCATACAGATAGGTAGAAGACGAACACCGATTATAAAGGATGTAAAATCAAGAAGAGTAGCAGTATATATCGGACCATTACATTGTTCGAATCCCGTAGAGGTGCAGACTTAGCACAATACAAACAAACCGATAAGCAAAGGCTAGAGCAAGGAAGATTGTAATGATTAAAGATGATAACATTTTTAAAATAACAAAGTCTTCTAGTCAGCGATTGAAATAAAACACTCGTATCACTGCCGACACCAGCATCACAAATAATTATATAATACAATTCCGATCCACAATTGTGATATTGATTATTAACACAACCGTAATTTTTAGAAACAAAACGATAATACACAAATATAATATTGATCCACAAATGTGGCAACACACACACACACACACACACACACACACACACACACACACACACACACACACACACACACACACACACACACACACACACACACACACACACACACACACACACACACACACACACACACACACACACACACACACACACACACACACACACACACACACTCACTCACACACACTAACTCTACAACTTAACTCACTGAACTCAGAATCGAGACTGATGATTTCTCCATCTACTACTGTTTATATAGGCCTACAGTTTGGTAACGACGTCATTCACCAGCATACTGCTACGACAATTCGAGAGCGTCATTATACACGATTCTCGACTAGCCCAGCGTGCAACGTCTGTATCAAGGTCGTGCAGCCACGTAACCTCCAGACTGTTCGAGCATTTGTAACTACGTATATTATGCCGTCGTGCAGCGAAAAGAAGGGAAAATTATTCTAGAACGTGTGTGGGGTACATATATAAGCGTCTATATATACAAAACCTGTTAGTTACACCTGGCGATATTGTAGGGTGCGGATCAAGTAATTGTTGCGCATTAGTTTAAAGTGATTATTGTGTTAATTAGTTAGGTATTGTAGTAAGGTGATATTATTATTGCGAGTGGACAAATGTAACTTGAATTATTGTGTGAGAATACGTTGTAGATTTTAAATTGTTTTTTTTATTAATTAAAGCTGGTAATTAGTGACTTCATTGGTGTATGTATTTTGTTTCCACCGTACAATACAACGATCCGTGAGACCGTTGTAACAATACGTTATTTACCAGAATAGTCGCGTACACTCCAGGCGCGTATACTGGAATCTCGTAGAACAAACTGGTTTTACCTGTCAGTGAAATGGTAATTGAAACAGAAGATTGTAGTGTATTCTATAAATAGTGTCTCCATAAACAGTGCGCATCAATACACATAAATTAGATATCAAGTGTGGTTAATGTAAAATGTACTTAGCCTAGGTGAGTAACATAACCTACGTACTAATGGCAAATGGTTTTAATAATACCAATCCAAGTAATTATTATTAATAATAATTATTATTTATTAATAATAAGTAATACTATATTTATTATTGCTATACATTAATAATACATATAAATTATTATCCATTATTTAATAAATATTATTATTTATTTATTATTATTTATAACTTATTACTAATAATACAAATTAAGTTATTGTTTAATAATGTTACTTAATATATTACACAATATTCACAATATTACTGAGAACGCGGATTGGGGGTTCTCTAGTATACAACAAAAGAAATATAAAGTATATAATTTTGAAAAAAAAAAATATACATAGAAACTAAAATAAAAACAATTACAAAGGTAGCTGCAGTTCAGTTTTGACGTGAAAGAGACGTTTGTTAAAAGAAGAATGGTTTGATAATGAATTTTAGAAGGGAATAAATGTTAAACCGATGCCTATATTAAGTATGGATATAAAATATGAAGGATAGATACACGATGATTAATGAAGAAAGAGCACACAAGGAAAGAGCTTTCTATAGAACGTACATTATTAGAGTATTATAAATAACACAAGGAATTTAAGATTGTCATCTCTCTATTTTACTCTAAAGATGTAAGACTAATGTTTTCTTTGAAATGTATGTATTCGCGTATCGGTATATAAACACTTGCGTAAGGAAAAACGTACTATATTAAAAAAAAAAGAAAAACAGTAATGACTTGCAGATATAAGTGTAGGAACGTGTAAAAGCTAAAATATAAAAGGCAACATTAAAATAATAAAACGTAAGGAAAAAGTCATAACGTGAATATACGGGAAAATCTTAGTGTATATGCAAACACGACAAACGCAACCAGAATTCACTAATTAAAGAAAATAATCAAATTAATATAAAATCAACATTATTTAGTTAAAACGTTGAATATTATTAAAAATAAATAAAACCATATTTAAAATGTTCAATAGAGCAGTGAAAACAGCGAATCGCACTGTAAACATCATGAAATCGAGTGTGTAAATTCAATTAATAATTCCTTAAATCATATTATAAACCTCTAATGATGCAGATCATTTATGTAAAACGTGTACGGTCAAATTATTGAATATTTAATACTAATTTCAATTCACAATGTTTTTTCCGAAACATGTTCCAAGTAATGAAAATACAACTTGAATAAAAAATAGTATTGAATATTAATATTATTTTGTGTGTGTGTGTGTGTGTGTGTGTGTGTGTGTGTGTGTGTGTGTGTGTGTGTAATCACGTTCATTAAGTGAAAACTAATTAGACCACATTTGTTTGTTTGCGGGCTTCGTTTTTTTTCTGTCTGTTAGATATGTATACTTCATATACTTCAGGCTTTGTAACGCAGATATTTGTATTACTAACATTCCCTGTTTTTACTGACCGTCTTGAGACTACTATGTAAAATTCGCCAGATTTTATGTACTCATGTCATAGGCTTACATTTTAAGCGACATTCATTTAACAGAGAGTCAAAGCATTATGTGGCGTTCATTTAATCTAACAAAGTGTCGAGCGCAAGTTAGATTGCGCAAATATCTCTCCGCAGGAAATAAATAAATTGGCACAGTGGTACATCGACCCGCACCGTTATCCGTTCCCAACGAGCTAAGCCCTTTACAGATTCCAACCGCACAAATCTTCCATAACACTTTCTGAGCAACTGGGAATATGCATAAACTATTTTTACTATTTCAAGTATCCTATATTCTAAAAATTTGTCAGAAATATACAGAACACTAAACCTGAAATAATGAAATTTAAAAGCAGTCACCCTTAAGCACATAACACACAGAAACAACACATGCCATCAGATGTATCTCATGGCGATGCAACACTGGAAGCACTTGAGTATCGTATTTTCTTTGGTTGATTGGTGCTCAAGTAAATGCCTGTTACCACCGAACTTTGTTCCATATCCAACCACCAAACATACAGCATTCCAGCTTTTTAATAAGAGTAAGGTCACTTGTTCTGAACGACGACCAAACACCTGACGATGTTTTGGTCTCCCTTGGGTGTGAGACGTGGTGCTCCAGCCCTCCATGGAGTCTGGAATATGCAGTATCTAGGATTTAGCAGTACAAATCAGGCGTCATGTCCCCTATTCATAACGGGCATAGACAGGGTAGCCATCCAGGAGGAGCAACAAACTAACCTCCAATCCTACTCCAGAATTTCGGCGACCAATCTGGTCTCCTGGATTCGCCGCCGATGCTGGCTGAGACGCGCACAGGACATACCTTTTACGCGGTTCTCGAGACACGAGAATTTGTTCGGACTGACCAAGATTTTTACCCAACTCTATTCCCAACATTGGTTCAGCCACGTTGTTTGTGAAACTCAACATTAACGACAGCCTGACGAGCCACCTTTCGGGTCTACACAGCGAGCGGCAACTACGGGTGCCTGACAACGTGGCCACTGGATTTTACAGCAGGTTTTTCAGGTAGGACCCGAAAGCACGCACTATGTGCAAACCCGTAGCCAAGTAACCAGTTTGTAGGGTTAGCTATTTTGTTATACTTTATCAAAGGCTGTACTTATATACAGGATAATACCTTATGAGAGCACATCTTGACGATATCAGACGACTGTGGGAAATAAATCGGACGGAGTAATCTCCTGTGGGAAGGTTAAGCATATGTTGAGTGAATTTGCAGAATTCAAAAATGCTGTTTTATTTGAAAGCGTCTAACAGTAGGGCACAGGGTAGCAGACGTTTATGGAATACCTTCAAAATTACTTCCAAAGCAACTGTGGGGATAGTTTCGAAGAAGTATAGGTGGTGTTTTGATCTTTGGATCATCCACTATTTGAGCCTGTCTGGGGTAAACAACCCACCTGAGACTGGGTGTAAACTGTTTAACATCCAAAGCTAGAAATCCAATGCCCCGTATCGTCAATACGTTTGGAATTCAGACGTTTCTATTTTCTTCTACGAAAGAAAAACTAGGTCATCTTTAACAATAACGGACGGAGGTCCTGGGTTGAAATTAGACAAATATTTAGATAGGCGACTCCTTTATACGGCGCATTAACGTCAATGAAAATAAATCTGGCTAGACAACTTTCACTATTAACAAAATCTCCACGCTTGGCATGTATATAAACAGCATGGGATTACATAAAAAAGTCAAAGCTGAGAAATGAAGACAATAAAAATAAGCTCTGTTCAAAGGCTGTGGTGAGAAGGCACTGGAAGTGATAAGGAGACAGAAAATAGAAACATACAGCTCTATAATAAAACCGAGCTACAAGGAAGAGGATACAAGGTCTCCGTTATAGACTTCATCTTAGGATTCTTCATGGGTGGGAGGCAAAAGGACAATGACAGTCATTCAGAACCTCTGTGCATGCGGTATCTCTGCTCGCTCGGTATCTCTGTGAAATACGGAAAAGTAATGTGGAAACTAATGCTGTCCGACAAAAGCAGGTGGAGCCCACACACACGCACACACACTCACATATATAGAACATGTCACGGGACAACGGCAGTACTATGGGATTGTGATAATACTTTGTGTTTATGATACTGATAGTACTTAATTCCGGCGAACAATAAGTGTTATATTTTTCAAACAAAATGTCATGTTGATACAGTGTCTATTTGAGTGTGCATGTTTTTTGTTTGTGAGTTAGCTTTTAATTCAAGAAAATAAACGGTAATAATTAGTGAAGTATTGTAGTAACTGCGCAAATGTAAAATAACACGGATGTTTGTAAAAAAATTAAATTAAAAAAATTAGGGAAGTATAAAATGCAATGAAGACTACGAAAAATTTCAGAAACAATATGTAGTTGAAAACTGTAATCACAAATCAAATACTACACACGTGTATAACAATAAATCTTATTATTCATACTGCTGTCAACATTTATAATGAGCATATGTATTAAATGTATTATTATTAATTTGTAACCATGTTATTGTAAGTGGTTATTACTTTTTGTAGAGATTTTGTATGGAATCAATATTTAAAAGTAACACGTAATTTTTAATAAATCAAAAATTTAAATCAAACAGCTGAATAAAATAGGCATGCACTCACAAGCTTATGTATGTAAATATAAAAAATATGAGTCGTACAAGAAGTGTGTACGATTTAGATTATCATAAAAGTTTCTTTAACCATACAAAAAGAAACGATAAAAAATACCATCCAAAACGCCTGACTGGATAGAGAAATATACGAATTAAATTTAGCTAGATATTAATCATTAATAACTTGTAATTGTGTAACATTAAATATTTACGACTAATGAAATTAGTTCCTAAATGCTGAAAATTTAATTTACTAGAAAATGGATTCAGTTTTTTTAATAGAAATTATTAATACACACATTGATCAAAAATAAACTAATAGTAACAAATAACGGAAGTTTATTGGAAAAACTTAAAAAATAAAATTTGTTTCCAGTGTTAAATTAAATTTACAGAGCTGCGGTATTGCGGTTACAACACGTTGGCGCCACTTGCAAAATCAGGCGTCATTGTACGAATGTATATAAATGAACCGATAAATATCGTTCAGAATACTGAAGCTTCAAAAAATGTGACGTACTGACCTTGAAGCTCTACAACTTCGTGGAGTACGTACAACAATCTGAATAAAACTGATTAAATAATCTGTGAGGCCTGGAGCACAATGTCAAGACAAAACTTCTACTACGAACGCAAACAAAGGGAGAAGGTAACTCCAAATTACAGTTACAAAAGGGATTCTGACGTTCCTATCCTCTTCTGCAAAAAACTAGGCCACTTTTAACTATAGAGGTCTGAAGTTCCGAGCTAGAGTTAGACACGTGCATCTCCTTAGAATATTTTTGAATGGCGAAATAATGTCAGTGAAAATAAATGTAGCTAATATCTTTCACACTTAAGAAAAGCCTCACCACACACACACACACACACACACACACACACACACACACACACACACACACACACACACACACACACACACACACACACACACACACACACACACACACACACACACACACACACACACACACACACACACACACACACACACACACACACACACACACACACACACACACACACACACACACACACACACACACACACACACACACACACACACACACACACACACACATTACATTTCCTCGGATAGGCCAAGCCAAGTTCTTGGGAATGTACACACAAAATAATGACATGGAGATAACATATAGTCAGAAAAGGACCCATGAAACAACTAAATTGGATAGTAAGGACGAGATCAAATTGACCAATAAACAACAAAATCCTAATACACAAAACCGTAATAATGCCCATATGCACTTACAGCATTGGAGGGTAGAGACACGCCAGCAACTTAGGTATAATCCAAAGTTTTGAATGCCCGATGGTATGTCTCAAATCAAACGCTGGACAGAAATATCAAAATCAGTTGTGTACAAGACATTATTCGCTACAAAAGATGAGAACATCACTCTAAACCCTGATGACACCGCTACTGGACACAGGAATTACCATGAGACTCCAAACCTGAAAGTCAATGAACCTGATGCAGTCGAGAAATCGTCACTTAACGATACCAGTCATGTTACGTTCATATTTTCATCCATACAAGTACAACAACATTCAAGTACACACTAGTATACAAGTATGGCTTGTGTATCAGTATGCATGAGCTATACAAGTGTTAGTTCAGAATGTACAATTATGATCGCTAATTACATAATTATCAGATGTCAATATATTCTTCTAATCACGAAAATCTTGAATGTGTGATACAGAAATCTGAATAAACCTGATTAAGTAGTCTGTAGGGCTGGAGCTCATGAATAATTCTGTACAACTAATGAATTATGACAATTATATTATTAGCATGGGTAAGGCAAAAGAAGCAGTGCAGGAAATGTACGTGCTAAAGACGAGTGTAAAATTTAGATTAATAAAAACCACTGACAATACAAAATTTCTACTCCAAACTCGACCAAAGAGAGAAGGTAACCCCAAATTTCAGACAACATTCAGTAAGCGGACATATTCTGCGATCGTCAACGATAACACAGAGGATGCAGAAATTAATGAAAATCATCAAGGTCAACAGAACCTTCTTCTCTATAGTCTGCATATTAAGGTCCAAAGACGAAAAACAAAACTGTGTATATAAAAATCAATATTGGAGGCCTATTGTATGCAATGGTTGCGAAACGCTGCAAAACGTTCAAGAGAAATCACGCATAGTACGTTGGACGGAAAAAATCGACTTAAGGCTTTTCTAACAGCGGGGAAAAGTGCACTTTTGTATCCAAGATCTGGTAAAAATAGTTAAAAGAACCTTACGCGTTTTTGTCAGTTCGCGCATAGGTCCTATAGTCAAAAAAATAATGACAAACAACAAACAAATATTACGACAACGTTCAAACGTTAAAATTAAGTTTTATAGTTTCTAGTAGCCTTGAAGTGCTGTATTTTAGCTACTTAATAATGAAAAAATGTAAAAAAATTGTTATAATACATTTTTAGTTGGCGCATGAGGCCTGAATTTTGTAAAAATTGCTGAAAAATTATTGTTTTTTTTTAAATTGTCTAACATTTATACTATTAAGCTAAAAGGAAGGATAACAGTAGTAGTACGTAATATTTGTGTTTATGAACCTAAAAAGTAAGAAAAATGGTTGTTGAAGTTTTTTGATTTTGCTGTAGTTTACTGAGAGAGCATAACGTCTCGCCGACGGACGCGACACGACATGTCAATTGTTAGTAGCAGATTACAGAAATAGGAGCACACCACTTTGATTCAAGAGCCTGGTGGACAGTATGTCGGCCATGTGACAGCGGTAAGTGAAATAGCTAAGTGCATTCTTAAGCATTCAGAAAAATAACCTATTTTTGACATTAGTATCGATTAGTTACGATGACTTGTTTACTGAACTGAGCTCCCTTTTTTACATTAACTTGAATATTTAGACGATGAGACGACAGGGCCAACGCAATTTTCTGGGGGAATAGGCAAACAACTACCGGGCGTGAAAAATCCTGTTGGTAACTTCGAAACAATTGACCCTGCAAAAATCGCTGTAACAAAAACTGATCTAAGGGAAGACCAACATTTTTGGAGATTGTTCAGGCCGTTCAGAGAGTATAATGTGGATCAGATCTTGGTGTAAAAGATCCAGGACTTATCAGTCATTGCCGATTGTTGACATCTGCAAACCGAGAGTTACGATTGTTTATTTCCCAAATTAGTCCTTATAATGAAATTAAAATACTTGCCAATTGAATTGTGAAGACTTATGCCCCAGTCTGGTTTGACATTAAGCAGCACCATTTTGTGAAATATGGGCCTAAGCATAACTTTAAGGTTGTGATCAAACAACACGACATTTGCCCGAAGATCTACTGAAAAAAATAAACCTATTTTAGCTCATCCTAAAACTCTGTTATTGCTTACGACAGTAGATGAAAAGCTACACATAAAGGAATTAGCCTGCAGAAGAGTACTGAAAACTAGAAATCAACCGTCACAAGGAAAATCTGTGAGAACTTTTCTTCCACCCTCGATACATTTTAAAGCATCACATTATGTAGAGTTGACAGACTGGAGAAAATACGTATATGTTATCCTCTCCGCCAGTGATGGAACGTGTGCCAATAGAAAGTACTTTGTTATTTCTAAAGAATAAAGATTTTCATGAAGTCAAATTTTTGAACTTTTCTTGTTACACGCAAACAGTGGAAAGATGTGTAAAACTTGTAACAGGATCTGTGGGAAAAGTATGTGGAGAGTACAGCAAAAATGGGTATATAAGAACAACCTTTCTCTCAAAATCTGCAGTGCCAAAATTTGAACAAAAATCATATTTCAAGGACATACATACTTAAGGTATATGTATTGTAAATAACCACGCTCTGGATTTTGGATGATTTGGAAGGGAGTGGATGGAACTCGAAATGCAACCACCTCCACTGTTGAGTTCTGGGTCGTTTCAATAATTTATATGCGAAATGAGCGAAGAGTTGCATACAAGTGATATTTGTTGTAACAAATTTGAGTGTTAAAAGAGGACTACTTTAAATAATCATGACTTGCAAGATTCATGGTCACATTATTTGCAAGATACGAAAAGGAATTTTCTAAGTAAGTAAAACGCTCAATAGAAAAGTCAAAATAACTTCAACAAGCAAGTTTTCTTACTTTTTAGGTCTACGACTATACAGATATTACGAACTACTACTGCTAGATGTTCCCTTTAATGTAATATAATATCCGCAATGATAGGTGGCTTCTTACTTCCCTCGACTGCAGATATGGAGTCCATGCAGATACACAAGCACGCTATCGTTGCAATGGACCGGCTTGGAGAAAGCCTCGCTATACATAGAGTTCAGCGTCATGTGCTGCAATACCAATAGTATTGCGATTAATTCTGATTGGCCGATGGTGGTTTTTAGCTGGCATCGTGCAAACTCTGTAAGTTTATGTAAATGTCCCCCCTTGGGACCGCCAATATTCTTTGCCACAGGACTGTGGTTAATGACGAACACCGTGTCAGTTGTGTTAGAATCGTTTTATCACTGAAGATGAGGTCAGAGGTGAGGCCAAAACTTTAAGGATAAGAACTCTATTAGACCACGGGCCAATAGTCCGAATTTTAATTTCAATAATAAAAATGTATTGTAAGCGTTTTCCCACATTTTTAAAATTATTATGTAGCTAAAATTAAGCGTTTCAATGGATTTAGACACAACAAACTTAATAGTTAACATTTAAACGTTGTCGTAACGTTTGTTGTTTTCATTAGTTTTTTTTTTAAATTTAGGCCTTAAGCATGAACTGAAAATAACACTTAAGATTACTTTTACCGTTTTCCCAGATTTAGGATACAAAAATGCAACTTTTCTACGCTATTAGAATTTGAATGTCGTAAGTTCATTTTCTGCCCATCGTAACGTAGTCTATAAGGTGGGAAGGGTAGTGTCGAGTTGTACCGATATTCAAGTAAAGCATAGATCTAATCCACTGGATTGAGAAAAGTGAGAGTCGAGTTCTGGAGATGAGCAACTAACGGGCAGAAAATAGTAGATCTAACACTACACTGAGCTTTAGCTGAATACAACAATTACGGCCTATTCTTCAACAATGTGAGTTACTCAGTGGGCGTTGAATTCAATATATGAACTTCTATAAAATAATACAAAAAATATTCATTACAATATTCAGTGAGACCTACTTTGGTAGAATTAGGTAAATTCAAAGTGTTATTTCATTAATAGGGTAAGCTTGGCGTCGTACAAGGGCCCATTTATTTACCGATGTCACAGTTACACGATAAGAGAGCCGAATTGTTTGCCAAATACCATACATAATTTGGTAATTACTGTCGGAACCCGCCTTCCTATGAAAATGGTTGAAAAGGAAAAGTTGTTACAATCTTCTAAGTTGCCTCTCATATCCCCTCACTTACGCTGTAGACCTATCTCTGAAAAACAAAATTTCGATTTATAATTTAGAATCCTTCCGTAAATTTAAAATTTATTTCTTTAGAATTTATTTTCGTAAATTATGTACAGTAACTTCTCGTCATACTGATTGCTTGAATACTTTGAAAGCAAACAGAATACCTTGCTTTACCAGTGTTTATAGTGGAGAGATATAAGGAAGAAAGGAACGAAGTACGTTCTTCCAGAGAACAATATTCAAGTGTGGCTAGTAGCTTGAATTGCCTCTTTTAAAATACGTGTAGATTGGAAATTCTTTCTAGTGGTCTCAGCCAACAGTTGGTACAACAGTAAATAGAACGTCAGTGATATTTCTGTTTGTATATATTCTAGTAAACACATTTTTAATTCCAACGTAATGATATCAGTTTTATACGAGAGACTGTAAAATATTAAGTAATTAAATATTACCTGAATAGTCCGTCTTGTGGTTCACTTGTTTTATATTAAAACACAACGCGTTTCGGAACTAAAGTTCCATCCTCAGGTTATTTTCCTCGTTAGAGGTCGTCACAACATTAAGACACAAAACACAAAAAACAACAACATTTAAAACACATATATAAAACGATCATTAGCGCGCGAGAATAATGGTGCGCACCGTGAGGAAGTTACAACGACACTGCCGTATCTGGTCAACATGTTCACTGTCTTATCTGTGACGCAAGTCTCAGACGTTCTGAGACTTGTAAAGCCGTATCATATAGCGCGTTCGAGTGGAAATTCAAATGATCGTTTAATAACGATGGATCGAAAATAACCTGAGGATGGAACTTTAGTTCCGAAACGCGTTGTGTTTTAATATAAAACAAGTGAACCACAAGACGGACTATTCAGGTAATATTTAATTACTTAATATATTTGTGGTTCGGATACGAATATGAAGTATGTAAAATATTGAATAGAATTACAGAAGACATTACCGGTTTAGCAGACATTACAACGTTTGATAAAGGGATTATATTAAACACTGAAATTTCTAATGAAACTAACAGGCGCCTGATGATTGTATGTAAATAATTTACTCAATAATAAATTGTACTTGTTTTCAACAATAAATTTGATGACCTACTGTCTGTATCTAAAGGCGGGTTTACATGCTACGTCTTATCCTACGTTTTATCGGTCATAACGTACGTTTTGTAGCTAACGTCTTTTCTTCCGTTTTCCACGTCAGTTTCAGTAGAGTGTCGAAAACGTAGAGACAGTGGTTTTGGCTTGTTGCGTTCTACACAACTTCTTGCGCAGAAATTCACCCGATAATTATACCCCTCCATGAAGCCTTGACAATGAGAATATTGTCGAGAACGTCATACAGTTAGGTGAAAGATGTGACCCTGCAATGCTCCATAACCTACAGCCCGGTATAAGGGGTCAATTAATTATTAGCCAGCGCCAAGACTGTAAGGTATAAGTTTAATCAGTATTTTAATCAAGAAGGACCGGTACCTTGGCAGGACAACATGATTTCTTTACCACCACAGTCAACTGTCAATTACAGTAGCAGGAGTTTTCAAATATGAAGTAGCGTTAATACAAGAAGGTGATGATGTAGTGCATTAATTGTTACACAGTAACTTGACATAAGGTATATTATTGACATTCCTATGCATAGTCCAATGTTATTAATAAATTTGTTATTATATTATTAATAAATATAATTCCTTACTCATTTTGGAAAAGTTCGTTTACCTACCTCTTGTTCAATTACAACAGAAGCAGACTCGTCGTTATCGTCAATCGTTTCTCGAAGCGTTCTTGGTATGTCTTGATCGTTTAAAAAATCCAACAAATCGAATTTTTTTTACTTTAATAAGCTCCTTCTTGAAAACTGATCTCAAGGAATTTATTTTCTTCGTCACCGTCTCCTTGCTAGCCACAGCATCTACTTCTTTATATTTCTTGACCAGCTCTTCGTACGCGAGATTTGTTTTATTACGATCACTATATTCCTTGTTTTTAATCTGCCATAAACAAGTAAAACTCTTATATAGTTCAATGAACTCTGCGAGGAATTCTCGTGAGCATTGTCTTAAGTCCGATGACATGTAGGGAAGACAAGAAAAAAGAACCCGAACGAGGCTGAGTTTGAAGCGAACTGAGAGAAAAACGGACGTGAAGTTACAGATGTGTTTACACGCTCCGTTTTGTCGTATCAGTTCTCGGAAAATGATGCTCCTGCCGTCAGTTCTCCGATCAGACATTGGATTTCATTCCATTTCGACAAGACGTACGTTTTGCTGTTTACACGCTACCCTTTTACTTGACACGATTTGTCCTATCAGACAAAACGTACGATAAGACGTAGCGTGTAAACCCGCCTTTAGGCTATCAGTCAAAAGACTTTATAGTTAACTTTGTATATTATTATTTAGCTGTTATTATCTCTTTTGTTATGTGTATGTTGCTACTGTAACAATAGAGATAATAACAGCAAATGGTTTACCATATGCCTTGGGTGTCGTTCAGTCCATAGGAGTTTCAAACTACGAGAACTTTATTTTTTAGACCCTTCTTATTTATTTTCTGTTTCATGCTACGGTAGTATATAGTTTAGGGATAAATTTAGTGGAATATCTTCAAACGTATCAAGGGCATAAATAAACTTTTGTAAACGTCTTACGGTTCTATACAAATGTAATATTACTGCAGAAACGACTAAGGAATCACAGTCTACTGAAACGTCCAATGTTTGCCGCTAGATGTCACTGCTACTAATGTAAACACATCGTGCGGTTGTGCTACTGTATCTCTCTTCTTTGCAGCCTTACCTGAAGGGTAAGTTATATGTACCATATTCGGATTCGAAGAGAAACGTCTGTGTAATATTATGATATACATATCAAGAGAATAAACAATTTCCTGATAACTTTGAGTGTTTCTGCCCCGAAATCAAAAATATTATTTGTGTTTGAAAGCATCTACCAGTAAAACGTATGGTAACAGAATTTCCTCAAATAATTTCTAGATTACTTTTAAAGCGATTGCGGGGGAATTATGGACTATTTGGGGTGCCCTACATTTTAGGGTGAACAACGCCACAGGAGATAGGATATAAACAGTCTAAATGCTGAAGCTGCAAATCCAGTCGGCGGTACCGTCGATATCGTCGAGACTGTTACGATCCTACTTTCTTCTACGAAAAAACTAGAGAACGGAGTCCCCGAGCTACAATTAAACACACATACGCCCACTCACCCCCCCCCCCCCCACACACACACACAGCCACACCCACACATTTATATATATATATATATATATATATACATAAACATATTTATAGTAACTTTATCTCAAGATTTTTTGTTTTATTTGGAACATGTTTCGGGACATCCAGTGTTCCCATCCTCACCCTTCTTAATTTTGTATCTTGTTGAGTACTTGTGTGTTGGTTGGTTCTTGTTATGGTTTCCTGTTGGTTTTTTCGTATTTTAAATTGGTATTATTGTGTGTGATTGTGGTGTATATATTATTATTTTGTGTATTTTGGATGTTGAGTGCTTTGAAAATTGTGTCATGTTTTGTATTGATTTGGATTTGTTTAGGTATTCGTTTGTTTTGTGTTTTATGTTTGCACATTTGTAAATTTTCCCAAATGTTCATTATGACCAAATTAGATTTACATATTTCTGGTTTTTTGTATGCATTTTGTATGTATTACACTGGATGTCCCGAAACATCTTCCAAATAAAGAAAAACCCATTGAGATAAAGTTACTATAATATTAAATGTATTATATACATAAAGAAATAGACTGTAGCAAAAAGTGTTTTAACACACACACACACACACACACACACACACACACACACACACACACACACACACACACACACACACACACACACACACACACACACACACACACACACACACACACACACACACACACACACACACACACACACACACACACACACACACACACACACACACACACAGAGTTAAACTCTTTTTAATGTCAGTGAAAATAAATCTAGTCTCTTTAATTTTCTAATGCCATATGTCAGTGATGAGGTAAATGAGGTATAAGCAAAAGAGGTAAATGAGTGATAAGGTATAGGTAAATTTCTGAAATATCTGAAAACTTGTTTGCTTTCAGTTCGTGATAATAAAGAAATTTAAAAATTGTTGAACATTTTTAAATTAATTAATTAAACAATATTTAATTACTTATTTATTAAATAATTTATTAAATATTAATAAATTAATTTAAAAATTATACTGCAATTCTCTTATATTGTGGAATTGTATAATTTCTTCTACATTGCATTGTAATTATTTACACTATTGTAATATATTGTATTGCATTTTTTTAATGAAACTTGCTAGATTTTTGTTTTTAATTTTAACAATGTTGTTGTTGTACATTAAGAAATTTATTTGATTTGTTTTTGTTAAAATGTTAGCGGTCCAATTTATGTTATGTTATATTATGTTTGTGAGAGAAGCTCGAACACACTCATTACTAGTAGACCCCCTACTTTGTTTCATCACTCTATTGTGTTGTAATGTGTATTTATTGTATTTGTAATATTGTTATAAAACAAAAATAAAAACAGACAAAGAGAACTGAGAGGAAACCATATAGGCTTACCTGGCGTTGTATGCGGGAAGTGGTGCTGCATCTCTTCTCCAACTGACGGACATAGGCAGGTCACCCTGAGCCTGACATTGCAGAGTCGCCGTCCCCCCTCGCCGTACACTTTCTTTGCGGACAGGAGACACAAATCTAGGAAGCGCTTCAAACAAGAAAATACGTAAATCCGTATGTACTGAATACTGAATAAGGAATTATTCATATTACTATTTTCATGGAGATACAGAAAAGAAAATGAAGTTAAGGTAAGGCTCCGAGTGTATCTTTACTTAAAATACGAGTATAAGTAAGTATAAGTATAAGTATAAGTATATTTTAAAACACGTTAACATAAGTGAGACAAAGTGTCTAATACAAAAACAAGTAATATAGTAATAGACAATATATTTACTGCTTGTAAAAAAAAAAACAGTTTCACCACTGTATTCGGTTAACCGCACTTAGATATCTTACCAATGTGTAACTACAATATACCACCTGTATTTAAACGCACCTGTATTTAAACGCACCTGTTCTTTATTTTTTGTCCGTTAAATGGTTTTGTGTTTAGTTAATTGGTTTTGGTGCTTTTAAGTATTATTTTCAGTAGCGAGGTGTTTTCCATATTCATCTTCCTCGTTGCCGGAAGATCTATCCCACCATCAGCAAACATAAATTTTGTAATAATTTATATTTTTATGAAAATAATTTATATAAAAATAAGAACACCTAAAAAGCATTGTCCCATACACAAGAATTGACGTCCATGCAAATGAACAATTAAAATAGCCAGGCAAACAGGTACAAGGTGGCTATTGCCAATGGATCTAGAATCCACAAAGGTTGAGGCCGAAAATGTAGCCATTACGTTAGTACGTTAGGAGGAATACTTTCGGATGAATACCTTAGTACTTTCGATTAAAGTCTGAATCACGTAGCGATTCGCAACGATTATAACGGGAATGATGCCTTTCCTTTTGATTGGACATGTAGCATTTGCTCACCCACTACGGATCATAGCATGTTCGTCAACCTAGGAAAAGTCAAAACAGGCTGCCGTATGGTAAGACCTAATCAAAGGAGAGAGTAGATGGGGAGGAATCGCTCAAAAATGGCGGCACTAGGCACACCTAAGGAAAGATCAAATTCCAATCTATCTATCTCCATGCACCGGCACGGGGGCGCGATGTTATTTGCATTGATGGTTGGTCGAGCTACACAAGGAGGCGGTGTGGGTAGAAGAGATTATGGTGGGTTACCGAGCAAGGCTCAGGGGTGTTTGAATCTTCGGGATTGTGACCTCCGTCCGTACGAAGGCTGAGGAGATTACGGCATGGAGACGTGGAGGCACGGAAAAATAGTTTGAGCGCTATGTAGTCCGCAGACTCGTCGAATGAAGGATCCTGGAAACCACGCCTGATGTCGTTATTTCGAAAGAACCTGCGAGAATTGAAGATGCATCTGACGGTGGTTCGGGATTGGAACGCTTCCAGACTTTCTACTACGTAGAACTGAGGAGGAACCAGAATATGGGCGCCACTTATATAAGGATTGCAAAAAGGAGAAAGAGCATATATATAGAGGAGTACTTCAAACTGGCTCTTACGTTCGATGAGAAAAAATGGAAAATATCTGACTCTGACGAGGCCGACATGCAGGAACACGTGTGCTCTGAGTGTTACACAGTGGTCAAGGGTAACGCAAAAGTACTTCACAGACCGTGCCAGTTAAAGAAATTGTTGTTTATTATTTCCATTATAATCCCTGTGATGGGAATACCCAATAACACAGATATCATTAGAGGTCAACATCGTCTCATGAACTAGACGTCTACTACACGGTCAGTTGTACACTGCGACATTCAGTTCTGTCATTCTTCAGTTTGGGCGACACTGTGCGCTCAGGATACACTTGGTAACACGTTCCACGTAAAAAGTATAAGCAGTGTTCTATTTTTGTGCACAATATGAATCATTTTGTAGCAAAAAACGGAATGTTAGAATTCTTCAGGCTACATTAGTTGGGCGCAACGTTCATAACGAATCCAGCGCTCTGGCAGTGAAAAAGTAAAAAAGTAGAGCTCACTATTATTAATCAGAACTAAAGCAGTACCTCATTACTGCAAGATATTATAGTTAATATCTGAATTTCTAAAATAAAGAAAAACCTAGACTGGCTCAATGCAAGACAGTACAATTTATTCAATTTCCGATATAACTATCCTGAGGATGTTGTAACTACGTAGCCCATTATTTGAAATATTTTCAATAAACTCTCATGTGGAGTCCAGAAAGATTCTTTCGTAAGACAAGTCGGTACTTCAAGGAGTCGACTGTGCATATATAAGGTGTCCCTGTCCAGCTGTACATTCTTACATAAGGAGGAACCGGAATAATAGCCACCATTAAAAACCGAATAATTTTTATAACTAAATTAGCGTTTGTTATAACTAAATATGGTACTAACTAGTTTGTTATAACTAGATACTAAGTACTTTAGTTTAAATCTTGCACTAAAAGAAGTAAAGTCAGAAAAAATTAATACGAAAAAAATGTTTGCTCTTTCGTTGGACCGGCACGGGCGCAGGGTTGGCAGCAATTTTGTTCGTTCAAGCTTTACAAGGGACGGTGGGGATAGATGAGAAATGGCGAATTGTCGTGGGAATGGACCTGTGAGAATTTGATGTGTTTTGGGGTTTCAGGGATTCGATAGTCGGATAGGACACGTACAAAGGGGGTGAGACTCCTCAGCAATCGTATGAATGAGATGGAGGATGATTCTTTTTGTTATATGCTATTACTAGCTAATTTGCTGCAACATTCAAGTCTTGTATTCTGTTATTCATTTCGTTATACTCACTGTATTACTCTGCCAAGACGGCTGCCCGAAATGAAGCCCCACAATAACATGTACACAAATGAAGGGTTTGGAATTGGACATCTGGCCCGTCTATTAGTCATCCTTTTATGAAATGGTATTTGGCAGATTAAATTAAATCAAAAGGTGCCATCATTTTCAGGTTCCTTGTAAATTATACGTTTTTCACACTTACTTGTTTTTTCTCCAAGGCCCCGGCAAATTTCCTATACTTTCCGTGTTATTTTATTTCGGTTATATGTTTTTCGTTTATTCGTTTTTTACACTTATAGCTACGATCAAATTTTTAAGTCCCTGGAGACACGAAACTTCATTTATAAGTTTAAATACTTTTTCCTTATTTACGTTGCGTATATCACAAAATGCATATCTTGTGAATGACCGAATGCAAATATTTTGAACAGACTGTACATTTCTAGGGAATCGTCAATTAGTGCCAGTCGGCTGAGTTTCCAGTTGACGAGTACACTTTGAGGAAGTTTCAATTCCTAGAAACGTACGGTATTAGTTCAATGCTCGTAAAGTTCCATCGCTTCGTCGACATCAGTTCGTTACCATTTCAATTATAGGTAATATCGTAAGTGGAAAATGAGTGGAAGGAAGAGGAAGTGCGTTACGATCGCTGAGAAATTAAATATTTTGAAAGTAGTGAAGGAAAGCGGGAATAAGAAGCGAGTAGACATCGCCAAGGAGTTAGGGACTGCTCCGTCGACGTTAAACTCAATCGTGGCTAAAGCAACCGAAATTGAAGAAAGTGCTCGTGTGTTTGTTGTTTCAAGTAATAAGGGAACACGTATTCAAGCCGGAAAATACGAACTCTTGAAAGACTGTCTGTTACAGTGGTTCCAGCAACACAGGGCGAAAGGAATTCCTATCAGCTGGCCAGCCCTTTGCGAAAAGCAAATGAACTGGCAGCTAGGTTCGGTATTGAAGATTTTCATGCGTCGACCGGGTGGCTACATAAATTTAAGGTACGGCATGCCATCGGCAGCAAAAGCGTGTGCGGTGGGAGTAACAGTGTAGACGTTAATACAGAGTGTAGACGTTAATAGAGTGTGTGAGTGGAAAGAAACCCGTTTGAGGTAACTAACATCTCAGTTTGATCCCAAAAACGTGTTCAGTTCCGATGAAACAGGCCTCTTTTTTTAATTTACTTCCTAACCGCACAATGGCATTCAAAGGTGACAGCTGTCATGGTGGTAAGCGGAGTAAACAACATGTAACAGTGTTGTTGGTTGTTGTGCGCAAACAGTGACGGAAGTGGAAAACTGCTTCCCTTAACTGTCGGGAAATATGCGAGGCCGCGGTGTTTTAAAAGTATTTGAAGACTGGCTGGGAGGCGTCGATGCAAAAACGAGCGCAAAAGGTTGAAAAATTCTTCTGATTCTGGACAGATGCACAGCCTCCTGATACATCGTACCTAAAGAACGTGAGAGTGGAATTCTTCCACGCAAATTGCACAAGCGAACTGCAACCACTGGACCTGGGGATAATCCGCAATGTTAAACTGTATTATCGCAAGTTGCTCGTACAGCATGCCATCCACTGTGTAGACACTGAAAAGAAGGATGAAATGAAAACTCACATTTTGCAGGTATGATTTCTTCGTGATTTTTATAACTTGTAACTAGTGAAATCAATATTGTACCATACGATTCTACGCGTTGTTTTGACGGTATTTCAAAAACATATTGTTTCATAAATAATCAATAGATTGGAATAAAAAAAACTGTCAATTTGTTGAGAAAGATTAAAAGTTTTTACAGTAAGGGAGGCGTATAGGATTCTTCTTTATCCCGTCATTCTTTTCTGCCTGTATTTTCTACCGTGATTTTCTGGCATTACTCTCAATCTTACAATTGATTTCTGTGTATACCAGGTATAACCAATGGGTTAAACCTCATGTAAAATTAGTTATAGGCGTACGCCTATCTAAAGAAATTACAGTGTAGGTCTACTAAAATTCTATTATTGCACAAACGGTTGCATGAGATCGCTGCTGCATGGCACAGAGTATCGCAACTCACTGTCCGCAACTGCTTTCACAAAGCCGGATTCGGGAATAGCGAAACCTGTAGTAATGAAGATAGCTGTGGTGTTCCCGTTGATGATGTGGAATGGGGGAAACTGTAAGGCCATGCGTCGTTTGACGACTATGTCAACATTGACGAAAATGTTGTTCCCGCGGAAGCCATGACCATATCGGAGATTGCTGATGGCATTCAGCAGGAAATGGACGAAGAAGAAGATGATGATGAAGCAACGCAGACCCCCGTGTGTTTTAGTGATGTAGTTAATCCCCTGGAGACAATTAAACGCTTTGTAACCCGCCGTAATGTATCCGACGAAATTATGACGCAGTTGTCAAGATTTGAGACCACAGTTTATTCTATTGCCGCGGAAAAGAAAAAACAAGGGAAGATAACGGAATTTTTTGGGAAATGATTAATTATATCTGTGTGTTTTTCTATATATACGTTAAGTTGTATAAATACCTACTGTATTATTCCAAATTCTATTTAGTACTATATCATTTAATTATACCATTTGTGTTCTATTTCACTTATACGTTTTTCACACTTGTACGTTTTTTCTTCTAAGTCCCTTGAAAAACGTATAAATGAAGCTTTACTGTAATTTCGATCAACGAATAATCTCAACTGCAAGATATTATATTATTTAGATTTCTGTAGTCAAAAACAAAGAACGGTTTATTTCAGAAACATGCAATTTACGTCACAATCTGAAATTACTAACACTAAAATTAATGATATTAATGTATTGTTTGACAACATAACGTTCTGTGAATAAGTCGCAGTTAGTATTGCTAAAACTGAAACCATATAACCTTAGTTTTTCTACTGGTAATTTGCTCAGTTTGTCGCAGAAAATTTTAATGATATGCCTAAGTAAACTGTAAGTTTTGGACACATACAGAGGCGGTGAGGCACCTGAACGATGATATTAATGAGATGGACTATTATTCTTTTTGTTATAGCCTATTATCAGCCAATTTACCGAAACCTTTGAGTCTTGTATCCTGTTATTCATTTCGTTATATACTCTGCCTTACTTTACGAAGACGTCTGGCCGAAATGAAGCCCTCAATAACACATAGGCCTACACAAATTAAGGTTTTAGAATTGGCCGTATATTAGGCATCCTTTTATAAATATTGACTCGGCAATTATTCAGTGGAATCAAAAATTTCCATCTTTTTCAAATTCCAAGTACAAACATAGGCCAAAGAAATTCAGTTACAAAAAATGTTTAAAATTTTTTAGCATTAAAAGATAATAAAACAATTGGATATTCTCGTATAACGTCTCTTTTGATATTGTAAACTAGGTAATATTTGAACTATTTTCAATAAAGGTTTTATGTAGAATTCAGTAAAGATTCTTTCGTGAGCCAAGTCGGGAGCTTGATGGAGATGACTCAGCATTATATAGAGTGTCCTTGGCCAGTTTTATGTTCGTACATCACGAGGAACCGGAAAAATAGCCGCTCTTCGAATGTGACTAATTCAGCATTTAGTTGACTAATTTAGATTAAAATTAATATTTTAGATTGAATCTTGCACTAAAGAGAGGAAAAGGTGCAAACGGTTTAATATGAAAAATTTGCTTGATTTTTCTTTAGACTGACACGGGTGAGGTGTTAACAGCATGGGGTCGGTCAAGCAGTACACGGAGGGGCGGGGGCAGAAGAGAATTGTCACCTGGTATGGACCTGGGAGAATTGGATATGTATGGGCGGTTCGGGAAGTTGTACGCTTGCAGACTTTCAAAGACGTATTGCTGAGCATGTACCAGAATGTGTGCGCCACCTAAGTAAAGATTACCCTGATAAAAAGCAGATATTTTGGGGGCTTACTCCGTACTATCGCTATGCCTCGATGTGCGAGGAAGGAAACATTTTGGCATTGACGAGGCGGGCACGCTGGAGTCCCTGGAACACGTAGACTCTGAACCTTATTGCGGATGTCAAGAGTACTGCTGAAGTACAGCTACCGTCGCATAGCTGAGCGTCTGGGTCCGGGAGTGGGGGATAATGAAGGGTGAGGCGCTCGGGGTAAATCATTAACCGTCCTGTAAACATTGACTGTCAACCACTAGACGAGTGACTAACGATATTGTGAACAGCCTCTTTTGTACTGTAATGCTTCAATGTGTTTCGTCCGTCCTGATTTGTTGACTTCCGTGAATTATCTGTTTTGTAATAGTCTTCAGCCAGTAGTCGGTATTGTCTTGCGAATCTCACTTGAGTTTGTGCTAGTTCTCTGTGTGTCTGTTAGTGAAACTAATAAAATAAAACTATTAAAATGGTTCATAATGGCTGGTATGAACAGTAAGCCAGGCGGGAATGTTCTAAACGGTCAAAGGAGTGAAATAATTAGCAATGTGTTTAAATTTATGAAGAAATAGGCCGATAACAAAGAGGTGACGATTCCAGTTGTTAGAGCTAGGAGGCGAACTGCTACTGCTACTGGAGATTCTGAACGTGTGGTGACCAAAATAAACAAGGAACTACGACAAATTGAAAACTGTAATGAGGATGACAGGCCTACTTTGTTACTTTGTACGAAAGCAGAACCTGTAATTGGAATAAATGAGTTTTATCAGGGTATTCTGAGCGGTTAGTGCATGAATTTTGTACAATAAAATAAACATTTCCCAACAACAGAACTATTGAGAGAAGAATTTTAAAAAGAATAGAGTTTACTCGAAGTGAAAAGTGTGCGTGTAATCCTGAAAGAACTGGGGTTGTTTGGAAAAAAATATGAATAATAGAAA
The DNA here is from genome assembly GCA_034769895.1 of Magicicada septendecula. Lineage (NCBI taxonomy): Eukaryota > Metazoa > Arthropoda > Insecta > Hemiptera > Cicadidae > Magicicada > Magicicada septendecula. The sequence continues at coordinate 304,791,005 of CM068376.1, read as the reverse complement.
ATTACGTATTGAACAATATAATATCAGAGAATAGAGGATTATTTATCTCCAAGCTGTCAAGAAACATAGAGATGAAGGCCGTCCTATCATTTATATGGATGAAACATACATTAATTCTTCTCATGTAAGTGGAAAAATATGGTCAGACGATTCCAGGCGAGCCATTTATTCTCCCGTTTTTAAAGGAGATCGTATACCGGTATTTATTATATATGCTGGAGGGGATAAAGGTTTCATTCCTGGTGCACTATGTGGAAAGTGTCGTCGTCTTCAGGAGACTATCATAAAAATATGAATAAGCAAAATTACAAAAAGGGGATATATGAAAAGCGAAAAGCTGCTTCCAAAACTAGAACCTTAATCAGTGCTGATGATTGATAACGCCCTTTATCATAACAATGAAGTAGGAAAATCTCCCATATCAAATAGTAAAAAAGATGAGATAAAGCAATAGTTGTTAGAAAGGATACCTTGTTCAGAAATCATGCTGAAACCGCAGCTTTACGAATTCATAAATTGTATAAAGGACAATTCAAAATATATGTTTTGAACATTTTGGAAAGTGAAAGGCATGAAGTGTTACGCCTCCCGCCCTATCATCACGACCTCAACCCTATTGAACTAATTTGGGCTGAGGTAAAAGTATGTGTCGCGAGACAGAACATTACGTTCAGTATAAAAAAGTGAGAAGATTGTTTGAGGAAAATTTTACTGTAATGGGACCTGAAGAGTGGAAAACTAAAATAATACATGATCAAGGAGTGAAAGAGTATTACGCGTCACTGGGACCAAACATAGACAATTTTGTGGAGTCCTTCATCATCAACCTTGATAACAACAGCTCTTCAGACAGCTCGGCCACGGACAGGAACAGCTCTGATAGTGACTGTGACACGGTAGGAATTGCTGAATTAGTGTAATCTTATAAAATTGACACAAGTAAGTTTTTTATATTTTACATGATTTTTTTGCTTTCTTATACTTAGCTTTGTGTATTTTTTCTTGTTTGCTAGACAAAAAATAATAAAAATCAGTTGACAGTTGTTTCAAAAAAATGTTTAATTTACGCATTATTGTTATTTTATTATTACTATCATAATTAGTTTATCAGTTATTACTAGTTTTGAAATTGAAAATCATTAGAAACTAAAGATTTTTATAAGTCTAACGTCACAAAGTATTGCGTGAGGCGTTCACAGATGGTGAATATTCCATTGTCTTTCCTGCGAAAATTAAAAAAAAAGATTTGACAGATAAATATATTTTGATTAATCGTTCAAGTTCAATCTAAAAAAGTTTTTGTGTAAAAAAGCCCCACATTTAAAATGTTTAAAAAAGGGATAAAAATGTGTAATGGACGCGCTTGGAAAACCCAATTTATTGTGAACATAAACACAATTACATAAAACCAATTCAATTTGTATAGGCACCAGGGAAACAAATGTGATCGCGCCGAGGGTCTGGACATGTATGGGCAAAGCGATGTTTCTGAGCTGACTAGTACAGTGAGAGCGGCGGCCGGCAATCGGGTGAACAGCTAGGCCCGCTGTACCTCACAGACCGTGCCAGTGCAAGAAGTTTGTTTTGTTTTTTTTTTACCGTTATTACTGCGGTCTACTGGATACCCCAGTACACGCAGTAATAACAGTAACCAAAGTTGCGTCGTTTACCAGAAGTCTTATACAGAAATATTGTTTCACACTATGAGAATAAGTTTTGGCGTCCTGTTTTTGACGACAAAATTAACTGGTTGACACTTTTTGTCCTCTCTGGGTGCACTAAATAATAGTTCCACACTTTCTACGCGGAAAGTACAAACATTGTCCTATTTTTTAAACAATTAAATCATTTCGTAAGAGAAATACAGACTTAACGGAATATTACATTTCTTCAGGCTGCGTTAGTTACGGTAACTGTCGCTGCGGACCGCTAATGTTCATAACGACGCCAGCGCTGCTCGCAGTGGAAAAGTGAAAGAGTAACGCTTATTATTATTAATCACGATCAACGAATAACCTCAACTGCATGACATAATATTATTTAGATTTCTGTAATGAAAAACGAAGAACGGCTTAATGCAGAACAGTGCAATTAACTTCACATTCTGAAATTACCTAACACTAAAATTGATGACAGTAATGTATTGTTTGACAACATAACGTTCTGTGAATAAGACGCAGTAAGTATTGCTAAAACTAAAACCATATAACCTTAGTTTTTCTACTGGTAATTCACTCAGTTTGTTGCAGCAAATTTTAATAGTATGCTTAAGTAAACTGTAAGTTTTGTACACATACAGCGTCGGTGAGGCAGTTATTCAATGAAATCAAAAATATCCATCATTTTCAACTTCTAAGTACAAACATAGGCCAAAGAAATTCAGTTACCAACAATATTTAAAATTTTTGAGCATAAAAAAATAATAAAACAATTGGATAGTCTAGTATAACGTCCGTTCTGATTTTGTAAACTAGGTAATATTTAAACTATTTTTAAACTATTTTCAATAAACGTTCATGTGGAATTCAGTAAAGAATCTTTCGTGAGCCAAGTCGGTAGTTTGAAGGATTTGACTGTATTACGTAGCGTGTCCGTGGCCAGTTGTATATTCGTACATCAGGAGGAACCGGAAAAGTAGCCGCTCTTAAATGTGACAAATGTTTTTATAACTAAGACAGCATTTGTTTATATTTTAGTTTGAATCTTGCACTAAAGAGAAGAAAAGGTCCAAACGATTTAGTATGAAAAATTGCTTGATTTCTCTTTAGTCTGGCACGGGTTACGTGTTAACAGCATGATGGTCGGTCAAGCAGTACACGGAGCGTGTGGGCAGATGAGAATTAACGAAGTGTCCTGGTAATGAACCTGGGAGAATTGGATATGTTCGGGAATTTGTGCTATTGCTCACTAGTAGTGCCAATGTGGCAATAAGTAGTGACAAAGTTGGTGTTAAGATGGCTGCTAATAAAACTAACAAAACTGGAAGTGAAACTACAGTTCGGCAATTAAAATTATTCTTAGCAGTGCTTAATCATAAAAAGCTCCAAAGGCATTTCTTCTAGTATCAACAATGGTTATATTCTTATTCTCAATGTCCTCTAATTCCTTTTTTTAACACAGCATAGGGTTCCATGGTTGAGCCTTCTCTGTGTCGAGCCTAAGGGAAGTCTGTAGTTTGCGAAAAGCACTGAAGTTTCGAAAAGGGACACAAGCAGAAGACGAATAAAAAACTGTGTACATTTTTGGCTCTTCAGTCATTGAGGTCAAGGCTATCCTTCCATCTTGTAAACATGTCACCTTGCGTCTTTGTAGGTAAAATTCTATTTCTTCTTTAAACTATGATGCATCAATTCTTCGATAAGGAGCTAATGCTACACATCCTTACTTTTGCAAAAGTGTGTTTTCTAGCAACAACTGTTACTTCACACGAGGCTGATTCAGAATTCGATATTGATGCCCTTCTACAGCTGTGTCTATGACTTCAAAATACTCTAGCCTACAGTATTCGTCACACGACTGACAATATACCTGCAAGTCAGTTGTTCCACCAATTCTTTTTGGGACTTTATTGTCTTAAAAGTTTTAGATCTTCTAAACGAAGATCAGAAATCTTATCTTTGCGTTATTTAAAAACAGATGAAAACTTTTCATCTGTCCTCAGGGCATTTAATCTATCAATGACAAGTCCAACTGATTTAGAAATTCCTGCTTCAGTTCTGTTATTCATATGGTAGCAGTTGTTTAAAATTTTCCTATGTCCTATGTTTAAAACAAGGTATGTCGCTCCATTCTGTATGCACTAAGTAGACAACTAGCGTCCCCATAACTTGGTCTTGCCAGTGTTACCAATACGGCCATCGACTATATTATCTTAGATATGCATAACCGCAGATTTTGCTTTGGTGTTTAAAAACAAATTTCTTAATTGACAGGCCCATTCCATAGCATTTTTTACTGTTCTAGAAGATTCGCAAATTCCTTTCGTGACTAAATTACACCAATGAGTACTACAGTACACACAATCAGCCACAGGCTGCGTTTCGATTATGATGTTATATACGCCTTTATTGATGCCACTTATTTTCCCAGCTCCGTTGTAGGCCTATCCACGAAGTAAAAACAGCTTACACCATCAATTCCAGATACATGCAGCCCCGGATATTTTGTGTACGAATTTTGATGAAAACTTAATTCTCGTCCTGCGAGATGTCGATGAGTTGGAAAACCATCAGGTGAAATGTCAGGCTGGTATGGAAGACATGCTGATTAAATTTCGAGTGTAACTCGATCACATGCTGCAGCCACTTGTGTTACTAGTAAACTTTTAAGTTTGTAAGCTCTTAAGCTTGTAAGCTTTTAGGAAATTTTGAAACTTAAGGTTCATTAGCAGGAAGTGAAAATTTTTCATGTTATAGCAGAAGATGTGAAAAAAGACATTGTAACTTACTTGTGGGATGAAGAAAATAATTTTGTTTAGTAATGTATATTACGAGGGCTGTTTGAAAATCAACCTCCGACTGGCTCGCAAGAAAATGCAAAAAGCTACGTAGGCCTATATATCTATATTACTTTTGTTAATACTCGTAACATCGTCACCACTCAAATTTAAGTTCAGGCAATCATCATATTTTGGCACCAGCTTTTTCCACGTCGGAAAATCTGCTGCCAAAGTACTTAGCCAACGTTTGACGCCGTCAATGAGCTTTTGAAGCCCTATGTTATCAACCAGACATCACAGTTCAGCGTGATAATAAGAGAGCATCCCTGCCCAGATTTGCTCCGATGGTGTTCTGGTCTGGCTTCAGTCGCTAACAATGCATACAAAGATTGCACCCAAGTTGATAAGTGTAAACTCTCCCGAAGGGGAAGCCTCTAAAGTATTTGGATTCTGGCTTTCGCAATTGTTAGACCTATGTTGGCAGGTTCACGGCAGGAGACGAAATGTTTCATTAAGTAGCATAATCCCCATTCTGTACTAAGTGTACGCGAACGATCTGCCTGTAGAGCCTGGAATCACTCTCTCACTGTATGCGGATAAGTCGTGTAGCTCTACCTTTACGACTCGACTCGGAAGCTGCGCGTGCCTAGTGCCATTTTTGTGACCGACTCCTTCCTTTCTGCTCTCCACCATATTCGGCATTACCATACGTCTGGCTCTTCAGACTTTTCCTGTACTGGCGTACGTGCTCGCCGCTGTGGAGAAGCAAATCCTATGTATCTAATTGTAAGGCATCCAGAACCGTCCCGTTACAACCGTTGCGAATCACTACGCGGTTCAGAAGCTAAAAGATAGCACCTATCTCGCCAACAATAAAAATAATAAGAAAGTTGTCATAGTAACTTGCGCGTATTTTACAGAGTGACATGCAGTCATCGGCCTCCCCTGAACACTGCGACCTCTGGGGCACGTCGTCCATCTGCTGCACCTACCAAGCGAACTGAACTAAACCCGCATCAGGAGTCTAACTCAAGCGCGTGATGCTGTAACTCGCACTGTAGCCCTTCCTACTGTATTGATGAGATTTCGAACAAATAGTTTCTTTATTCGATGCTTTTGTAAACGTCCGAGTTTATAGTTACTAATCTAGAAACAGCGTTTCAAATAAAATATTTTGTTTGCGGTGTATCATTAATTTGGAACGAACTTCGTATTTACATTCAGCATATCCACATAAATCTACATTTTACCGCTTCACAAAGTACGGAGCCCAGCGCAGCGTATAACGGTAATTAGAGGGCTGTAAATATTCTCAAGGTGGTTGAAATATAGACTACTAACCGTTCACAGTTAGAAACACCACAGCGCTAAGCCCGGCGCCAATTCCGTTGCTGGCTTCGCAGAGATAATACCCTTCGTCTGCTTCGCTGACGGATGTCATTACCAGAGTCCCATTCGTAGGCAGATATTCTCCGAATTGACCAACTTGTTTACCTGAAACAAGCACCGAATAAGTTAATTGAGTAACACAGACTACCGGAAGATTATGTTACTGATCGTCTAAAATAATATTTAGAGATTACACACAATCCAGACAGCGAAAGTCGCTTTTTTTCTTTAGACCAAGAATCTTGATGACGCTTTAAGCTCTATTCGTATTTCATTATATTTACTGTGTGGGGAGATATTCTTGTATCCACTCTACAGTGAGTTATTTAAAGCTCTTATTTTGTTGTCTGGAGTTGTGGTGGATTTTTCTACATGACCAAAGCAAATGGGTTTTATAGTCTGTTCATAGCTTTCACATCACCTTAGTTTTATGACGGTCATGTAGGATCATCGTATGGTGTCGATGCTTCTCTCTACATAGCACACAGGTATATTTAATCATCACTTTAGTGAGTGTTAGGAATCTTTAGTGCTATCAGATTACTGTGTTTGTGAAGAATTAAGTTATCCAAACTCAATTATCCAAATAAGTGTGGTTTTGATAAGAGTAATTAATAAAGTCGATTATTTTTTTAATGTCTCTGGTTTATGTTATTGAAACTTGAATCGTGAATTTCTACACTGAATGTAAAGTCTATATAATGACGTCTCAAATCGTGGACGAAAGGCTGTATTGGTAAAAATTAGAAGATGTAATTTTGAAAATACTCTTGTTGAATTATACAGAAAGGTATGTAGTTAAAATGAGTAGAAGGAAATTTGTGCAGAGAATAAAATACTCTTAACTATTAGTGTGATGTTAATTGACGTAGTCGATAGTAGAATCTATTATGACACCATGTAAAAAGAACAAAATGGAATTAAGCAAACTAGTTTTGGTAAAGGATACGTTTTTCAACGTATTATAGAAGTCTGCCAACGAGTAAAGAAAAGAGTACAAAATCTATTGTTAGGGAGAAGAGTTGTCAAGAATTAGTTCCAAACCAATAAAGTTTATAAATAAAGACACATTTTAAAGAAACTTTAATGTAACTACGGAAATTACTTTAAAGACCGTACATCAGAAGCATATAAAATTAAACAAGACTGCGTGTGACAGCAAGGCTGGATATTTTAATTTTATTAAAACTCAATTTCAGGTTAACAGAAATCAAAGTTGGGCATTGTAGTTTAAAAGAGAAAAACGCACACCCAAAAGTGACAAACAGGATAGAGGAAATGAAGTGTGGCATTTCTCAATGAGAGAACTGCATAACACTGAAATGGTGAAATTAAAATTAAACAGCACACGTTCTGTGTCCTAAAACTGCTTAAAATCAAGTAAAGTAGATGTGCGACATGGTTATGGCGGAAACACTGAGCGTGCAACTCGGAAATTGGGTAATCGTACAAAAAAACACGCATTGCTGACTCGGCAGGTAGACTGTACTATACAATACGTGACTTGGACACAATGTTTTGCCGCTTTTATGGCAATATACGGTTGTGTTCCGCTTCATTGATTCAATTACATAGAAAGTAAAATTACTTAAGAATACTTTAAACCTCAGATCTGTGATTTGATATTATCGCTACTGTAGAGAATTAAAGGATACAATACGTTATGTACTTGAGGTTGTAACAGATATTACAGACAAATACGATACATTTCTTATATACGCAGCCTGTTGTAGGCAAGTGTAAAATCATGTTTTAAACACGGGATGTGCTCTGCAAGCAGAAAGTCTCTCTCCCTCTCTCTCTATCTATCTCTATCACTCTCTCTCTCTCTCTCTCTCTCTCTCTCTCTCTCTCTCTCTCTCTCTCTCTCTCTCTCTCCCCCTCTCTCTCTCTCTCTCTCTCTTCCCCCAACACACACGCTCACACACACCTACGCACACACTTACACGCGCGCATGCACACTTATACTAAAATAAGCATACGTTTTCCGCCAAAATTTTATTACGTACAAATGTATATCTAAATTTTAAAGTTTAAACAGTTCCAAAAAACCGTGTTGAATAAATTAATACTCTTTGAATATCAACGTAAGAACGCGTACATTACAAATATTAATTTAAAACTTATGAAATTTCAAGTTAACTGTATAGTAAGCCCATGTGCCATGCCATATATACAGAACATGCTGCATTTGCAAAAGCACATCTGCTTCGTACATCTAAACGTCCATGTATAATTAATATAATTGAATCATTATCTTTATTATAATGACTTATAATAAACTAATAATGTATTTAAAGTAAATACAATTTTATTTGGAATTTGGATGACTATTTAATGTACAAATTTGTCGCAAGTGGGTTTTATATTTACAAAATTTAATAGGCAACAATATATCCGTGTTAGCAGTCGTCTGACAGAGTTGACGCAGATCTGACGACAAATTAAAACTTCCAAGCGGAGCGTTTTGAAATTGAATTCCATGCGATCTTAGCATACTTACTAACAACATAGTCTCACAGAAATACTCGCTAACTCCAAAGTCTAAGCACAACATTCAATGTTTATTTAGAAAACATGTCTTAATATATTGCTACGACATTATAGAACATTCTACGTGTTTGTCGAATGTGCCAGAAGAATCTCGCTCTAATGTGTGTGGCATACGTGACTCTAGACGCATTCGCGAGGGTTTCTCGAAGCCGCCAGCCGCGCGGACTGTGTCAAGGCCGCAATTAATTACGTAGTACACACTGGCGCTAAGACGTAGTTTGGAACGTTCTGGTCTGTGAGCGGAGGTATAAATACATGGCGGCAGCGGCCTTAGTTTTCAGTTATAGTTGCGATAAATTACAGTGCGGTTCAAGAGTTATTATCGGGCGATATTACTCAGTGCGTTCAAGTGGTTATTAGTAAAGTGTTGTGTTTTAATATTAGTTGATATTTTTATGCGTGTGAACAAGTTTTATTTGATTTGTTGTAAGGGACTGTGTTGTTAAATACGAACTGTTTAACTGTGAAAATTAAAGCTGGTAATTAGTGACTTAATTGATAACTTGTAATTTGTTTTCCACTGTGCCTACGACGGTCGAGTAGACCGTTGTAACAATACACTAAAATATATTTCCTTCGATACGTTTTAAATAAAACTTATGATCTGAATTTATTTGACGAGCGAAGCGGGTTCCAGTTCTGACTCGGCCGTTTGGCATGTGTAGTCTGTTTATTCCGATTAGCCTGTTTGGGGTAGGTCTTTCAGTACCTTTGAATGGATCAACCGATTGTCTTGAAACGTGGCATTGTCCATGATTGTCCATACTTTTACCATAGAGAACCCTATTTTTTGAGATCGATCACACCCAAAAATAAGGGGCTGATGTGAAAAATCTGATGGGTCAAAATGTTTGAAGTCCAAGCGGGGTATACTAATAAAAGAAACTTTATTCAAAACATGAACTCAGTGTTCCTTTTTGGTAACTTTAAAATGTTTGGATTCCACACCTTAAACAATGAGTGAAGATTTTGATAAACTAGGAAAAATTCAAGTGCGGTATCAAATTAAAGAGAATTTTAACTACTATTTGAATGTAGCGTTAAGTTTTAGAAATTACAAAATTTTTGGGCCCCAAGGGGTTAAAAAATTTAAAATTTGAAAAGATCGTGGAAGTCTAACTGGGATTTTGACTGAACAAAATTGGAAACCAAATGTGAGTATTTTGTATATTTAGTGTTTGTTCTATTATAGTGTGCTCTACAATTTTTATATTACTAAGAAAACAATAAAAAATGTTTTCTAATTTTTCTTCTATGAAAAGTAATCTAATATAAAATTTTATGTAACAATAAATGTAGTTAGTTCAGAATTGAGTGTAAGTTCTGCAGCTCAGAAAGGAGACTAGTTATTCTAGCTTTTGACGTACAGAACAGCATACTAAGCCAAACAACTACAGCCTAGACAGACAATTGTCGTAGACCAGGCATAATTATCGTAGTTTCTTCGAAGACACCTAAATTTATTTCTTTATTTCCTGTTCTTTTTCAGTTTTCAGTTTATTAACATTTTTATTACAAAATTATAACGTGATTTATGGATCATTAAGTGGAATTATTTTTATGTAACTTAACTAAACATTTATTTCATAAAATTCAACTACTTCTTTTTTTTAATTTGTTTTATACTTTATTAAATGACTACTGTTTCATCGCTAAATCCTGTTGTAAGACTTACCCAAACTTTTACGCCAAGCGATGTTTGGTTCCGGAAAACCGTCTGCTTTGCATACTAGAGCAACAGGTTGTCCTGCTATAGCGCTGCTGTCTTTTGGTTCGACTACCCACTCAGGAGGAACTGAAAGGCAGCAATCATATATCTATTAGCATACTGAAGTTTAATACTTTTTAATATATTGACAACATTCTGATGTATACATTAGGAAAATAAGGCGGAATTACCCAAGACACAGTCCTCTAAGGGTACGATAGGCAAAACAAGGCTACAGTCAAACATAAAAATCTTAATAATATTGCACTCAATGCTCATTGAACATACTTAATTGCGGCTCTAAAATGTGTGGCCTCAAAACCATGCGATGCGAAAAAGTTAGCCATAAATAGAAACACAGGTTGCAAATAATTTGATTATTTTAATAGTAAAAAGACTGACCTAGTAAAGAATTAGTAGAAATTCAAATAAATGGCGTTTCTATCAAGATTTTGTGTAATCGCTTCCTAAAGTTGCGTACGTATGTACTCAGTGTTGACTGTCACGCTTCAGGAGTCAACGTTTCATATCCACAGGTTTTGCTTCGGTAGCTATATAATTATCAATTCTAGGAAGGTTGTAATTCAGGCTTAAGGAAGACTTTTAAAGCCTGAAGATGAAAGAATTGTTTTGCGTTGCTTACGCCAATTTTTTTTAATGATTTATTTTGTGAGTCGCCTATGATTTTCGCAACCGCATTTGCTTTATCTAATAAAGTGAAACGTCATAGAATTTTTTGTCCTTATTAAAACATAAATTTGCTTTAAACACGACATTTTGTATTAAGTTTAATAATCAGATAACTAATACTTAAATAAGTCATAAGTAAATGACTATTACTTTCTTTAACAACAAACAATATAATTAAAAAAAAAATTGAAATCTGCAAACTGTTTTTAGTTTATACAATAACAGTCTTGAGCACCTCTTACGTCAAAAATGTCAAATAACAAATAAACGAACATAAACATATAACAAAAAATTAGTGGCGTTATGTCGGTGATGGCACCTTTATGAAAAGACAGCTACAAATTAGAGAAATTTTAAGTTTTGTAGAGGGCTACGAACTGGAGAAAATAACAAAGATAGAATTCATAACGTTTGTTATAAGCGTCTTTAAAAATTAATATTTTTAATGTAATTCAACTATAACCTAGCAGAGAACATAAAATTCCCTTAAACATATTTTTAAAATAATATAAAAGCATGAGAGGAAATCTGTATTAAATTCGATTAGCATAATAAAAATAATGACACTAGGACACTGTATAGTATAATACCGGAGGCAGAAGAAGGTATAAAGAAGTGGTGGGATGGAGATGATTGTAGAGACAACACAAGTTATGAGAATTAATGACAATGAGAATATGACAGCCATGAAACGTAAAGGGAAACCACAAATTTAAAAGTACAGATATTTCGGAACGCTTATGTGTTAACGGAGAATTGGAGAAGCAAAGTGGAGATTACAAGAATAATCTAAGCTGAAGAAGTCTTTAATATGAATAGAAGGCTATTTCTCAGCAACATGTGTCTTGACAACTCCGCAACTTGTTCCAAACCTAAGAATACATCAGCCACATGTGCATTAAGCGATTGTCCGCAGACAGCTAATTATAAAGGCTGTGAAGTTTATCAAAATCTACAGGCCAGAGAAAGCCCCGTATCTACGACCATAACAAGGAGAACCCCTTCAACATTTAGGGTCATGAACGCTGAACAGAACATGAATACCCGTAACGTCTCTTTTCCTACTTACGCTCAAATTGCAGGACAAAAGCGACAGCAATCCCAAACAGACAGCAAATGAGGGCATCACACTTTCACATGTCCTGACAATATTTGAGACTATGTTCAGTCAGCTCATGCAGCAAAATAGCGTCATGCAACACTCGTCAATAAACTTTCTAATTAATAATGAATAACAATTACAGGATTTGAATATGGAACGCCAATGGACTCTATCAACGTAGCCTAGAACTCAAAGCTTTTCTTATTGACAACAGGTTAGACGTTATGCTAAAATCTGAGACACATTTCACAGAAAGAAGCCATATTAGAATTCCAGGATTTACTATTTATGATACCCAACATCCTGACGGTACAGCTCGTGGCGGTACCGCTCTGATGATACGAAACAATATAAAACATTATCTCTTCTCTAAAGACAAAACTGCTCATGCACAGGCGACAAACGTTTTAATTGAAGATCAAAGAGGCCCTCTAATTGTTTCTGAAATCTACTGACCTCCTAAGTACAGAATCAATGAAACTGACTTAAACTCCTTTCGTAGAACTCTTGGTGCAGGTTTTGTTTTGGGGGGGGGGGTGACTTCAATGCAAAACACCCCCAATGGGGTTCGAGACTAGCAAACCCAAGAGGTAGAATTTTATACAATGTCATTAGCCAAGAATCCCTGCTCTTTCTGTTCACAGGTCAACCAACCTATCGACTTTCTGATACAAATAAAATACCAGACCTCATTGATTTCTTTTAAATAAAAAGCTTGTCTCATTAATACTCAAAGTTGACTCTTGCCTTGGTTTGTCCTCTGATCACACTCCAAATATTGCCACTATTAGCAATACTATCATTGAGTCTGAAACTCTACCAATAGTCACAAATCATAATAATGGCTGAAACTACTTTAGATAGCTCACAAATTATAATATCTCGTTAAAATTTCCACTCAACACATCTGCTGGATTGGATTCGGCTGTAATTTATCTCACCAGTGCTTTTTAAAAATCAACCTGTGAGGCTACACCCTGCGATACAGCGAAGAGTAAGTACTTAAATCTTCCTCTGGTTGTTCAAGAGAAATTAGTAGAGAATCTTAGATTACGACTAATTTTTACATCGTCACCCGGCTGATAAAAGACAAATTCATTAAAAAGGCCACTATTACAAATACCATCAATACCTAAACCAGATGGTAGCTGGGCGCCAAACAACACAGAGAAATCCCAGACTTTTGCCGAACATTTGGTCAACGTTTTCAACCTGAAGTCAGCAAGAACGTCTCTTTCGATGAAGAAGTACGAAGATATTTACACTCCCCGCTCCAATTGTCTCTACAAATTAAGCCTTTTAAGATTAATGAAGTCAAGGAAATAATCCTGTATAATTTGAAAAGTAAAAATGCTCCCGGCATTGATTCGTAATCGGGAAAAATTCTAAATAAGCTTCCTACTAATAAATAATAAGGCTTCGTTCAACGCCATTCTTAGACTTGAATAATTTCCTCCTCTTTGAAAATCAGCTTAAGTAATCGTGGTATTAAATCCTGGTAATAATCCTCAAGAACCCTCTTCTTATTGACCCATAAGCCACCTGCCGATACTTGGTAAGATCTTCGAGAAGGTATTTGTAAAACGACTTATGCCAGCAATTGTAAAAAATAACCTAATTCCGGATCATCAATTTGGCTTTCGAGAAAATCACTCATCGGTGTTCAAATACACAGAATAAAAAATGTTATCAATAAATCGCTTTAATAGAACATGTTCTGCTCAGGTGTGTTTCTCGACGTTTCCCAGGAATTTGACTTTTCTCCTCTAGCATCTTGGACTGTTATACAAAATAAAGAAAAATCTGCTACATAATTGTTACCGTATTTTACATTCCTACATAGTGGGCAGATTGTTTCAAGTCAGGTTCTTGGATGGCTTACTTCTCCTCTATTACCAGTGGGGTCAGGAGTACCGCAGGGTAATGTACCTCTACTGTACAGGGTGCAGGGTCCTCTACTGTACCTCCTGTCTACCTCAGACTTACTGTCGGGAAGTGATACCATTGTTACTACTTACGCCGACGACACAGCAATCCTAGCGACACACTCCGACTACTGAATAGCGTCTCTTATGCTACAAGAATCGTTAAACAGTTATGGCTTGATAAATGGCGCATAAAAGTCAATTCTTCCAAGTCAGTACACGTTACCTTCACCACACTTAAGGCTAACTGCTCTTCAGTAACAATTAACGGTCACCCAGTACCCCAAACTGAAAGTGCTAAGTACCTTGGGATGCACCTGGACAGGAGACGTGGAAGAAACAACACATAAACTCTAAGAAGACTGAAGTTAACCTCAAGATCAGAAATATCTACTGACTGATAGGCAGAAAATCGTAGTTAAGTCTTGTCAACAAACTTGTATAAGATATAAAGCAGTTCTTAAACCGGTATGGACTTATGGTATTCAACTTTTGGATACTCCTAGTACGAGTAACGTTGAGATTATACGGCGTTTTCAGTCCAAAACATTCAGATCAATGGTTGACACTCCATGGTTCGTCTCCAACAATTCTATATACCGAGACCTACAAGTTCCAACTGTGAGAGAAGAAACAGGGCACCTCTGGCAGGAAACACATCTCTAAATTAGAATACCCTCCTAATCCCCTAGCAATAAGTTTGTTAGGTAATACTAAAGACATTTACAGACTGAAAAGACATAAATTGTTAGACCTACCCTTCAGGTTCAACGAATAATATGTAGTCTGTATTATCTGTATTGTCATGTTTGTGTTATCTGTACTGTAATATCTGTATCTTTTGTATTCATGTCAACATTAAGTGTTAGTGTCAACAGTATATCTGCCTTATAGGCATATACAGTGTTTAGTATAATTAATTATTGTATCTTGCCAGCAGCAAGTGGAAGTGACTTTTGTTCAGTTGTTTACATGTTTTGTCATTTAGGCTTTTGTGTATCTGTTTAATCTGTTAACAGAAACAAGAAGAGCTGTCAATGGTCAACTCTTCATAATTATGTACGTGTTTTTTTAGTCAATTTTTTCAATGTTTGCTTAGTCGAACAGATTACAAGTCTGCAATAAACAGAAAAGAAAAAAATGTATCTTGAAATTAGAAACAAACTGAAAAATGCTATGTGTGAAAATGTATGTTATACAAATGTGACCCCTAGACCACGGGGAAGACTGAGAGAGTTTAGGGTAATATGGGTAAGAATAATACGCTTAGACGTAGGTGCAGGAGAGGAAAGAACTGCGGGAATCAAATCGGCAAGAGGAAGTAAGGAGAAGAGAAGTGGATAAGTCATGGTACGATGAAAGGAATATTTACGACTACAGTTGATGGCACAGTGGAAGGAAGGAAGAAGTGAAAGGAAGAGATTAACGATGATATTAATTAACAGAGATGTTAGGAGAGGAGGGTGTAAGAAAACTAAAGAGCAATTGGGCAGAAGCAATTGGAGACGACAGTGGTCTGGGGTCTTGCATATGATAATGATAGAAAGAATTACAGTGTTAATTTTTTTTTACAAAAGAGAAGCTGGCAACATAAACGTCTTGCAAACTGTTAAATATGATATAGAAACGCAAGTTTATTATAATAACACCGAAATAATAACAAAGAAAATACATGATTAATTGATATTTACTTCTCCATTTTTTGCTTTTGTAATTTTTCAATTTGAATTAGTTCATTATTTTCTTTTACAGAAATTAGTTCTTTTTTTTTAACAAAAAAGACAATGTTATAATAACGCTGATAACTCCTAAACTCTTTTTTTTATGTCTCTTGTACCACGCAATTCATTTCCTTAGCATTTCATCGATTCTCCTGTAGGCCTACGTCACGTCATTTCCAGGCTATACAAAAACTTTAATTAAATCGCCCATATTTCTATAGTCAATCATTTAAAGCCTTCTTGACGAGCACGTCAATGTGACGTTCTTTTTGTAATCGTATTTAAAGAACTTGCAAAATCTGTAATACTAATCGCTGGAGAAATTGGAAATAGAGACGTTTACGAGCTTATGTAGTCGTTCATGTAAATAAATAAATAAATATATATATATATATATATATGTATTGCAACGATACAAATTAAAACTGCGTAGATAGGTTACAGTGAAATTATTACAACAGAGTGAATATCTGGATGCACGAAAATCTTATTCATTAACACATTAAAAATTACTATTTCCTTATGGCTTTATAATAAAAATTGTTTTTAAAGAATTATCTTTCAATAAATGAGTCTATTGGCTTGTTTTACATGTAAGTTACTTGTGCGTAGAATTCCAACTGTTTGCGTAGACACCAGGCGCTCCCCTCGCTGCTCGTCTGCACCGCTGCTACTCTGCACGTCGCTCGATGACTACTACGCTAAAATATCTACGTCGCGGCGTACACACGCACTGCGATATGGAACTGTTATTGTTTATAACTTGAATACACTTAATCTCAGGGATCAAAACTAGGTAAAATAGATCGTGTATTAAGCTTACACAAATTCCGGCTTCTTGAAGTGTTCTCGCGTTAATAATCAAAATATCACGGTAGATATTTTACCCCAACCCGGAAATCTTCCAGTCTGCGCGTAACAGCACTAGAATGATCGTTTTATTATTTGAGTTCTATAAAGTGGCAATGGTTATAAAAACTCGAACCGTGAAACAACTTCTAAGTCTTATGGAAATCGACTTGTCTTGTCACGAAAATCTCATGACGGGGAGTGCGTCTTTCTATGGCAAGACTTCATAAAGAACTGACAAATGTGCTCTCGGCAGGGCACCGACTCAAATAATTTTTAGAACTTCTGATTGGTGGAAACTCTAGCAACGTCATAGATTTGCACTCTGGTAGACCGAACTCATGTTAAAAATCTGTCCGATTCTGCAAAGGCCAGTCTAGATTTAATCTACACATTTTATTACCTTCTAGGAGATAACGAAAATAAAAGAAGACTGATTTCATTTAAAAAAAACATAAAATTACAGTTATTTAGAATTGAGTATATGGAAAATATAGCTTATAACCGTGAGAATACCCTGTCCAAGTTTCAGACCGAAATGTTAATTTTCAATGAAGTTATTAAATAAAATGTAAATCACATGCACACCCGCGCACTTACACACAATTATTTCACTTGACATAAAAGAATACAAAATTATGAACATTTCGACATAACATACTTTTTTAAACATAGCTTGGTTCAAAACTTATGACTACTTTAAAACGAAAAGAACAAAATCAATTTAAAACATGTCTATGGCCGTCGGAAAATGTGTTATACCATTAGTATTCCACTTAAATAAACTTACTATCCTGTGTTCTGTTGCAATATATATATATATATATATATATATATATATAATACGGAATGAATATATAGTAAATAGTAATAGTATAGTAAATGAATATATAATATAGTAAATATATAAATATATGAATATTACGTACAGTCCATTTACCGTGACTTGAGAGTAATCACGTGACGAAACAACTGAGCGGCCCTCAAACCGTCTGAATACGTTAGTATGTCTAATCTATGTCTATTATTATGTCTAATGTCATCGTGTAATGCGTTCCTTGTCTACGCACAGGTTACCATTGTGGTAAGAAATAAGAAACGTGTATTTTACTGTCAGTAGTGACCATATATTTTTATTTTTTGTTATTTAAAATATTCGATTTACTCTTTTTTCTTTTTATTTTATTAGTTATCAATTAGCGATTTTCCTTAGTTGAAGATATTCTGTTCACACGTCACAGCTCGGTTTTGTTTGTTAATTTTCCCTGTATACGTTCATATTTATTCTCAGCTCTCGGTAAATAGAGTATTGTATCTGTAGCAGCTTACACACGTGTTCGTAATTTATAGTGATAATGGAAGACGTTTGCAAAATTCAACTTTAGTATAGAACACATTGTACATACACATGCGCACCAAAAACCTTTATCGTAAACTATATTTATTTTAATGGGTTTTATAGTTTATATAAAACTTTTTAATAGTTCATTTTAATTGTCTCCTACCTAATGGTCTTTATTCTTAAAATTTTTCTGGGAATTCTGTATTGCTCGATCCTCATTGTGTGTCACAGGCAGGCTATCCTTCTACTCTTTATAAACCCTACTATGTCAGCTTTATGTATCAGATTATTTGGTTTTTGATTCTTTTGTATTTTCCTCGAGCCGCCGTTATTTTGCACTGGTCCAAAACTTTTTCTCAGTATCTTTCTCTCAAACATTCTGAGATACTGTTATTCGTTTTGTGTTAATACCCATGTTTCACAGGCATAAGTTGTAACTGTTTTAATTATGCTTTTGCATATTTTTAACTTAATGATTTGTCAAGTGCTTTCGACTACATTAGTTCTGAGTAAGAGTAGGAGTAGTAACATCTGTTACCACTAAAATTCTCGCCTGTATCGCCTGTTAGTATAATTTATTTGTGAACCTAGTTAGGAAAATTTTATCGCATGCTTAAATTCGTGTTTTTAAATTACAGAGGTTGTCTATTACCTGATTTTCTTGTTATTTCCATGTTTTTGGTTTTATTATAATTTATTTTCAGTCCTCCCTCCATTTACACGCTATGTATATTAATTACAGTTTTAATAGTTATTCGGGAAAGCGTTATTTTGTACTACTTACTGGATTGCGATATTGCAGAAATTAGACAAATTTACAAAAACGCACAGATGTTTCGTCCTCCTCCTCTTTAACGTGTTACTATTGATAATTAGTATGCGTATTGGCTATATGTCCAACATTAATCTACACTCTGACTGATTGGAGTAGGTGCCCATTACGCTGGAGGCATAGAGACGCATAACAGTTTGTAAGTAATTACTAATCACCATTATGTCACTATGATTTTCTGTTTATTTTGCTACTGTAGGTACGGAATTTCATACTTATTGTTTTGGGTGTAAACATATTTGTCTGTTCTGATTTAAAATATAGAAAGCCTAAATTCAGTGATTATTTTTACCTACCTTAATACTAATTAATTTATAAAAGTTTACAAAATTTTAAGCTGGTTACAAGCAAAGATAAACTTGAAACAACAACAAATTACAAGTCATGAGATATAAATTAAATGCAGTAGTTTGTAGATCATGCATGGTGATACGTGTATATTTCTCAAGATACAATTTATCTTGTACAGTACTTTGTATCAGTCAGAAGGAAGAAAGGAACAAGACGTCGATAGAGCAAACGACTAATTAAATAAAAAAAGTTGAGGCAGTAATTGGAAATATAGATATTTATGAGGCAGTGGGATGAATTATCCTGATACAGGTTCGTATTGATTTAAATCAATAATAGGTATAAATATCCGTGGCGAGTTTGTCAATACGATTCGTTTTGTTACTCTTTGGCATTTGAATAGCGGATGTGGCTACTTATATTTAGTACAAAAAAAACATGAATCTCTTAAAAAAGTTGTACGATAGCTTATTCAGCTGAAATGATAATCCTGTTACTAATTACTTGCTCGTAATTAGAGTTTTCATAAATGCTGACGTCATCTATGTAAGGTTGACGTTTATTGATATTATGTTACACAAATGAGATATATCATCTATAAGAGATAGGAAAACGTGCTTGATAGTTTCAAAAAATAAATTTTTTTCAACTAACCTCTGGCAACTGTTTTAGCCAGCGAGGCTACTTTCATAGAGTTCAAAAAACGAATTTGATACGAAATGCGTGTTTTTACTTACAGATTTTAACAAAGGGAGAACTGTTTGTTTAGTTTTCAGTTTTTACACTTTGGTTATGTTTGACAGATTTCTTAATTTACAATAATTTTAGCTGCATTCATTTTTTAACTTTATGTTAATTCCTGTTGTATTTAGTTTTCACAGTTGTTTGACGTTTTTCGTTTGTCACCTCCCTCTAATACATGTTTAACTCTAAAAACTTTTGTCATAATCAGGTTATTCATGTAGCTCTTTGGAACGACCCTCGCCGTGCGAAACAATTGCCAGAACTTAATAAAAAAATGTAGTCTGTGAAACTCCGAGCGTGTTTTGTAATTGGTTACCTTTTCAAAATATTCATAAAGATCGAAACGGGACATCGTTTTTACTGAAACGTACTCGTTTAGTTTATGCTAGAATGAAGAAGCTATATTTCGTAGAGTTAGATGCTGAGTGTTTACGGAGCGCACATGTTCGGTTCATGACGCGACTTTTAAGAAGATGAAAATCAACGTCTGAACAGACCAACAACGAATTTTGTTAGCTGAATTTCCTAATAATTAATGACGTTGCAAAAAAAAAAGAAACAAGTTTTTGTGCTGACCCTATTGTTATAATTTGCTAAGATTAATTAAAGTTTGTAAAAGCTGCGAAATTCCCGTTGCCGGCATAAACCATGCCTGCAGTACCGAACGCTCATTAATCACGCTTGTGTTACCTAATGTACTCGCCGTCGCGTGCCTGCCTTTAAATGCGTAAAATTTGCAATTACTCAAAGAAAATAACAAAAAGTATTAACAATCGTTTCCGAATGTTTTGAAATCAACAGTGCTTCTATGGTTTCGTGTCAGAACAGAAAATAAAATAAATGCGTGTGTGTAGTGTGTTCACTGTCTGAAGCCGGCTGCGTCGATGGACAACCCTTACTAACACGTGCACACGGATTACAGATAGGTTCGGACCTCTCACCCTGCGGCAAATCTCATCTAATGCAAATTCTATGGGAAGATAAAACAAAAATTGATGGTTCCAAAGACTATACGAATGTGACGAACTCCGCAATGAAAGTAATCTTTGGACATGTGGGAACGTTTAAGTCACATTACATTGGTTTGGGAATACAATAGGACGCCGATTATCCGGTTGTCAAATTATCCGGGTATAGCTCACATTTGCATAAAGAATTGGAACAAAGATTTATATCAACAAAAATTTTAAATATTTCACGAATAATTCATATAATATTGCTTTGGTTTTGTGGAAAATACATTTTTAACGGGAAATATAAATAACTGTACTATCGTCGTTCTTCGTAAAGCCGTTGCGGTTTTGCGCATTATACAATTCGTAGTAATTAACAATTTATAAAAGACTTCTGGAGTAACGATGGAAACATGATGCTAGGAATTTAGACGAATGTGATGAAAATGTAATACGTTTCATTCACTGTATTTACTATGATAATACGTTTAATTGAAACACATGTTCTTAATTTTACAAAATCCGTAATTTTTTTGAATTTATATATTCAGGATGTAGTTATGTACTTTTAAAACAGTTGTTAAGCGCAATTTTTAAAATTTTAAGGCTTTTTCATGTATAAACTTTTTTTTTTTTAATTTAACCTAATGCTCGACATTACTGTATAGCGTTTTCTGTTTAGTATTATGTTGTACAGGTTTTTTTAAAATTGAGTAAATTAAATATATTTTTTTTTAATTTCTCGCAATTGCATTACTGTATGTTATCTTATAAATATTTAATAATGATATCCGTTAAGTAGTAGTATATTAAATATCTAATATACAGTTATGAGAGTTCATCCGTGCAGAGATCAAACTCGACATTTTGCATCCTACTGTACTGATTAATTATATTTATCAGTAGCCTTCAGAAAGCTACAGTTTATAACATACTATAGTATGCAATTTCTTCATGATAATATTACGAGAATTGATATGATATAACAAACACAAACTACTGTGATAAGTCATGCAGGATGTTGCGAAATGAAGGTGGTATTTTGAAAAAGTTTTATACCGCTGACAGAGAGTTGGGCGGTGTGCGCCACAGAGCGGGCGGGATTGCTCGCCACGCAAGTGTAGTTGCCCGAGTCGGCCCTCGACACGCTGCTCATGGTCACTATGCTGGAGTACGAGTTGAACCTGATCACGTCGATCTGCGCGGCTTGCGCCGTTGCTACTGGTGCCTGATCTTTGAGCCACGTGATGTTCAGTGGCAAATCCCCGCGGTGGACGTTGCACGCGACTTGAACGCGGGCTCCTTCTTCTACTGCCGGGAAAACGAAGGGCGTGATATCTGGAGGTACTGAAATGTGCGTAAAACCAAAATAAGGTGCAGTGCAGATAACAGAGATGCAAATGTGCGAACAGAGGTGCAGTGCATAGTGCTGTACAGTGTTGACATTCTTCAGCATTACAGTGTTTTTGATGCTGAAAATACATACAAACAGTTGTATATCGTGCTATATTACGTCAAGTGAACTAGCAGTGTGAAAGACCATGCAGCTTTGTAATACTCTGTACCTGTACTTATTGTAAAGAATGTAATATGCGTGGTCTCTGAAATGCACGTAAAAGGCGAATACAAAAATAATTATTATTTTAATTAACTCTACGGGCAATATGAGCAATTGTATTGTTATATTAGGACAATATGATTATATTATTTACTTTTGAGATCTGTAAATTTTGTAAATTAAAATGGTTATTGACATTTTAATTCAAATATTATAGTGGACAATGTCTAACTCGTTCACTACTTTTGGTGTGATATTGCATATGAATGTTGTAAGGACGTAGAAGTCTCGTGCGATTTGCGGACCTGTTATAACAGCACTTGGAAAGAAGACAAGGAACACACTCGGACGAACGTCTGTAAAGTAGTAGGTCTATCTACCCTCTTACATGGTTGTGAGTCATGGTGTTTACTGGGAAGATTATGAATCGTATATAAATAGCGAGGTGAGAACTTTCTCAGATATGTGGAGGGTGTACCAGAGCGGACAGGATTAGAAACCATATCACAGGAACAGAGTTGGAAATATTTTCAGGAAATAACCGAATCGGTGAATCCGTGTTAAAGTGCAAAGACCATATGAGGTGGATAAAAGCGGTAGGGCTCTCTAAACAAATTTATTATTATTGGGTCCTTCAGTCTTTCGACTGGTTTGTACCCTCCCTTAAACAAATTAACGCTTTCAAATATAAACCTAAAGGAAAAGTAATATATTGAGGCCCCACAGGGGACGGCTTGATAACAGAAGTGGAACAGATGGCACTGCCTAATCCTAGAGAAGCAAAAATTTAAAACTCATATTTATGAACGGAACTAGATTATCAGTTTTGCGTTAGCTATTATACACCGTGATAGCTGTGTGCCTTCAGGTTTACAGCAGTTAATTAATAGTGTTGTGGAGGCCAGTAAATATAACGGATTGACACTAAACGTTGGTAAAACGAAGTTCATGAGTATATGCAAGGCACAGCGACGTGGCAATGTTATCGTTAAAGGTGAACAAATAGGAAGAGTGAGAAATATAAGTTTACATGCTGATTTCTGCATCAGAAAGGACAAGAAATCTATATAATATATGTATGGAGGTCATAGAGGGTCATTTGATGCCGTTAATAAGTTTAGATACCTGTGTAACATGATATATAATGAAGGGCCCATAAAAATGACAGGTTATAAATAGGGCATATTATGCCAACAGCAGACTATTGAGAAGCAAACTCATTAGTCGTAATACAAAAATAAAAACTTATTAGACACTTATCAGACCGGTTGATACTTATGGAGGCGAGACATGGACACTGATAAAAAAGGAACAAGAAACACTAAGAAGGTTTGAAAGAAAGATCAAAAGACATGTTTATGGCCGGGTTAAAAAAGGTGACGAATGGAGAATAAGAAATAACCAGGGGATAGAAAAGCTATTGAATCATGAGGACATTGTAAGATTCATAAAAGCTCAACGAATTCAATGGCTAGGTCACCTAGAGAGGATGGATGATCAGCATATGCCAAAGAAAATTCAGATCTATAAAATCAGAAGGAGCGGCCGACATAGGATAAGATGGTTGGATGATGTGCTAGAAGATCTCAGAAGAATGGATGTGAAGGGTTACACTGAGATGGCAATGGACAGAAACTTTAGAGAAGATCGGTGTTGGAAGCCAGAGATCATGTTGGGCTGTAGTGCTAAAAAAGAAGATGAAGAAGAAGAAAATAAATATATCTGGGTACTTCAGTTAATGACAAAAATATATAAAAGACAAGTCAAGAATAGTACTGACTGAGGAGCATGCTCAGTCCAATGAGGAAAGTGTTGTGCAGCCGAGGCCCTAGTCTAAATCTCAGAATCAGATTGTTGAGGTGTTACGTGTTCTCAACGCGTTTTATGGTTTGGAAGCCTAGGCTTTAAAGAAAACCACGGCGAAGAAACTTGGAGCATTTGAAATGTGGGCCTACGTGAAGATCTTGGTAATTTTTTGGAGGGATAGGGCCATGAACGACGAATTACTGAGAAGAACGATAAAGAAAACATAAGTAAAAAATATTATAAAAGTGTGGAAAATTCAGTATCAAGGGAATGTAATGAGAGTAGGAAAATATCAACTTGTACAGTTAATAATATAAGGCAAATCCAAGGTAGAAGCAGTCAGAGCAGAAGGCGTATTTCCTTGTTGCATAACCTAAGAAAATGGTTCCAGTGTACCTAAATCGATTTATATAGAACAGCTGCATCTAAAATCCGGGTTGCCGTGATGGTTCCCATCCTTCTCAGAGGAGACGACACTTACAGGGAAAGAAGACCATCAGTCACAACAGACTCTTAAAACTAGAAAATAAAAAGGGTATAGAGTGTACAAAGAAGGGTTCCTATAAGATGCGAACTGCAGTAGTAAAGTAGGCTATGTGAAATAAATGAAAGTTAGTTTCAATCTAACAAATCAATTTGAAAACTACGTAGGCTAATATTTAATACGAGCCACGGAAAAAGACTTAATAAGGATTGCACAAAAAAGTATTTGTGTTTCTCAAGAACGTTTTGAGAAATTTCGCCAGCATTTAGAAAGAGAAGATACGAAAGCAGCTAGAAGACATGAAAACTGAAGATGTACATATTAAGCGTCTCGGCAGCGCTTGTTATATTGTGGGATACAGACAATGTGCAGCAGTTTTCAGAATGGTTTAAGTGAAATACAGTATGTAATGAATAAAAAGAAAAATTGATATATTTCTAGCGTTGAAGTGCATTGTGCTGGTGCTGGTGCTGTGCTAGGTGCTGGTGCTGGGTTGTAGGTGTTTTGGTACCATTGACGGTGAGTTGCACAGTGTGGTTCGTAGTGGCCGCAGCGTTGCGAGCTTCGCATGTGTAACTGCCTCCGTGTTCAACAGTAACTCTCTCTATGAGAAGAGTGCTACTGAACTCCCCAACGGATGTCACCGTCAGTGACGACAGATGAAGCTCGGAAACCGGAGTATCGCCTTTCAACCAACGAATCGTCATCGGCGCGTCTCCTTTGGTTACCAAACACTGTACACCGATACGCTCTCCAATTTGTACGCCTCGATCTATAGAGAACGGATAAATACTTGGTGGTCCTGAAAGTAACAAACAAAATTACTCTATCATATTATAATTGTAGTCACTACTGCATTTTAACTGTCCCATTACCGGCTGTTGGGTAACGATCCGATGATTACAACAATAGCAGCCTCATGCAAATCTGAAACATACTTGAACTAAAAAAGTAATTAGTAAATGGGTCTAACCAGATTGGAATTACAATAGGCCTACACTTAATACGTTAGTTTAATACGCACAGATTTTATAAGGCAGACAGGCAGGGAGACACAGAGGCAGACAAAACACACACATTATACATACAATTCTTACACTTCTACAGGAATGTTAGTATAGCAGGTGTGCCTACAGTGGAGGGATCATGGCGCAGGTTACGCCATCAGAATTTTTGGGAAAGCATTTTGGAGGTATTATAGGATATTTTCCGATTGTGTTGATTTTGGCCTGTATTGAACATGTCAGGATTTCCTTATCTCACATTAGCTTATATTATACTGTACATCTTCCCATAACAAGCAGAAAACAACAATGAGCCGTTTCAGACTGACATATTTCAGCTGTTTGGTGGGCGAGTGGCTCTCCGGTTTACTTATTATTTGCTATAAACCTGAAATCATATTAGTGTACAATGAAAAAACTTCAGGAAACTTACACACGATTGAAGTACAGATATGTTTTGTTTTGTTCCACATGTAAATACATACTCAAAGTGCTTGTTTCAATCAGCACAATTGTATTTATTGCCACTAATGCTATTCAATTACACAATTACATAATCATATGCGAAAATGAAAACAAACGTTTATGTAAAATATATAATTAAATTATAATTATAAGTTTATAATTAACACTTAATTATAGGAAATTGAAATATGTTTATAATAAAATGTTAAAGTTTTTTAATAAGCGATTGTAATTGAAAACTGAAACAAAGTGAATAAGGAGCTAAACATTTTTATTTTAAATTTAAGTAAAATGTTTTGTATAGCTCTTACTGAATTCTAATACAGTATTAATTTCAGTATATTGATTATGATTAAAAATCTAGAGTAGTTTTTAAGAATAAATGTATCAACCCTTTTGGTGATTTAAAACAGTTATTATAAATTATATTTGAGGCAATGGATGAATGTGAATCACCTTCACCTTCACACAATCTTTCTGAATTGGGTGAAGACTGTTAGAAATTTTGAGAGGTATTGCCATTGCGGAGATAGACACTAACTGTTAGTACATTTTAACAAACCTATTAATTTTATAAAGTTTTGACAATTATCACAATCACCAGATAAACAAACATGTTATAGTAAATAAATTTACAAATAATGTATAAAACAATAAAAGACACTGTAATTAGTTAATAATGTTGTTATGTACATTACGAAAATTTTGTAGTTTTCAGACATCATGAAAGTACGTGTATTCCACTATCTATAACAATTTTTCATGTATTGATTCAATTCCCTGCTGCTATGTAACCGAAAAAGCAAACGTTATGCAACAGCTGAATGAAAAATGTTTACTTCGAAATTTACAAGAAAAGCTTGCGAATTCAAAACAGGTAAACAGATTTTATTTGCAACATTAGTGAAGACGAATGCTGAAAGATTTATATATTAAAAGAAAGCATGCAACTCTAGCAACCTGAATTACGGAGGAATACACGTCAATAAGTCAATGACTAAAACTGTATCTGGAAACGCATTTAAGAGCTGACAAACCTACGCACTTAAGAGCTATGAACAAACCGAAATTTTTGTAGAAAAAATATTTAATTTTTTCTATAATAATGCAGGTGGATTGGCCGCTTTAATAAACATGTTTTCGGGTACTACACGAATTTTGTTGAACCATATGAAAGTGCTTCGGAATGCTAATATGCGCATTAATTTGTAGACGATAATTTAGATGATCAGATAATTGTAGTAAATAAATTATCACATAGTCGTAACTGGTTTCGGCTAAAGATACAAAACCCACCTTTCAGATGAGTATATAAGACCAAAAAGAATCTTTCAAGTTTGTCCTTGTTGTTAACAGTGTTTAGGAGCAACGAAATCGTAGATACGGTAATGTAAGGCTACTTTAGTTGGAGGGATAGGGTTATAAACGACCAGTTATTGAGAAGGCTGAGAAAAAAGTAGAAGTAATGAATGTTCTAAAAGTATGGAAAATTCTAAGGAATGTAATGAGATTAGGAAAATATCAGCGTGGATTATTTATTAGTAGTTTATTATTTTTTCTTATTAATTATTTATTTTATATTAATTCTTTTTTACTTTATATTTAATAATGTAAGGAAAATCGTATGTAGAAACAGTCAGGCAAAAGGTGTGTTTCTTGGTTGCATAACCTAAGAAAATGGTTCTAGTGTACCTCAATCGGCACTTAAAGAAGGAGAAGAAGACTTTTAGTCTATAACATACACTTAAAACTAGAAAACAAAATGTGTATAAAGTGTACAAGGAAGGATTCCTATAAGATGCGGACAGCAGTAGTAAAATTATGTGAAATAAACGAAAGTTAGTTTCAATCTGCTTCTGTTGTTCGATGAGGGCCATTAACGTTCCTGTTCAGAATAGTGGGGACGATTAAGTGGGCACGTGTGAGGACTTCTGTGTGGCTGGACGTTAATAACTAAATTTTTGTAAGTTACATTATCAAGTGGATTATCAAATTTTACTTACAAAACTGAATTAACCTTTTAGTTTGCTGAGATGTTTTCATTATATTCTTTTTACTTTTTATGTAATTTTCTTTACTGACACAAGTTAGTACTTGCATTGTTTATTAACTTTTTTGTTGTTGACTTTTTTGCATTTGTAAAATATTAAAATTTACTTGAAACATTACAAATTAATAGCTTGTAATTGAACCATTAACCGTCATTTGGGAATGGCGATGAAGTAGTTTCTCTGTTATTTATTCAAAATTGAGAAAATTATAGTTAAATCTTTAAAGTTCCAGAGTTAAAATTTTATTAAGTTAAATTTTATTAGAGTCAAAACTTATTAATATAATCCAGTCAGTATATAACAACATAATATTATGTACGCTCTTTCTGTATTGAAAGGAACGATCATAATTTTTGTAGCATTAATGTGACTGGGACGTACCAATGACTGCAATTTCAACGTTGCCCCTGTCCGAGTGTCCTTGCCTGTTGCGCGCTTCGCAAGTGTACGTGCCTTGATCCAATTTCTGTTGCACGTTCTGCACTATTAGCGTTCCGTTCGCGTGCACTGACTGGCGATGATTCACAGGCAATACGCGTCCATCTATACAACAAATACACGCGCATCTCGTTAGCATACGTGAGCTCTACTGTGCAAGTTAAACAGCAGCCCACTACTACAACTAGAGCTTACCTTTTTCCCAAGTGATTGTGTGTATCGGGTATCCAGAAGCAGGGCACGACACTATGAGCGGCTCGCCAGCAACCGCCGAGATTGAAGGCATCTTGCGCACCACAGGCAGTCCTGAAGCAAAACATTCGTGTTAATCCTATTATACGTACAAACATAAGAAATTATGTAATCAAGACAGTGTTGATTAAGGATATCCTGCCAAGGGGATTGTAGTAAGCAGTAACAGCTATTAGTGTTTTCAGTAAACAGCAATGGCGGCCGGTGTTATGGTTGCACAACGATAACTAAACTGTAACATAATATACGAAACCATTAAGCAGTTAAAGTGTTATCAATTTCAACAGATAACGTATTAGTACAAAGTTTGCGTACAATTCATATGTGGCGCGCAGACTGGTGGTTGTTTTCTGTATCTCAACTTCAAGAGTAAATGGCATGGCTTACTAAACAAACATATGGGAGGACGTCCGTTACTTTTCTTAAGTCCCAGTGCTGTGATATATATGTGAGCTTGGTAACTGGGAAGCTTTCGCAGCGCTCCAGTAGTAGCGTCGTAGCGCATCCTCATCTGTGTCACGAAATCTGCTACAACCTTCTTGATTTGTAAGCTCTGTCCGGTTTAATGTTTACGTTAGTTAAAGATATAGGTAATCCGTTGTTTAAGGTTGTAAAATAGGAATAACTTTGCATAGCTGTGATTGTGGTAGTAAAGTATCAATCAATTGTGCGTTAAGTATTATTTCTATAATTTTTTTCCTAGTCATTTCAAACAACATTTAGTTTGCAAAAGGCGATACTACTTGACTTTCGCCTTTTGCTCACATTTATATTTGCACCAGCCTGTGAAAAGTGACCCTGTGACCACTTCATAGAAGACTGTAACTCGATAGTCGAAACGCTACATTACTTGACGTGGATACTAATATTGAATAGCAATACTGTCTGATCTACCACTAAGAGCTCTAACCGCGGAAACAAAAAGAGTCTCCTCTACGACCGTCCCGGCAACCAGCTGATAGATCGCGACGTGCAGATAACCTATATTTGGACTCTAACTACGCCACTTGCAGAAGTTGCTGTAGTCCCGCCTGCCAGATAAAGCAGCAGCGGAGATATTGTTGTACTAAGAAAACTGCCTCCTCCACCTTTGACTCCAACTAATGGCCCAAGGGGATGAAACTACTCAGAGTATCGCCCACATCTCGGTAATCGAAGCGAGATGAACAGCCACATCCGCAGACACTCCTGCCCTGCTGTCGACGCAGCCTAGACAGGTACGATGTAGGTAAACGTGAAGGTAAAACAAAATCTAAGCTCATTGCCTACAATCATAGTTATCGTTGCCGAAATCCTCTACGGCTGTTTCTAAAATAAAAAATCGTTTAGAGTGTTACCAAACCTTGGTTTCCGCGACTTCCTAGATAATGAAAATGTCGCGCTCCTCTATCTATACAGTCTTTGGGCACATTGCCTTGTAATCGCCCTCAGGGGACATTTCCAGAATATACGTTGTATGGTGGAACGGAGGTATGGTATAAACTCGGCCAGACCGTTTGGATACAGCTGGTGTATCCACAGGTTTATGCTCTTGGTGTAAATCAACCTCTACTCGATCTTCTTCAAGTGGGGCCCTTAAAAGAATTTCTCACTCACCTCTGGAACGTTTTAGAGTCCTGCAGCAAAGACCTCACCCCGATACAATCGCGATTGAGATCCGTAGACCTCTTGGCGGTGTCCTCGCAGTAACGGTTTATAAACTGCTTCAGAGAAACCTCCTCATTGCCGATTTAGAGACTGCCTACGATTCGTATTCAATAGTCACCACGTTTGACGACCTGAAGTGAAACCACGACGGTTGGATTAATCGTTTGACTACTCCTAACGGAAGCGTATGCCGGAAGTTTGCCGATTGTCGAAGGGCGACTGTCAACCAGGATTCTATACACAACAAAGCAACCCGAATCACGTTGTTTGGACATGAGTGCCCTCCAGAGTATTGCCTATCTGGTAACAGTACTTTCGTATAATAAGATCAGCAATAATGATGCGACACGTCATGAAGGTCGTCGATTGATGTTACTGTCGCTTGGTGTTCTATTGTCGACCGTTAAAAGTGGGATCATTTGATATTGACTGCCAAGTCAACCAAGTGGTTGCTGCGTTCGATATGTTAGTGTTTGCGGTAGACGTGTTCTCCAGGACGGGGCTAGGACTCGCGTCTTTCAATTATTAACTGGCCTAGTTACTGTCTGGAGATAGTTGGATGATTTATGTGCAAACACGAGAACTACCGTAAATGTCACACTGCTGTGGGTTGCCAGAAGATACAGAACATGCTATGTTTAGGCGTCCAGATTTTTTCGAGGCTCGTGAGAGGCTAAAGGAATTGTCGTGGGAACCCCTGCCCCCAGAGAGTCTTTGATCCGTTATGCTTGCTTCCTTGGAAGTATAAGGTGCGGTAATTGAACTTTCTGTTGCTCTGTGGGTAAGCCTGATCCAGAGTTCTGGAAATGATAGAATTAAGGACCAGAATATTTAAGCTCATTATAGCATGAACGTAGAGGTCTACCAGTCCACTTGAATGGTTCGGTTGGTACCACTGCCTGTGAAGTAATGCTTAAAAGCGATCCCGCAGTGAGATAATGGTGAATAAGAAAGGGGATTCTTTTTGTCAGTGAGAGCTCAACACCGGTTGATGGGACGTGATTGCGGGTTTTTCTGCGTACACCAAGCACTTTTGCCTCCTGGTTAAAATGCACATACATTTCGTTGGCAACGAGTTTGAACCATCTTACTATTACAACATAATTGCAATGTCTAAGAACTTCAAAGGTTTTTTCGCATCGATGCTGTTAGTTTGGTTGTAGTTCTCTAAGTTTAGTGTAAGTTCAGTTATATTCCGCCGACAATCTGTGAACAGCCAAAGAAATTCTACTGAGGATTTGTTGATGAACGAGTTACACAAGGACACCTCCTCCCCCTTCAAGGTCACGAGGCGAGAGAAACTATTTCAAACACTTCTGGAATAGAACTATATCTCTATTAGTTTTTAATAAACAAAGCTATGATTATAGGTTTCAAATGAGAAGAAACAGACCTATCACAAATAAATAATAACAACCAAAAATTCGAACAAATAAAAAAACAAACTGATGCGAAATATTATACGTTATGATAAAGCATGTAGACAGTAACATACATAAATTATCGAATTACATAAGGAACGGTTCGTCAACAAAACGCTTTAAGTATAAAGTCCGAAAAGATATTAAATTTTAATTCTATGAAACGGTCTCAATTTATAGTGAAGCATGGATCATGATACGGAATCTGAGAACAAAGTACAGAATTCCGAGATGGAGTTCCTGCAAGGAGTGCAAGGCTGGACGAGAACTGACAGAGATAGAAATCAAAATACTTAGGACGAAACACACACACACACACAAATAATATAGGCGAGCAGTAATTTTTTATTATTCTACTTCGAGACAGATTTAAATTATTCAGTAGTTTTAGCTTGAAGTTATTACGCTAGGACAAAACTCTTCACATTCTAATCTCAGTCTCCTGGAGTTTGTGGGTATCCGTTGTCAGATCGTTCCGTTTATTGCTGAGGTTTAAAATTTCTACATCTTGGTAACATTTTTTTTGCTGCCACTGATACAGGTAACTGTTTCTAGAACCTAGCTTCCACATACCAACCTAATGATTCTAATCTAATTTAATAGCCTTATCATTCGGTAGTTCTATTCATACAATTTATGGTGAGACTTTTTCATAAACTTTTTCTCGTTTATATACATATAATCACTGTACAACTTATCCATCAGTCGTACGTGAAATCCTCTGTTTGTTATCCATCGTCATGCCTTATTAATCTCGACCATGCCCGTCATCCACGTACAGAACCACTTTTTACACAAAAGCATTGTTAGAATTACAATGTTTATATAAAGCTATTTTAACTTTCGTCGATTTAGTGTCTACAGTGGACTACCTAACCAATGATAATCTCCTAGCTAGGTGCTCAAAAGAGTTGTGTTGTCACCATTCTTTCCTCTCAGTTGAACATTTATTTCCTTCGGTGCCCTGTCCAATTATCATCTCCCCCCTTTTCAATTTCTTCATCTTGCATGTTAGAAAACAATTTCCTTGATATAGTTAGCAGTTTATATTAAAAATAAATTGATTACTATCAGTTTTATCCAAACATACTATGCACTCAGTAAATCTAAACGAAGCCGTTATTTTAACAAAACTTGTTTTATTTATCTTAAAACTTAACGTTTTGCCTGCACTACGATAAGGCATCCTCAGTGGCTCGACTGAGACCACCGACGATGCTGCTTCATCCTAGTAAGCGCGAAACGTTTGTTTTTAAGAAAAACGAAACTACATGTGCTAAATCAAAAAACACTGTTGTTATTAACGAAATAAGGAATTTTTACGAACGAGGCTGTTATTTTACCGGCTATTTTAATACACAAATTCTTCTTCCTAGGAATAGCTGTCCACCTTCTCAATAGAATGTTGAACACTAGTAAGGACAGACTATATAGCCTTGCCTCATCCCGTTTGTTATCTGACCATTGCCTTAGACACATTTTCCGTCTTATGTATTATAAGAAATAACTTTTGTCAGTCTCTGACAGAAGTATAAAAGTCTCTGACAGTCTCTAATAAAAGTATTTTTTCCATGAAATTCAGTCGGATGACTTTATCAGTTAAAACATTTTTATGCCCAGATCTTTTGTGAACACTGTCGAAGGCTTCATTAACCGTCATAAAAGGAGAGAACAATGACCCTTTAATTATTGTGTCCAATATTTTTAGGTAAGAAATATTGAACGACGGCAGTCCACTTCGAGCACAAAGTTGTTAGCAGATGTACAAATAACAGAGACAAAAGTAAGGTATTTCTTTTTAAAATACATTGACAGACAAACATAAGGCTTTGCTAGGTAACTGGGATTGGTGGCTGTAAGTAAATAAAATTGAGTGAACACAGTAGCCACAAACAAGGGGGCACATTGTCAAAAGTACGGGTCAAATTAGACTACTAAAAACTGCTTTCAGACTAGCATTATGTTATAATGCTTTCAATGGCCTTGTGTTATAAAGAAAAATAGTTTGTGCGTTGTTCTCAGGAAAACGATCAAGAGATCCTTTGCCAATCATAAAGAGAGGGACTTGTAAAACACACTGAACGTTCTAACAGACTAATGGTGGTCATGCTCGAAGTTCGTGTGAGTATGCTGAAGATATTCAGACCATGTGATTAAAAAAAACACATACTGGTTGAAATAATTTTAGTAGAACTTTTTAAAATGTTAAAGTAATTTAATATATATTGTTATAATTTTACACTGTTCTGGTTACAATTACGTTGTGCCATAATAGTTTTGTGGCCATATATAATTTAGCATATATATAGTTTAGTCATAAAATCCCCATTAGAACAATGAAGAACAGAGAAAGCATTTTCTTAGTCTTTTGAAGACTGAAATTGAATACTCAGCAATAAATCTCTTACCAATATTTGCATATTATGAACGCATTTTTTTAATAAGGGTTACACATTTTGAAATAAATTTGGTCCTTTAGAAAAACCGCGTCCTCGTTACAATGCAATTATCCAGGCAATAGTAAATGGTAAAAGCTTTTCGTTAACTGCCGCCCTATCAAATCGAATAATTTATTAACCGGCATGTATTTGATGGAGTTATCATGGCAAAATAAAAAACGCCATTGCATAAAGTTCTGTAGCTGCTTACGCTTCATGCAATTTTCCTTCAGAAGCGAACAGTATTTAATAGGCAAAAAACGTCACGAATTCTTTAAGGACTCAAGTAATTTTGCTCTTATTTACCTTTGTTTCATACTGGATTCTGCTGTAAAACGATTTTTTTTAGCTTACAGATTAAATTTACGTACGTTTATTACGAATTAATTTTAAAGGATAAAGACAATAATTATTTTATGATTCCCGTTCCCTAAGTACAATTTAAATAGCAAAATGAATTTTAAAATGCACTTATAGTGAACTATGCAGCTGTTACATTAAATTTATGCTAAAAATAAAGCTACACGAGTACCGTAAATGGCATACCGTAATATCCAAAAATTTCCGGTAACCGGGCAAATCACTGGTCACGAGTATTCTGTATATCAGAGCTCGTATTCTACTTAGTTTTTGACCCACAAGCAATATTCTAGTATGACAGTAAAAAACGAACAATCAAATTGGCCGTAATTTAGTTAGGTGTAATTTAGTGGATTTATTTTCACGACGTAAGCCGAGATATTGCTAAAAGAGTTTATAGGAAAGCCTGCTTTGCTTTGACGTTGATCTGACACAACACACTGTCGTTAGACGCCAAACAACGTTAGCA
Source organism: Magicicada septendecula (assembly GCA_034769895.1). NCBI lineage: Eukaryota > Metazoa > Arthropoda > Insecta > Hemiptera > Cicadidae > Magicicada > Magicicada septendecula. Next base: position 304,756,075 of record CM068376.1, on the reverse strand, counting down.
TGTAGCTGAAAAAAATTCGGAATAAACCGGAATGACAATGGAAGCTTTTCTATAGCTGGAAGTGAAACTCTCCGACGCGGTGGGTAGATAAGAGAAAAGCTCTAATTAGCCTTGGCTTACTGGAATAACTCGGCGAAAGCCTGTGGTTGTTAAATCCCCGTTTCGCGTGGCGCGTATGAGAGTTTATAATAGCAGAGGGAAGTAAGGAGAAAACTTTTCATTACGTTTTCCTTAAACCATTCTTCGCGGTATAGTCGAGAGTCCATAACTTGCAATTTTCCTTTAAGACGCTTGTTGAAAAAAAATGTAACATTATACATCCCGTGATTTTCCTTTCTGATTTCGATTATAATTGGTGTATTTATTCTGGTTAGTGAGATATTTTATAATAATCTTCTTTATTAACTTAATAGTCAAGTTATATTTTCTGAATAACAGTAATAGTAAAATATCCACTGAAAAATATCTTCTGCATTAATGAATTAATGAGTTAAAATTAACTAATAAAAGTCAAACAACGTTTCGATTATATTTTAAAATGTGCATTTCTCCACCAATGTATTAGTATATACTCATATTTCAGAGTTTTCTTCTAAGTTTACGTCCGTATTTTCATACTAATGAACTTTTCCCAATATAGTTTAATAGTAACGCAAACATATTGCAACAGAACACAGGATGATAAGGTATGGTGTTTATATCAGAGCACATGGATGACGAGCATTTTCTTGTTTAAATTGGTTTTATGTAATATTTTGTCTTTTAGTCGTAAGTTTTGTATTTAGAAATGAATAAGCATATAGGGTATACCAAACTCTTCATAAAAAGGTGTTCTATATTGTCATGTATTTTTTGTGTGAATTTGTGCCCGTGTGGGGGTGTGATAATGTGTGATCGCTATAGCTTCAGTGGTAGTTAACCGATTGACGTGAAACTTTGACAAGGAATTATTTAGGTAAATAGCTTTAATTTGTGTATACTCTGAGGTTCATAACTATTTTAGAAATATGGTTTTTTAAGTGAAGAAAACTCAATTTTAACTCTTATCAATGATAGGGTAATACAATTCGTAGATAATTTTCATGCAGGAAATAACTTTGCTAAATTATACAAAGTTTTTCATGAAATTTGTATATCTGTTTGTTCCATCAATCATGTGACTTGGGCTTAGCCTATCAGAATACACTAAATTCAGTGAGATTCATACGTTGTACAGTTAGGATGGACACAGTCTGTCTGTAGAAGTTGCAAGGGGAAGTTGTGCCGGGTGAAGAGAGTTGTTCTCTTACGAACGTAGATATATCATATATAAAATAAACCGTGGTAATTCTTAACGAACTTTTGCGTTAAGAACCGACTGGGTAAAATATTTAGATAAAATTTAAAATATAATACAGTGCTGTTTCATGTAAGTTAAGATATCCGCTTAGGGAATTTAAAGACACTCCATTATATCGTGTAAGGTATATAGTAAACGCACCGCATTAGTTAATACCCATATTAATCCTGAGATTAAGAAAATATAAAATTAATAATATAACATTAATAATAAACTGTACGAGTAAAATTTATAATCATTGTGAGTGAACAATTTATGAAGAAACTAATTAATGTTAGCAGTCAAACATAACAACGAGACTCATTGAAATATCGCCGCTGGAGTGACGCTGTAGAAGAGGACGATAAGACGAAGAGGACGCCAGGACGGAGAGGACGCCAGGAAGGAGTGACGCTATAGAAGAGGACGACGAGACAAAGAGGACGCCAGGACGAAGAGGACACCAGGAAGGAGTGACGCTGAAGAAGAGGACGCCAGGACGGGAGTGACGAGAGGAGAGGAGGACGTTGCAGCAACCAAGTAAAATCGATTTATATTATCGAACAATACAAACAATTATTTCTATTATCAATACGTGACAATTTATAATACAATATACATCTTTAAAAACTATATTTGTGTGTATAATAAATAATTTTTCATCTCCTCCATAATAGACTTGTTTGTGAATTTTACACACTCACTATATCCTTATTAGTATAATAAAATTTGATCTGTTGCAATATGTTTTCATAGAAGGGAAATGCACCAGCCTCTCACCTACACGTCGGTGGGCCTTGTTACGCCGATCAATCCACTCCAAGGCTGTAGTAACCATCCCGTCGGCGGAGTGGATCGGTAAGCAAACGAGAGATGGGGGTTCTGTCAGGGCAGTCTGGTGGTACCGTGGGTCCTGGCCTGGCAGGATGATGCACATCGGCAGTAGAATGTCCATCTAGTGTGGAGGCGGACGAGGCTATAGTAGCCCAACGGCTGCACACATGGCCTAAGTCATTTAGCTTACTGCGACCGGGCAGAGAGAGCTCGTCAGCTGAGGTGAAGGCAACTCTCTAGGGGAAGAGCACCCCGAAATCAAAGTTTCTGGTCTTCCAGGTTGGGGGTTGGATCAGAGAATTCACATATCCCATCTGTCAAACTCTTTTATGTGCAGAAACCTATCAGTTTCTCAGCCAGTCAGTTCTCAGTTCTGCACTTGACCGGGGCAACTGGCGGAGGCTGTTAAAGGAGGCCTTGACTCAGTAATAGGTTGGCGCGCCGATGAAGAAGAAGAAGAAGAAGAAGAAATTTAACAGTCCCTTTAAATTAAAATCAACAACGAGTGTAGTAAAAACTATGTGTGTTCCATTTGAATTCAATTTATTTTCAAATGTTTTAGTGTTTTTATATATAAATAGAAAATGAAAATAAATAAACAAATATTAATTGAGCATTTAGTCAACAAATTGTAAAATAATGGGTTTTAATGTAGTAAGCAAAATCTTGTTTCAGTAATACAAAAAAGGTTGAATGTTTATGAAGAAGTAATTATAGGACATTGAAAGCACGGATTTAGATGAGGAAGGTCTACTGAGTGGACGCAGTAAGACAATTTTTTAGTAAAGTGTTACGAACAAAAAAAAACAGTAACTAATAATAATGATGCACTTTTCACAGGCGTTCGATACACTGAAACAGGAAGTTATCATACGCAATGGAAAGACACCGGATATCTCACAAGGAAAACTTACAAGATTAATTCAGAAGAAACTGTAAAGCGGTAACACAGGAGGGAACGGCAGAAGAAATAGAAATAATAAGATTGAGGCAAGAAGATGTCGTGACGGCAGTCTGTTGTTGTAATAGAAAACATAATAAGGTATTATAGTACAAGCAGTAGAAGCAGTTATAGTACAAAAATACGTATGTTCAAACCGTGGCATATGTAAATGATGTTCAGTATTGGGGGGGAGCCAAAAGAAACAATAAGGTGTACAAGTAGAGAAGCTAAGGCGAGAATTCTTGAAGCTAAAGAGAAAATCCAATTAAGAAAAGGGGAGAGAAAAGAGAATAGTACAGTTGGGAAATTGTATCTTAATATGTGATTACTTTCAAGCACAAAAATTGGAACCTAAATCACAAGGAACGTGTTGTTCAATTAGGATAAGACACTGAAACAGCCCCTTGTATTAACTTAATGTCATGAAACACTCAGGAGTCTAAACGTTTTCGACAGAATATTAGATTATATTAATGTTTTTAAATAATACTATTTAGAGTAAAATTTATTAAGGAAGATAGCTTGATTTCTACTTTCGAAAGCAAGTCCAGATTTTCCAGGTGGTTCAAGCAAGTCCATTTATCCCCTTCACAATCGATAACCCAAAGGTTTTAAAGAACCAAAATGGATAACAAAGAAACTCAGGCAAGTGTACGGTACAAGAAAATCTTACTTTCTTACTCTGCAGAAGTTTTCATTAAGGTTATATTAACATAATAGTTTATAAAAATATTTGAAACTTCACTAGAAAGAATGTCCAGATGAGAGGAAAGTCTAATTTCTTATACGAGCAAATAACATAAACTTTTATTTACAACTACCACTTCTTTAACGAAATGGTCGTCTTTCATAAAACACACCTTCCCATGCTCGGGTATACGCAGCATGATCAAGGTTAGGCGACTATAAAAATTTATATACATTGCCTCTGAGTGATCAGCAAATAAAATCGTTTTTCATAAAGCTTTAAAGTAAAACAAATGTAAATAATTATATAAAGAAATTGAACATTAGGAAATTGAAAAAAAATAGTATAGTTGAATATGTGTGCTTATAAACGTAATACTTCTGAAAGCAAATAAAACGAATATTTCTATGGCCATAGTTATTGTATTACAGATTTTTATGTTATGTGTTGCGCCTTTTATCATACATTTGTATCTTATTGTATTATATTCTACTATGTTTGAAAACTAGAATTTGTCGGGAAACGTAAGAATGTACTAATGTAGTTTGCAACTAAATTCGCCTGATGCGATTCTTGGCCACAGTTATTGTATTACAGATTTTTATATTATATGTTGGGCCTTTTATTATATATTTGTCTCTAGTTTTATTACATTTTATTATATTTGAAAACTAGAATTTGTCAGGAAACGTAAGACTGTACTAATGTAGTTTGCAACTAAATCCGCCAGATGGGATCCTTGGCCATAGTTATTGTATTGCAGATTTGTATATTATATGTTGCTCCTTTTATTATACATTTGTCTCTTGTTTTATTACATTTTACTATATTTGAAAACTAGTTGTCTGGAAACGTAAGACTAATGTAGTTAAATTCGCCAGATGGGATAATACCGAAACTGCCGTCAGCAGGGCCAAGACAAAAAGCGGGGCCCGATATTTATTAAATTTAAACACACACTCTCTCTCTCTCTCTCTCTCTCTCTCTCTCTCTCTCTCTCTCTCTCTTTCTCAACACGCTCTCTAATAATGCAGATAATACATGCAATAATGAAAAGGTTCGGTTTTTGTTACCAGTGCCGTTTCAGTCAAAACCGATATATAGACTGTCCGTTCCGTAAGTGACACTACATCGTTCTATTTACTGGTGGTACATGTGAATGGTGAATGCTTACCGTAAACGCGAAGTGGCGCTGAATGACTCGTTTTGCCCACCCTGTTCACAGCAGAACACTCATAAACACCGCCGTCCTCTACCGCAACTTTGGATATGTTTACGTGACTGATCACATCTCCAGCCACAGTTACGTATTGTCCAATCACAAACCTGAAACAAAGAAAAAGTAAGACATGTTATAGGCATGCGCCACAACTACTACGAATATATTGCTACTCTTATAAAATAAATAGTACCACATTATTGCTGAGTGCGTACGTGAATCTGGGCACACGGCCCAATAGTTTGGAGATTATTGTGCACGGCAGAGTTGCGTAACATTCTGGTTTGTTCTAGAAGTTCTGCCCCTTCCAAACGTTACTCGGCCTACCGGCATGCATGCCAGCCATCTGACTACAATGTATAAATGGTATATAAGTAATGGATTTCGAAGCGCCCCAGTTCAATTACATCTGAGGATTTTATCAGTGCGGTTCACAGTGCTTGTTGCCGTTTATTCAGAAGTGATTATTATGTTATGAGTGCCAAAGTGTAATAAGGTGAAATTTATTGTTAGAAAAATTTAACTTGAATTATTGTGTAAGAGGGGTTTGATGATTTATAACTGCTGCATGTGTCTAATGGAAGTGGGTAATTAGCGAGTTACTTGGTATCAGTTATTCTGTTTCCACTGTACCCACGACGATCCGGTGTGACCGTCGTAACAGTGTTATGTATACTCGCTAGGTCTGTGCTGTGTGTGTGTGTGTGTGTGTGTGTGTGTGTGTGTGTGTGTGTGTGTGTGTGTGTGTGTGTGTGTGTGTGTGTGTGTGTGTGTGTGTGTGTGTGTTATTTTGCCAGTTCACTGAACTACAGTGCTTACCTTCGGCCAACATATTCTTAATGCTATATCCCCATCTTTATGTAAATGGCCCCACCAACTCAGGAGTCTCTGCTTTACACCAATAGTGGCTGTATTGCACGTTTGTTCATATTTGTCCGTTCCTAACTCTCCTTTTTGTTCTTTGTCTCAATCGTCAAATATTTCACATCTGCAGCCTGCATTCCGCTATCCTTGTTTCCAGTCAATATCCATGTTTTACGGCCATACATTAATACCACTCACATAACATTTATGTCTGGGAACGAAGAGCCACAGATAATGAGAAGGATAAGTTTAGCGAACAAGACCTACTTCGCCCTTATCACCACTTTTAAGTCAAGAGTTATTCATAGGCAGACAAAAGTGTGCATATACAAAACTATCATACGACCCATCCTGTGCTATAGCAGTGAAACCTGGATATTAAGACAAAGAGCAATTGAACACATGAAGATATTTGAAAGGAAGCTCCTGAAACAGATCCCGGGCCCCATACATATAAATAGGGAATGGAGGATACGGCATAATGGTGAGATATTTTGTCACTTCAACGAACCAACGGTTGAAGTGTACGTAAAATTGAGGAGGTTCCAATGGGCTCTCCATGTCGTAAGAATGGACGACAAAGTAACACCTAAAAGAGTCCTTATGGGGAGTATGGATGGAAAAATACGAAACGGCCGTCCAAGAAGAAGATGGGAAGATACTGTCGCTGTGGATGCAAGAGAGATGTTGGAAATGGGAGGATGGAAGTCCTTTGCTACTGATAGAGAGAGGTAGATGTTCAGGATGGAGGAGGCCAAGGTTCGAATTCGGGCTGTAGTGCCATAGGAGGAGGAGGAGGAGGAGGAAACTCCTGTGTGGAAGCCTGTGTGGTGTAATACGTGACAAAAATGTTGATAGATGGAGATAGAACGATCAACAAACTTCTGGAAAATCAAGAACATTCCGTAATCCAACAGCAGACGCAATGGGTACAAAACGTCGCGTAGAAACACGTCACCTAAAGTATAAGCTTAGCAGCATTCTCCAGGTATCGTGTGCTCCTTAAACTGAGCCATAAGGACGTTTCTTTCGAAAAGTACAAGCACTTATACTATGCGTATCCAAGTTTTGTATCCTAACTACACTCTTTATTATTAATTTCAGCTTTGTTAATGTTAATAGTGTCAGATTTGTATTGCGCTGCACTGACTGGGACTTCATAATTTAATTTCTCGGTTTCCTTTCACCAACCTTTGTCTTGTTTTATATTTCACACCGATAATATCATTTATATAACTAATATATTAGATTATTCTAGAATTTTGAAAATTCTATTTTGTTTTACTGAATGCTTTCTTTTTGTGCGCCTCTGTGAAAGCGAACTGTGAAACATAAAAGTCAAGGGAAGTTAATTGGACACAAAGCTTTTGAGCATAAAAAAAATGTAGCCAACTCCGAACTCTCTAGGGGAGAATTATACAGTTTACGGATTAGCATAGCAGGTCGAAACAAAATGAAATTTTAAAGAATCGTATCTAACAAATTACTGAAAATATAAAATGTTAGAAGGGAAATGACACTTATTGTGTTGAGAATATTTTACAAAAAAGCGATGACCTGCGTCGATTGTTTGTTGAGTGTTGCAAGTGATAAGAAGACAAAAGGTAAGTCGATAAATTAATTTAGACAAAATTGGACCATCGATAAAAAAGGAAATATAAAAAAAATACAAAAATGGCGATATGGACTATGATGAACAAATTTAATTATATATTATTCTACTATTTTAAAGTTTTTTTTTTACCAATTTAAAGACAAAACATACTGAGTTTATCTTTCCGAAGTTATTTTAATATTAACAATATCTTACCAGAAGGGTTAGGTCTGATAATTACCATCGTTAGAATTTATCACACAACTTTCGACAACTAAAAATTTGTGGTCGTCTTCAGGTGTAAGTTAAACTAGTACATTAAATATAAACTCAAGCCTACCCAAGATAAGTATGTTAAGTATTATTACTATCTAAGCGTTTGAAAGTTTTTTTTTTTTTTTTTTTTTTTTTTTTTTTTTAACCAAATGTTCTTCTCTAATAAAAATATTGTCATGCGTCAGTGTAAGTACTACATGTTCAGCAATTCAGGTTTTGAGTTCTTTTAAACATAACCTAAAATTTTACTCATACTGTTTTTTAGAGACAACTTTTCTTATCGCAATTGCACAGTTCTCGTTCCTGTTATAATAGGGAGCTGACAATATGACAAATATGAGCTGTTCTATGTGACAATATGTCTTGCACAAAGGTAGATTGCTCATAATAATTTTAATTTTAAACATCAATTTTCTTTAGTTTTCATTAAAATAAATAATGTGAATATGAGTGTAAGCTGGCTGAAAAAATTATTCAATTAATAAAGATGTTAGTGGTTATAATATAATGACAAACAGAAATAACACTGTTGCACGCCACTAAAGAAAAAAATTTTCCGATTTGCGAAAGCTTTCAAGCTTCATAGCTCATCATCAAATCGGAAATATTCTGATCATCATCATGAGAACGGAGTATTAACACTTCAAAGTGTTAATCTTGTCCTCAGCACGTTGGCACACATCACGAAAGGTGATATGTTTCGTACTAACGGATATAAACAATATGTCACCTACACCTGTTTTGTATTTTCTCTTGATCACGATACACGATTTCATATATTCTGCATACTGTAAGCATTTGCTACACACGTTTAATAACTTTTTTTACTTAGCAGTGTTTGTTCAGACAAAGCGTAATGTTTGCATCCACTTGTATTTATGTTTAATATCCTGAAAAATATTATCGCAATCGTAAAAAAAATATATCTCTAGACAGTGCTATTTGGTACGATCATCCGCTGTAAAATCTAAATCAACGAAGTCTCCCTAGTACAAACCATACCACGTTGTGTTACTGTCAAACGTGCGAAAGTGTATATGTTGTTCTTATATAGAAATAATGTAACCTTTAATATCTTACGGTTGTATTTTGTACTGATTAGTAAATGACAGTCCTAATTGTTTATAAGAAAACGCTGTGTGTTTCAAACAATTCATCAGAAAATAAAGAAAAGTAAAGAAGAAACGTTCTCTATTGATAACAAATTTAATTATTACTAATAATACTGTATCATTTATGCTTTTGAAAATAAATCCTGTTTTGGTAATAGTTCTAAAACGTTTGAAAGCAGAAAAGTTTAAGTAATCAAAAAATTATGCAGCATATTTAACTTGGATTTCAAAATAATGTCAGAAACTGGATTTAACCATTATTTCTGTGATAATTTCACATTATTTGGATTGCTGGGTTTTTAAACTGTCATTTTCAGTCACCCATGTTGCGGAAGTCATTTTTCGCAAATGCATTCGTACAGTAAGGTGACAGCTAAGTAGGCGATCATTTTCACTAAACCTATAATATTTTCAGTCACTTCTGACTTTTCCAGTTTTTATACACTTGTGTGATAAACTGCTCCAGCATCTGCTGTCGAATCGTCCTAAGAATTCTCCGATTGTTATGTGCTGATAATAGCATTTGGTTGAGTAAATCCGTTAACGCTTGTTGTAGAGCTGAATGTTTGTATCTGGCTTTCAGTTGTGCATGTATTCAACGCGTAGTTGGTTCTCGTAACATAGTTCCAACCCGTGCTTTATGTTAAATGTTCTGCCCAGCGGACGGTATTTTCTGTAACAGCTTTAACAGCTCCACACCACACCGTTAAGGAAAAGAGACGGCTTTCTCTTCATTAAATCTAAGATTTTTTTTGTGCTGCAACTTCTGTCTTTTGTCCCTGGTTACCGTAAGCTACGGCGTAAGCACGCTATACTAGAGTCATTCCTATTTTTACTTTGTTCCTATTTTTTAAATATATTTCGATTTTGATAATGGTTATTGTCATGTAAACTACTTTGTGGAAGAATATCGTTTTAGTTCTACTTCGGTGAACTCAATGCAAGTTTAATTGCATTTTATTAGCCCAAATTCAGTTAATATGGGTTTTATGACAATTACTATCTTCTTTTTTTCATGATCGTGTTCTTCTCTCTGTCTTTTATCACCCACAACATCGTATTTGCACTAGCATTCACTTTTCCGTTTCACTTATCACAAGGAACATCCGTTTAGATTGGTGTCTGTTAGCAAGGTAACTAGCGAGGCTGTTAGAAGACATTCAGACCTTTAGTCTCAGGCTGTTCAAGTATCGCGGATGATTACGGCGAATGAAAACTAGTCCACAGGCAGTGAAATAATTACGATCTCCAGTGATCGCCTTAATCCACTCCACGCCTAATTTATCATAAATACACTAATACAATATGCATTACTAACATTTCGCAATTACAATAAATCAATCCTTGATGTCAGTAAATCATGGTCACTGACAAATAATGGCTTAACATAACATCTCACCACACCGTCAGCGGCGCTGCAATGGGTAATGTCGCTCGGACACACACACACACACACATACACACACTCTCTCTCTCTCTCTCTCTCTCTCTCTCTCTCTCTCTCTCCCCCCCCCAACTAATTACTTTGGTTAGCGTTTTCTAAGTTACTGTTTTAATGTTAATTACGCTACACATGTTCAGGACGTTGGCAGAACATTCCATCAAGAAGAGCTTTCATCAGATTTCCGGTCATAATTAAGTTCGTTTTTAGAGGAAATGACAGGAAAGCTAGCGGTTCAAAATTCGTGCGTATTCGGTTAACTTCCGTCTTCGCAATAGTGATAGAAAATTTCACTGATACCTACTCTGATCACGTAAAACTTGCTTTCCCCCGATAACGGTCCCAATATATTTAATTCTTATATTGTTACTATTTAAGTAAAACTACATTATAAACTAATTGTTATCTGCGGCTTCGCACGCAATTATTTGATTTCTGATATGTATTTTAATATAGTTTTAATTGCCTGTGTCTATATTTTACACGCAGTAGGTAGTACTTAGAGAGCCATTAATTTTTTCAATATCAAATGAAACACTCCTGCTACTAAGCCGTGTCGATCTTGAGATGAGCGAGACTGATGTAATTCCCGAAGAATATTTTTTCATTAATGATTTGTAGTTATAAACAAATCAGAACGGAAATACTTGAACATGGCAAAAAGCGCCTTGAGTCCGTTCGTGCATATATCTTGGCCCACCAGTGAAATTCTACGGTAGAATAACCAAACGGCTTAAGTTCTTAATGCCTTCATAATTTCTCAACGCGTCTAGCAAATGTATTCAATTTTAGGCTCTCAATTTAGTTTGACTAGTACGAATGAATATGAGTCTTTCGGTTTCTATTTTGGTTGCATGTCTACAATATACTGATTCAACAGTTGCTTGAAATATATTTGCGTCAAATGATTATACTTATATTTTTTAACCCTGAGCCTATACGAATAAAAATTAACCTTTCTTAATTATTTCTCTTGCAGTATCATAATCCCTTAGTTTTAATGCAAAGTGATACCCATCTCCTACAAAACAAAACATTAAAATATATTGCAAAGCATTGTAAACCCGGTTCGTCTCTGCAATCCGAAAGTGTATCATCATTAGCACGAATTACTACATCGCTTTTATCACATTGTCGATTAACTATAACTACCGCAACTTCATTCGTTGTAGGTGCATTATAGTAGCCCCGGTGCTCCGTATTTTCGGTTTTTGATCCGAATGAATTACAATATTATATTTATTACCTTTCGTAGAAGTTACAAATCCAAAAGCACTTTTAACTTCACGAACGTACGGGGTTACTTTGTGAAGTAAATTTCGAATCTCTGTTACTAATATTCGATCGAAATTACTAATATGATCCGTTCTCGTTTGAGTCTGTTGCAAATAATCTCAATCTGCGACGTACAACACCTTACCTTCTCTACAATTTCCTGAGCTGCACCACTCAGTCGGAAATCTGGACAATGTACTAGACAACTCCAGAAGATTCTTTTCTTCGTACACATTCTATAGATTTTTAATTGTGTATTAAATAATAATAAGAACTATTTTAAACGATGAAGGTGATATAAAGGAAATATGACAAAGTTCAATAGGAAAACAAATTTTCAGTTGGCATACTACGACTCAACAAGTCAATTGCACAGGCATTCTCCGATAGAGTACACCAGTATGACTTTGTATATTTCCTTTGCGGTCGTGACCAGATGATGGTGTAAACGTCGAAACCAATGGATTTCTTATTACAGCGTGTACGCCAATTGAAATACGCTAAATGGACAAAGCATCTACATTTAGAGGCCTAAATTATGAAAGGTTTTGTGAGGTTCATTCGATTAACTGGGGATTCGTTCGTATACCATATTTCTGTCAAAATTGTAAAAACTTTATTCTCATCTTCTGGACCTGTGGGTGGATTAGTTAAATATGTATGAATATTTATCGTTTTGTGTGTATGTGTGTCGTAATTGTTATTTTGTATGTGTGTATATGTTATGTAAATAATTAATGGCGTTAATAAACGTATATTGTTATTCCTACATTAATAAAATATAATTTCTATATGTGATGAATATGAAAATTATACTACTGTACTACTGCTACTGCTACTACTACTACTACTACTACTACTACTACTACTACTACTACTACTACTGCTTCAACTACTACTACTACTACTACTACTACTACTACTACTACTACTACTACTACTACTACTACTACGGCTACTGCTACTGCTACTGCTACTGCTAGGCTTAGTACACCATATAAAAATTTAACAATTACGATATAAATTAAAATAATAATAGAATTCCAGTTGTTAAAATGTATTCTTGTCATAATGTAATAAACAAGCAAAGATAGAAATTATCTGAAAGGAGACATGACAAGTTTACTAGAATTGACACAGCGTATAAGTTGTTGAACATTCGTTGCTCGCGTTTTAACTATTTTTCGGTGAACAGGTAATCTCTTACGAAATCATAATATACAATGTAAGCGATACTGTAGCATTGCTGTAAATATTTATAGAATATAAAGTTAAAGTCAAAATACAACATAATATTCTCATTAGAGAAAGAGCTTAAACCAATTTAATAAGGGTTAAAACAATTAATCATTGTAATGGTACCTGTCACTGTGAGGTAAGGGGAAGCCATCGAGCGACCAATGGACTTGTGGTGTAGGCTGTCCCGTGGCAATACACTTGAGGGAGACGTCCGGTCCAGGCTGCAGGGTGTGTTCTATGAACTGGTACACGAGCTGCGGTTTGGATGCTGAAACCAAATTACCAGGAACTATTAACTATAGTACTCGGATTATCATAATATTTGTAATTGTTTAAGGATGTTGTAATTGTAATAATTAGTATATCGTATATAAGGGGCAAACAGCGCGCCTCACGAATGACCCACTTAACCGTATGCCAATGTTTATTGATTGTCAACAGCTTGGTAATTAAACAAGCAATCGACAGGGTAATTTAAAACCAAATATGAAATATTTACAGCTAAACAACGAAGTCTACCCTTTAAATCATAATCGATTATGGCTTTAGTTATTTTGAAAAGTTCATCAGTAGGCATCGGTATGTAAAATGAACTATACCCTAGTGAAATTATAAATTACATGGTAGTAAAAAACTGTTTATTACGTTAATAGCTTTTAGCAACGAGCTGTAATTCAGTTATGATAATATTGTTATTTTATGGTTGACAGGTAAACGTTATACAAATATTTTGAGTTTTATAGTTTATATCCGGATACACTAAGTAAAACATTAAACGTAGATTTTTTCATGATACTAATTATGGGTTCAGTAGAAATAAAATGTAGATTAGTCATCGCGAATGGGGCTATTTGGACAAAAAATATTATCAAATTACGATTAAAAATTAATAAATTATGTACCTTAAATTTCCGCCGTGTGATTTCTTGTGCTTCGTCTATGACGCGTTTCAGAGCTTATGCTCCGTCATCAGATATTAAAAAGGTAAAACTATCACTCTTGCGAGATCGTTAAGAAGTTAAAGTGTCAAAATTTGCATGTGAACCGTACGCGGATTTGGGTGCGCACCCGTTCAAGTTCATTCTGCCATTTATTAATTCGTACAAGTGATTTGGTTACCGTATTAAACATGAATATTAGATTAAAAATTACTAGTTTTGAGTTTCATATTTATTGGTGTGGAACACATTGTTTTATGGAAGCGAGAGCTGAATCGGCAATGAAATAGCAGTCTCGAAGCCGCAGAAATGTGACAGTATAAAGCAGATAAAACGGCGTGAATAGGGAAACAAACTTACGGCTTTCAAGTGAAGTGAAGAAAAAAAGAAGCGAACTCCAAAAAATTGTATTTATTAGTACATAAAATATATTGAATTTATCGCGATTATTTGTGAAGTCAAGGTTTCAGGAAAGAAATGACATGGAAAAAGGATGTAGGAAACAATTTGCGAGATGTCCGGATAAGAACGGGATTTGGGTTGCCTCCAAATGAAATGAGAGGTGGACGTAAGAAAGGAATGGTTGGGGCGACTGAACATAGCGTTTGGAAATGGTAACGTTTTTTAAGTTCCAAATCGTAATAATAAGTAACTCGCTGCAGCATCGACACAAACAAACCAGCTTATAAACGCTCCATAAACTTGTGTCCGACATCCACGTACACAAACATTCAGCTAACAATCGCTTAGGAATTTCTCCTAACCTACAAGAAATTCTGCAATAGAGGTTTGCACCACATATACATACACTCGCACACAAAAGGACTAGTCCCTTAAACGGTTTGTAAACAGATGCCAAGAAATAACCTTCTCTGCACGCACGAAAGGGTTATTGTCTAAAAGTTCTCGAAGCAAAACCAAGTCGGCAAAACTAAAATCTTAACTAGAATTCTCTAGAAATTTAAATGTTTCGTCCACATAGAATTACGACAATGCTACGCACCTGCACAGATACACTCAGAATCACAGTCAAAGACAATGAGTCAGCGAAAAGTACGGATGATTAGTTTATTTCCGTTGACTAGAACTAGATAACTTTGTATAATAAGAAAAGAACGAAAATACGACTTCTTCCAAGTGACATTTAGTGTAAACTTCTTGTGCAATGTAACTCAAAATGGGGGAGTATGCTAACGGAGGTTTGGGCGAGAGAAGACGAATAAAACAAAAGCTAAAGAAGCAGAAGAAGAGAATATCTTTTACAGGCTGACTTTAGGAATGAGAAAGTGACTTGTAAAATAGTATATGTAGAGCGTTTTGTTACACGGATGTTAAACATGGACTACGAGGAACACAGAGAGGAACAGAACTGAGGCTTTATGAGATGTGGACGTGTAGGGAAACGGAGAGAATGAAATGGGTTGACTGAGTGGGTAACGATGAGACTCTGAACAGAATAAAGGAAAATTAAGGGCAGTTCTTGAAGATGCAGTAGAAGGAGGAAGAGGAAGAGAGAGGAAGAGGTAGTGTTTCTGTGTTTTATAACAAATGATTCCTACAGAACAGTAGTTTCATTGTTAGAAATTTAAACACGAATATTTACAGCTACAAAATTCGACTTTGCCCCCACCCCCACCACTCCAGTTTATATCGAAGGAAAATTTTATGTGTGTTGCGGGACACATGTGTGGCTCACGCGGTTTGCAATATAACATCATAAAACGTATGACTAGATAAAAACATGTAAAAGCGTAAAACTTCACTACTGAATTTCCCATAAAGTGCTATAGGTAAAGGAACAAATGTCCTTAGCGGCTTCATATTGCCCAGAACGCACTGCCCTGCGGCTGACGATGCTGCCTCAGATCCAATCAGCTCCCACACGTGCTGCGGTAACGCTCCTTCTCAAACAGGACAGGAACAGGTGACCACTGTGGCAACACGTGTGTTTTGACGATGAGTTTATCAAACTCGGGGGGGGGGGGGGACACGGACCATAACCTTTGGAGTTGCGCCGAAGCGCGTTGACGACCATCTTTCTGAGTGTAGGTGTGCCAGGTGAGTCTAAGAGGAGCCAGAGGTACTCGACTCTCTTGGTCTAGGGCAGCTCTTATTAGCGTTGGCGGCCCACCCGTCATACCTGTCGAGTTGGCATAGGGTCTTTATGACCGCAAAATTAGCATTGCTGTCGGCGCAAAAGCCGCTGTGTCGCCTGTAATTAGGGACAGCCATACTCCAGCTACTCGGAGCGTCTCGTTGACAAACATGCGTTCAGCTTTGCTGGTCTCGGTGTTTATAAACGAAGTGAAAAGAGGGAAGTTGATTATAATACTGTATAATTATTATTTATTGATACGTAGAGTTAAAATGTTTCGGGAGAGGTGTACAGGAAAACTGCATCAGCTACAATTGCGAAATTGACGGTACAATTAGGGAATTAATCAAGCAGAGTGCATAAATAGTCTGAATAGAACGTCAGCTCAGCAGATTATCAGCGGTGATTGCCGGTTTCGAAACTGCAGGGCAATAATAACAGATTTAATTTTTACTTTAAACGTATTCTTGGAAACATTGTCACACACACACACACACACACACACACACACCTATACAATTTACCTGAAATACATTCATGAGTGATCTTTCGGATTAAGTAGAGCGGATGCGAAGAGGAAGACAATATTTTCAGAAAAATAAAAGCACATCAATGACGTCGGTAAAGCACCCTCAGGAGCAAGGATGTGTGATTGAGAAAACATTAAAAATGCTGGAAGTACAATCAAACAGTCGATGTCTATGGTATTAAATTTGCGTAGGCCTATATGGCGAGTGCTAAAAGAAAAAAAAAAAAGGAATAACAGACTCAATCAGGATCGAGGTCGACAAAACTAAGGTCAAGAATGCAACTTAAAACAAAACACTTAATTAATTTAAGCTAATATGGACATTTTAGGGACTACGGGAACCAAAATGGATGGGCGGAAAATGAATAAAATTCATAATGGTATTGTTTGCTTTGGGTTGTAGTAGGTAAGTAGAAGAGCATAGGAGAATGGGTGTCATATTTCTACCAAGAATATTATTACGTAACAGAAAAGAAAGTTATAAGTAAAAGGCTATGAAAATAAAACTGATGATACGGAGATGCGGAACGGATAAAACTATGAAATAAATCGGAGATATGGTTTGATTAATATTTTATAGCGTAAAATAAGATACAAAGAAGTAAGGAAAAGAGACACTTGCTAAAAAAATAAAAGAAAACATAAAAGAGGAAATATAAAACTACCGAACACTTGAACAGAAGGTTGGATAGCCAGAATGCCGGCCTTAAGAGAGAATGTTGCACACATGAAATTTAGAGAAAAGGATATACATAAATTTACAAGAGAAATCGACAGAAATGAAAGGTATATTATTGATTATTTCTTAATTTCTAAACACAATTATTACAGAAGTAAAAGTGTTTTGATAGCGGTGACTGAGAGCGACAACTATTTACTAAATATGTATATAAACTGATAAAAAAGACTAACACGGACAGCAGTAGGCAAAATTAAAATCTAAAATACTTTTAAATTAGAAACTGTAAAATTAGAAGAGGCTAAACGTAGAAGTAATATCAAAAGAGCATACAAAATTACTCATCTGGCAGAGAGTGGCTGAAGGAGTGAATTATATGTCTTACAGACGTATGGATATTTTATTAAAAGCAACTGAATTATAACGTGGAATCTGCAATTTCACAAATCTGAGGACCGTTAGACGATTGAAGAAGATACAAATGACGGTAAAAGGAAAAACAGGCGTGGACAATTTACTTACGTTGAAAGCAGGTGACGGAGTTTATGAAGTCTGTAAGAAGAAAAGAGTAATAGTGAAAGAGGCAGTCTTTCGAGCCATCGAAGCAGCCAGCCTCAGATGCTCGTATTAAGAACTAAGTAAGTAAGTAAGTAAGTAAAGAGGCAGTAAAAGAATCTTTAAAGGCCATGGGAAAAAATTGGCCCCGCTATGAAGGAGAACTCTCTGTAAATAGCCAGAAATTATTTCATGGAAATATGAAGCAACTAAGAGGAAAAATTCAGCATTCCGTGGAGAGATGCAAAGCCTTGGAGAATAATATATGTAGATTATCTGTTCAGTAAAATTGAACAGTATTCTAAAAAGCGACAACATAGTAGTCGAAATGTTAAGATATACGGACTAGGCAGCAAAAAGAAGTTAAGCTGTAAAATAACATTTGACTGGAATACTGAGGAAAGAAAGAGATTCCGTTTGATTGGACTGGTGTCATTATATTACCGTTCCATAAAAAAAGGATATAAAAGTGACTGCAACAATTACAGAGAACTTACACAACTAGGTTTTCAGGGAAAATGTTGACTACAATATTAAAGAAAACATGAAGACATAAATTAAAGAGAACGTTTGAAAATATGCAACATGGTTTTAGTACAAGTGCACTAGACCCAACTTTAACATTATGGAAAATCAGTGAAAACATCCTTTGAAAAACAGAGTAATAACTGTCTCTGCGCTTGAAAAAGCTTTTGACATAGGAAATGTATATGGAGAATTTACACAATAAGGGAAGCGATGGAGAAAAAATTGAGATATTGAGACTTCTGTACAGAAGCAATAAAAATGTAATAACAGTGAATAACAAAGAATCGCGAGAATCTGATATAAACGTCAGTCATAAGCAACTTTGTTATAGATAGTATATTGTTTTCTGTGGTTATAGAGGAAGTCCTAGTTGAAGAGTTGACTTTCGTTGTCAATTGACACCTGTGTGTTTAGACGGCTACTGCGTGAAAACGAGTGCTGTCATCCTTTCGTTATTTTGGTGGCATCTGACGACATCACAGTTCTAACTATAGCCATAAATAGAGTATCAATTGGTTTTGGTTTACCGACGGTGTGGCTATGATTCTCTTCTTCTTCAGCGTGTTGTTAGTTACTTTTAAGGTACGATGCTTTCAATTATAATTTATGGTCGATTTTTTTACGACTGACACAAGATAATCAACGCAACTGGTTTAGAAGGCGTGAATAACACATAAATATAATAGTATTGATTTATTTTCTGAAGATCGCGAGCAAGACTTTTTCGTATTTCTGTAATGTTATTTGACGCCTCCATGACTAATGGGTACTAACTAGACATAAATATCCAAAAAATGTCTTCCGGCATATTGTGAAGATAGAAAGAAATTGTTGTAATTTTCATTGTCTTATACTATATAGAAACATAGATATATAGAAACAAGAAACAAAATATTGACCTATTGAAAACCAGGAACATCATTGCTGAAGCACTGATTTTGATCGATAAAAAAAAAGATTCGCTGCCAAGATAAGAAGACGCTCGGAGGGCGTCCGAGTTCAACTAGTCAAGAAGAAGATGAATACAAAAACCAAGAAAATCCAGAAACATCCAAGAAAATGTCCAGTTTTAGATATGACGGCCGTTTTTATTGGCCGAATTGAATTCAGGGAAAGGGTAACATAGGTGCAAGTTTGAAGAATGCAAGAGAAGGAGCAGAAGGAGTAAAATTCAATACTCCAAATGTATTTGACACTTTGTGTCAACCAAAACCATAACTGTTTTGTTATGTTTCATGTTAAGTGAGAAAAACAATGCATTTATAACAATGTATATTGCAAAAAAACAGGACGATAAGCTCTATTAATCGTATCTGAACATGGATGACGAACATTGACATGTTTAAAATGGTTTTATTAAATTTTTTGTCTTTTAGCTGTAAGTTTTGTATTTAGCAACGGATAAGGACGTAGGTTATATCAAATTCTTTACAAATATGTGTTCTTTTATATCATGTACTTTGTGTGTGAAATTATGCTCGGGTGCGCGTGTGATAAACCTTATTCGCTATATCTTCCGCGGTAATCAACCCATCGACGTGAAACTTTGACAGTGGATTTTTATGTAAATAGCTACAGTTTTATGTACTCTGAGGTTTCCAGCTATTTTATAAATATGGTTTTTTGTAAAGAAAAAACTCATCTTTTAACTCTTATCAATGATAGAGTAATAAAATTCATAGATAAAATCAATGCAAGCTCTTGCGGATGTATACAAAGTTTTGCATGTAACTCTTATATCTTTTGCTAATATCAACCATGTGACATCGGATGGACCAATGAGAAGACACTAATTTCATTAATATTCGTACTCTGTGAGGTACGGATCGACACAGTTGGTCGATAACATTTGCCGAGTGAAGTTGTGTCCGTCGACGAGAGTTTTCCTCGTACGGAATTATAGAAATACAAAATTATCATAAAACTTGGAACTCTTTGCGAGCTTTGCATAAAGAGCCAAGCAGGTTAACAACTTCTATAAAAATTATTATTATATTTAAGTGCTTTTCGCGGTAGTCAAGATAGTCCACATAGGGAATTATTGAACACTTCAAGATTTCACGGAAGGTGTAAGCTAAATTCATCGCTTTTATAATAAATGCCCATATTCACCCTGAGATCTAATAAAAATTAACGTGTAAATTAATAATAACTTTTGCGAGCGAGAACGCTAATTATTGTGAGAGTGACAATTGTGTGAAAAGTCTATTTGGTGTTAGCAGTTCGACGGAATCGTCAGCGTGACGTACAGAGGGATCGTCGCTGGAGCAACCCGCCGACGAAGAGGACGCCAGACGAAGAGGACGCCAGGACGGGAGCGACGCTAAAAAGAGGAGGAACGCACATCCGGAGGACAAATCACCAAGTAAACGTATATCATCTAACAAGTAAAATCGATCTAAAATCGAACTATATAAACTTTATTCAAATATAAACGCATGACAATTATGTAATTTAATATACATCGTAAAAACTATTCTTTCCTGTGTGTAATAAATAATTTTTCATTACCTCCATTACAGACTCGTTTGTAATTTCTTCACACACACTATATCCTATGCGAAAATAATAATCTGTATCGTTGCAGTATATAACGTGTTTTATATCTGTTATGTTTGTAGTATTAAACAATCTATGTATTTTCTTTCAAAAAATTTGCCCATAGAATCACAACGGTGTCAACTGACAACATATAATTTCTCAAAACTATAGATGAAATACAAAATATTTTACCTAAAGGGTGTTCATACGATTGATTATGTTTATAAAATCACCAATATTTTTATTCCATTGCTAAAATGAAAATAATGATTTAAAGGGATAAACGAAACCATAATGCATAAAGTAAAATTATGCTTCTGGATATTGGAAGAAACACGGTTGATCTAATGTTTGGTGATGGTGACGGATTCAGAACACACAATATAATACTGAATGGTACTGATAAGCAAGTAAAAGCATTAAGCATTCGATCGTTGTCGAGAATTGTACAATTGACCGGAAAATTAATGAAAGAATAACATTATACTGTCAGATAATTTAGTGTCATGACAAATCCTTTTGGGGGAAAGGACAGATCGAGGAAGATAAACATTTTAATACTCAAGATGTTCATCAGTTTTACTCTAGTTTTTGGCAGTGTAGTTCGTACGATTAAAGAAAACATAGATCAAGTGCTAAGACGGTTCAAACGAGATTCCTTAGACAAACGGAACGAAGTTCTAAAAAATATGGAATAACTAATCAGGTTTATCGACAACGTCTAAAGGAAAACCTGTACAAGAAAAAGTTGTTAAGGGTCAGAGAAACAGAGACATATATTACGCCTACACGAGGAAGAGTATTACGCTAACAAGTGGAGTAGTTGAGACGGAAGAACAATAGAGGTATAGAGGAAAACGTGGGTAGTGCTCATAAAAGACGAAGTGGCGAAAATGCATCGTATGGTGGGGAAAAGTGATAAGGAAAGGGGTACAGTGAGCTCGAGACGTATGTGTAAGAAGAAAGGGGATACGCAGTAAGGTATTATGTATGTCATGTTATTGTATTGCGAGTGTAATAACTGTTACTGTACAGTTAGTGAATTCTTCTTGAATTATATAATATGTATGGCTTATTGTGTGTCTGAATTTTCTTGTATGCAAGCCTTCCACACGCGAGGGAAGAAAGGCAAAGGAATAAATAAAAATCTAGAAATGTTGCAGCACTATGACGAGACTAAAGTGAAATTAAAATCAATTCTAATTACGGTACTATGATAGGTCCAATAGTATTTACATATTAAAACTGTTATAATATTATAAGTAAAGTTCATTAAGGTTTGTAAAGTGTAATTTTAACCAAAATTAAAAGTGTGTTGCACTTCGTTAGAGTAGTAAAAGATTCAAACGACTGCTTTTAGAGAATAAACATAACGTTTTGTAGAAACTGGAAACAATTTTATGGGTTTTAAATATATATAATAAAAATATATCGATTATAATAACACTTTATACTTTTTCAAATAAGAGTTATTATCATTATTATTTATTATAGTCGATTTATAACAAGAAAAATATGAGTGAATATGAATAAAAAAAATACATATATATAGCAACAGTACGTCTGCGTACGTTACTGTGCACTGTTGCAATTAGTTATAAAAACTTGCTAAATTAGAATAAATAAATAATATTGTCAGTATTTATAAATAATGCATATTGAAAGCTGTAAGTAAACAGCGAACGGGAACACCGAATTTGCCGGTCGGTACAGGAAGGTCACGCCACACTCAGCTGAGCTTGTGTAAGTTTTATATGTGTGTGTGAAGCCAGTCGATTCCTGTATAGCGTCACCCCTGAATAAATGTAAATAAAATAAGTAATTTATTTAAGTGCTCGTAAGATATGATAAAACAAATTACGCCATGTTATTAATAATATAAAGACGCACACATATGCAAAATCTAGTGCGAAATAAATAATAATTATTAATACAGTGTAAACAAAAGTGAATAGAACCAAGAATAATTAAATTATAGAAAAACGGTTAACATACAATTAAACATAAAAAAATCACCGATCATATGAACATCGAGTAATTAGCAAAAGACTTCGCATGTTGCGAAGATAAGTAAAATAAATGTGAAAAATAATCGAGTCTGTGAAGGGACGCTCGACAA
Organism: Magicicada septendecula; assembly: GCA_034769895.1. Classification (NCBI taxonomy): domain Eukaryota; kingdom Metazoa; phylum Arthropoda; class Insecta; order Hemiptera; family Cicadidae; genus Magicicada; species Magicicada septendecula. The sequence goes on along the minus strand of CM068376.1, from coordinate 304,733,288 downwards.
ACTAAATCATGCACAGAACTATCGAAACATGATTTTTACGCCCGAGAGTATAAATACGCAAGGCTCACCGGCCTTGATCTTTTTTTTTCGTTGGAACACAGAGCGGCAGCCAGAGGCTATGCCCGACGACGATCATCTATCTTTGGTTGGATCACCGCTGCAGCCAGAGGCTATGCCCGACGAGGGAGCTTTCACATCCAAGGTCTATATCCCAACAGTACTAAGTCTATATCATCTGAATACTAAGTGGACCAGGAGGACCAGACAACGGACTCCAGGAGGATCAGACGACTACGGAGGATCGACCGAGGACAAAGGACTCAGGATCATGACGAGGAATCACTGAGTATCACCACACCGAAATAAGGTGAAATAAAATCATATTTACTCGTCAACCAAAGATTCAATATAGACATTAAAAAAGAGTAAAGACACAATAATAACTTTAAAAGTGTAATTAATAATGGTTAAATTTAATCGTTTAATTTACAGTAGTTGATAATAATATTTTAAATTTACAAAATTATATTTTTTGAAATTTTAACATAATAGAAATGTTTAAAGAAAATTTGATATTGATTGATATGTCATAAATAAGATATTAATATGCAATAACATAAAAAAATAGAGATTAAAAAAAATACAATCTGAGCAAATCGAGAGCAAAATTATATATTATAAGAATTTTTATCTATACTTGTACATTTATATCTTGTGTTTTATATCTATGAATAGTGTGTAATGATATTTGTATTGTGGCAATTATTATATGTATGACAAACACATACAAAAGAATAATAATATGCTAATAATAATGAAGAAATTTTAATTCGAAATATTTTGGAAATTCTATTTAATACAATTTTAAATGATTTGATACGATTTAAAAAGCGTTGTTTATTATTATTATACCCTTTATAATATATATATATTATAACGATTCATATAGTCGACCTATCAGATCGTTATATGAAAGTGTCAAACTGTGCTAGTCTAGCGGCGTAAGCAAGAGGGAGAGGGAATAATCACAGCCATCTCTGTCTAACCTCGCCACTGCTACTACTGACGCGTGCACAGACATGAAATTTTATTCAATTAATTTTACTTATTAAAACTGCAATATCTTCAAAACTAATAAATATACGGCAATTCTGAAACCCGCATAGTGTTCAGCAATTAAAGCTCTATAAGTAGCCAAAATATCAACTAATATAATTAACATTTAAAGAAGTTATACAGAAGAAGAACGCCAAGAGATAAAACTAGAGAATTAGGCTAGGTATGAATTAAGTGTTTTCACACACATACAGAGAAAGACCAAAGCAATAATATTCTGTGGTCAGATCTTTGAAAACACGTTTGCAAATACCTGTAATCAAACGATTTGCAAACAGCGGAAGTATGAAATTAGCCAGAAATTCTCTAGCATCTCAAACTTGTTAAGGAGAGTTTGACCGACCTGTTCGATATTGTTTCAAATGGAAAACATGATTTAGTTGGAATAAACAATCACAACCCTGTATTAAGAGTAGACGCTAACTCAGAATGGGGATTAAATAAGCAAGACGTGTGTTAAATACGATCTCAATTGCACAAACAACGCAAAGTATTTATTTAAATAAACAGTTCGCGAAGTGGTCCGCGGTAGTAGAGGAACTAGTAAAGTTCAATAAATAATCTCGCTGCGTAATAACTAATTAATTAATTAAATAATTAATTAATAAATAATTCATTAACAGTGAAGTGAGCTGTGCACCAGAGTAGCTACAGCATCTGTAATTGTCCAGGATCATCAGTTACCGTTATTGGTCAACATCATTTCTTCTGAGCCGAACCATCAAAAGGAGTATCTCTACTGATTACTATCTACGGTCGACGCATCAATCAGATAAGAAATATATTCATTGATCAATGAACATAAAATAACAAAATAAATAATTAAATCAATCAACATTTATAAAAGACACTATATAAAATCAAATTTTGTATTAATTATTAAGATTAGATATAAAGTAATATAGGAGTGTTGAATGGAAAGTGAGGTGTAGTACTGAACGTGCAAATTATTGCAGACCCGTTCTTTAGCACTGGTTTGGGTGATATATAATTCCCTAAATCAACCAGATAAGAGCAATTGGTCGTTTGGACGTTTTAATCTTCACTTTTCAGGCACACTCATTAACCAATAAGATTTATGTTAGCAATAAGTCATTAAATTAACTTTTAAAGAAATTAATTCAATAACAAAGTCATTAATTAAACAAATTTCAACATTATTTAAGTTATTTGTAACGATTCCCCTTAAATATTCCACTCACTGAACGAATCCTGAGATAGTGTGTCTCTGTGCTCTGAGCTAAGCTGAATCCGTGTCATTTGTATCTGGGATTTGTTCTGGCGCCCAGGTAAAGTAAAAAGTCACAGGTAAGTAAGATTTGTTCCATCATTATATACAGAAAATAGATAGATAGACAAAAGGTCTTTATATAATTTATATATATATATATTGTAATATCAAATAAATAGTACCTCGCTCCTTTTAAGCCCCAAATTGCTGTGCCAATATGTAATATACAATTAATTGGGAGTGTGTTAAGCCTTGCGTTGGAATCGCCAATATGTAACTAAATAAAAAAAAACCTGTGTTTTATTTTTATTTAGAAAACTATTTATCTGAATCTCAGGGCTAACATACAAGTATCGTTAAAGTCTGGTACAATTTATACATAGAACAGACAATATAATATTTATGCATGAGACTTGGTAATATGGTGTTGTAACTGTCTGTTGAATGGTTGTGGGTACTTTTAAACATACGAGAAACTATAACAAAAAACTCTTACTATTAATGACTATTGTCTACTAGTGTACAAAAATAATTCACAATTATGAAGTTTTTATATTGTCTTTTAGTTATTGTTTTTGTTGTAATTCAATCTTTACTGTCGTAATGTTTGTTTGAATATTTGATTTAGTCTTGAAGTGATCTCACCAATCTAGCAGTTTTCTTAAAGGATTTATTGGTTGATTCTTTACTCCTGGACATCAGACTTTTTGGTCGCTTGATTAAAACATCATTCTTCTAAGTTTTGCGTTGTTTTTCCTGGTCATCTCATCTGTTATTGCTCTTCAATTTTTATCAAATTCAGCCGTAATTTTTACACGTTCTGCCTTGCAAATTAGAAATTTTCAACAATCCTCTTCTTCTACTCAAAACACTAATTTCTTTAGTTAAGGCCTTGGCTATATTTTATGGGTTACAGGTTCGGTTTACCATTTCTAATTAATAATATTCGGTTGAACTTTATTTTTTCTTCGTTATTATAAGTTTTTAATGTAAAATTTTATCCTTTTCAATTAGTTACTTTGTCTTGTTTCACTATATGTGTTATATACCTGTTTCATGTAGATTATATATTTCTTCAACGTTCATATTTTAATTATACTTAATCACTCTCTTCATACATGATTTTTTCTTTTAAATGTATTTCACTGTTATTTTCCCTTCTTAACACTGGCACACAATATAACTTTTAGAATTACAGTTTGACATGATTATATTTGTAACACTTAAATAATTCACTTTGTATAGTTTTTTTTTGATATACAAAATAACGGTCTGAGGTGCGCAGACCTCCTCATAGTTAAATAGGTTTTCACAATATCGGATTTCTTACATACTAGTTGTACATACTTATACATTATGTTCCTATTTATAAATTACTATTTACGTCTTTTGTCATGGGATCTTTAACTTCTGGGTATTTTGGTCATCGTCAGACCTAGTTTGTAACAGTCAGTAAATTATCTTTTAGTTAGTACTGTTATTAGTTTTATGTTTGGTGAAATGACACGTTACAATATAAATATAATATTTAATTTTTATAATGAATTTACCTCAAGATATTTCTTTCCTTATTACGAACATGTTTCGGGTACCATTGTGTACCCATCCTCAGCCTTCCGGATTTTGTCAAATCCGGACACAAAATCCGGAAGGCTGAGGATGGGTACACAATGGTACCCGAAACATGTTCCTAATAAGACAAGAAATATCTTGAGGTAAATTCATAAAAAAATTAAATATAATATATACATCAAGAAACGGACTGTAGCAAAAAGTGTCTGAATATATGCACACACACACACACACACACACACACACACACACACACACACACACACACACACACACACACACACACACACACACACACACACACACACACACACACACACACACACACACACACACACACACACACACACACACACACACACACACACACACACACACACACACACACACACACACACACACACACACACACACACACACACACACACACACACACACACACACACACACACACACACACACACACACACAAGATTTACCGTATCTCCTGTTACCAACACTATGTAATCAGATATAGTCACGATATATATTTCCTTTTGTATATTAATAGCAAAGGAAATTATGTATTGAATATAATTATTTCGATTAAAATTTAAATCGACTGTGAGAATTTAAAAAGCTTTGATGAGACTTGATTTCTTATAATCAAAGCGTAGTGACGTTCCAGATTTGTATCAAATCTTACGGACTCTGATAGATGTTTTTTGTTGCTAACTGTTACCAACCACATACAAAAGATTTTACACGATATTATTAAGTTTTTTTTCTACAAAACGTCATCTAACGTGTTGTGAAATATCAATTTTTGTATAAACTAAGAAGGATTGACTTATACAAGGCGAAAACGTGCACAAATATATCATAAAACAAATCGAAAAGTATGGATACAATTTATAAACATAGAATGTTGTAATGACTATTGGCAATAATATTAACCGCGTCTACTGTACCCTAAATATTCCGTGAATCAGATAGGCCTATATGGTGTGTCGAGTTGATTCAATTATTTGAGTTTCGCTGTTTCGTTATAATCTTCTCAAGTGCAGGCTTTAGGAACTGAAATAACGTGAATGAAAGTTTCTCTACTAGATAGCAGGCCCTTCACGGTGGTTGCACAAGCTACACAAACGACCCCAACGATCGGTTTCCCGCCAACTCCGTCTCGAGTCGGCACATTATTGAAAGTAGAGAAAATTTTGGAATTGTAATATTTTTCTACGCGTGCTGTTTGGAGTGCTGTAGTAATTTTATAGTAATAAATTTTGTTGTTCATGAATTGAATAACATTTTTATAACGACTGATGTGAATTATAGTAATGTAAGCGATGTTGTTGACGTTAACATTAGTGGAAGTGATATATTGCTGATAGAAAGCGACAATTCTGACAACAGTGACTAAGCTATTGGATACGTCTGTCGCACATTACGAGTGTAAGCTAAATCCAGACAGCGTTCCTGCCCTCCTCCCCTCACACAAACAATATCATATACAGACAACGCATACGTAAACGTTGTACCAATTATTTGGAAAATATTTTGATGATGCGTTTAGTAGTTGAAATCGTCACGTGAACAAGACTGTAAAAATATTTTCTTAGAAAAGGAAATCGTTTGTCAGTCATATGGGAGAGTGCAGATACAATTTATTATGTCTACCATAGGTTTGTACAGGTTATTACTCCATGGAACACACATCGTAAAGAACAATATTGCATAATAGCGGATTAGGTCCTGTTTTCCTGACGAACGGTAAGATCGAATGAAGGCTGAATCCTCAAAATAAATATGTCAATCAAAAATATGACAGTGGGAAATCTTCGAGACAGCGGAAACTCATACATATAGAAAAGGTAGACATGATAGTGGTTCCAGCGTGCGGAAGGGAGGGTCAGCATCACATAAACATGTTTTATTAATCACTTTTTAACTACATACTAAGTGTTTCACACACAAAAAAAGTTACAAATTACTTTTTCTTTAATTATTAATTTTAATTTCGCTTGCTACCATGCTCCCTCATATTACAATTTGCACTTGAATTATTACTATTATTTCCATCTTGTATTATTAAAAGATTATTATTACTATCATTACTATTATTTAAAGACAGGCCCAACTTGCACCCAACGGGCAGTAGAAGATGAGGAACAACTAGAAGGAACCCGATAAGGGCGCAGTAAGCTACATCCTGAAATAATACGCTAAGTGGTTTCAGGATGGTTATGAATGCCTGAATTAGAGGTGCGTTTTTTAGCGGGTTAGGGTCCCACACACTAGAGGAAACACGGCCTCCTCTCACGGCGCATAAAGCATTTTTCCCCTCTTAAAAAAAATTATTACCACCTATTAAGCGACTTCTCACAATAAGCTCTTAAACCGCCAACGGGTAGAAACCATTTTCAACATTTCCATTACTTTTAGACTGTATTAATCGGTGGCGTATCTAGAATTTGGCCTTAGGGGGTTCCGGGGTCGAGTCGGCTTCATATAAAAGAAAAAAACAAGTTAAGACTAATCAATATTACTATCTGTAAAGGGGTTCAATAAAAATACGCGTTATTGAAACATAGTTTACAAGATACTTATTGACTGAATTGACTTTACTATATTTCATATTTCAAATGTATACGCAAATGATGAGTAATAAACATCTTTGTATATTTAAAAAAAAGTTACTATTCTGTTACCGTACATAGCTGAAAAAAAATAACACAGCCTAAAAATTAAGAGATTTTCTTTATTTGTAAATGACATTCTTTTCCTCAAGAATATTTGAACTTTCAGTGACAACAAGACGACATAAAGGGAGACAGACAGAATTTTCAAGGGGCGTCTTGCACCCTGGTTTGTCGTAGCCCGATCAACGCCAGGTTCAAACGAGTACTGCACTGTAGTTTGTTCTACACAAGGACTTAGGTGCGGTTCCCCTGTGCACGATCGGGGAGGGTGCATGAGAGGAGTACAAATAAATAGTAGAATTCAAATGCAGAAATTCAAACCAAATTTAGTAAACCTCTTGGGAATAAAATAGGAAATCATTGTACTAAGATTCCGCCAAATAAGGTTTGTGGTAGTATAAAACAATGAGACTGTTGATCGTAAATTACAGTCTTATCCACGACAAGAATAATCACAGAATAATTACAGACATAAAATTGAATCAAAGCTTAATGTTACATAATATTTATCGTCTATTTTGTGAGAGGTATCCGTTTATTGGCGCAATTTAAAGAGAGTTCACGTGTGAGTATTACGAATGAGTACAACGTTTGAGGTATTTCAAGGCACTATTATTGTCACAAATTTCATATGTATTTAATTTATCAGAAACCTTAATAAAAAGAAAAAAACAGAAGCTGAAAACGACTTTACAAGCAAAATAAAAATACTACGGTTGGTAACTTACCTCACCATAAACATATGTGGCAGGTATATAGATTTAACGTTTCAAAAATTTGTGAGCATCATCGGGTACTGAGATGCTTCTTGAAAGACCACGGTCCACGGTAAGAAAAAACAAAGCTTAGGGTATTTAAAGATTACACCGTTTCTTAACACATATTCACATACAACTTTAGCGGAGACTGTCATAAGTATTTGTAGTTACAAAAATGTTCTTAACTAATTGTTTATAAAGATTTTGAAAGCAAATCTGCTTCTGTGAAAATACTATATTTAAATTTAATATATTTACTACCAATTTATGTTTTTACGCAGGAAAATTATGGGTATTTTGAAGTTTTGAAAACAACTATTATTGAAATATAAACTCACGTCTTTGTTATAAGTTAAACATAATATAGGTTGTTGCAGAGTGGTACAGGAAAAATTCAAAGTGTTGCTATACATGAAAGAAACATTAGAATTGGCAAGTGTTGAAAACTGTGTACGTTTGCAATTCTATTATTTGTACTGTTAATAACTCAGTTTAGGACGAAGATTTTAATTATCCGCCAAATTAGTCGCAAACAGAACTGACTTTATAAACGTTTTCCCTAATAAGGGTAGATAGGTTACTTTGATATTATGGACAGTCGTTATAACACATCGTATCTGACACGTTTTGATCAAGGAGAACTGGTTTTATGAAACAATGGACATAAAATCGTAAAAACATTATTTAAATCCAAAAAAATTATTATGACAAATACAAATATCAAAACAGAATTCTACGGAGACAATAAGTCAGGGTTTTCGGGGTACAACAGAATAAAGGGAAGGCAGACAAATTTCTGGATAAATTTTGCATAATGCCGATTAAATGTAACCAAAGCCTGGGAACTCTGGAACTATTCCAAACATTTCCTGTCTAACAGGTGGACACTTGTTAGAGAACTTCTTGGCAACAGACAAGAAAATACAATCAAACTCTCAGCGCGCTTTGCGCAGCAGAATGAGAAATTCTAATGGACGGTGCTTAATCAAAGTGTCTAGACTTTACTTTCTCGACTGCAATGTGGCTCTACGGTTCGGGTAGGCCCACTGCCTCCGAAGCTTTACCTCTAACAACTACACTACCTAGAACGCCGTAATTACATTAATTTTTGTTTACATTTTTATGTTTAAAACCCGTTTTCACTATATTTCTATTAACTCGATTTTGTTGTAACGTTTGTTATATAATTAATTAGAACAATCTTCTAAAAAGACGATGAAAATTATTCTGTTGTTATTTACCTCTTTTTTGATCAGTGAAAATTTAGTAACATTCTAAGGAACCGTATTAAAATTAATCAAAAAAGCACATTCAAGAAGGGCAAAGTTAATACAACCGTATCTTTAACAGTTTTTCAAAAACATAAGAAATGTATTCAGTGAATTACCTTATTTCACTAAATTTGTAATTTATGCTGGTATTAATTATAATAATGGCTTTTCTTTGTAACGCCAAAGTAGTTTAGAAGAAGCAAGGTGGACTGCCTAAACAAGGCGTCCGACATAGGAGGAAGGTATAGTGGCCAGCGCTACACCTCTGCCATCCCAGTATGTTGTCCTAGGTGCTCATTTTTACAGGCTGATTCGACGTGGGGGCTAGCAAAAGCACCTCGATTTTTCGGTGTCGGGGATTTGAGAACGGGACTTCTAAGTTAGTAACCATGCCCAATGACCACTTGAGGGAATGGCGCCTAAGCTGCCACGCAGCAGAGTTATCTCATATATATTCAAAACACGTTCTGCTACAATCTATTTATTGATGTATATTACATATTTAATATTTATAATATCTTTACCTCAAGATGTTTTTCCTTATTTGGAACATGTTTCGGGGACACTTATTGTTCCCATCATCAGCCTTCCTAATTTTGAATCTTGTGGAGTACGTGTGCTGGTTAGCTGTTGTCATAGCTCTTCTCATTAGTTTTTGACAATCAACATCGAAAATACACAAAATACTAATTTATACACAACAATCACACACACTATTACAAATTTAAATACCACAAACCAATGGGAAGCCATAACAACAGCTAACCAGCACACAGGTACTTCACAAGATTCAAAATTAGGAAGGCTGATGATTGGAACACTAAGTGTCCCGAAACATGTTCCAAATAAGGAAAAAACATCTTGGTGTAAAGATATTATAAATATTAAATATTATATATATATATATATATATACATAATCGAATATCTGATCCCAGTTCGCTGTAGATTACCAAAAACAATGCAGAGAAAGAGTTGCCTAAAAAGAAATTGTAAACACAGAAACGGTATGTAGTGGTGGAGTTATACTCCAAATGAAGGAAACTGTTTTCGAAATAGTAAAAATCATGAGATTCGTACATTGAGAACGAAAATTAAACGACCGTGTTGATATTCACAATTATTTATTAAGCGTAATCAGGAATGGTAAAAGAAATATACGTTAAATCAGATTTGAAAGTAGGCCACACTCGCCAACACGTAGATTGGTTCTAATAAGCATAGATTAACAAGTGAATGGTCATTCAGAGCGGCTTAAGGTATCGATCAAAGTGCGATTACGTTCTCAAAACGGCAGCTTAGAGAAAAAGAAAAGATTTTGGAAAACCGTAGATCGTGTTCTTCAGTAACGTTATATTACCGAGTTCCAGTAAGCATCAGTAACGATTATATATTACAAGAATTTATATCAATGCAAAACGTCAGGATCATAATAACATTTCAAAACACTTTAAATAATGCCGGTTTTATGTGGACGTTTCAAAACACGTCAATGGAAGCAGTGAAACAGTACACTACCGATCAGTCAAATCGACTACGATGAGTTCGCACACATTATATTTAATATTTTTGTAAACATATAAACAATACGTTACACAATTACACTGTACTGTATCAAATGTCATTTAAAACTTGCCTAATTGATGATAACAGTACTCATTGTTAACGCTAATTGTTCGAATAAAATAATGATATTTATGCTTACTACGGGATAAAAATGGAAATATTTCAGTGGTCTATTATATTTACAGCAAAAAAGTCAGAGAATAAGGTTCTCTAATTAACATAAGTAAATAATATATCAGAAAAAGAAATACAGTAGTAAACAAAAATTAAACAAACGAATAAATAAACAAAATAATAACGGACAAAACGTGTTAGAGTTAAAAAATTAAATAGTTTTCTCAGCTATAATAAATTCATTTACGGGGATCAAACACTTTTTGAATGCGCGTGCGTAAACGAGGGCCTGAAGTGTATTTAATACGAATGTCCCGAAGCAATCTTACAGAGTTTCCTCTCACATAGAGTGCTTTTTTTACACAGGTATTGTTGTAATATTTATGATTTGATCATACTAAGATCTAAAGTAGTTACCTGCAATGTATAGGCCCACACACCTCAAGCGAAAAATTTCACAAATATTCACAAAAAGATTCAAAACAGGTAGCCAATCAACCGATTAATACTATAAAATCCGTGGATTTAGCGATATTCATCACATAGTCCCTTATATATTTAAATTCCCACTGTTCTTACCTCCCTCGAGATGTATTTTTATACCAATACTACTTTTCAGTGAGATAAAATATAGTTCCTTTTCGTTTTTAAAGTTAAATTTACGTTAACAGATTTTTCAACTGTTTGTGTTTACGGTACTGAAACCTGAATCTTGGGCAAGAGAGGAGCAAATCTGCTCGAGGAAGTAGAGATGTGAAGAAGGACGAGGAATACGAGATAGGAAAATAAGACGACCAAGTTTTTAAAAGACGTAAAAGCAAACGGAAAATTAATAAGCTTATTGGAAAAGAGAATAACAGATTTCTGGACCATGAGCAAATAATGGATTTATCCTGAAAAAGTTTAAGAAAGTCTGTTTGAGAAGACAGTGCAAAGTGTACAGACGATGCACTCAAAACGATTACAGGGAACAACAGATTCTGTTGCTTTGTATGAAGAAGAACACACTTGTGAAGAAGAAGCACACACAATCTTGATCTGAGCCTATCACCGCCGGCGTCAACGTTGTTCAAACTATCGTCAGCTGATCTGTTAGGCCGTGGTCTAAAGATGTTAACTACAGACGTTTCGGCCTGGCCATCGGAGGCCACCAAATAACCCCAATACTGAGGTCGACTCTGAGGTCCATATTTAACATTTTTACCACGGCCTAACAGCTCGGCTAACGATATTTTGAACAATAGGTACACATATATTGTTTCACATGTTGCTCTACACTTTCACTTCTTTTTGAAGGGGATTATCATATTAATTTAAAACCACTTGCTCAAAGAACTTGCTTTAATGCAATAGAGCGCGTTCGGGAACAGGTCGTATCCTCTTCATTAACGTTTGATAATCTCCGTCTTTGCTCTTCATCTTCTTATGGTTCATTGTTGTTGCAGCTGCTCCCTGTGTGTGTGTGTTTCGATCTTCTTAAATTGTTAATATCGTTTATATAGTTTATATGGGTTTGCTTGTTTTTTGTACGATTTGTTAACGATTTGAACAGTTTAATATTTTACGTATCAGAAAGCGGAGTGTTTTCCACGTTCCATAAGGAAATGGAAGTATGGTGATGGCAAAAAAAATCGTGTTCGAAATAAGGGCTGATTATGAGTGTACTACCCTCAAAACATGAAGAAAAGTCATTTTGCTAAAAAGTGTGTGTGTCTGTGTGTAGAATTTTTTTTGGCAAACGATAACTGCCGCAAATTCAAACAAAATATAATAATTTTTTGCATATGTACTCGAGTTGTAGAGGACTCAAGGAATATTGATTTTAGTGAAGGCGGTTAAGGAGAAGGGGTAGTTTACCTGCAACGTTTTATGTTTTAACAGGAGTAAAATACTTAATTTTGATAAATAAAGTATCCTGAAAAGTAGGTCATAATAATCCACTGTAGAAAGGTAGATGAAATATGTATAAATAAAAAGGGTAGGCCTAATTGTAGGCGGAGGGGGTAATATTCTATAAATGAAAATTATAGTTGAAAGGGGAGGGGATAATTTTTTATATGTGTACTATGTTATCGGCAACAAAGAAATAGTTTGTTGTTAAAATTCCTTCCCGGGCTGTTTGGCCGTGGCTCATTGTTTTCTGCAAACAAGACGTTACGGCAGTGCCATCGACTGCCATCATCAGTGAAAATCGAGTGCGCTAAACGTGAGGTGGTATGTGTTAGTGATCACAGTACTGTGGTTAAGGCTGAAGAAAGAAGTAGTTTCTATGGAAATATTTCATTTCGAAAATGATTTTAAATATAAATCATAGAACACGGAAGTCATGTATGGTTCTCCACACCGATATTTTTGTTGTTGGCAGCATGTGATGCTTTTATAGCCTATATCGTTGACTTAGGAAAGGCTTTCTTCTATACAAAGTATTAATAATAAATTGACGTTTCTGTGTAGCCCACGTGTAATTTAATGTATTTGTGGTATTCCATTTGGCTACCTTTGAGCAGAACTAGTCTCTGACCAAAAATTCAACTTTTCAAGAGAGCAATTTGAAAGTTTAGTTTATCTGTATTTTTAGCGAGAAACGTGGCCAAATCTGTTTTACCCACTGTATAATAGACTTATGCACTTCTTAGTTATTATATAAATAAATTTAAGAGAATTTTTTCAAATTAAGTAGACATAGGCTAGTTCGGCACCAAGTTAGTTTACGATGATAGGTCATAAGCTAATTCGTTTTTATGTAAAACAAATTGTTAGTTTTGAGACTGATATGCAATATTTCTGTACTCAGTAGGTACACAGTGACAGAATGTAATGTTCACAAATACAAAAAACCTATTGAATTTGGACATAGGCTAGTTTGGCTTCAAGGTAGTAATTTCATATAATCATATTGTTACTTTTTAGCTTAAGCTTGCGCGCGCGCACACACGTATACACGCAACTTTCAAGCATATATTGATATACAATATAATGTATTATACATACTATTAATATACGTAATATATTATAAATGTAGTATATTTTATTAGTGAATACGATCTGATTGTTCCTTTGAAACGAAGAAACCCAAGCGATACCGCGCCATCAGCACACAATGCCTTTAACACACAATTAATCTCGGTTCAGTGTACAGTAGACTAAACAGGGTAATAAGGCGTGACCTGGTCTTTGTTACTTATTGTCACAGTTCACAAGTGACTCACAAACTGAGAATATCCACGTCAATGCGTCTACATCACCATACTAAGAATGACTCGGTTTGAATAAATTCAGTGACATCGAAAAATAAATAAATTCATTATCAACAAAAAATATGCATAAAGAAAAAAACTGTTCTTCATTTATTGTTTTTTTTTTTAATATATGACTACGGAATGTAATTGTGTGACAAACGAAGCTTTTATGACGTACAGCTATAAATTAGTAGTGTTTTGTCAGTAACAAATTAGGAATTGTTAACAAGTTGAAATTATTTTTCATACTCGATGAAGAGATTACTAAAATCGGCGAGCAGTTTTGTCGCGACATCGACACTGGAATAGTTTAACCCTGTCGACACAATGTCACTACAGGTAAGTAATAAAGGTTATATTTTCTCAGACAGGCACTTTACTTTTATTTTTTGTATATAAACGCGAATGTACGGATTGCCATTCAGGTAAGTCATTCTTACGGCAGTTACAAGTACAAAATAATTCACGATGTTTGACATCCCCAAACAATACCCTCTGACAAAGAAAGGTGCAAACAGACACTGGAACAGGAGTCACCTTATGACGTCTTCATATGCCAATCCAAAATTATCTGGACCCGCCGTCAGCAGAGCAGGGGAATAAAAATTATGATACATAAATATTTAAAATAAAGATTTTTAAGACATTTAAAAACAACTTTACATTATATATATATATCTTAAACAAATATACATTATATATATATATATATATATATATATATATAGTGCGACAATACAAGCAAAGGCTGTAATGCGCATACATAATATATTATAAATGTTTTATTAATTTCAATAATATATAATAGACGAGCAGGTGTGAGATTGGAAGCTGGCTTTCAAGCAGCAACCAACAGGTAAACATCACGCGATTACCACTGCATGTGTGTATACAAGTAATAATGTGTGCGTGAAGCCTGTCAGATCCTGAAAGTTTGGGAACCCACCCCAAGTCAATGCTAAATTTAGAGTATATTTAATATTAAGCAAACCATAAATGTTAGCGAGAAGATAAAAACTTCTAAAAATGTGTAAAAATCGGACACAAGTGCAGTGCGAATTTTACGTAATTCGGACAAGCAGTGCGAATCCAGTGCGATTTTTAAAGTATTATACTTACACTAGTAGTGCGAGCATCATGAAAATTGCACATCACATAGGTCATTAAATTAGACAATATTTTATCACCGTGAAATCTGCGTTAAACAGTGCGATTGGCGAAAAAGTGCAATTATGTGAAATGAGACGAGAGTGGGGACTATCATGCCATAGTTCAACTGTCGACAGGCTGATTCCTGAATCGACAGGTGCAGTTTTCTGAGTGGATATAAATAGAAGCCCAGGAGAGCTAATCTCTGTCTTCTACCATTCACAGTCGAGGCGGTACGCTATGGCCGTCCGAGACGCGAATTATTTTAAACTACTTTGGACAAAGACGCTAAATCTAACATCAGTATGATTTTTGTAGCTTAACTTATAAAGTATTACGGCAATGTTTTAATTTAAAGTATTAATGGAAACAATAATTAAAAAAGTACCGTAACGAAGAAATCGTTGGACGTCTACAAGCAGTCGACAGCTAAGAACATCAACTCCTGACAGAGGACGAAAGCACGACTAGCAGAGGAACGAGATGCAGAGGATTAGAGACGTTTCTATCATGACAGCTACAGATCCAGAGCAACATGTCATCATAGTCTACAGCAGCCAATGTACCATGAAGGACGAGCAGTGAGGACAAGAGGACATCCAGGAGAATCGAACCGAAGGAATCACTGGAAGACATGGGACAACTCTGCGGAATTTAAGGTGACGAAAAACCAATACATTATTATCAAAGAGAAAGACATTAAAAGACTTTAATAAAAAAAAAGAAAAACAAAAACAAAACATTTTTGTAAGAGTAAATAATAAGTATGTAGATAGAGATAAAATCAATGTAATTCATGTGTAATCAGAAAATTATTTAATTATTTTTCTTTAATGAACGAACAGTCAATGAAACGATAAGTTAAATCATTGCCGGGAAAATGAACAATTAATTAATTTATTTAACTTTTTCTTAGTAAAAGCACATAACGTAGAATCATTGAAAATAATCAATTAAGTGTGCTAAAATGATTATAAAGCCGTAGAAAGGTATAAAGAAAATATAGAATAAGAATGTATTAAAAACACATTTAGACTGAGTAGGCAAGAAATCTTAATATAATGAAGAAAAGTTTTTAAATACAATTTATAATATAATATCTAGAATTTAAGATATATGTTTGTGGTGATAACACGGCAAGT
The DNA here is from genome assembly GCA_034769895.1 of Magicicada septendecula. Taxonomy (NCBI): domain Eukaryota; kingdom Metazoa; phylum Arthropoda; class Insecta; order Hemiptera; family Cicadidae; genus Magicicada; species Magicicada septendecula. The sequence goes on along the minus strand of CM068376.1, from coordinate 304,717,453 downwards.
AAAGAAACTTTGAAACCATAGATAATGGATATCATATGGCGAATTGATCATTATTTTTATATTATTATTTTTTATGTTTGTTTAAAGTAATAAATGAAACATATTACGATTCCTAAAAAGAGTTACTCTTATTATAATTACACCTGAACCCCAACTACACATACACGTTATTTATATTGTTATAATTTTGTCGCCCGTCAACGTGTGGCACGACACGCATACATCTAATAACGTTGTATCGTTGTAATGTTGCAACGATATATTTGCATATTCGTCCAGGGTAATTTATTTGTACATATAAAATAAATATCAACAGTTGTACATGGTTTTAAATGAAGCATACGTGAAGAGACAAGATTTCGACAATCCTTAACTTGTTTTAAACACCTGCTACTGGTTACCGAGGGGTGGCGAACTGCGTTTGTGTGTGTGCATACAGTGTTTTCGGACGTGCATACAGTGTCCATCATCTGATCGAGGGAGGAGAACAATAGTTTCTTTGTGTACCAGTGTATTTAATTTATGGTAGTGTGCTAGTCGAAACAGGCAGAAAATACAATTAATTAAATATGTTTATTTGATAAGAAATTCGCACACTCACATTACATACAGCAAAGCGAATGATTTCGGTCCGAGACGTGCACAATGACAAATGTATAGATACAACTTGTAAGTAAAGGGTAAACGTATATCCAAACTAGAAACAAATTATTTAATTACTCGGTTAATTAATATGTGACGAGCAATTAATTAAGATCTTAAAAAAGACAAAGATCTCACGAATCTTATGATTCTATTTGTCGCTCATGAACAAATAGTACGAATTATGAGTCCGAAAATATGAAAAAGGTGATGTATGAAACTGACGCGCAGTACAAGCCTAAAAAAGATCTGACAAGATTGTGATGGCTTGGTAAGGAATCTTCAACCTGTCGGGTTGCCTGCAGTATAAAATCCCGTTCGGTTCTGAACGAGGAAACAGACTCTTATAATTTGACGACGGGGACACTATGTCCTATTGCCTAGCGATATAAATCAGACGCTAATCATTCCAAGACGGGGGACGCTCTGTTCAGCGGACAACCGACAACAGACTCCGGGACCGTGAACATCATCATCATCATCATCATCAAGGAAGAACACACACATGCCACGGTAACTCAGCAGTGAAAAATGAACAATTATTTGTTATAAACAAAGACAGTAAACCAGTATAATCATGGTATAGAGAAAAGAAGAAATAAATAAGTTGTACACAGGGTAATTACAAAAAATTAATTAATTAATATAATTTAAGTATGTAATTGTAACATCTGTTTCCTAGTAATTTTCCTAATTAGTTGAAATGGGTGCATAATAATTGATGTTTATTGAAATAAAGTAAATATTATTTTTGATTAAAATACTACAAATAAAGTTTTCGTTTTTATAATAAGTATTTAATTGATTCCAGATTTGCAACATTGAAAATAATTACTTAAATTTTATATTGTAATGTCAGAAACGCAAGTATTTAAAACAATTTTATAATTATTTTTTAAACAATTTTTCAATTTTATAATTTTTGTTATATATGCGTTTTATGTTTGTCATTTACATGTTCATATCTGTGCTCATATTTTATTGTTTGCATATTATGTATGTATAATTTATAATGTATATTCTACAACTAATAAGTGTAAAACAGCTTCTCGTAAAAGGCAAATTTTAACACAGTTTTCTTTTTTATTTTTAAAGAATTTGTTTTTTATATGTAAATCAGTGTTTTATTAACATTTTTTATACGCCACAAAATTATTTTCCTCTCTTCCCACTAGAAATTTATTATGAAACAAAAGGGACTTAACGAAAATAAAAATCCAACGACCTAGCCGGTAAGTTGTTTGATACTTACGCTGAGTACCTCAGATACACAAAATATAAAATATTTATAAATATATGTAATATAAAATATACATATAATATATATATATATATTATAACGATACCAGGTATTTAAACAGTTATAACGATACCAGGTGTAACCAGTTATAACGATACCAGGTGTTTAAACGTACATAACGATACCAGGTGTAACTGTAATAAGAGTAGTAAATTTATGAGTAGTTAAAATTTCATGTTTATTGTTTAAAAAGGATTATAAATAATAAAACATTGTTAATAATCTCCGCTCAAGATATCACTCCTTATTAAGTGTTTATGTCTTAAGCTATATGGTGTTACACACATTTAAAACACTCTTACATCTAGACATGTTAATAATCTTAATCTAGACATTTATTCAAATTAATTTAATAAAGGAAATAAAATTTAAATGTAATTAAGTTTTATTTTAATTGAATTCATTTAAATCAGACCTGACCTCAGCTTGCTCAGTCTATACCAACATTTTAAAAATAAATTTGAAATTATATTAATTACTCTTAGACTGCCATTTGTTTCGTATTCAAAATTTAAATTATTCTTTTCTAAAAAATGCAAATATCAAATCATTGCAATTATTTTTCTTCGATAAAAAAAAATACTATCTCAAAATTAAACTCTTTTTTTTCTTCTATATTTATCTATATGCGATCGCTCATTCTTACGACTAAAAAATTTACATAAGACTCTATTACATTATTTACCTAATTATAAACTTTTTTGTTTTAATTCATTGTCTCTTTATATAGTCTTTATGAGCTTTAAAAAAAAAAATCATTTATAAATGCATTATGCATGTCACCTCGAGTTTTGATGATCTTACGACTTATTGACGGAGTCCAGCGTTGTCCAGCGTTGGGTTACCGTTACTCCTGGCTTGGCGTGGTCCTGGATATGTCCAGAGTCCAGCGTCGTTCTCCAGCAGTGTGTGGTCCGTCCCAGAGAATTAATATCGGCTGCGAGGTGGATCACGTTCGGCTGTTAGGCGTGTAAAAATCATCTCCTAACGTCCAGCATCTCGGTCGCTCTTTGTAGCTTCTCTGTAAATACTCTTACTGACTTAAACGGTCCCGGTACTCTACGTTTCCCGTACTAGTGTAAACATAATTACTGAAAACGTCTTTATTCGTTCGTAGATGAGACTTATAACAAAATAAAACTGTTCTGCCGACGGCCAGCGTGTCCGACTGGAACTGTGTCTTGAAAAGAAGAGAAGGGCTTCCAGTCGAACCCTTGACTTATACCCTCTCGAGATTCCGCACCTGTTGGTTCCGAAATTGTGCTGTCGAGACCTGCAGATCACGCCCCCACTCCCGAACCTTTTCATATATTTGCAATTTTTTGCAAATGGCAATGTTTTGTACGGAATTGAGATAGCACAAATCATAGATAATTTAATAAGCACTCACTGTATTAATTTGAGTGTCTTAGTGTAATTTGCGTATTTTTGTCACACTTATTTCGCACTGACTTTGCGTAGTTTGTCCTACTAACGTCATTTTCTTACTGTGGATAACTATAAAATTTACACACACTTTGGTGCCTTTTGTTTGTTTATACACTAATTAGTTTTCACACAGTGAATTAATATAATTATTTTAGTAATTAATTGCGGAGGGTTGCTGAGATTCCTGTCTGTACATGCGTCACTAACACACACAAGATACACGCGTAACACACATACAATCGAGCAGGTGTTCCTTGCCTGTTGGAACAGGTTAATTACTCCCCTAGTATAACAGTGAAACATTTTTACAATCACAGACATGTCCATTTACCGCAAACTTATAATAATTTTACAAATTTTACATTTATTTTGCTCAATACAGCATATGGCTGTATCGTTGCAATATATAATAAAATAAAGACAGTCTAATCACTCAATTATATAATCAATAAATTGTTTAAGAACTCATAACTTTGTTATTTTTGATACGCTTAAAGAACGATATTTATTTATTTGCAGATATTAAGCACTGAAAGAATTAATTTATTTAAATGTTATAAACAGTAGATTGAATCATACACGTTAATGTGATTTTTGAATACTAATAATTGTGCCAATCACTCTCTACGAAACTTTTCAATTTTATCGTTAACCCTCAATCTGCCACATCGCAAAATATGTGTGTGTGTGTGTGTGTTTTAATGCATTAGTTTCCAGTTTAAGCCTGCGTGGGGGAGATAAGTTGTCTATATGCCGACTTAATTTCCATTTTATTTGAGTGTTAATGAAACGCCCTGAGGGTGTACAGTGACAGCCTTTTCGATTTCAGATATATTGTGTGTTGACCAGACTGCGCATTCTGCCAGAATATAATACAGCAGCACATGCCTCCACGTACGGATTTGGAATCTGGCGCCTAAGGCAGTGGAGGTAGAATGTTTGTTTACTTTTACTTGTCACGGGACACTAAGATACGTATCAAGAACATCAGCTCCTCCTTTTTTTCTTATAGCGTCCGACGCTTTAGTAGAAGTGTAAACAAAAGACCTCGGAAAAGCTCTGTATACCTACAGAAAAGATCATGGTCATTAATGACGCCAAGGATGATTCAAATAAAAATTGGAAAATATGCTGCTATGACAGTAATTTAATATATTTGTATTTCGTTGCTCGGATAGCGTGGTAATGGTGCTGCAACATTGAAATAATTATTAAGAGGACTCGGTATGATAATAAGGAATTTTTTGTTCCAAGCGTTGCGATCTAATGCTTTGATGTTTGTGCCACATGAGTGATGCTTTCAGTAACCAGGAAATTGATAGGCAGCTGAAGGCCACCGCTTCGGTCCCTATTTAGGACGAGCGAAGCCTGCGCAGAGGTCTGTCTTACATGGATTCAATATGTGGAGTGTAAATATGCAAAGAGAAAGCCGATTAGTCACAACAGTATATAAACATAGGAAACAGCCGTACGCATTAGCATTCCAGGTGTGTGAGAATTATCTCTTCACACGCCCTTGATACACGCAGTCTGTGACTGTAGCTGATGTTTTTTATCCCAATTGGTCGGGTTGCAATTGGCCGGGTTTAAATTTTCACCTTGGTCCAGTGTACGGGGCTTTGTACGAATGGGTCGTAATTTACCGCGATCACAGTTAATAATATTCACATGGTCTATGTAAGCCACGGCGTAAATCAGTCTATTTAGTGACAGCTGTGTGTGTTCAATGCGTCCTGCAGCCTAGATTTTTTACTATTTATAATTTATATGCGTTGAGCAATCTGGGCTATATATTTTCAAAAGGTGTCGACCAATGAGGAACCAACGCACGTAGGCCTATTATGTCCAAAAGTTCAGATAACAGGCGTAAATATAATACAAAATTAGAACGTCCTCCTGAGCTCCCTTTCAATCACAAGAATAACATAGCAGAAGCTATTATGCATGTAATAAAGTCCATATTCAATGATCTTTCTAATCCAAATGTATTGAAAAAGTGTATGCATGGAGAGATTCATAATTGTAACGAATCCGTAATCAACGTTATATGGACCAGGATACCAAAAAAATGTTTTTGTCTGGTTAAAACTTTAGAATTAGGTATTTACTATTCAATAACTTGTTTTAGTATGGAACATATGACGAGTGAAGCGAAAAAACCTGGTTATTTCATGTTTGTTGGGATGGAAGAAGTAGAAAAATGAAAGAATTAGAAATAATGAAAATCAATTTCAGATTATGAAGGAATAGCCAGACAAGAGAAAAGATATCTTAAGAGGAGTCTGAGGCCAAAATATTAAACATTTTCACTTTTTAAAAATGTTATTTTATAAAAATTTGACTTTTCTAAATAAAGTGGCATATGATATACGATACAAAATAAACTCAGAAAAACATTTTAAAAATAATTTAAAGTACATATTTTGCGCTGAAAAATCATTACAGTTTTAAACACGATTCCTTTTAATACCACATAGTTGTATTTTATAAACAGCCTAATTCAAAATAATGTGGTATTCACTGTGTAAAAGGAGATATTTTGTACTTTCTCTGGAGTTTCCTCAAGCAGGCACCTCTGAAGTAACAATATAGCTACATGTATATTTTGTTTTTGTGCGTGGAAGTAGTGTTTGGTCAAGCATTTGAATTTTTGTTAGTTCTCACTAATATACTGTAAACTCATTTTTTGGAAAACCATAATTTTCAACACTTAGCTACATGTATCTCAGAAACCGTGCTACATGAGATATTGAGATTTTAAGGGCTGATGTAAGACACCATTTTCTACCATCTGAAGCAGAATGGCTAGAACTGAAGTTTATACTTTCGGTTTGTAAAAATAAATGTTTGTTAATTTTCTTAGAAAAAATGTTATAAAATTAAAATACATATAAATCTGCTTGTGAACATAAAAGTTAAGTAATTGTGATACAACAGACACAAAACACATAGGCCTACATAAAACACGTAAAAATTTCAAGACTGTATTTAATCAATATTTTAGAGAAAAATGTAACAAAGTTTATTGCAACTTAAAATTAACAGCATAGGGACTACTGACTCCCCTCTTAATGAAAGTTGAAGATCAGTCTGAAAATGCATATTATGAAACTGAAATCTATTGAGGTAAGTGTAACTAAAATACGTGAATTTTGTTTTTTGTTGTTTTCCGAAAATTGATTTTTTTTGTTACAAAAGGGATACTTTCTCAAAAACGGTTCAAGGTATGATGCTACATTGTCAGGGTAATCTTATCTAATGTTAGTACAAGTAGCTGTGGAAGAAGCTTACAGATAGTGCGATATTTCGGAGTTAGTAGCAGCAAAACATGAAATTTTAGAAGTGTTCCGACATTATTCATAAAATCAAATTTTCACACACACACACACACACACACACACACACACACACACACACACACACACACACACACACACACACACACACACACACACACACACACACACACACACACACACACACACACACACACACACACACACACACACACACACACACACACACACACACACACACACACACACACACACACACACACACACACACACACACACACACACACACACACACACACACACACGAAACCACGATAATCGAGGAATTAGCCCAGTATATCATAGGTAAAAATTTGTAAACTGTTGTATGTTAAATAGAAGTTAAGAAGATGTTTTTGTATTAACATAGAGAAGTGTAGGGTTTCCGGATCACCTTAAATACCAAAAAATTTATACACTTTTTATTGACACTTTGTAAAATCCGAATTGCAATATACTGTACTATTCTATCAGATTTCAAATTCATGTTCTTTATCCTACGTTTTTTATTTCATCTTCTCTGAACTTCATGAAATCATTAACAATTAAATATTGAAGTGCTAAAACTGCTCGATAATGCTGGACTCGTTTGGCGATTACAAGGACAGAAACCATTTGAACTAATGAACTAAATATGTATAGTAATTTTCACCACATGAACAAAGTGTAACTGTACTAAGAAATTCTCCAGTAAGAGCTTATACTACACACTGTTAACTTATGGATTAGAATAAAATTGCTTGATAGTTTGTAACTAGTTGCAATGCAGTTAAATAAAAAGGAAAAAATCTTCCCTGAAATTGTCCCGCCGTAATCTTCCTTGGTAAAACAGAACTATCACAACTCTTTGTTTGTCTTTGGTTCTTCTCGATTAAGTGTTTATACTCCACAAACAGTAACGAATTAATAAATTAGACTATTTCACTGTGATTCGCTAGCGCGCATTTTGCCTGTAAAACCATTCGCTAACATTTCGTCCCGTCTGCATATAGGGTATTAGCAAGGTAAACAGTTAAGTAATGGCCATGACGATGCTACAATTTGTTAGTCGGTGTTTACGTAAGGTTTGAGATCAATCGATAGAGTGTCTGTTTATACAAGACGGTAATAGAACGCGTTCAGTAACTTGCCACGCGATTGGGCGTCAATGTCGCGTTGCAAGCACGCATCTCCGTAACTAAATATCATCATTATCATTATCATTATCAACGAAAGCTTATTGCTTCAGTGTGTTCCTTTGGCTTTCACGGCCGGGGACATAATTATTAAAATTATTAGCGGGGCTGTAAGGCCGTGGTCTTCCTAACTCTTCATGCTGATAGATGTTAATCCCTTGATCGACGTGTCGGTCTCACCTGTGGAATCCATCGTCAGCGAAAGGCCTTCAAAAAGTGACAAGAATGTACATCAGTACAAACACATTACTGTGGCAAAGGCTGATCATTGCTTTGTCCCGTAGGAGATTGTTCCATCTTCTCTTAGGGATTCCCGCATACCGTCTGCCACAGCTAGGTTTATAACCGCTTAGCACTTTAGCAGTTCGTCATACGGCCAATATGGTCTTGTTTGCAAACATTTCTGTTTGCCTCTGTGACCTTGATAAAATTAAATATACGCGTACTTTGTTCCTTTTTTATGAACTCAGCACCCTTCGTGTCTTACACGGCAAGACGCTTTTTGTCATGCCCCATAACTTTGTAAAATGTAAAGCTTCGGCTGTGTCCTCCGGTTTTCTTTAATATCTCCTTTTACTGCCACACCAGTACTGAATCTTATGCCGTTTTTAACATTACATCGTAGCTACAAGTTGTTCAAATTCCCAATACTTAGAATTGTTTCACAGTCCCACCACTAATTACAATTTTGGCCATTGGAGAATTTAAAACGAGTTTTGAATACGTAGTTAGAAAACCTACGTACTGTAGTTTAATAATGAGTATTATTACTAGAGTTCAGTCGTAACGTAATAGCTGAATCATAATATTAAATGCCAAAATATAATAGGTTTATTTAGCGAATGCTAAGAATTCATTTCAGTGACACATGAGGGAAGCAAAGGGAAACATTATTGAACAAATAACAATTTGTAGTGGATCCAAACTGCAAACTAAAATAATCAAACACACACACACACACACACACACACACATACACAAAAGCGTCTCTGTATGTGTGTGGCAGAATACGTGTGTGGGCCTGCTTTATATTTGAGAGAAAAGAGTGAGAGAGTTACTTTATTTTACCCTCTCCAGTACCTTTATTTTATAACTTATCTTGAGGTGAGTTATATTTGTGAAATTATTGCTGTTACAAAAGAATATTGCAAAGTAAGTAGGAGTAAGAAGAAAAATTCACGTAACCCTGAACAAGCGTATTCGGTCAGAAAAATGGCTGCGCGACAGTTGTAAAACGGAAAATATTCATCTTTAAATCACGTGCCTTTCTCGGCTAGTATTTTAATATTTCTCTTATACCACCTGATGAATTATTCGGCATTGAATATTTTCAATCAAAATTTACGGCGGCGTAAACCAAAACGTTACGGTTTTCTCTTTAATACAGCCGTACCTCGTTCTTCTCTGATTTACTCCACCAAAGAGGAAACTCCCTCGTATAATGTTTGTGATAAAATTTAACACAACCCTTTTCAATACTTTTCAAGTGTAACCCAACAAAACGGATTTTTATCTTTTTTATTTAACACGAAAATTATTTCTTATTGAAAATTTAGTCTTCTACGCGTGGTGAAGCTGTAGACGCATTACATTTTTACGCTAACCTCTTATTTTTGTGACACGTGCATTATATCGTTTAACTTTAACTTTGATGGTGCCAACCAAGATTACGTGCAGAAAATTATGCCTAGTCAAAATAAATAATTTTACATACTTAAATACATACAATTTAAGTACATATTTACGGTAGTTTTTTAAGTACAGATCTACGATAGTTGCTTACATGAAATAAAAAACAAATTGTAATTGTACTGGAGATAACTCCTAATCTACTGAATCTGAAGTACCTATATTAATATATGTAGTACCGCATAAGGTACCATAAGTTAAGGTCTCTCTCTCTCTCTCTCTCTCTCTCTTTCTACACACAAAAACAAGCACGCACCCACGCACACACCCACACCCACATACACACACTCACACAGACGCTCACCGCTCACACACTTCCATTACTTCCATGTAAATCTGTGAAATGCCGGAATAAAAGAGAATTTATTCTCTTGAGAATGTATTTAGTAAAGAAAGCTTCAACTTTCCCTTCAGATTGTAGAGTTTAATTTTATGCCTGATGTTATGTAGGTATAAAACAGTCTTATTATTGGTTTTGTATTCTTCATGGCTCCCTATAATTTTTTTAATTTGCTGCTGAATACCTCTCCACGTAACATGCTGCCACGGCTATTAAAATATAATTACATAGCCATAGATATTGAAATAGAATTATCCTTTTCACCTTTATGGATATGTTTAAGAAACTTACATAAGTACGCATGATGAGCGACTAGCATTTTCTGAAAGGGACAATGACAAAATTTAACATACGTTTTTGTACTTTACGCCTTATGTATCACCTATTCAAAGACATTCCAGGTTTCAGGTCCAAAGTGTGGTGGAAAAGCTCTTTTCCCACATCTTGTAGCACGATCTCTGATGTGATTTTTTAAGCCAACATATTACGAATTTAGCTGGATCTTATTGACTACGTCATTAGTTTAACAAAACCAATTGTTGAAGAGTATGTTTCCGAAGTAATCAAACTTTTATTAACACAGTACGATTTATGATAATAGATACACTGAAAAGTGAAATGCGCAGTGACCGAAACGTGTGTTGCCGTTATATCTCCGGATATTACACTGAGTGTCCTAAAGTGGCACTGTGTGGACGACATGACAGTGACCGAAACGTGTATGACCCTTTTAAAATTGGACGACGAAAAGTGACCAGAGAATCCTGGAAACACACATGCACACGCACCTTGTCTTCTGATTGAAAAGTTCTCTCGGTTTAATAAAAAAATTAATTATTAATAAAGTACACATGGTACGAGATGAAAAAACGAGCGGAACGTCGCCTTCAGTCACGTATCTGTGTTAGGTAAAATAAACGATTCACCGATCTTGGGTCCCAAGGTGACGTTTAGTGGATCGTGAAGTTCTCATTTCGGAAGGGGCGGTGGCCTCATAAATATGTAGATACTGTGTATAATTATAACACCTCTCAAATCGGTTTCAGTTTTGGAGATTAGTTTTCCTGACAAGACCCTAGACTTAAGGCACCTTGTCTCATTTATTAAGACACATCAAAATTGCGTTTCAAAAAGCTAAAACGACATTCATTCCCCTATTTTAAAGTTAATCTACATTAATAGAAAAACTGTGAAACCAACTGTATAACGTCAACTGTATATTGCTTTTAAAACTCTTGCTTTAAATTTCTTTTTCCAAAGCGATTTTCATCGGCTATTGTCGCATACCCACAACTAAACGCCATCTATTTCTGTTAAATTATGATGTCCCATGGCCTTCCACATGTTTTCATACCAGGACAGTCTAGGTCTGCCCCTTTTCCCGCTGCCTGGGGGCCAAAGTTTGGTAAGTGTCTTGGAGGTTATGAAGGCTGCTGACACCTTCATAGCACTAAAACTCTGATAAATGCCCCCTACATAGCACTAAACTCTGAGAAATGCCCACTCCATTTTCCTGGCAAGTAGGTCAGGGGTTTGAGAAAGCAAACTCAGCTCTACCAACAAATCCTACACTCACGTCCTCGTAGGTTTTATGCCGCGTGGCCCCTGGATGTATGTAGTACTACTGTAGTGCGTTATGCAACAGACGAGAGAGGGTGACAAGCGACTTTCGGGCGCTTAAAAACTCGAACAAGTCAGCTAAAGCGAAAAGCAGCTTACCAGAAATTTCTGGTTCTCCAGGTTGGGAGTTGAGGCATCGGGCTGACTCCTCGATACTCGTAAAAAAATTCAATGTTAAAAAACCTAACAAGCAGCCTCGGATACATATTGGATCAAAGGATAAACTACTTAGGCAAAGGAAACGGATTTTGAGATTGAGTACTTGGAACATTCAAGGTATATCAATAAAGTTAAAGGAAGTAGTAATTGAAGCAGAAAGATATAGAATGGACATAATTTGCTTATCAGAAACAAAGAAGAAGAGCCAAGGAAATAAATTTGTAGGTAACTATGTACATGTTTGGTCAGGAGTAAGTAAATCAAAAAGAGCATGCGCAAGAATTGGTATTTTGCTAAAGAAAAAGTTATTTCGAAATATAACAGACATCCAGTACATAAATGAAAAACTTTAAAACTGGTGTCAAAGAGATTTGGCAGGGAAATAGTAATCTTATCTTTTATGCTCCAACAGATAACATGGTTGCACAACTCAAAGACAAATTCTATCAGACGCTCAGTGATCAACTTGCTTTAAATTTATATTCTGTAAATTTATCCGACCTTTTGGATGTCGTTAGGCACCGCATATTCTGAGCTTAAAGACGCAAAACGAAAATCAAAATAAAGGAATAGAGCAGGACTGTAATGTAGAGATTTCCTCCAGTAACCTAAGAACATCTAAAATCTTGATCTATAACTGTATAACAAATTCTATTGCTCTTCGATTGAATTAAAGCGTATGCCTACACTTTTGACGCTTTAGGAATTTTTAATATTTTAAGCGATTGTACTGATAAAAAATGTTATGAATAGTATGCTACCATAGTGACATTATCTTATTCCGTTAAAATTCAACCAGGTCGTCATGGTCGTAAAATAACTGCTACATGGTTGATCCTACCTTCTACCTTGATTATTGATCTTACAGACCAATACGTTTCTACCTGTAACGTCGAAGAATTGTGAGAGAATTGCCGACAGAGTTAAGGTAGAAAACCTAATTCCCCATTGTTTTGTTATTAAATTTTTAAATATTTATTATATGTATATTTTGATATTATATTAATTTGAAATTACATTTTGCATGTTTAAGTATTATTTTTATTCCCAACTATTACAACTTCGTCTCACATTACCTTTTTATTTTAATTATTATTGTTACTCCAACCCTCTTAAAATGATCATCTAAATTATAGGATCTTCAAGTGTCACTGAGGAGAAGCCAGTTTCACCGAAAGTTTCGTTAGATATGAGGTACAGAAGATCTTTATTCCAACACAAAACAATATTTGTGTGTACGTTATTTTTAGAATACATTTGTAGTTCGGATGCTTTTAAATTATATTGATGTAACTTTGTTCTTATTTTGTTTTTGTGAGTTTTTTTTTGTACTCAGCACGAAATAGGCCTAACGTGAAATGACATTTTAATTTAAAATTCGATTACTATGTATAGAAGTGAGGAAAATCTAATAATATTTAAACTAGCAGTGACAGCTACCAGCTCCAGGTTTAATTTATTTCTTTCCTACTTGAATATGACGGCTGCAAAAATGCACAACAAAGTGCACTGCTTCGCATTAAGGAGCACGTTATTCGTACGCGCGTGAATCTAGTTTCCGTCAGTCTTTCAAGAATATTAAAATTCTAATTTAAATTGATTCTTGGATTACATTTAACGTGTAGTTACCATGTTTTTCTTACGAAAACGAGCAGATTTTAATATTAAATCTAATATAAATGAAAAATAAAAATTTAATATAGAAAGCCGAAAGTTGTTTTATTGTTTTTTGACTGGCTATGACGTGTTACGTGCATACCATTGAAACGTTCTTACCTAATGTGTTACGTTTAAGAAAGTTACTTGAGGCAATATACTTTAAACTACTCTTAATCTGACTGTCTCTCTCTCTCTCTCTCTCTCTCTCTCTCTCTCTCTCTCTCTCTCTCTCTCTCTCTCTCTATGTAGAAACTAATCTCTTTCCCCTGTTCCCTCTCTATATCTGTTTTCTATTCATCATGGTCTTTTGATCGCTTTGATGCGATACTCCAGTAGTCAGCTCTATTTCGTCAAATATAGTAGCAAATCTCTTCATTTTAACATAATTTCCACAAACCATGTCACCAATAATCTTATTCGCATGTGTCTGGTGCATGGTCTTTTGCGCAATTTTCCATGTATCATCCCTTTCACTAGTGCATTTATTAAAATCGGGTGCCTTAGAATATTTTCTATTAGCTGTCTCTTCCTCTGATAAGATCAGTGTCTTCCAAAAACTTCTTTGGTGTCCAACTCTATTCAAATCCCTCTACATTCCTCACCTTGTCTGTCCAGTTAATCCTCAACATACACCTGTAGCATCATGTTTCGGAAATATTAATCTTCAGCCCATCTGGTGTTCTCAGTGTTTACGCCTCGCTGCCATAAAAAGCCATACTCCGTACATATAGCTTAAAATTTGTTTCCTAACATTTAAGTCCGTATATATAACAGTTGAATGATTGTTAATGTGTTTCTTGTTAAATAAAACTCTCTTTGCTTGTATAATCCTACACTTACATCTTCCTTGCTTCTTTTGTCTTTTGTGTACTTTTACACCCTAAGTAGCAGAATTTAGTCGGTTTTTCACATTTCATATGTGAATGTATAATTAATTACTGACATCACTCCAGTTACATTTCATATTTTTTTATACTAATTCCTAACCCGTAAGGACCCATAATATCTCGTTTATTGTAGTCAACATTTCGTCCAATTTCTCCTCACATTCTGCCAACAAATAATTTTATTAGGAAATGCTTGATATAGCCACCCTTAACATTGCTACTCTCTTACAATGAACGTTAATTTTAAAGATTGTTTAATCTTATAATATATAAACTTATAACGTTAGCACAAGTACACCATAATATTTCTCAACACCGTACTCTCCTCTTTAATAAAAGTTTACAATTTTATTATTATTATCTTCTTCAAGAAATAGATTTGGACGTTGCACATTCTCTTATGAAAAGCTGACTTCGAAAGTGAACGATTTTGTTTCAAAAATTTAAAAACTTTTACTGCCACAATCAAACGTAATTTACGGTACGGTAGTACTAGTTCTAAGTACTAGTGGGCGACCAGACAGCCCTTTGACCCTGTATAGTAAAGTATATTTTGCGTCCTAAATACCTACAGTTACAGGTGTATAAAAAAGTTTATAAGAAATTTTGAAAAGTCACTTCATATATATATATATAAAATATTTATATTGAATTTACCTCAAGATGTTTCTTTCCTTATTAGGCAAGAAACATATATATGTATGTTTATAAAACATATATGTTTATAACCGATATATAAAAATCGGTTCATAACGTTATCCTACGTCTTCCGATCCCTAGTCTCCATTGGTCTCGTTCTGACCGAGATTCTTTTTCCAATTCCCGGTCTCTCATTGCCCGGTTGATGGCTTCTCTCCAACTCAACCTAGGTCTTTCTCTTGGCCTACAACCGTATGGTGTCCATCTCAAAATTTGCTTGGGGAGTCGATTATCCGGCATTCTTTGTACAAGCCCAAACCATGTTAGTAGTTTTGTTTTTGTGTCGTCGACAATATATTACTGTACCCCGATTATCTCCCGGATTCTGACGTTTTTTACTTTTTCTAGTTTTGACCTCCCAGCCGCTCTTCACCAATAATCCATTTCAGTAGCTTCTAACAACTTTTCTGTTCTTTGTGTTATTGGCCATATTTCACACCCGTATGACGTAATTGGTTTCACGATTGTATTGTATATACGATGTTTATTTTGTTTTGATATTTGTTGGTCCCACAATATGTTGTTCAGCAATGCTATTGATTTTCTTCCCAGGTTTTTTTGTCTTATCCTTTATCTAGACTACCATCTTGTGTAACTGTTTTCCTAGATATTTATAGCTACTGCAAATTATTATTTCTTGTTCGTCTTCTAAAATTAAATTCTTCTGCCCCCCACCAATGCACATATACTCCGTTTTCTTTGTGTTTATTTCAAGGCCCCATAGCTTACATTCCTCTATAAGTTTTCGTGTCATGTATTCCATGTCGTGATAGTCCTGCGCTACCACGACTTAGTCGTCAGCGAAACACAGTGTGTACACTGTGTTGTCAATTAAAGGTATCCCCATTTTGTGGCATTTCTTTTTCCAGGTTTTGAGGGCTTGTTCCAGGTATATTTTAAAAAGCGTCGGTGAGAGACAACATCCCTGCTTCAGGCCCTTACTAACATTAAATCCTTTTGAGACTTTACTTCCAATTTTTACGTGCGCTCTCAATCCGTTGTATAGTCTTAACCGCTTCTATTAATGTGGAGGCGATGTTTGTTCGTTGAAGTGCCAGCCAAAGTTTGATGTGCGGAATACTGTCATACGCTTTATTAAGGTCAACATATAGGAAGTGCACTTCTTGGTTTACAGCAGTTTTCTTTTCTATGATTTGGGTCAAGCAAAATAAGTGATCTATGGTTGATCTCCCCGCCCGAAAACCAGCTTGCTCCTCTGCTTCCATGTCCGAGTATTGATGTCCAATTTTTTTCTTCAGAAGTTTTCCATACACTCTACTGATTGAACTCGTCACCGCAATTCCACGGTAATTGTCGCATTCAGTTATTTTACCCTTTTTGTGAATGGTTGATACAAATGATTTTTCATTCTTGCGGTATTTGTTTATCATTTATGCATTTATGGAATAGTTTCGTAAGATGTTCACATAATTTTGTTGTGGCATATTTGAGCAGTTCCGCTGGGATGCTGCCAGGTCCGGGGGCTTTACCATTTTTCAGACGTTGACATATTTCCTTTATCTCTTCTATGGTTAACCTTTCATGTGAGGAAGTCGTTCTAAGTTGTCGAATTCATAATCGGTGTTATTTTGAAATTCTGGTCTGCTTTCTCTTAGGAGGTTACTAAAATATTCGTCCCATTTTTGTAGAGATATTGACGATATTAAATCTTTCTTTTTTTCCCGTCTTATCGACTTTAGGATTTTTCTAACTTTCAGTGCATTTCCTGCCTCCTATATAAGTATTCAGTCGGGCGCAATTCTTATCCCATGTTTCATTTTTCCTTTGCGTTATCATTCTTCGCACCGCTGCTTGTGCCTCCTTGTATGTTATTTTGTCCTCAACTGTTTAACGAAAAGTCACTTCATAAAGATTATAATCTTTATGAAGTGGAAAGGCTAAAAACAAAATAAATAAATAAAGCAAATTAGGAAACAGTAGATTATGTTCTTTAAGTGTATTACATTACAAGCTTCGTGTAAAGATAAATAAAATGATGTTAAAATAATTTCTATGAATTCTAAATGACAATATTCCAATATTAATACAAAACAAAAGTTGGAAATGCCGTTTCTATGTGCATGTGAAAACTATCAAAATCCTATTAATCAACTTCTATGGGTGTGCAAGTTACGTGGACTTCACGATTAGATGTAATTTGTTCTGTATCAAGTTATATGTCAATATCGTCATATCCATAATAACAGTGCTAATTGTTAACACTAAATGTACATAATTAAAGTAAAATATAGTATTAAAAAATTTAAGTATACCTATAACGAATAAATAAACTACTCAAGAACTAATCAGTGAACGAACAAAACAGTTAAAAGTAAAAACTTTTTCTGTTATAGAAAATTAATTTACATGGGTTAGACACTATAAGGGTACATGCAGGTCTACATAAACGAGGGCATGAACAGTGTGTTTAAGATGATCGCCTCCATACAATCGTAAGAAATAGCCTATAATTTCGTAGATAATGCTTGTCGGATGTGGTTATTAACTGTCCGCACTATAGTTTCAACTAATTACCCATTCTGCAAACATACCCGCTAATATTATATTCTGCTTTAAAAATCCAACGTACGTTGATATTGCCAAGAGTTTCTGTACAATTTTCGTCTGGAACTGAGTTTACTGCAATTCCAATCTTCACCTTGGCCAATCGTCTTTCGACAGCGTATAAATCTGTATTAGAATTTCGACTGTTGAATCAAGTGGCAGAAATTTATCTGCTTTCTGCATAACGTGTTATATACGGTTAAAGGGGTTACAGCCAATTGTTTTGTCAGGAAAAGGAGTTGACGGTCGAAGCTTTCGGTGTTGTCGTCCAAGATTTATTCGTTTGTCACAGAAATTCTGTGGCAATCTTCCTGTGATGCAAAAAGAGACAAACGATTAGACTACGACATACTGCGATTGTGGAATAATGTGGAGGGCGGAATGTGGGTTCGAGTGATAAGATTGAGTGAGCGCGGTATGGCCAATCTCATGCGATTGTGGAATGATGTGGAGGGCGGAACGTCGGTTCGACTTTCTGTAGAAGATCCGCGGTATGGCTAATCTCATGCGATCGTGGAATAATGTGGAGGGCGGAATGTCGGTTCGACGTTCTGTAGAAGATAAGATTGAGGGCGGTATGGCCAATCTCAACCGAAAAAATATTTCTTCCTTTCTTTATTCTTAACCGATGAAGCCGTAAATCTGTGCTACTCGTACGTTGATTAGTAAAGCGTTGGTTTTCTCTACAGTGTTGTCACTAACTCTTAACTTTCGATTTGTTTTAACAGAATCTTTGAATTCCGTGACTGGAGAAAAATGTCAATAACAGAATTAACAGGGCAGTTTCTTTCGCGGCTTCGTCAACTAAAATGTTGCCTGAGATAGCGCAGTACATCCATGCAAAACAAATGTTTCAGTTAAAGACAGGGAGAGAAACTAAAATTTCCTTTGCAGTAGTTCTGTTCCACGTTTAATTAACGTCCTAAAAAAATAAGTGGCATAGGTGAGTCGATATATACATAATGTATCTGTTTCTGAGATTTCAGTTAAAATAGATCAATCACATACAGTTCGACTGATACTATTGAGAGAATACTGGCAGGAAAAAGCGCTGTGTTCCACCTAATACTATTGAACAGTCCATATGTGACCCAATTAAGACCAATCAGAGAATATCGAGCGGAATTCAGAATACCAGATATTATTCAGTGACAAGTTGCAAGAATCACGTTTTGTGTTAAAAGTCCCAACAGGAAATGGAAGTTCCAGTACGAGGACCATTGAACGACTGATGGTAAGGAATGATGCAGTAAAGGAGGTAAATGTAAGAACAATGATCTGAGATGATTCGCTGCACGGTGAAAAATTAAGTTCATGACGTAAGTATAATCAACGCTAATGTCGTAGTTCACGACGGAAGCATGATTAGGTCTTCATCTTGATATGGGCGAACATTTCAGATACGGGCGGGGCGACTGGAGAATGACAAAATGCTCTCTTCTGTACCGGATCCCAACGCCATGCTACAGATTGTATTGGATTTCTTCACCGCCTGGTAACTCACAAAGACATACGTGTGGGCCCATAATTCGTCTTCGATTATACTAATAGGCAATCAATATTTATTAAGAATATCTGTCTGGACCAAAAGATGTATAATCCAGCTTTTTGATCAGGTTAAGGCCTGTGGTGCACGAGTTATTCGAGTCAATGTATTGCTTCTGTGTCAAATTATTGCCAAAGATGGTGTTTAGGAAACATGGACTAGTTAATCTCTATAGACACTGCTTTATACAGAAAAAATACACTGCTGTTATTTGTGTAAGTAAAAGTTTAAGCCCACCGCTGAATGTCGGTTGTAAGAGTTTCTCTCACAGACTGATTTTGGAGCATAGAAGAAATAATTCTAAGTCATTACTTACAACCACTCTTTGACTAAGGACTATTCGTTGACCGCACTACTAAATAGTACTGGGATTAAAAGGGAACGCTAAAGAACTTTTGTATTGAGCTCTCTGGTGCTAAAAAAAATGGCATAGCCTATGAATACTTTACACAGAACGGACGCTGAAGAGCGGTAGCTTTCCAGTAGTGAAACGATATTGTTGGCTTTTATTTCTGGGAAGCAGAGAATATTGTAGTGGATCTTTAGTATTATGTTAATATTTAAAATGCGCTGAAACTGCTTTCTGAGGCAAAAATTTCATTAAAGGCAGAGTATCAACTACTTTCCCGGTACTTCTCCCTGAAGTAATCGTATTGCTACGACCGTCTACTGATCGTCGTATGGTACAGTGGAAAACAAAATACAAGACACCAATTACGTCATTAACCACCAGCTTTAATTATCACAATTAAACAGTTTGTAATTAACAAGACAGTCTCTTACAACAAATCAAATAAAAATTGTTTACACGCAATAAAAATGTTAACTGTTTTTTAATCACAATTGGATTACAATTGTCTCGCACAATTTTAAAACGCGTAACACTTCGCCACAACATTACGAACCGCACTAATAACCACTCGAACGCACAGAGTAATCGCCGATAATAACTCGCAACTCAAACTGAAAACTGAAGGTCGCCGAGTACTTGTATTTATACCCCGCCGAGGTTCCAGAATATTCGTTAATTGGCGTCTACTTGAAAACACTACGCATCAGCTCTACACTAACACGCAATTGATTGCGGCCTTAACTGAGTGCGCGGGGCTGGCGACGTCCAGAAATGTCTCGCCAGCGCAAGTTGAAATCACGTACGCTACAACATTCACCCGGATTCCTCTGGAACTTTCGATAAACACGTAGATTGTTCTCTAATGTCGTAACAGTATTATTTGTAAGAGTTTCTTATGTGATAATGTTCTTGTATGTAATTACAGATATCGTTTACGACCCGCTTTCATGTAGGATAACAGCAATTCTCTCTCTCTCTCTCTCTCTCTCAGAGTTGCAGATCACAATTTATTTGACAGCTGTTCACGTTTCCTGATCATCAGCCTTTCTCTTTGGTACACAATACGAATCACGATTTATCCTTTAAGCGGAGATTTAACGCCGAAATTAAAAAAAAGTGAACATTTTTACCCTTATTACAACTTCTGAGCACTTGGATAGCTAATTTTCTTCAAAATTCAATAATAAATGTGTTTGAAATTCTTTTAATCTTTATCCTGCAACAGTAAAATTACCCAATCATTCTTACACTTTATTACTGTACTACTAAACTTCGCACACTTTAAAAACTATTTTGTCTAGAAGAGTGAGGTTTGATTCGGATTGCATATATTACATTACATGTTGGCTCCCTTGAGAAGCCTCGCGTTTTGTGATATCTTTTTGTAGATTAAGGAATGTAAGGAAAATAATAGGCCTTCGTTTTTTGTTATCATTATTCTCTTGTATAGTAAAGATGCGGTCACAAAATTTTAACAGTTAGTTTTTTATTATTATTATTATGTTGTAAATATGTGAATGTAGAATAATTAAAACTGTTCAAGTAATATTTATTTTATTTAAACATTAACATCAGAATTTTTAATAAAAATTAGTGTTTTAGAAAAAAATTTAAAAATGATGTTCTAATGTACAGGTTGCTCAGATTCTAACCTAACTTTAAACAAATCCGGCTCAGTAAACTCAATTAAAAGTGACTGAAAAATTACAGAAAATTTCAGGCATATATCTTTAGCATGTTTCGAGATAATGGGACAGAAATATTTGCAATTTAACAATAGCAGTATATGGCATACAATCTCCACTGAGCCGTTGTATTCAAAACGATCACGTACTCTATAATTTTCCCTTCTGTTGCCTCTTATTTAATTATAAACTATTTGTACCAAAGTATGTGCTCAATTAAGTGGGGTCTTTCCTTTTTCAGTGCTGTAGGAACCTTCTATTACCTTCAACTTTCTTCTCTACCACCACACTTGGAGTCTTTCTATTTTCCCTCTCCTACCGTCAATGATTCGGTTCTGTACAAAGAAACGCTCCAAACGTGACTCTTTCGCAAATTCTTCTTCACCCTCAAGCTGGTATTCTTCGAAGTGAACAGGTTTTTACCGTCGTTGATCACACGTTTGAGCTGAATAATTCTACTCAATCGCTCCTTAAAACTCCGCTCATGAGTCGTGATTTTACTTCTTAGGCAGGTCGCAACTGGATCCGTTCAGTTCAGGCCGTACCAGAACGTCAGATTGCGACAGGCATCCGCTCACACACTGCATCCGCTCGTCTCAGAACAAAATGCCAGTTGAGCTCAGACCTACACTTTCCGGTTGAAGTGGTTTTGCTGAACTTTGTGGTCTGTAGAGTATATTGCTAGCGTTTGTGGTTGTAGTACTGGCACAAGTTCCAGAATGAGTAACAACAGTAGTTACCATTTATTATTAATAAATATCGTATATTATTTACCGACTACTTTTATTCAAATCCCCTGGTGTTTATTCCTAATCGATTCCTTCATTGTTATGTTATAATAATCTTTGTGACTTAATTCATAGAATAAAAGATATTGTTCCACCAAGGCGATTAGTTTTTCGTCTGCGCATTTTGCATTGATGCAATTCACTATCTGAAAATACCGAACCAAAACGTATGACACAATACTCGGTGGGGAACTTAGTGCGCATGACGCTTCCGAATCAGAACAAGATTGCTCGCAGAGCGAAAACTTTGACGAGTTCCGAGCGGAGACCCCTGTTCTGATCTGAGCGGAAACGGTGTGTAGAGTTTTATTTAAATACTTTCGAATTTTTATAATGTGAGCGGAGCGGATCCAATGTGCGACTTGCCTTTGAACAGCTGATTGTACTCGTGGTTTCTATGACCTTCGCGAACAATCCATAGGGTGCTTATTTGTACAGTATGACTGTTGTATTGACATTGAACATTTTGTCACCTATTTGCCCACCTCGCTGTGGATGACTCACTGACAAAACGCACGTAAGTACGTGTTCTATTAAGCACTCCCGTAATTGTGTGTGTCTGTGTGGAGGGAGTTGTTATTATAAATCATAAGATTATTACTGTCTTCATATAATTATATACACTTCAGATATAAAATTTGTGGTCATGCCTCGACTTGAAGTAGCTGTAACGATTTACCTGTCAATCGAATGGATAAATCCTTCCGAGTAAATCTTTTGACAAAACTGGATTTTTTGATTTAAGAAAGATATAATTTTGCACATTCAGTATCTAACAACAATGCACATTCTAACGTGAGATAACGGCCAGTAATAGTAACGATTAGCCTCAACGTAAAATTGCTTCATTGAACACGTTAAATTCACCGAGCGCCGAGAATTCCGCTCGGTAACACAAAACGAGACAAGAAAGAAACATTATTAGGCTACAAGTAACAAATGATAAAGGATTTAAATTAAACTAAAATTTCTGCAAGTCGAACACGAAAAGGACTACTGCAGAACGATAAGAATGTCGTAATTACTTTTATAATACATTTAAATTCTCCTCATTGACCATGATTACAAGAAAAAATAAATAAATCGTTTAAAACGTAAACATATAAATCTCTTATACCTTATTATGTGGTTAATATAATGTTTGATAAAAAATAATTAAATTCGTTTGCGCTTGAACACACACACACACACACACACACACACACACACACACACACACACACACACACACACACACACACACACACACACACACACACACACACACACACACACACACACACACACACACACACACACACACACACACAAGCCCGCGTGCCGCGTGCTTGGGGAGAGAACAAGGGAAAGAGATAGATAGATACATAGATAGATAGATAGATAGAGAAAGCGAGAGAGAGAGAGAGAGAGAGAGAGAGAGACAGACAGACACAAACAGAGACCGAGACACAGATAGATAGACAGACAGACAGATAGGAAGACAGAGACAGAGATAGACAGACAAAGAGAGACAAAGACTGACAGACAGACAGACAGATACAGAGACAGACAGAGACAGCAGCCTGACAGACAGAGACAGAGACAGAGACAGAGACAGAGACAGACAGAGACAGCAGCCTGACCTACAGAGACAGAGACAGAGACAGACAGAGAAAGACAGAGACATCAGCCTGACAGACAGAGACAGAGACAGAGACAGACAGACAGAGAAAGAGACAGAGACAGAGACAGAGACAGAGACAGAGACAGAGACAGAGACAGAGACAGAGAAAGACAGAGACAGCAGCCTGACAGACAGAGACAGAGACAGAGACAGAGACAGATACAGAGACAGAGACAGAGACAGAGACAGAGACAGACAGACAGAGAAAGACAGAGACAGAGACAGAGACAGAGACAGAGACAGAGAGAGACAGAGACAGAGACAGAGACAGAGACAGACGGACAGAGAAAGACAGAGACAGAGACAGAGACAGAGAAAGAGACAGAGACAGAGACAGACAGACAGAGAAAGACAGAGACAGCAGACTGACAGACAGAGACAGAGACAGAGACAGTGACAGATAGACCGACAGACAGAGACGGGCAGCCAGCCAGACAGATACAGAGACAGAGACAGTGACAGATAGACAGACAGACAGAGACCGGCAGTCAGCCAGACAGAGAGAGAGGCAGACACGGAGACAGAGACAGAGACAGACAGACAGACAGATAGACAGACGGACAAAGACAGATAGCTGGACGGAGTTTGTTACTTTATTTTATCACACTTCAGAAGCCGAGTTATATATTTTAATATTATTGCTGTCACAAAAGAATACTGTAAACTGGGTAGAAGTAAGAAGAAAAAGTCTAAAAGAAAATTCACGCAGCCGTGAAATTGCCATTCGGTCAGAAAAATGCCTGCGCGACAGTTGTAAAACAGAAAATATTCCCCTTTAAATTATATGGTGCTTTCTCAGCTCGTTCTTTAACATTTCTCTTTCACCACTTGATGAATTATCCAGTACTGAATATTTTCTATCAAAATTTACGACAACGTAAACCAAAACGTTACAATATTTTCTTTTAATATGTATCTCTGCCTCGTTCTTTTCTGGTTTATTCTCTCAGAGCGGAAAATCTTTACCTATAATGCATGTGATAAAATTTAACACAACCATTGTCAGGCTTTTCACCTGTAACTCAACAAAACAGTGTTTATCTTTGTATTTATCATAAAAAATCATTTCTTATTAAATACTTTGCCTTCACCGCATGCTGTAAAATGGTTGACACAACGAGACGCGTTAAACGTTCTAACCTGTTACTTCTTTTTGTGACGTGTTTCTTACGTCGTTCAACGTTTTCTTTTGTCGTTCAAAGGTTACGCGCAAAAATGTGTACTTATAATGTAAAGCAATGCAATTAGACAAAGCACTACCAGATGCGCTCAATGTTACCGTTCCATCGTTGTTGATTCTTTATTACAAAATAACGTTTACTCCATAAATGTGCATAATATTATTTTGGCGTTTAAATCGTTGTACTTATTATACGTTAATACAAATCACAGAATATTCGGTAATGTAGAACATAGAACGTGCTTGTAAGGTAATTTTATGTTAAATCAGTGTATGTAGACAATTAGCATTTGCTAAACGTTTAACTGTGGCTTGTAATTGAATAGCGTTATGGAAGTTGTTAGCGTGCAAAAACACATTTGCAATTTTGATGAGCACATATCTGATCTATTGAATTTGAAATACGTACATTTTGCATACGTGGCGCATAAGGTGACAGCTAAGTTGGGAACTCTGTCTGTCTCTGTATCTCACTGTCAGTTTTATTTTTCTCAGTACCAAAACTTTCTCGCATTCTGCGATGATCCTCAGCCGGGAATGAGCACAGCGTCTGACATTGCGCTCTGTCCACATTTTCCATATACAAAAGTTAAACCCATAAAAATGGAACAGAAGTCTTCTTCTTTTTTTTTCATTCTTCTTCCCCTCCTCAACCAGGAGGCTGATGGGCTCGCAATGTATTCCTTTCCATACACAGTCTCTTGATCTATCATAAGCCTGTCACAAGCGTCATTTTTCTTTCAATTTTCTTATCATACAATCGGCGTGTTAGCGAGCATAATACACATTATGTTACTGCCGTTACAACGGTGCGAGGTAAATAACAAGCTTAGCCTTCGTGACACTTGTCACGTATTCGCCGAGTCAGCAGGCAGACGAAGACTTTCCAGAGCCGCTAGCAAAACAATCTGACTCTTGCAAATTGTGCATGTTGCCCGATTACTCCCTAATAATCTGGTTCCTTCTCGTTAGCATTACGTTACACAGGTAACCTTGCCGGGGTACGCAAACCCGTCTGTGGGCAACGGCGAAAATTTCGCGAATCAGTACCATACCAGTGACTGCAGTGAGTTGTGAGCGACATAGTGTCGCACGGTTATAGTTAGCGACACAGAGCGCGCCGCCATTATTTTCACGAAAGAAATCAATCCTTATTGAGGGAACTAGTGAATTATTTATCTTAGTAATTTTTATTATTTATTGTGTATAATGAACTATGTACGATAATAATGTATGAACAGTATAAACTATTGGAATACGCGTCAGATCGTTTTAGGGAGATGTTAATAACAATTGTGATAATAGATTTCTCTGGAGTTAAAGCATTTATTCCTTTATTTGAAGGTCACGATCTACCGCAATCCTTGTTTTATATTAGAAGTAATGTCATTTTTTAACAGTCAAACATGGATTTATAACCCGGTGTATGCTTTGACACCCAGTGTAAGCATTTAATCCGGGATTAAATGTAATTTACAGTATTTTTCTGACGACAACTTCAATCGGTTTATCACGAAATTAATAAGGACTAATTAACATAACAGTTAGCAACAAAATGACTTAAATAAACACGAGGTGAAAAGTTTAGCCGCTCCAGTAGTCGTTTAGGTCAGAGATTCATTTATTGGTGGGTCCCGAGGAAGTATTTATTGGGTCGCACATTCTCGTAGCGAACAGGCCAGTGGTTCTAAAACAAATTGGGTACTGTGTGTAATAAAAATTCCAGACTGGCTTAGAAATGTATACAATATAATAACCTTTTGTATTATATCATCGCTCTGCTCTTAATCATGATAATTAATGCTACTTTCCGGTTAGCTATTGAGAAGCCATTTAAACACATTACTCTATTTTGAAAGTTTAACTACAGTAACAGGAAAGCTAAGAGAAGAGTAATTTTGGTAGCTGTTATTCCTGTTTTATAACTGGTGTTGTAAATAAATACAAGTATAACGAATTTTGCGTATCATTAGACGTGAACTGACGTTTCGGACGCAGAGATGAAATTCTTCATACTCTTATGCAAATCATGTTTGTGTGAAGAAAGACTTACATCTTTTAATCAAGTAAGAAATGTGCAGAAATACGGCAGACGTTATGTTCGCTCAGATCTATGACTTAAGTCGTCAGTTAAAAAATTAAATAATATGTCAATAAAAATAGCAGACTCAGAGATTGAAAATAAAAAATTTATTATGATGTAAAAGAGGGTCTTAAAGAAATGAATAGAACTTTGTTTTGTAATACCTACCTGGCAAAGGAATGGATCCCAATCCCTTCTCCTCTTTCCGTTAAATGCTACCGCACAGATTTAAAGTAATTTAAATTTCTCTTGCTCTGTGACACGATTTAAATCAATGTACATTAAACAGCACAGGCATACCTGTGACGAAAGATGGTTTACTCAACAGTCATAACCACATAAGATTAACAAAACGTCGCTAAGTGTCCGACAAGCTCCCGACTGTCGATAATACACTATGACCATACAACAAATGACTGTTGGGTGACATACGGTAGCCCTAAGATGTGTGTGTTCGCTCGCTCGCGCTGTAATAAGATACTGATGCGTAAACAAATGCATACAATGGTTCTTTACATTTTTGTGCAAGTACGTAAGAAAACCAAATCTACACGATTAATGTTTTAACGTCTGGCAGTTTCTAGTCTCTGTTATGACTTTGGGTGGTTTGTAGACAGATGGCGGCAGACGGAGAGTTAATGATAGAGCGGTTTCACAGAGGTACAGTATGCGTTGTATTGAGGACTGTTTATCAAAGATGTTACTCTAAAACTACTTAAATACTCTTAATGTTTGTTGCGTGTAGGATAGTATTGTAACACGAGTCTGCAGCAAAAGAGTTTTACGGAAGTGACAATAAGACAGTTTGCGTATTCTTCGATTACTCATATATTTAATATTAATCGTACTGTTCTAAGATCAAAGGCCACACGATCGTCCTAACAATATACAGAATTAACCAGTGTACAGACGGAGCCAGCGTCCATTCAATTGTGTAAACAGATTGTTGTTTGTATTGTCCCAGCACTGTCAACCGCACGTCAAGTGTTGTATAACGCGAACATTAAGTGTTAACTGTTTTATAACCGTAATATAGGAAACCAATTGACTTTTCTGGTTATTATTGTTTATTGTAAACAGTGCTTAGATGATCAGTGTGCTTGCGAAAAGTGATGAATATTGTAAAAGCTCTCAGTAAAACAGAATATCTTAAAAATTATGCTGTTGACCTATACTTTGGTAGGGAGTAGTCAAGAAGGTAAAGGATTTTTGCTATTTTGGATCAATACAGACAGAATCAAGACATCATATAAAGGAGCTAACAGGCTAATGTGTGTGTTTGAGAAATTTTAAAATATATGTTTGTCGAATGTTGCAGGCATTATGGGAAACATTCAGTTCATATAATTGTAAATATTTGTAAACATCAGCTAGACTAAATAGATACTAATTTCTGCATCAGAAAGGAGAAGAAATATATATAATTTATGCATAGGGGGTAATTCGTTTGAGGAAAATTAATAAGTTCAGGTACCTGGGTAACAAGATAGACACGGTGTGAAAAAGTATTTAAGACTTTTTAACTGCAAATTAGACACAAAAGCATACTGTAAGTTATTTGTAATCACCTAGTAATGTACTATAAATATATATATATATATATATATATATATATATATATAAGATTGTGCGAAAACAATAAAAAGTGTAAATACAGTGCAAATAAATGTAAATAAAACTTATAATAATTAAGATAGAGAAAAGTGGTTAACACACAGTTGTACATATAAAAATTACCGAGCAGATGAATATCGGGTAATTTGCAAAAGACTTCGCATGTTGCGAAGACCAGTGATATAAGTGTGTAAATAATCGTGTTTATAAAGGGACGCTACGACAGACTGATTCATGCAGAGAATTGTCGAGACATGATTTTTACGTCCAAGAGTATAAATACGCGAGACACACCAGCTTTTTTCTCTTTCTCGTTCAACCACAGCGGCAGCCGGAGGCTATGGCCGACAACTTCATCACTTTCGTGAGATCACCGCTCAGCCAGAGGCTATTACTGGAGACGAGGGAGCATCCAACTACATAGTATAGATTCCAGCCGTACGGTACGAGTCATCGGACTACCGAGAGGATCCAAAGGATGGGGAGCGGACTCCAGGATTACACCGACTATGGAGGATCAACCACGATCAAGGACTCAAGAGGATACGCTGAGGAATTACCACCACGATTAAGGTGAAATAAATCCATGTACTCGTCAAAAACAAAAGACTCAAAGACAATAAAACAATGTAAAAGAAATACAATATAATTTCAAAAAGTGAAATTAATAATTTTTAAATGTAACTGTTTATTGTATAGTAATTTATAGTAATATTTGAATTTATGAAAGTATATTTTTGAAATGATAATTTAACGAGGATATTTTAATTAATTTTGAAAGTAAATAGTAATTTTTTTAAAGTAATTAATATGTCATAAATAAGAGATGCATTTGCAATAATAATAATTTAAAAAGAAAAATTAGAGAATTTAATAAGAATTAAAGAAATTGAGCAAGTCGAGAGCAATATTATATCATAATCAATGTATTTGTAGTTATAAGTTTGTATTTTATGTTTCTACGCTTAGTATGAGATATTATTTGTATCTTATTAACAAGTATGTGTACTACAAATACACACATGCAAATACTAATAAAGTTTTTAACTCGCAATATTTTTGAAATTTTTAATTAGTAAATGTTTGAAAGATTCTAAACAATTCACGTTGTTATTAGTATTACGATTACACCCGTTGTAAATTTATAATGTAAGTATCGTTGCAAATTAATTGTGCTGCCAAACGTGTGGCACGTTAACGATATAGACAAATCGTTATAATATATATATAAAACATTTGAGATGTTATTCAATTTGTTTCTTCTGCAAGTAGTGTAATTTCGTATTTTCTTTTTAACACCCGACGAACGTTTCACAGAAATTATTCTGTATCTTCAGAGGTTTGCTAGAATTGTAATTGAATGTTTCGCGTACAATCTGAAGATAATTCTGTTAATGAATTCATTAAAAAAAAAAAAACTCTGAAGATACTGATATATTCAATGAAACAATAATAATACAATACAACTATTTGCAGAAGTGATTATCATTTGATAATGTGTGTATACATATGTGTGTTTGTGTGTGTGTGTAGAGAGAGAGAGAGAGAGAGAGTGAGAGAATGTATCTGTGACCAAGTTTCTAATTTCTAAACCTATTCCAAAGTTAATTGGAAACATTTTGTATAAGAGATAAACCTATATTACAAACGTACTTTGGAAATACTTCATTGGAGATGAAATGTATATATTAGGAAACCCTTAATATACAGATAACAGACTTATTAAAACACAAATTAAATAAAATTGAAAAGCTTAATTACTTAACACTTCGTGTATTTTTTAATATAATTTGAGATGTTATTCAATTTGTTTCTTCTGCAAGTAGTGTAATTTCGTATTTTCTGTTTAACACCTGACCCACGTTTCACTGAAAAATATCAGTATCATCAGAGGTTTATAAGTAAATTAATTACAATCGAAATAATTCTGTTAATACAAAAATTAACGAATAATCGAATTTGTATGGATAATGCAAAATAACTGATTAAATACGCCCCTGCAGTAAATACAAAAAAAGTAGTTATATAAGTTCCTCTTAAGATACCATAAATTTATAGAATAGAAAATTGGAATTTCATATATTTCTAAAATCCCGTAAATAGCACAGTCAAAATCTTGTGGTTAACGCTGACGCTTTAAGGTTCATTTCCTAACGAACCCCGCAACGACCACACACGACTGTTATGACAATGCACGTAAATTACAAAACGTAGTCACGATGTGCTCGGTGCAGTTAACCAAATCATTTGTTATTAACGATGAAACGTTTCGAGGTCACCAGGACAGCCCAATACCCAACACATCCGTGCTAGTAAGGGTAAAGCGATGAGGGTATCTGTTCACGCGTTGTTGGCGTACTCTGCGCGCATCCGTAGCCAATATATGGTAAGCCGCATAATTCAATTTGCTACAGTGGATTTTGACCACAGTAAAGCTGTATAGCTGTCCATCGTAGTCAATATCCAACTATTACAGCTTTTGCCTAGATTTACTATCATTAGGTTGTTAGATTCCAAGCTACAGAAACGAGGCACCACGCACTTTATAAACATTTGTGTTGTAAAACCAATTATACAATTTTTATTCATCAATCAAATATTTACTAAAACCTGAATAAATATAATAAAAAAAACTTTTCTACGGACGGATTACTTTCTATGGAAATGTTCAAAGAATGAATCCTGACAGAATAACAGGGAAGCTTTTTAACTACTTCAGGAAGCTCAAAATGTCCGATACATGGTTCAAAGAAGCAGAAAAAGACATATAAAAACTCCAGATTTCTTAATAAGACATTGAAGAATGCTTATCATTCAAAACTTAATAAAAAATGCCCAAGGTTTTTAGGAAAAACCTAAGAAGAAAACAGACAGGCAGGTGCCGTCTGGACTGACGAAAGGAAGCAGAGACATCGATCAAGAATGAAAATCGTTCGATAAAAAAATAAAAAAATTATCATTTGTCAAATTACAATAAAGTCTTGAACAGAATTAAAGATAAGTTATCAAATAACGCAGCTCTAATGATACCTGCCGATAAGTCAAATTGTAACTCTAATTCAGATTTTCAGAGCAAGGTCGAAGATTACATTCGACAGAATAATATTGAAAATGTTTCAGATAATACTAAAAATTACAATTCTGAAATAAAAGAATTCCTTAATAATAACTGCATCATTCCTCCTGAAATAAATAAATATCTGTTTAATACCCATGCCAAGCCTCCCATCCTTCAACCGTTAATCAAAACCCACAAACCCAACCACCCAATAATACCTGTCATTAACGCCATCCCATCTCCTTCATATAAACTGGCCAAATATTTAAGCAACATATTAAAGAAAAACATAGAACTTACAAATCAACATACCATAAAAAATTTCGTTGATTTAATAAATAAAATAACATCGCTACGAATAAACGACACGTACATGATGGTATCTTTCGATGTTGACAACATGTATGGTAACATACCACGTACAGATGCGTTCCTAGTTTTAGAAAGAAAAATACGTGAGTCGAAACGTTTCAGTGAAGACGAAATCGGTAATATCATAAAACTGACCAAAATAATTATCAAGTTATTTTCAACACAATAACAACACATACTACAATCAACATGGCCTCCCCATGGGAGATGTGATGTCCGCGTTGTTAGCAGAGCTGTTTATGGAAGATTATGAACAGAAATATATACTCTCAGAAAACAATAACATTGTTTTTTATGGCCGATACGTGGATGATTCCATTGTCATAATCAAGGGTACAGCGGAAGATATTAATTCATTTTTGAAATATCTGAATTCCTGCCACTCAAAAATTGAATTCAAACACGAAATTGAAAATAACAATACAATAAACTTCCTAGGTATTACTTTCACCAAAACAATTGAGGAAATAAAAACAGGAATACACCGAAATCCCACACAGACAGATTTGGTTATCCCTTATGACTCAAACCATCCTTATAGATACAAACTGGCAGCCTTTCGAAGCATGGTTTTCCGCCTACTTAATTATAAACTGGACAAAACAGAATACATAATAGAAATAGACAACAATAAAAACAATAGCCAGAAATAATGGATATAACCAATACTTAATAGATAATTTAATAACAAGGATGAAAATTAAAAACAATAGACCTACAACTAACAACTGCTCAGAATCCATTAGCAATAGAACAAAAACAAACTTCCTTTCACTGCACTACACAGACGAAAATTCCTTAAAAATAGGAAACATTTTCAAAAAATTTGGCTTCAATCCAGCCTACAAAATTAAAAGGCACAACTTAAACAAGAAAACACAAGTTACGCCAAAAGAAGAAGCCAAAGCCATTTATGTTATTAGTGTAATTGTAGTGCAGGGGAAGAAGTTTGCAACAAAAAGTACATCGGCTATACCGACCGCACCTTTCGTAAAAGGTTCAATGAACATGCTGCCAGAAATCACCGTAAACCTTCGTCAGTTGTGGCGCAACACCTAAAAAGCCACCCACAACACAACATAAATTTCAACACCTCCAGAAGTATTAAGGTATAGCTCGAACAAAGAAGCATCAAAAATATACGAGCAATACCATATTTACAAATACAAACGAAGAGCCGGTGAAAAAACACTGCTTAACAGAAAAGAGGATTATAAGGATTTAGTTACATTTAAAATATTATATTACCTCGACGAGTACGCACAAAGGTCAAGCATCGGGTAGTTTATCGTTAGTCGGCTTTCGTATGACGTGCTGGAAGCAAGTGCTGGCCAGCTTCGATTTTCAAATCGTCCGTTTGGATTCAGTTTTCGTTTTAATATTAACGTTATTTTTTAAATTTAAAAACAAATTTTTTAAGTGTTGTGTTTTATGTTGCATATTATATGTACCTGTGTCGATGACGCTCATCTAAGTGGAAATTTTCTATAAATGTTTTTTTATAAAATAATGTTATGTAGTAAGTTTACTAAATGATCCAATTGAAGATGGAACACAACTGTTCCGAAATGCATCTTGGGTAAAAAACTAAAAAATCGCCGACTGGAATAACTAGAGGTGTACTTGTAAGTACTAAAAATTCTTTATACAATTTTTTAGCCTTAACATTGTCCAACACATAGCAATGTAACAACAATAGATGTTACCTTATTAACACTGTCGCACTAAGTAATAAAGAATAATCAGTTACAGTAAACCGCAAGTTACAATAACAAACACTCCGAAACGCATTCCAATACTCTATCACAAACTAACCTATCTGGTTTGGAATTGGTGCGTTTATACCGCCTGAGTGGAGTAATTTTCTGGAAGTCGGTAGAATAATCGACATAAGTCTGGAATGCGTGTCTGGAAAAATCGAGAGTGTTACGTAATCACAACGGTTGCGAAATGTCACGAAGTTATGTTCAACGTAGCATATATAGTAGTTCTGTATAGTGTCCAACAGTGGCAGTTTCTGTATCTGCCTGCTTCAGGGTTAGATGTTACTGTGAAGACGATCCGAGCTTGTGGCAAGTCAGAAGTCCAGTAAAAATAGCAAAATATGATTGATCCTCTCCAAAGTAGAAATTATTTTGTGATTATCTTGCTCACTAAATTTACACCGTAATTCTTGCAGCTGATAATTTGGTGTGAAACATGCCACAATTTTGAGCAGGTTTTGGCTTGAAATAGGCCTTATGATTATGTCTATCGTAAAGCTAGTTGACGAGCCCACAACTGCAAGCCTTATGCCGACACGTTTTAAAAATGTTTTGTAAACAAAGATTTTCATTCTAATTGATAACGGTGAATTTCGTTCTGCCATGTTTGTGTATTTAATGCTTAGCTGTTTCATTTTGTTTCTATATTCTGCTTCCAAGTGAGTAGACAGTCCAAGTGCACAAACATGGGTACTTTACGGTTTCTTGTTATGGGGTGGCTAGCTGTTTAATGTAACCGCAGGACAGATTTATCTATTTAGCGTAAATGCACGTGCCTTCATTTTGTTTCATTCACTTTAGCGCGTTTTTTACGTAGCCAGATTTGCATCTTTGTAAGGTAAGTATGAAGACCATATTCAGCGACTATGTATTCAGTGTGAGATGATACATAGCTGTTGTCGGACTATCTGCGGTTTAATCAACTAACAAGTAAATGAGTAGGCCAAATTACCCAGACTGATAAATAAGTAATTATCAAAATTAACTAAGTCACTAACAGTCACTTAACATCACGCTGTAGGAACGCCAAACCGTGACACGCATTGTGTTTTCGCGGTAGACTTTGTTCATGTTGAACAGAAAATTCAGTTATTTAATGACTCCATAGTTTCCCACATCACCTTCATATACATACTGTACTGCTGTAAAATGCAACAGTACATAAACCTTACTAAAATAATATAAATTTATAAAAACGTAACTTCATTGTTATTTTTAAAAATCGTTATATTTGTTATATTTAAAAAAAGCAAAACTTCATTGAGTTTGAGGTTGGTTGAGTTTGAAGTAACTGTTTGAAACTAAATAGTTTATAATATTTCAAATTAAACTAATGTTGATGGAATTTTGTATTAATTTAAAGAAATTTTGTTGAGACAATGTGTTTGTTGGTAAAAACATAATTTATCTCTGGTATTTACCTTGAGATCCAGAGTCTATATACTCATGCTTAATAAATAGAGTTCTAGTTTCACTAAGCATACTTAATTAAAAGTACCAGCACAATATACAGGTATGTACACACAGAGAAGATAGGAAATGCCTGCAAGACTTCGTTACTCATCCTGATCATAAAATAATTTTTTCGGAAAGAGGGGCATCCTTAAATTCATTTATAAAGATTGGAGATCTATTAGAGGTTATGTGACTATCAACAAAATCTTGATTACCCGTTAGGGATACAACAGTTGTTAGAGGAAAATTTATTTCATGAGAACACTTCACGTTAGTTCCTACTATGTGTAGAAGCCAATACGTAAATTTGTACGTACATTCAAATTGAGAATAATAATCAAACCATACACAAACAGCAGTATCTTGAGTTTATAAATACAGCTACTTGTCTAAATTTTTCTAATGTTAAAGAAAATGCGAACAATTGCGAGTTTTTAATGTTTATTTTGTTTAGCTCCCGTTGGTATGTACATTATGTAGGCCTACCAACCTATACAGATACCAATAGCGCCACACAGATGTCAACACACACACATACTCTCAGAGTTTGTGCATATAAGTTTAGACACACATACAAATATAACTGTAATATCTTCTAAATACGACTACAGTAATAAACGAAATGTAAATTCCTTTATCAAACCTCACACAGAAAATATAACATAAGTGTAAATTTATTCTGGAACTCACCGCCGAATTTAGGTACCTACCCTTTGAGGGATTCTGTATTTAATTTCTGATTCGTATGAAGATAGGGTTAAAAGTGATACATGTGGTGGCAGAAAAGTTCCTTATGCCCCCCTAAAGCAATAGGCCTGCTATAAAACTAACCCTTAAAAAGTCCTAGCGTACAGTTTTACAGCGTCTACTGTACCTGTAAGTATCCCCTCTGTACTGATAATTTTTGGAACAGAAGATCTATCTTCTTATACATTGAGCCGATAATTCCATTAACACATGCACAAGCCTACAGACACACGCACCATCCTTTCTCTCTCTCTTTTCCTCTCCCTCTTTCTCACTCTCTCTCTGCCTCCTCCCTCTTTCTCTCTCTCACTCTCCCCTCCTTTACTGTGTCTCTCTATAAGGTACTCTGTACCGTCTTTCACCCTGTCCTACCTCCCAACATCACTATAATTTGGTACAGGGAAACTTATATTTCAATTGTGGCTCATTTGCTTATTTAATGGTGTGCGATACACTAGACGTTTTAGTGCATTGTTATTCTCATTCACAATTTACAGTGGACTTCTTGGATAGTTTCTCAAGTTGCTCTGCTTATTTGACTCGAGTATGTTTACTCTATAGTTGTGTTTATTAACATAATACAAATTTGTACCTGAGAAACGACTATTACATGTTTAATTCACAAACGTTTCCTATAAAATCCTTAACTCTAACTAATTAAAGTAGTATCTGTAATAAAAATACGGAAATGAAGAAATTAAAGCGAATAACACAAATTACGTGTGAAAGTAAAAGGTAAATATTGTGTGTGTGTCTTAACCGCGAGCGTGGAAATTGCGAACTATTAATTAATTGTGTAACTGCTTAATCTGGAAACGATCATTGTGGGGCATAAGTGTCAGGTGAAGAGAAAGTTGTGACATACCTTTCTTGGTTTAACTTTTATTGCACCGTAATTTCTCACCCGAGAAATTCATTCCCGTCTCACACTTATCACTTTTAGCCATAAGAAACTTGTGGAGAGCTTTAAAGTCGCTATATTCGTTACACAATTTCCGTAACGTCAACTGGTCCCTAATTATACTCCTCCAATACTCAGTAGTTCTCGTGTACTCAGCAGTTCACATTTTGTATCTGTTTTTATCGTGGAACGGCATGAATTCAACAACTGTTAAATTATTAACTCATTCGTGTAATGTTGCAAAGGTGCAAGAATTAGTAATCACTTGCGTAACGAAACCCAGACCAAGTCGATAGGGTTAGAATGCTAAACGAGAGGAGACGTATGCTGAGCAATGCCTTCGCCCCACAGGGTAGCAGGCAGCTTCGGTTTCTCACAACTGTTACTGACGCCTGCTAATTGAACCACTTCATTTCGTTCCTGCGCATGTTACGATTTATGTCTGTGGAAAAAACTTTGACTAAAATTTAAATTTATCGCCCTTTGTTCCGCACATTTTATTGAAATTACTCACACCCAGGAATTTTATGAAAACTTTTATTCTTACGAGACCCGTGACAGTACATCTGTAACTTACCATGATTACGGGCACGAAATTTTCAATTTTTCGTTCACAGTATTTAATTTAAAGACTGCCTTCAGCAGCCTTCATATATGTGTTTAATTTTTGAGGGGTATGAAGATGGCCATTTTACTTCTCCTCATTTTTGTCCTAATGCATTAAATTATTATACATCCTTGCTAGCTTGTTGGTTTTCTTTGTTATTTTTAGCTTGCTCTTTCTTTGGTATTGTTTCCGGAAGCAAGCGGCGTATCTATGATTTGGTCTGGGAAGGGGGCGGTCGAGTCGGCTTCAAACAAAAGAAAAAACAAATGAAACTAATCAATATTACTATCTTTAAAGTGGTTGAACAACGTGTGATAATATCTTGAAATCAATCCCATTAAAATAAACGTTAATAACACAATAAAAATACTCGTTAATAAAACATTGTTTAGAAGATACTTATTGACTGAATTCATTTTTCTATATTTCATATTTCAAACGTATACGCAAATGCTGTGTAATAAACCTGTTTGTATACACAGCCTTCTATTTAAAAAACAGTTACTATTATATCAGCGCACACAGCAGAAAAAATAATAAAACAATCTAAAAACTAAGGAATTAACAAAATTTGTCAACGTTTTTCGACCCTTTGGGGGTCCGGCCCCGTTCGTCTCCTCAGTAAATACGCCCGTGCCACTTAAGGAAACTTTATGTCGCCACTTTCATTTTGCCACTTCACTTTCGTCTTGTCATTAATCTTCACAAGTTGTCGCTCGATACATTCAATTTATACAATTTCAGTCCGGTTTTAGTAAATGGAATAAAATTAATTAGACGATTATTTACGTCCTGTTTCTTTCTTCGTTTAAAATTGTCTCCGTAATGCAAACATCTAAAATACTGCTACGTTTCGAAGTCTGTTAAGTCTCACACAAAGTAAATAGTGTTATGTAGCGCTCAAGAATAGGTTTTTATATTGTATTCGTTATTTACCTTGCGTCAGTACGGTACAACGCTGACCTGACACTCTACTTAACGTAACGAGAACCGCCCATTACTCTAACCCCTGCCGTTTCGCGTACATTCAAGCTCCATATGTACATTCTCGTCCAAATGTTGCGTTCAACTGACTAAATTCGCACTCTAGAGAAATATTGTGGTACCTTTAGAACCGTGTCGTTCAGATTTACCTATATTTAA
The DNA here is from genome assembly GCA_034769895.1 of Magicicada septendecula. NCBI lineage: Eukaryota > Metazoa > Arthropoda > Insecta > Hemiptera > Cicadidae > Magicicada > Magicicada septendecula. The sequence continues at coordinate 304,678,998 of CM068376.1, read as the reverse complement.
GCACTAACAGACCAATGTTCATAAATCATATTATACACGCAGAAATTTCTTTCTGGTTTTGTAGACAGACTATTCGTCGATATGTTTGGAATGTCATATTCTTCAGCAGGCCGTGTGATAATGGGGTGTAAAAAGGGCAGTCGTTCGGGGCCTATGGTTGGGGGAAAATTACAAATATTTATATTAAAAACAAAATTACTTTATATTGTTGTCTTGATTATTCATCTCTTCTTTCACAGCACTAACACTTAACTAAAAATGAACTTTTTTCATGTGAAAAACTTACTATTTTATTGTACGCGTTTCGGCTTAGTATCCTCCTTCTTCAGCTTTGGTAACAGCTGTTACCAAAGCTGAAGAAGGCGGATACTAAGCCGAAACGCGTACAATAAAATAGTAAGTTTTTCACATGAAAAAAGTTCATTTTTAGTTAAGTGTTACTTTATATATATTACATTCACATATGGTCAGATTTTTCTAGTGTACATATTTTTATGTTATATTAAAGATAACAAAATTTTATTAAGAATATATTTTTGTAAAAAGGTTGGTTATTATTATTAATAATAATAACCAAAACCAAAATATTAATTTATTTATTTCAGAATTTCTGGCGGTAGTGGCAACTAGCTACCTGCTTACAGAAAACACCCCTGCTAAACACCGAAATTATTAAATCTACTTCTTTGCAGACTACTTTTTACCGTTGTCGTTTTTTACCGGAGGAGACTTCTACCGTCTATCGTTTTTTATAATTTCTCCAAGAAGATTTTTATATAATAACCTGACATACAGTGACGGTCAGAATTGCGAGGAAACCTCTTACCCGAGTCCGATGTTCTTGGTAATAAACGTACCAAGAACATAGATGTGCCTAGAGCTCCAAAATCATCTAACTATGCAAACTGTGAACAATTATGTATCGTATCGTAATAAACAAAATAGAAATTTGCTACCTTCTCCTGAGCTTTGCTTATAAATTGAAAAGTTATACATGTTACATGTTACATGTGATACATGTTAGGTTTACTACTTGCGAAATAAAAAAAACACCACGAAAGACCTTAAAATTTGCCAAAAGTGAATGAATGTAGGTCTTAGCAACTTACGAGTTTCCAGACTAATTAACCTGGAACAATATTTCAGATTATACGAGTCAGGCTAGAAAGTTTAAAGACGGTTTAGATTGTTATGTATAGAGAAGAATCTTACAGCGAATTACGTAACACTTTATTCTTTTGTGGTAAGTAGTATTGTATTTTTTTAAATTAAACTTTTCTAATTAACGAAGCGAGGTTTCCTGTTATGCAGTAAAAACACTACACACGTATGCTTCACTGTGTACAAAAATATTTCTAATCATGAATTTTCTTTTCACCCAGCACATAAATAGTAATAAATCTTCTAATTCAAGAAGCAACGCAATATAATAACTTAAAGCAAAATGTAATCAACTTTAGTATTAATTCAGTTCAGTACTTATTTATAAATCAAGTTCAAAGATAAAAACGGAAGACAGTTTTTGTTGACGAACTTATTGGCCTAAACGTCGACCTCAACCCATGTGAGGTGCACATAGATAGCTTATACACGTTCCATTATTGGATTAGTCAACACTAATTTAAAATTTTAACTTAACAAATTTCAGTTTTAGTATGAAGTGAAGTCGAGAAATTATGGGAAGCCTTGATTTTCGTCGTGAAACGACAAATTAATACAGGATGCAGTAACTCTTTCAAATGATTGTTTATAAATATTAAATCTTAATAATCTTAAAACTATCCTATTCGACAGTTGTTATACAATTTAGATTAGTCCAATAACCATTTTTTTAAATTAAAAGCTTGTGCAATAACAAAGTGGTTTTAAAACCTGTGAAATCGAAATCGATTAGGTATTTCTTGTTGTCACTCGGAATGGATTACAACGCGCCTTAACGCACTAAAGCTGAGATTACAGTTTTCGACTTAAACAATTCATGTTGACGTCTTATTTTCTTCTGTCAGTTCGAGCCTTGGACATTGTTGTAGGTTCAACGTCAGAAAAGTAAAACTACTAAGATGGAGGTAGTCCAGGAGGTTTTATCAAATGACGTTCACTACGGTGTAGGGATGTTTAAAAACGGAAAGATTCTATGCAAAGCAGTGTACATTTCAAGGATTTTCTTAAATGTCCTATGAAATCAGGAAAGGCTTACTTAAGTTGTCAAAGATTACTGTGTTCACTGGTTAATATTTTCATTGGTCAACCGTTTCTTAAGATCAAATTATAAAAGACGATTTTTAATACGCTACCTGTTTTCGTCTGTTTGCAACTGTACTAATAAGGCACAGTTAATACATAAAAATATTGTTACAGATCTCATGATAGGCAACGATACTGAACAGGCAGTTCAGTATCACAGAAACGCTGCGCGCGCGTTTGTCTATGTTTTTGTTAGAGTATGCATGTTACTTTCTTGACTTCTCTTGATTGCGTTGCATTTTTCAAAGTCATTGTTATTACACAAGCGTGTTTAAAGTGGGGTGGCGTAAGAAGAAATTTAGAATGAAATGCAAAGGAAAAGCCTGAATGAGCCTGTTTGGTCAGAAAATGCCAACGCGGCACCCATAAAAGAGTCAGATTTAAATTTCTCTTTAAATTTTGTGCCTTGCTCAGTTTGTAAATTAACATTTTCTTTCACCACCTGATGACTTATTCTGCTTTGAATGTTTTCAATAAAACTTTACGACAGTCGTAAACCAGAATATTACAATCTTGTGTTTAATGTAGGCTGTTCTTACAGTGCCTCGTTATTAACTGGTTTGCTCTGTCGCAGAATGAACGCCTACTTCATTTCCCTAGTTAGTGCATTCCTGCTTCATACTCTACCAGAAGTCTGTTACAATTTGCTACACTTAAGCTTCCGTCTTTTAGCAAAGTTTTGGCACCCGTCGGCGTCGCTTTATTGTCAGACATCCAAGTACTCTTCCTATGCTTCACGCAGTTATAATCCGTGACTAGGCGCTTTATATCAAATCGAGGCGAAATAATGTTGTTTGTTACGAACGGATAAGAATTTTCCTCTACCAATTTTCTACGGCGTTCTTGAAGACCACATGAAGGTCCCACGTATGGGATGAGAAATTGCTCCTGATAGCAAATAATTATGCCACCGGTGGGCAATAATAAAGGATGTCAGAGGAAACCACTGCATTAAATATTCTCAGCATATTTAAAGATTAGATTAGCAGGCGATCAGTCTGCATCTATGGTAGTTACCGTGTTGCTTAATGGGACTGAACATGGTAGAAGGCAGGAATATTAAACGTGGCAATGTAAGCGTAGTGTAATAATCTGAGGCCTATAAGCATAGTGTAATAAAATAGCTAAAGTGAACATGTTATATTTAGATTTAATTTCATAGCATTACTAAAATCATGAGTAGGCCTATTTATAGCTAAATCTAAATTATGGTCTGTGCGCACTTAGTACTACACGTTTAAGTTGAAGAAATTAATGAATTAGTGTTAGGCCTAGGGAATCAATTTTGTTCGAATTATTGAATTCGTATCATATAAATGAGTTAATTATTATATGTCTTAAATAATATAACAGTATTTTACATAATAAACTTTTAATTTGCAAAAAGTGAAGAATTATAAAACTGCTGTTAACTGGCAATTAAAAATGTCGCGATTTGATTATTGAAATACATAAATTAAGAGATCGTCTAGTCGACCTCAGAATATGAGCTGGTTCCAGTGTTGCCACGTTTAATATTCCGGCCTTCTGCTAGAGCCAGCCATGGACTGAATACAGCGAGTGTGGAAAATCCTATATTTCACAAGACGGAAGATGCCCGACGTCTCGTAAGACCGAGATGTAGCTCTCTGACATGTAGTGTGACCTTTAAAAGGATCAGTGTAGCATAAATGTTCCACGAGGAAAATCCTGTTTCAGTCCATTATGAGGTAGAAGAAGATCAAATCATATGCTACGAAAACCAAGCAAGGAGGATAATAAACAAGATTAGTCTACACTACGCACAGATTTATAATCAAACGGTTATAGAAAATCATGAAACTCCACGAAACTATAACAAAAACAGAAAACAAAAGTCTTCAAATAAAGATAATGAAGACAAACGATCTGTTGTAATCTACTATTAGTCAGATGAATAGGAATTTCTTAGGGAAGTAAGACAGATAAAAGAAAAAGAAAAAAACAAATGAATCCTAAGAAAATAAAGGCATCATATGAACCTTCCTCCAAATAATTACTCAATTAATTAAAAAAAACTGAAAAACCCTACAAACAACATTCGTAATAATCATCGTTAAAGTCTCTGACTTACTGCACTGGTAATAGGGAACAGTAACATCGTTTGTTGCACCGACTTTCAACAGGGAACAATTTAAATTGTAGAGGCCTACTGATAAACTTGAAACCTTCAGGATTACTATTAAATCCCTTCGAAAGAAATTGCAGTGGTACTGTGAATTATAAATTATAAATTTGTGATATACGGGACGTAATCAGAATAAATATGTAAATGAAGTTTCAGAGCTCAACGTATTAAAGAATAAATGTATTCAGAACAAAAGTATAAATTAAGTTTCATATCTCCAGGGACTTAAGAATTTGATCATATAAGTGTAAAAAACGAATAACATTAACTGAAAGAAAATAACATGGAAAGCATGGGAATTTTGCCGGGATCTTGGAAAAAAACGAGTCAGTGTGAAAAACGTAGAAGTGAGAAACGCATAAAAGAAGTAATAACAGAGTATGCTTCTAACTAACGAGTCCCCCCCCCCTGTTTCAAATTGTTGTATACCCCAATCCACATTCAAAGTGAATTAATGTTATTAAAACTATATTTCATTAGCTTATAATACATAGGTTAGGTTACTCACGTTTATTTACATTATATATCATGCGTGTTGTGTAACTTAAAGTATATTGATGTACACTAGAATGTTGTGTAACAATATACTGTACATTTATAGTTAACATAGTTTATTCTAGCAGATTCTCGAATAAGGCCTTGGAATATTCTGGGCGGTAGTAATAATTTACTCATGACATTGCCAAATATATGAAGACAAACATGCTAGAACAATAAACGTCATGGCAACAAAATACCTTCAGTTACATGTCTGCAGAAAGTAACTACTGAATTATAGAAACGCAAGCCGAAATGCTTTTGTGCTATGATGGTTAAAAAATAGTCACCACACAGGAGATAACCGAACATAAAAAAATCAAAAATATCCAAGCAATTAATAAAAAAAAAAATCGAATGCACTCACGCACGCACGCTGCCCCCCTTCACAAATATTTTTTGCAGTTGAATGCCAAAAACTTTCACTGGTTAACGTATTACAGTATACGTTTCTGATCGTAATACGAAAGCTGTGCCTGTACGGAAGTGTGCTAACTTCTATAATGAAGATTCAACTAAACGGAGTAATTTGAGGAACATTCAACATTTAAATAACAGACGAATATAATAATACATGGTAAGACAAAATATTGAAAACAACCCATTCAAAGCACATCCTCAAAAAGAATATCGGGGAATTATATGCCCAGAGTCTTAGTAAATGTGATGCAAAAAATGCTCCTCAGAACTCAGCAGCTTCTTCTAATCAGCTGCTACTAATGGTAACAGGTCAACTCCGTCAACAACATAAGACTTCTTCTACTAATAAGTGGGGCTAAATATCCCCTCTCCCCCCAAAAAAGATAATAGAACAAACACTTGGAATCTCGCAAATACAATCAGATTTAAAGTAATTTCTAGATATGCACAATATAAATATGTGACTGACCTCCGAGACGTACTATCAGAAAAATCATACATCAAATTCAGAGGGTACAAATTTTATCGCAGTATACTCATCTATAAGATGACGACATAGACTCGTCTATAAGATGACGAGATAGTCTCGTCTATACAGTGTAAATTTGTAAATTATTAGAATTAACTACGAAGAAACAGTCATTGAACAAAAAGAGAGTCAGAGTACCTTCTCAGACGTATTCCAAGCTTTTGATAATATTTTGGAATTAAGGGTTAATGGTAAAGCCCAAAAAATACATTGTCTAAGCGATTCACCGAAGTAACGGATTCTTGTATATCACAAAGCACGTTTCGAGTTGAACAGGAAAAGAATATTACAAAATGGGAAAGACAAAGGTAGGAGTACTTCAAGGAAGTGTCTTTGAACTGTAGGCCTAAGTGTCTAGAAGTGTCTCATACTGAGAAAGATTCCACATTTTGAGACTGTCATAGTTAGGTTAGTTCACATTGCTAATGTTTGCTTTCGGAAACATTAGCAAAGAAACGGTTAAAAGACGCCAACAAGGTAGTAAGAATGTATAATCATTCAATTCATTGGGACAAAAAAGACGAGAAGTAAAGTCATGAAGTAAATGGGTATGTATGCTTTTTGCACATAAAAAATGAGCATATCAGGAAAAAACTGCAAGATTTCCGTCCTCAACACGCATTGATGTGGAATGATTCTTGATAGAGTTCTGGTTTCAAAAAGACACAAACTGGATATTAAGCGCAAAAAATGTATAGGCTGATTGGCAATATCCATATACGTATAACACAATGTTCCTTTATAAACCAGTCGTATATGTTTAGACCTACGGACCTATGTATCCAGCCTTGGTTCTGTGCGATAACAAACCATATAAATAAAATTAAATATTTCCAGAGTTTTCAGAAAGACTGCAGACGGGCCACAGTATTTCCGAAACGATCATATCCGCAGAGATTTGAAGAGCCCTGTAGTAACGATAAAGAGGTTACTGTAGGAGAGTGGCCCTGCAGTAGGGCCGCGCGCGCTATATATATATTTGTCTAATGATTTCTGTTGCCAACTGTATTTTCGGTTGAATTGGGTTCCGGGCAATAAGTGCATTTTCCCTCAGAAGCTGTGTTTATTTCCCCTGGCACGCTTCAGAAGAAGACGTCAGAATAGAAACTTAAAGAAAGGAATGGAGAAGAAGAACATAGTGAACATAGAACCAACAATACTAAACGATTTAAATGTAGTCACGTGACCAAGCCTGTCTTTCCTTGGGACTAACGACGATCGCTGATAATATAAAATGTTGCGACCCTACTTACCGCCTAGGCGAAGTTCTGCAGTAGCGTGCGCTGTTTCATCTTCCGCAGATACGACACACTGGTACATTCCCTGGTCCTCTCTTTGCACGGATGGTATATGCAGCTTCTGGGCGTTGATTTCACTTGTTCTCTCCAGGCGTTGGCCATCTTTCAGCCACGTAATCTGCAAAAAGCGTAGGTTAATTAATGTATGCGGGAAGTAATTATTATCTACACGTAAGAACATTCGTGAAGTTTGTCGATTTGCAAGTGGTACGATTCCGAAAGAATCTTATCATTTTCACTCAGATATGTTAGAATGTGGTTTGAGTGCCCACTTTATTATCACTAAATTATGACATCCGCTTTTTATAAAATAAACATCATAATATAAAGAAAATTCTATTAAACTAAGGTTATACATATATTTTCCTTCAAATTTATATTTTAATACACATTTAAAGAAAAGCCAAATTAAAAATACTAACTTATAATCATTTTAAATGGACACACCACTTTTTATAATATAAATCTTACAGTATGACAACAAATATCATAAAAAATAAATGTCGGTTAAATTGTGCACTTTTTTAACGAAGCAGAAAGGTAAAGCGGAAAAAGAAATTCTATTTTACTTACAAACATAATCTCATTTTTTTCTATTCAAACTTTCCTTGTTTTGCTTCTGTGCAAACTTATAATTGTTTCAGAGCTTTATGAATTTTTAATAAAAAATATTAGTAATTTTCCTTATCGTTTTCCCGAAAACGGATCCCTGAAGATAGAAAAAGACAAAACATCTTTAAATTTGTGGATGGAAAACATTAATGTAAAATAAAATACAGTATAAATGCACAGTGTCAGATTATTCAGATACATTATTTTCAGTAACGAAAAGTGAAGAAATTACATGCGGAAATATGTAGAATACATTGTAATAGAATGCAATACGTTACTTTGAAATAGTTAATACCCCTGCAGTAAAATACTCGATAATTTTTTTCAGTGACGTACATTCAGATTCAGATAATAAACGCTTCATGTTTTGATCATACAACAGAGAGGGGTAGAGATGACTGGAGCAATGATAAACAGAACACTTATATATTTTTAGTGTATAAGTTTTGGTTACAATTTTTGTGTTACAGTTCCTTTTACTCTAGCACAGTAGTGGATTTGCACAATGTTTTCAAATTTTTAATCTGGTTTTTGGACGTTGGGATCCCAAAATCCTAAAATTTTTAAAAATTAATACAACATTGAGATGTTAGTTAAAATATGACATATTGGGCACTGACGTTTGTAGATTTTTAAATTTTCAAAAATGAAGTTATTTTCAGATTGTGATAAAAAGACTCTTTTCTTGATTCCCCCCCGTGGGTTTTTACGTTTTTTTTTGCAATTTTGACCCTTTACATTTTTGCTTCCCGCCCACCGCTATTGTTGGCAGGATCAATCGGTTGGTAGCTTCAAAAGTTATCGTAAGTTAAACAGACAGACAGTCGAGTTAAAACTGAGAAGTCGCTTCTCTCGCTCAATTAACTACACAACGTTTCGAGCACTGGTAATCTGGGGTCTTTTTCAGGTGTATCACGAACCCGATCTAACATTTTTGAATCTACTACCTGATGTATCAATCTATTACCTTGGTAACAAAAAGCTCAAATTGTCTCAAATAAATAACTGTAAAGTGAACCATCAAACTACAAAAGTAAACGAAGACTATAAAAACAATAAAAACCTACTGTTTACCTTAAATACTTTACGTTTACATATTTTAATTACATTATTGTTTATTAAACTATTATTTAGTACAGAATGTTACGCCTACAAGCGGGAGCATCTTAATAGCTCGGTTAACACGTCTTACAGCTATGACAAAGCTTGCGTTCACTCTGGTTTTATTCTAATCTCAGTTTATTTTTTAGCGGGCCGTGCCACTGAAGATGGCCGCCTTTATTTCGGTCAAAACGTCTGGAGTTTAAAGAAATATGAATATAGGACCACTACCTAATAACCTGCTTGACATGTCTTACAACAGTTGTGGACTCTCAATTCTATGAGAATCGAGTACATTAACGGGTAATAATCTATAGGTAGAAATTTATTAACGCGAGGAAAATTGATAAATTTTAAAAATTAACAGTAACTTAATAAAAAAAATCACTACATGCCAAGTTGAGTGAGAAAAAACCAAGGACGGATAAAAAGAGTTGAAAAGTCACAAACAGGCAGTATCTTGTGGAGCGTATTAGAAAACAAGGAACCGCAGAAATAGACCACAGTGAATTGATACGATCTCGTCAGCACTCGGTAACACAGCAGAAGGAAATATGAATCCCGTTCTGATATACTCTATATGTAGCCCGCGAGTAAAACCAAATTATTAATGTTAGTGTTAATTTATTGTTAACTATAATTAACGTTGGAGCCTAATAGAACCTAATTTAGAACTTCAATTAAGAAAAGTCCCCCCTAGATATCTCCATTCCAATTCCACTCTCACCTACACGAGGTGAGCCGTGCTACGCCGAGCAGCCCGTTCCAAGGTCGTGGTAACCTATCCATTCGGCGGATTGGGTCAGTCAGCAGATGTAATACTGGATCCTGGCTTGGCAGAGGGCGGAGTGCATCGTCGGCAGTAATGTGGGGCGGAGGAGCCACGAGCGTGTCAACGGCTGCACACAAGGGCTGCGTTAGACAGCCTACTGAGACCGGGCAGGGAACGCTCGTGAGCCAAGATGAAGGTAACTCCCTAAGGGAAGAACATTCTGACATCAAACTTCCTGGTCCTCCAGGATGGGGGTTAAGCGCAGGGCTGACAACCCTGCCTTGTAAAAAGTCTAGCGTTGCGAAGAATTCAACTAACTGTGTAATGAGAGGGTAGATTTGAGAAAAATCGTTGACAAGGATAAAACTCATATTGGGTTTAACACCCCAGAATAATATTAATAATAACAAAAACATCAATAATAATAATAATAAAAAGTAAAATAAGAAGTTAATAAAATAACGTAATGTTAGTCTGTTTATTGTTATGTGAAGATGGCTGAAGATTGCAGCGCTATGACTCTACAACAGAATGATGAATGTATTCTGACACCCTTTATTTAATAATGTAGAACTGTGTAAACAACAGAAGTGGATGTAACATACAGGGCAGGGCAGTGTTAGTCACAGATAACGAACTTATAACAATACATATGCTTCGTATTGCTTACATGGACACGGAAGTCAAGGTAGCAGAAAATACAATAATTAATGAACATAAATATTTTTACCTTGATCGCATTCAGTGAGAGACATCAACAGCCTTATGTATATTCAACTTTTTTTTTTTAATTTCGCAGATTTGCCTCTTGACATCCGAAAGAATTCAAAATGGAATTCTTCTAACAAAGACTATAACAAGTTTTGAAACTGAATAAAGAAAACTAAAAAAAGTGTAAATTTTAGTAAAGTTTATGTTTTCATTTGAAGCTGTGCTTCTTACAATTGTGTTATAACAGTGATAAGTACACAGCACGCTAATACGTACACTTGAACAACGAAGAAAGTTCCAAATATTCTTGTCCCAGGCCTGTTCTTGAGTTCTCTTGCATACTTCTCTATAAAACAATCATCACAGTGTGAGCATATCTTAATGTTTGAATACTAATACAAGAATAACGTAAAAAATAAAACGTTGTTTATGATAAAAGAACATATACCCACATGCTGAGAGATCAACCTGAATACTCTTGAAATCCTTTTCTTGTATATAGTTCATTATTAGACTAATATATTTACAGAGTTCTCCAACTGTTTAATTAGAAAAACAATTTAATATCAGTGGCACGTATTTTTTTATTATAATATTTATAATATCTTCAGTGATAATGTTTTATCGTCAGGTATAATTTTTTATCTTTGTTTACTTTGTACGTTTTTTAATTGACCCGTGAGTTCTACTCTGATTTTTATATTGTATTTTGCTGAAAGTTTTTTATTTTTCAAAATTTGATATAGTACTTTAACTACTATGTAATTTATACAAAATCTTAATTATTATACTGCACATATCACATTCTACTTTTCAACTAAAAAATATTGTTAAATTCGACACATTGTTTGTTACATATTGTTTGTATATGTATTGCAACGGAACACAAGATGATAAGCTATGTTATTTGTATCAGAGCACATGGATGACGAGCATTTTCATGTTTAAATTGGTATTATGTAATACTTTGTCGTTTAGCCATAAGTTGTGTATTTAGAAGTGGATAAGCATGTAGGGTATACCAAATTCTTCTTAAAAAAGTGTTCTTTATTGTCATGTATTTTCTGAGTGAATTTGTGCGCGTGTGCGGGTGTGATCGCTATATCTTCCGCGGTAATTAACCGATCGACGTGAAAATTTGACAATGTATTATTTATGTGAATAGCTTCAATTTTTGTATACTCTATGGTTCATAACTATTTTAGAAATATGGTCTTTTAAGTAGGGAAAAACTCAATTTGAAACACCTATCATTAATAGGGTCAAAAAATTTGTAGATAATTCAATGCAAGTTAGTGTATATTTATACAAACTCTTTCTGGAAAACTGGTTATCTGTTGAAAGCATCAATCATGTGATTTGGGTTTAACCAATCAGAATACACTAAATTCCGTAACATTCATTCTCTGTAGGGTAAAGATCGACACAGTTCGTCTGTAGCATCTGCCAGGTGAAGTTGTGCTCGGCGTTAGAGAGTTTTTCTCGTACGACCATAACAAAATCTAACTTGAAATAAACTTTGGCATTCTTTACGAAGTTCTGCGTATTGAACCGAGTGGGTTAATTATTTAAATAAAATTATAGTATATTATAGTGCTTTTTCATGTTAGTTAAGATGTCCGCATTGGGAATTAAAGACACTTCATGATTTCTTGGAAGGTGTAAGACTAATACACCGCATTCAAATAATACCCTTATTTACCCTGAGATTGATAAAATCTAACATATTAATTAATAATAAACGGTTCGAGTAAAAACAATAATCATTGTGAGTTTAACAATTTGTGAAGAGTCTAATTGATGTTAGCAGTTGGACCTAAACACCAACGAGACTGTTCGAGATATCGCCGCTGGATCAACCCGCTGACGAAGAGGACGCCAGGAAGGAGTGACGCTGAAGAAGAGGACACCAGGACGGGAGCGCCGATAGTAAGAGGGGGATTGCACGTAAGGAGGACGTAGCATCGACCAAGTAAAATCGGTATATTATCGGACAATATAAACTATTATTTCAAATATAAATGCATGACAATTTGTAACACAATATATATCTTAAAACACTATACATATTCTTGTGTATAATAAATAATTTTTCATCTCCTCCATAATAGACTTGTTTGTAATCTTTACACACTCATAATATCCTTATTAGTACAATTAAATTTGAACCGTTGCAGTATATATACTGAAAATAAAACGACGTGCGATATGATTCTATTTATGGTAATTGTAAATATCGATTTCTTATAATAAACTACATATAAACACTACTGTACCCTTGGCTTATTTGGTTATCCGTTTGCTCTTATTTAGAACTTAATTCTTTATAGTAAAATGACTCTTTCTCTAAATACATACGAGCAACACAACCTTTTATGCGTTGGATCAGTTGACTAGCCACTCAACACTGAAGTTCTCAGTTTTGGCGTGTTTCCCACGACATTTCTTATTTTTTTGTTCTCTTCAGGATTGCAACGAAAAATAATCTGTTTTCTCTATTAATCCATTTTATTCTCTCAATTTTTCTACATGTCAGCATTTCACAAGCATTAATCCTATAGATTTCTCTGTTCCTCGTAGTTAAAGTTTCGCATCCGTCTAACACAGAGTTTCAAACCTAGCACCGAATCAGTTCTTTGTTACTTTTAGATCTAGTAGGTATAACATTAAAATCACATTCGTAATAACTAACATTCAGGCAAATTGTGACTATTGAGTTCTTCAGTGTGTAAGGAAACAGTCCATTGTTTTAAGGTGACCATCTGTGCAACCCCCGAAACAATCGTGTTTCCGGTTGCTGATTTCAGATTTCATATCTCCTTCCATTTCAAGTATAAAAACTAAGATAAGAAACCCTGGCAGAAATCTTATTTGTACAAGTCTTGGGAATCGACTGATAGGCCAGCACCTCATCATCTAAAAAATTCTCGAGTCGAGTCAGTTTAATACAAAATATAAAACAAATAAAACTGACTCAAATAAATGCTGCGTAATAAACTTGTTTGTATACCTATATTTAAAAATGGCTTACTATTGTATTAGCGTAAACAGATGAGAAATTAATAAAACAGTTTAACAATTAAAAGAACAACACAGTTTCTCGTCAGCTTTCGGCCCTTTTTTTGTGGGGGGGGGGTCCGGTCCCGTTCGTCTCTTGTAAATACGCCCCTAAATATTACACGTAACGGTAAACCTGTGAAGCGCCGACTTAAAGCTTTGTCACTGAGAATCCCATCTTGTGGGTAAGATGTTGACAACAATGTGAACAAAACGTACCTGTAAATAGAGAATGGTGTATTGTTAATCGTGACAGTTCCGACAGCACAAGTCTACAAGTGAAAATGTACGGTAAAATTATCTATGAAACACGTGGAATTAAATTGCGATGAAATAATTAAGTATACTGCAAGTGCGCATCACAACTACAGCTGGGGAGTAGTGTAAATAGTTTATAAGAACGTTAGGATGCAGCAACGGTTTATTGTATATAACAACAGCAAATACTAAACGCGTTAAGAAGTTATGAAGCACTATAAAATTATAACGAGTATAATTTAATTGAAAGTAAAGATAAAACGTCGTAAATAATTAACTGAAAAGTGATTTCGTGTGAGGTTTTTGTTTCGACCGAGCTACAGTATAAACTAGTTACAGAGAGTCTCATTTGTTTATGATCATGACTTTTGTGGCCTGCGTTGTAAATTATTATTATTATTTCAATTATATAATGTTTACACATTTTCCGGAATCAAAGATTACATAAGTAATTCAATTCTCATCTTCCACTGCTGCCTGTCCATATCCAAAAATCTTTTTCAATTTCTCGTTCCCTCAATATTTCCTGAATTTCTTCTATCCAGGTGATGTGTGGTCTTCCTCTTTTCCTTCTTCCTGGTGGGGTCCATTCCATAACTCTCCTTGGTAAACTTTCCTGTGCCATTCTTTTCGCGTGTCCATACCATTGTAATTTTTTGTTTGGATAAAATCAACAATTGAATTTTTCACATTCATTCTGTCTTTAATAACTTCATTTCTAATTTTCTCACGTCTGGATACTCTTGCCGAAAGTCTCAAAAAGTCCATATCCGTTGTCATTAATTTTGTTCTTGTGTGTTTATTGGTAGTCCAAGCTTCTCAGCCGTAAGTCATGATACTTCTAACAATGGTTTTTATATATTCTGGTTTTGGTTTCTGCTGTAGTTTGCTTATCCTACAGTATTACACTTATTGTAGATATAGCCATCTTTCCCAAATTAATTCTTGATATTATTTCTTTGTCTTGCTTCCCACTGGCTGTAATTTTCACCCCTAATACTTGTATTCCTCTGTATACGAAATCTTTCCCATGCTCTTCTCCAATATCAAGTTTTACTGAAAGTTACCTATTGCCATGTATTTTGTTTTATTCATACTGTATTTACATTTTCCCCATTTCTGATATTCCTGTATAGAGTATCATGTACTCTATGTCTCCAAAATCTTGAGCCAAATGTAATTGATCATCAGCAAACTTTAATGAATAAACTGTATCACCCTCAAATAGAATTTCCATGTTCCTGCACATTTTTTTCTAAGTCTCTATTAATGTGCAGTCTCTTTTCTCCGTATAAATTTTGAAAAGCGTGGGTGATAAACAACATCTCTGGCGTAAACAAATGTAAAAAAACCAAATAGATTGCAGTGTAAATTTTTACGTTTTCAAATGAAGAGAAGCCTGTGTCCTTTAACTTTTGATCTATTAATTAAAAAATTATATCTGTTTTACACAGTAACGTAGACACACACATACATTAATGTTGGAAAACATACACTTATAACAATCGAGTTGTTCGAGGAGACCAAGGTCATGTCTTCTGTCCACAGCTTTTATCCTCGTCTGCACATAGGTAGAGTCGGTTGAGATATACAGGCATGCCGGGCGATCAATGAATCAGCGACGACGACGCTCTTGGCTGTGCGGTTGTGCGTCGCAGAGACGAACCGCTCAGTATCTGAGTTCCGAGCTACCTTCTGGAGCTCCTGCCTCGTGGCCCTGCCCAAGTAGGGCGTGTGCTATATAGCAGGCCGATTCTCGGCTGTTGTGCTAGCCTACACTAGCGCAGTATACACCGAGGGCGTTTCCACGAATCACCTGGACGTATACGGTACCTGCCCAGCCCAGCCACTAGAGGATTGTCTGGGAACCTCGCCGCACGTGCATAAAATTTGCGTGCAAGCCGCCTGAATGTTTCGTCTAAGGAGAAGACGCCAAGTCCTCTCCTTAGAAGTGATGAGAAGCGACGGGGGACTTTGGCCGCTAGCCGAAGACCCCTGTCGAGGACGCTCTGCAACTTCTTTTTATGCATTGCGGCGAGGTAACCCCAAACCGGGCAAGCGTAGATAATGACCGGCAGCAGATACGCGCCGGCTATCATCTTGCCCAATTTCCTGGCGAAAGCCTGGCTCAAAATAGGATTTGGCATGGTGTACTGAGCGAGCCTTTTGGGAGGCGACCAGGTCGAGGCTCTGTGATTGGCTGAAACCTGATCACCGAGGCTGTATATGTAACATTGTGTTACCGGCCGCCTGTTGCTTTTACCCGGAACAAGTGTCAGGCATCGTTCGGCCGAAGATCTGCTGTTACTGTTTTTGTACACTCTATCGCTTTTTGCGGCCTGAAGAAGATGCCCGATACGAAAAGTTGCCGACGATGTCAAGAACTCACAGCAACCGACCAAAGCCCGATATTTAATACAATTTTTTGTAATATTGCCACCGGCCGTGTAAGCTTAAGACAAACATTCTAATCATTCTAATCATTTATTTATTTTACTAAACAAAGTAAAATAACAAACTAATTATAGTACCAAGTTTTGCATAAAATAAAATTGCTTCCAAAAATGTAGTTTTCTGGGATGTAAATAAACGGAATTCGTGTGCATGGAAGTACGTATAAAATACAAAATGATTAACTATAAAATTGTTTTAAAACTAGCTGGGATTAAGCCCGCATTATATACGTATCCGCATGGTTCTCTTTTATGGTGCCACGGCAATAAAATATTTCACTGCCTCGTGAATGGTAGCCAACACACCGCAGCGCGATTCTTTATTACGTTTAAGTAGTAAATATTGAGTTTAGTCATTAAATGTAACATTAAACGAATAACCACATTGCAGATACATTATTTATGTGCCTTGTTGTGTGTGTGTGTGTGTGTGTGTGTCGGAATACGTTCAGATGGTATCTAAGTGTATAGTTTGTAGATCAATACTTTGAAAATGAGAGTATATTCTATCAAATTTTTATATTTGCACGTAAGTTTTCGTGCGCACGTTGCATTAAATATATCGTGGGGTTAGCGGTAAAGTGAATTTACGGAAAACTGAAGTTAAAAGTTTTTCAAGTGCAATGATAAACCATACAATTATTAAACTGATTTTCAAGGATAATTTTTATTATTAATGTTCTTCTTATTTATTAAATAGGTTTTCAATAATGACAAAAAATATAAATAATTAAAAAAAATGTCTTTTAAATATCATTGGACTTGGGTAGTTTTACTGCTAACCAAAAAATACATCCTATATTTCAGTATAATTATGCAGTTAAGTACATTTTACTTAAAATATGCATAGTATCAATGTTAATTTTTGAAATTATGGAAAAGTAACTTGATTTTGAGACAATTCGAATTTGTGAAGCTTAATCGTTCCAGAGATGGATCTAACACGTCTGTCAGCTTTAAAACTTTGGGTTTCGAACAATTATTAATAAACAGATAATATCCTTACCCAATGTGGAGTTGCTAGTTTCCCATCGGGCGTCTACCCAGGTGGCGGATAGGTAAATTCTCACCAGTTGTGGTGGGTACCGGGGAAATAAAATACCCGGGGGCGGACCAAAACTAGCAGCTGCTCCCTTGTATTTGGATATTTGTATATCAAAATCTAAAGGAAGTAAACCTTGATTAAAAATTTCCTCGTGCTCTCGGTTGGGGATTAATGCGCCTACATCTCATTTATTGGGAAAAAAGAAAATGTTAAACAACCATATAGATTGCAGCTGGATGGATCCAATAAAGTTAAACGACAAAAACTACGTAAAAGGACTATGAAATCTGGATTATGGAATATACAAGGTTTAAAGACAAGTAGGGGAAGTTATTAACGAATTCGAAATTATAAACCTCGATATAGTTGTATTGTATGAAACAAAAAAGTGGAATTGTGTGGAAATATATGGTCACTATATACATTTCTACAGTGGTGTACCCAAGGATCAGAGAGCAAAGAGAGAGTATCTGTGCTTATAAAAAGTATACTGAATAGATGTGTGACTAACTGGGTATCCAATGATGAATATCTGATAAAACTTAATATTAACCTGCATGGATACAAAAGTACTATAATAGGTGTATATAAAATTAGTGAACGCGAAATATTGCATACTAAGTATGCCTTTTTCATAAACTAAGTGAAGTAATAGAGGAAAATGGAAGCACAAGAGAAGTTATCATAACTGGAGATTTTAATGGTAGAACTGGAAAACAAATGGACAGTAAAATCATAGGACCTTTTGAAGAACATGTTATATGTGACAATGGAAACAGATTGGTTGACATTTGTGAACAACATACCTTAAGAATTTTAAATGGCTTTTACCAACATAAAGACATACACAAATATACATGGGAACAGGACACATTACAGCTGAAGTTAATTATAGACTATATAATAGTTCGGCAGCAAACAAAATTAAATGTCATATGTCAGATCATACAGAGGAGCAACGCTCAGTGATCATTTTTTAGTGAACTCAAAAATTTTATTTCCTTTTAGAGCGGCAGATACTAGAGTAAAACAAATTAATTATGGGCATTTTCCCCAAATTAAAATAAATACCCTGAAATATAATCTCAACAGTTTGAAAATAGAAAGTTCCGTATATATAGAAAGAGACTGGATGAGAAACTAACTGAAGCTGGTTTCAATGGTATAGACATTCAATACCAATATATTTTGAACAAGGTACATGAAGCAGCTAAAGAAGCGTTAGGAGAGGAAAGTAAATGTCATAGAAAAAAGTTATTTTATTATTGGAATGAGGAAATAGAAAAGGATGTGCAAAGGAAAAAAGATGCATATCTCAAATGGCTGAATATTAAAGATATTCAAGACAAAATTGAACTTAGAAGACAGCAGGCAAAAGTTAGGAAGAAGCAAAAGCAACAAATAAAGGTTGGGAACAATCATACCAAAAGATAGAAAAGTTCATTGGAGGAAACCAGAATCCTGGAAAATATTAAACAATTTAAGAAGAAGCTCCAGGAAAATTTGGTGATTTAGGTACATCTCACTACAGTCTTGGGAAGATTTTTTCAAATAGCTATTGGTAGAGAGTAGAGAAGAATATTTTGAAGACATTGAAGGGAATTTAGGAGAAATATCAGATGATTATATTAGCTTGGATAAAAATATTGTGAAAGAAGCTGTAAAATCTCTAAAGAATGGAAGAGCAGCTGCAATTGGAGATCTCCATGCAGAGTTATTGAAAAATGATACAAATAAATTATATGAATTATTAAGAAATATTTTTGAAATATGTCTGAATGGAGAAAAGGTACCATCAGATTGGAAGATGGGATGCATTTCTACAATACACAAGAAGAGAAGCAAAGATGATTGCATAAATTATAGAAGCATAACAATTACTAGCACACTAAGTAGGTTTTATGGAAGAATACTTAAACACTTTTTAGGAGCTGAATATAAGGAAATAGAGGCTAAAGAAGAAGCAGGTTTCAGAGTTCGTGGATCAACTATAGACCTATTTTCTCCTTACAGGAAGTAATTGAAAAGAAAAAAGGTCGATCATAACCTCTTCATTTAGTTTGTATTTACATTGAAAAGCCTATGACCATGTATCGTTAGCCAATCTGTGGACAGCTTCAAGATCAACTATTATCAACTCTATTATCATTAAAGCTATACAAAATTTCAATAATCGAATTTCAATATCGAGAATAAAAATAGGAAAGAATTTGTCACCAGGGTTTCAAGTGACGAAAGGTTTACGCCAGGGACGTTGTCTATCACACACGTTTTTCAAAATTTATACGGAGAAAGCAAAAGAGACTTGCAATAAATGTGCAGGAATATGGGAATTCCTCTAGAGGGTGATACAGCTTATTCATTACAGTTTGCTGACGACCAATTACTTTTGGCTCAAGATTTTGAAGACATAGAATACATGACTAGAAAAGTGACACAGGAATATCAGAAATGGAGACTAAAGGTAAATATGAATAAAACAAAACACATGACAATAGGTGACCTTCAGCAAAACTTGATATTGGAGGAAGATATGGGGAAGATTTCATATACAGTGGAATATAAGTATAGAGAGTGAAAATTATGGCTAGTGGGAAGCAAGATAAAGAAATAATATCCAGAATTAATTTGGGAAAAATGGCTATATCTACACTAAATCTAATCCTGTTGGATAAGCAAACTACATCAGAAACTGAATCCAAAAACATTTAAAACCATTGTTAGAAGTATCATGACTTACGGCTGAGAAGTTTGGACTACCAATAAACACACAAGAACAAAATTAATGACAGCAGAGATGGACTTTTTGAGACGTTCGGCAAGAGTAACCAGACGTGAGAAAATTAGAAATGAAGTTATTAAAGACACAATGAATTTTAATAATTCAATTGTTGATTTTATCCAAACAAAAAAATTACAATGGTATGGACACACCAAAAAAATGGCACAGAAAAGATTGCCAAGGAGAGTTGTGGAATGGACCCCACCAAGAAGAAGGAAAAGAGGAAGACCACGTATCACCTGGATAGAAAAAATCCAGGCTATATTGAGGGAACGAGAAATTGAAGATCATTGGATGGACAAGCAGCAGAATTCAAACCAATTCTGTAATCTTTGGTTCACGAAAATGTGTAAACATTTTACAGCCGTCATAATAATAATATTCTTACGTGGAAAACACCTGAAGTTACGTTTATCTTTAAGAAAACATTAAATTCAAAAATAATTAATCAATAAGAATTTTTTCGGAATAACTATATCCACCTAATACTTAAATTCTTCATAGGTATCGATCCAGCATGCTGCACTTTTACAGTTTACAATACTTCTGAAACGCCTCACAGATTTTACTAAAGCTACTAACTAATTTGGTGAACTTAATGATAAATGTAATATCGACCAGACACTACGGCGTTTGTTTCCACAACTGTCCAAACATTGCTATGCCCCTCTCAAAATACAGACGGACATCGTCGACATTAGACAGATGTCGAAATTATCACAATTGTGGAATTATAATTTAGATAATGCTTAGCTTTATTATCGGATTCCACGTCCACGTCCACGGATTCTACACGTTTGATACCCTCGGGAGAAGGTAGAAATTTGTATCTGCAGTATTTAACGCACAAAATGTCTTGCACGAAAGTAAATGTTGCTGCACACAAAAAGCATACAAAATAAGACGGAGAAATTTCGAAAGAGTCGTAAACTCAGTACGAAGGTACTTCCTATCTAAACTGCTTCGACCCTTTCAAATTACCAACTGTATTTTTTTAGCGTTTATTCCAAAGCCCACGATCGTGTACTTAAAAGAATAAGCATTTTGGCTTCCACAGTAAAGTCAAACGGCACCTCTAGGAATAAAATCTTGGATGGATGACCAAACAATCGAGCTCTCTACCCTCATAACTATAGGTATTTGATTCGACTGGTTACGTAGTAAAAAAAAGTTATTTTGAGTCGAGTTTCCAAATATTTCTAGTGTAGCTAACTACGAGGAGTTTGTTTAAAAAATCCAATTTACTTCAAAATATACTTTATATACAAAGTACTAATTGCAACCGATTGCAAACTACTGATTTTGGACTAATTACAAACGAAGAAATTCGTTTCAGAAGATCATTATGTCTTTAATACTTGTATAACTTATTAGTTAAACAGTGTGTTGTCTTCTCCAATAAATTTTCTATCTACTGCAAATTAATAAAAATTTTAATGCAATAATTCTACTACCATTCTAATAAAGACAGTGGCATTGAACTTTGACTATAAGTGCTAAGCGTATTGTGTAATATATGTTTATGCACTTCTAGTAAGCTTTGAAAATCACTTACTGACTTTGTGCACAAGGTAGAATACGTGTTCTGTTAACAAAACGTATTTTTAGTAAAGGTGAGTGATCGCTGCAAATGTTATGAATGCCAATGTTAGCCATTAAAATATCGTATTCAAATTAGTTTTTGCATTTCTATGATTTCAGACAAAAATATTTAAGTTTGTGCTACATCGCGTTCGTACACCTTGAGCTGCTTTATTTGCAAAGACGTAACATGACTTAGAGAATTTGTATTTCGGTTGGTTGGTAACACTGCAAATCAGGTGACCTAGTACTTTAAATTAGTGTATCCGCCTTATAAACCGTTGTTGTGTCATTTTGAATTTCAGTTTTGTGTTATCCCTTCGTTCCATAAATATTGAAATATCTTTTGTTGCATATTAAGGTTTTGAAGAAAATTACATCTACACTGTTGTCTTTCATCATTAACGTTATACCCAAAAGCTAGAAGAAAAGATTTTGCATACTTGATTGCATACTTCTGTGACCCATGGAGTACACGAATAATGAGAACTTATTTACTCTGTGTCAATAATATTATTAACCGATACAAAAAACTGACATTGTTCCTGCTCACAACAAAAGGTCTTTTGGATAGTGGTTTATGTCAGAACTGACGAGATTTGATCATGGAAAAAAAATCGTTCACGCGTTCATATACACGACTCAAACGTTCGTTGGTGTTTTAGTTTCTTGACGGTAGTTGTAAAGCAATCTGATCCAAACAAAGAACTTTTAACCGAACTTATGATGGGAAAACTGTCCTGGTGAAATAAATATAGAAACACGATAAGGAATGCCAACGATACAGAAATATACATATTGCGCTGCAGGGCCTACTTTTTTGTTATGCTCAAAACTTCAGTCTCCAAAACACGTTGAGCAGAATACAAAATGCCCTGTGACACAAATGCTTTACGGTTGCTTTCCGGTTCATGTGTTAGGACCGCTTATATAAACAGAGAAAACGGTGAATTCAACTGTTTACATTGATGTAAAGACTAGAGACAAATTTTAACCATTTTGAGTTCGCTTTCACCAAAACGAAATCGTGTATTCCTAGATTCGTCAGGGATTAAATTATATTAAACATGGACGATTATAAAGGATTATTAGTTTGTTTAAAGGCAGCAAAGTAAAATAAATGTGTGAAAGACTTGTTACCTTACATATATCCCATGTAGAGTAAAAGAAATGATTAAAGCAAACGGATCGTATTCAGTAGTAAAGTTTGTTTCCATAGTGTCAGAATAAAATACGTGTAAGTGGTCTATGAAATTATGCCTATTTGTCATTATTTTTCTTTAAGGACTAGACCCATTACCTGTTGTTACGTGTAGCCCTGCCATGGATCATTGCACTGCGTCACTGCCAGAGAACAATCAGGCTACATGACAAGCTGTTGGGTGAGCGTAACATGATTGGGTGCTGTAACATGATCTCCATGTTACTGTAATGCGTATTACATATACAAAACAGCAGATGTCAAAAATAGAATGGATGTGTAGAATTTAAGGAATAAACGACAGTAGCTGAAAGGACAAATAGACAGAATGACTGGAAACACAACTGTTAGTACTGTGAACAGTGAATCTGGTATTATCGTTTGGTTGTTAGATAATACTTTCTGTGAGCCATGAATAACACATACAAGATCGTTTCATTGCAACAGAAAACTTGTCTATTAAGAGTAAAGATGGTAAACGAATTTTTAATGGTTCCAATTTTTTTATAAGAGCGGGCTACGGTAAGGAGATACCACCGTCATCACGTCGTAGCTGATATGATTGTCTTTAGATTGGGAACCAAAGAGTTTACATCTCGAAAGAAAGATCAGTTTATTTGTCTGCTAAAGTATTAAAAACGAAATGATAAAGTCCACGAAACTCTCATGTCTGTAGGAAATCATTTTTTCAACAGATGAAACAACGACAGGGATTCAGAGGGGTATTTACGCGATCAGACCCCCCCTCCCCAGAGGGTCAAAAAAGTTTACGAATTTTGATAGTCCCTTAATTTTATGCTACTTTATTATTTTTTCAGCTGTGTACACTAATACAGTAGTAATTCTTTTTTAAATATACAAACAGGTTTATTACACTGCAACGGCGTTAAATTTGAAATATGAAATTTAAGAAGATTACAATCAATTCAGTCAATAACTATCATGTAAACAATGTTTTAATAACGCGTTTGTATATATCGTGTCATTACCGTTTACTTCAATGAAACTGATTTCAGCCACTTTAAAGATAGTAGACTAATGTTGATTAGTCTTAACATGTTTTTTTTTTTGTATAAAGCCGAACCGACCCCGGACCCCTCCCCCAAGGGCAATTTCTAAACATATCACTGTAGGGACTACTATTCTTTAAAACAGCACGAAGGCAAAGAGAAACATAAACAGGTTTACCTCTTTATCTTGCCTTTGACGATCTCGGTTTTGGGGGATGATACTTTTTGATTCCCTAATTTTAATTTTTAGAGAAATTTAAAGTTAAAGTTAAGGTTAAAGTTAGGTGGTTACAGTTTTCAGTACAACCTAAAGATGATCACATGTAAGTGGTGAGCCAAAAGTTGTGTGTTTTAAAAATTAGCGGTGGACTAATTGCCAGACCATGTAATCTTCATGACACGTACGCGAAACGTGATATAAAGTAACAGTTTATTGCATGTTATGAACAGTAGAGTTCGGTTGATTTAAAATTATTTTAACTTTGAACAGTTTGCACCGACTTTTTGTTAAGGTACGGAGCGATAGTTTTGTAGCTTTGAAATATATACTGAGAATTGGGTCCTCAGAATTACGAGTAGGGAAATAATATTATCGAATATAATGAAAAAGTGACAAAGGTAAATTTCGGATCACGAGAACTGCAATACACATGGCTGGAATCTTTAAAGAAACGGACACAAGAAACCGGCACATCATGGTCTTGGAGAGGCTGGAGTCACAGCTGCGGTTATAGTGGCAACATTGTTATTGAGTAAGTTCTGATTCCGTTATGGAAATGGGAATATATACATACCAAAGATGACATTTTAAATCGGCAGGCGTCAATTTTACAGATGAGATTTGGACTTGAACGTCTTATAATAATTAAAGAGACAAACTGATCTAGAGAAAAAATGGTGTATTTTTACAAAATGACAATTTTTCTATTTTTCAACATAATACCCCCCCCCCCCCAACACTAATACACTTGTCCCAACGATGAATCAGCTTTTTTATGCCTGCAGCAAAGAATTCTTTATCTTGACGTTTGAACCAGTCTCCCACAAATTTTTTGACTTCTTCGTTGTTGTTGAATTTCTTACCACGTAGCGATTCCTTGAGTGAGCCAAACAGGTGGAAATCTGATGGTGCCAAGTCTGGGCTATTCACCTTCCTGCAAATAGCGTTGCTTCAGCTCTGTGCACACTCTGAGTCTGTTGTCCTTGTGTTGTTGCGTTAACTCTTTTGGAACCCATCTTGCACTTGTTTTGCGGTACCTAAGCTTGTCACTGATAACGCTGTAAACTGTACCAACACTTACTTGCAAATTTTCAGCCATTTGTTCAACTGTAACACGACGGTCTTCACGAATCATATTGTCTATTCGAGATTCAAGCGCAGAAGTTGAAACTTCCTTTAGACGTCCAGATCGCTGTTCGTCTGTCACTGAGGTTCGACCGTTTTTGAACTGATCCACCCACTTATAAAAATTTCCGCGATTCATGCAACTTTCACCATACTGTTTAGTCATTCTAGAATAGATATTAGAGGGTTTTTCACCTTCAGAAAGTAAAAATCGAATCACTGAACGTTGTTCAACTAATGTGGAAACTTCTAGTGGACTTGCCATTGTTAAATGAGATTTTGAGGTTATAAGCAAAACAATTTTCATGAAACAGCTGCTCAGAGATCATCCCAGGGATGCCAACATGAAGTCCTAAAAGTACCTAATTTTTCCTGCCAACCGTTTTTTCTCTAGATCAATTTGTCTCTTTAATTATTGAATGTCCCTCGTAGATTACGGTGGGACGTCTGGATGTTTCCTACGACGTCAAACAAATTGGCAAAGTCTTTGGGCTTAAAAAAAATATATATGTCCTTCATATATTGCACAGCATACATAATGGCAAAATATTGTACTCCTAGACAAAATGACGAAAAATTTCTTTACAGCCAGGTAGAAGCCAGCTTTCTTCTCCTCGCCAAGCAATACGGATATTGACAAATTCTCTCTCTTTACGTCGTTCATCGGCATTCTTAATTTATGAACCGACTTTAATTGGACCGACCAATAGGCAGTCTCTAAACTATTTAATTTCGTCCTAGCAGTAGGGCGTACAGAAACAGCTGATTACTCTACAAGGAGTCAGTTTGTTCTGTTGATGGCGGATTAGTGTATTTGTTATAATGGTCAAAACTAATGGAAATATTAGAAATGAAGTGTGTAAAAAACAAAAGCAACTGAAAGCCGAAAAATAAAAAATGTGTTGGTAGATGAAGATAATCTGCTAGTTGTGGAGGAAACTAAAGAAAGTACCTTTGTAAACCAAATACGTATTCAAATTAGGCAAACAAATATCAAAGTGTATACTCAATGGCTTTGAAAATGAATTTTCTAATAATTAATTCATTTTATAACAAGAATGACCACATTTTTCATACGATCAAGTTCAGGACACCTTATAACTCCTCTTAAGAACCGCATTTCCGAGGCCTGTATTTTATTTTCTTCTTTGTTGGTTGCCGTCCATAATTCACATTCATAGGACAGTCCAGGGACCGTCATAACTTTAATTTTGTATCTCGACGTACCTTGATTTAAAAAATACGATTGATTGTCAAACAGATTGTCTGGAACTTAGATAACTTAACATCAATATCATAATTCTTATCGTAGGCTATATTATTTCCCAGTTAGTTAACAATGGCTCACCTCTTTTACAATTTCATCTTTATTATTATTTTTGTTCTTACTGTTTCCTTGCCTCAAAATGCCTTTACCTTTGCTTTTGTAGTAGATGTTTTCAATTTTGTATTGTTTGTAACTATGATGGAGCTTAAAAACAGATTTTTGTGAGGCAGATTCTGTATTTTGAATTACAGGCAAGTCGTCAGCAAAGAACGGAACATTTAAATATCTGTCTCGTGGTATCTCAATACTGTGTTCAGTAGATGTTTCCATTTCTTTATTAGATTGTCGATACAATTGTTAAAAAGAATAGGTTATTGCACCCTTGTCTAACACCTTGATTGACATAAATTTGTTAAGATATACTACAATTATTTTTAATTGCTATTCTTGTTCCGTTATATAGGACTTATAACGGCATATACCAATTTACAATGGTAGGTGAGCGGCGATTCAATAATGCAGGCTGCCGGTCAGCTGATAAACAGTCCGTTGCACGTTAAACCGAGGCCTCGTGGCAAAATGAAAAACGCGAGTCTGCCTCATTTCCAATTTCGCTCTCCTCGGTACTGGTGTCTGACGGCATTGGAAGGAATTTCTGCCACCGCTACATTCTTTCTTTATTATGTGTCGCCGATCGAAGGTGTCTCAGGTAAAAATCATTACTTATTCTTTTCATTTGATTAAGACTTATGTGTTAAATAAATAAATGAGAATTGTGGGGGTTATTTATTAATTGTGTGAGAACGAGCACATGTGTGTGTGTGTGTGTGTGTGTGTGCATTCAGCAGGCTACTTCCGGTATGCATACATGTATGTTGGCACGTGGTGATTTTGCACCCGACTATTTTAGAACTCAAATGTAAAAGTAATACAAAATATGTAACACCAAAAGTGAAAGTGGTTGTAATGGCAAGTTGAGTTGAGATTTTTGGAGATAATTTTTTTGAAAATACAAACGTAAACATTTAGTTTCTCTAATTGCATGAAACCATGTTGCTGGTGTACAATATTGGGGGTGTGTAAAATCGTGACAGTGTGTGTGTGGTCTTGGTAACCGATATTGAGCCAGTTATATGTCATGACGACTAATGAATACTTAAACGTTGCAGGGTCCTTGATCCGCCAGAAGGAAGGGAGAGGCTGAAATGGTGACCTGAGCATCTATCACCATCGGCAGGGACGCCGACCGAGAGCTCCCCAACGCCGTCGGACACACACATACACACACAAGCTCCAGGAGATTAGGAGGACAGTCGCCCTAAGGAAAGTGAACCACAGTTTCCAGCTCACCAACAACCTTGCTAGTCATCATCATCACAGGCGGTAACATCAACCAGTGTTAAAATACAGGTGGAAAATTTCCGATTATACAGTTTCAACAATTACTACACTTTTGGTGCTCGAAGCAAACATGGACATGGCTATTCAATATATGGACTATATTTTCAGTTTATAATTGCCAAAATTGTGTGAGAACAAGTCTAATCAATGCATAATTTTGTTTCACTTAGCCTGTGTTAAAAAGGGCATTCACTTTTATGTTCTCTGCTTATTTACAGTGTTAAAATTACTTTCATTTCTGTTATAACAGCATATTGAATATATATACATATATTTTTTAGAAAATGAAAAACGATGAATGTTAAAGGCATTAAGCAATGGAACAGATCAACTTGTTAGAACTAGCCCTGTAAAAAAAAAAAAAAAAATATATATATATATATATATATGTTGATTTGTATTGTTAACTGTATGGGAGCCCGTGTTTATCAGGCGGTTGATTAATTCTCTTAATTACATTCATGAGTTTTAGTAGAAAAATTTTGATATAAGCAGTTTTTTTTCTTCTTTTAATGATCTGATATTTTGTCCGAACATGTCCACTCATTACTGACTATCATGTATTACTATATTAATTAAGAGTATCCACTCGTGATGCTGGGCATTGAATCTTATGGTTGCTGGTGGCGATTACCATACATGTGCAGTCAATATATATATATGTATATATATTTATGTTTTTAAGTAAAAGATATAACAAAAGATAACTGCAAGAATTATTCCTGTACAATCATTATTACAGTTTTGCATTCTTAATATATTACATGCTTATATACATATATATTACAAGAATCATTGTCATAAACGTAATGTAAACTGATAATTATAAAACACTAATAAAAGGGATTGTTACTGTTGAAGCAAGCGTATTATTGCAAGTGCTGTCACTATGGGCTCCAGCCATTTTATGCTTCCGTCTAGACCATGTGTCTAGTTTTAAATATTGTATGTAACGGCCGTAGCGGTTACAATATGAAAGATTCTAATTTGTTTTCTGAATGTTTTAAAACCATTGTAGATCAGTGTATGTACAAGAAATGATTCAGTATTATGTAAAATATTACACTTCTATGACTAACACTTTCTAAGAAAACGGGGCATTTATGTAGCTGCTTTAACATAGGAAAGATAGGATTGGAGACGTTCGGCAAGAGTATCCAGACGTGAGAAAATTAGAAATGAAGTCATTAAAGACAGAATGAATGTGAAAAATTAAATTGCTGATTTTATCTAAACAAAAAATTACAATTACATGGACACATCAAAAGAATGGCACAGGAAAGATTGCCAATGAGAGTTATGGAATGGACCTCGCAAGGAAGAAGGAAAAGAGGAAGACTACCTATCACATAGATAGAAGAAATTCATACTAGGCCTACATTCAGGGAACGAAAAATTTAATAAGATCTTTGGATTGGCAAGCACCAGTGGAAGATAGAATTCAATCACTTCTGTAATCTTTGGGTGCGGAAAATGTGTAAATTTTGTACAGCCGGAATAATAATAACAGATAGGGTATTAGGCCTACGGACTCCCCTTAACGTAAATATTTGCTTGTGTTTCGTCTTCTTCTATTGACGAAGAAGACGTTTAGATTCTGTAAGCAGACCTACATTATTTTATTAGTCTAGATCCTGTAAGCAGACCTACATTTTTTAATTAGTTTAAATTTTCTCTCTTTTCCATTTTCGTTTGTCACAGTGGTTTTTATTAAATACGCATACTTAACAATTGAAAACGAAGTGAATTATAAAACAGAAAACAAAATACATTTTCTGATTACAGGAAACAAACAATTATGTGCGTGTATATTTTATTTATCTAATACGAACTACTTCACGAAAACAAAGTACATGAGTGATACCAAAAGTAATTTTGAGGTTAGCTCTTGTCGTTTTAACGGCCCATTAGTTACCTAAGAGACCAAATATCTTCCATTAATTTCGCCGACGATGTTAATGGCCGTTATCTTCAACTGCACTTTGTGAAACGATTTGTCTCCCGTCAATTCCTTAACGGATGATTAACGGCTGATACTTTCTTAACGGTGGTCAGTGAAACGCGGCACAAAACCAATATAATTAGCAGTCAACGAATTGCAAACTGAAGTATCAGTAACCAACTACACGTTATGAATATTATATGTTTTACTAAAATTTGACAGTTAAAATGCATGGCACTTATGGGGATTGACTAACAAATTTTGAATATAATCCACGTTGCCTTATAGTGATTATTTGGGAACGCACTCTTAGAAGGCACATAGTTGTATTTAAATTTATAGTAACCATGATCTTAGTTTAATTTATAGAAGCAATAATTTTATGTCACTGATTTACAATTTTGCCAGTTTCGTTGAAACCATTATTAATTGTTTAAACTACTTAATGGTTTGACCGTGACTATAAGTTAAAATCTGCAGTTAAAAATCGTTTTCATGAAATAAATTTCATCTTTCTGAGAAGAAAACAAATCCAATTTTTACGCACTTGAAAGTAAACCCAAAAACTATTGGTTGCCAATCACAAAAGTTTAACGTGTATAATGTATGACTTTTTCAGTAGTCTAATATAAATGCGGTAAGCATTATGAAAGCAGATTAAAATGTAGCTATGTGCATTTAATAAAGAGACTTATATTGAAAAGCCATACTCTAGAAACTCACTACCAAGTGCAGGTGTTTTGAGTTTGCGGTTATCAACTTAACTGTTACCACTAAACATTATAATAAAATGAAATATAGATAAAAGTACAGACTGTTGAATTTACACAGAATATTTACTTTTATAAACAGATTCATGTGAACTAAGTGGATAAAATGCGTGATTCGTCATTATGTGGTCTCGTAAAACTTATGGTTACTTGGAAAACGTAACCTGCTAATTTAAAAATACCCAACAGCTTAAATTTTAAGTCATACACATTACAGCCCATCGGCTGTAATGTCGGGGTTTTGCAAAATATTACCACGCGATCTCCCCCTGCCGTAAGAGGCGACTAAAAGGAGCAGCTAACAGGTGTTTTAACCGACAAATGTATCCTATCCCAACCATGCCCATTCCCCTCCCACGGAAACCGATAGTCGAATTGAGTAGTTCGTAAGCCCTATTACCAATTCTAAGTTATCTGCCAGTCTTTAGTCCGAAACAACCGACCTCCCCTCCCGGTCATCAACGGAGATATGGGTCATCCCCTTGAAAAACCGGAGGAGAAATCTGAGTTTCTGGCCGAGCGTTTGAAGCAAAGGTTTGCTCCGAACCCGTACGGCGACCGCGACTCCGTTGAGGAGATTGACGGAAAAATTGAGGAGAACCTTGGCCACCCGATCAACGTCGAATGCGAACTAACTTCAGAGGTTTGAGGTTTGGGAACGGTTTTTAGCGCTTCGACTTCGGAAGAGGTCTGGACCGGAAGGTGTCACGAACACCAGGATTTCGTTTCCTGGTCGACCTGTACAATGCCTACTTGCGAAGCGAGGTAAATATCCCAAGTTCGCCGACAATATTCGCCCTAACAGCTTCCTGTCGGCCACGTCAAAAGTTTTCTAACGATTGATAAACCGATAAGTTTAAGACGTTCGACATTCTGGTCTCCTGCAATTCAGATTTCTCGCTGGTAACTCCTCGACGCATCAGATGATGCGTTTCGTAAAGACCGTTTCGAAGGCCGGTGCAACAGACTGCTGCCGTTTTCCTTGATGTCGAGAAAGCTTTTGATTCTGTCTGGCGCCCTGGACATATTTACAAACTCACGGAGACTCTGCTTCCGGATTGCTGCCTTTATTCGATTGCCTTTCTTTGGAACAGAACATTCCACGAGAGAGTAGATGGCGCTCTTTCCTCGGAAGGGGCAGTACGGCTGGTGTACCTCAGAGAAACGTCTTAAGCCGTCTGTTTTTCTCTGTGTGCGACAACGACGTGCCTAAGTTGCTTGAAACCAGATTGGCCATGTTCGGCGACGACACGGGCGCTCAGCTGCTAACGTCAACAACTAATCGTAGCATTAACTTAAACTACAGCATGCCCACATGGATATTCTTCCTTAAAAATCCCACAGGTGGTTTCAATAATTCTCCTTTAATATATCACCGTCATAAATATAAATTAATCTAACGTTTCGTCTTATAACATTTTAGTCTACCTTCTGGAACATCTCTTCTTCTTCTAGGTTAGCAGCCCATAGGCTGGTTGGCAGCAGCTCGACCTCTGTGATTCTTCCCTTCAATTGTTCCTTCTATTATTCTCTTAACTAACGCATTGTGTCGTAGTATATGCCCTATAAACTTAGCTCTTCTGCCTTTTCTCAGAAAGCTCTTCTCCTCCTGAGCTCTTCTAAAGACTTCCTCATTCGTTATCTTCTCCCTCCAGCTCATATTGAATATTCTTCTGTAGCACCAGGTCTCATATTCTTGTAGTCTTTTCTCTGTCAGCAGCTCTATGATGGATGCTTCTCTTGTACAATATTCCGGAGGCCTGGAACATGAGGTCTTATAAATAAAGACCTTTCCTTGATTCCCAGGACTTCCATTATTTTACACCGTGTCTGCACGGACCGAAACGTTTTACGAAATTCATTTCTTATTGTGCATGTGCAAGGCAAAATTATTACATCATAGTCAGTGATGTATTTTCCGTACAGTGTAGTATGGACTCAGAAACCAAATGCAAATTAGTTTCTACAGCTAAGCATCTCATCAGTTTGGGAGAAAGCGTCGGAATGCTTAAAGAAGCACACTCGCTTCACACCAACACAGACGTGTCTTCATTAGGCCGAACGGCTCGATATGCGCCCATAACTTTGGAAGAAGTGTGAAGCCATAAAGAACAAGAAAATTATGATGACGATGATGATGTAATGGTGGCGGTGGTGCTGTTGTAGCTGGCAATGATAATGATAGTGGGGATCTACGTGCCATTATGAAATACTATAAATGGACAGGGTAGTCTCTGCTCAAATTGTATAGCAACAATCTCCTGATGCTGTGATTTTTATACCGCAGTTCCCAGTAGAGTATACAGTCTAGTTGTTCATTACAATTTTGTTAGAATTGTAAAGGACTTTTTAAAATTATTATTTGTTTGTCTTTAAATTTAAATTAACTGGATTAGAAAATATACTTGGTTGAGATCAAATACGTTTCCAACGGTGAAATGGTGACATAACTTGAGTTCTAAACTGGTTTAACAAATATGAAATTTGTATCTACTCTTCAGTGGCGTATCTAGAATTTGACCTTGGGGGGCGCGGAGTCAAGTGGGCTTCAAACAAAAGAAAAAACAAGTTAAGTCAGATCAACAGTACTATCTTTAAAGTGGCTGAAATCAGTCTCATTAAAGAAAACGGTAATAACACTGCAAATACGCTTTAATGAAACATTTACATATTGACAGAATTGATTTTCCTATATTTTATATTTTAAATGTATATGCTAATGTAGTAAACGTGTTTCTATATTTAAAAAAGAAATACTACTGTATTAGCGTACACAGTTGAAAAAAATAAGAAAACAGCACAAAAATTAAGAGATTAACAAAATTCGTCAACTTTTAGAAGAGGGTCGGGTTCCGTTCGTCCCCCCCCCCACCCCCGTAAATAGCCTCTGCTGCGCTTTAAACAATTAATTATTTAGTTACGCGTTCAATCACGTCGTACGTATTCTTACAGAATGGCAGCCTTAAAAATTACAATATCGTACAACGCGCACTTTATCATACAACGCCCCCCATATTTCTCGCTCGCTAGCTCGCATTTTCGCTGCTTCGTCTTTCTCGTTGGTTGCAATTTATTAACACGTTACACCTCAACTCTCGGCATCCGGTAGGCTGGCTGTTTATTTACTTGATCTTCTACGCGCACCCTCCGTGATTCAGTTCAATCAATGTTGTTCCGTCTTGAATAAACATAAATCTACTTTAGCTCAAGTATAACAAGGTATAGTATTTTTGTTGTTGGAAATAATTTGACGAGTTTATATTGTGACGTATAAAATGTTTGATAATTCATTACGCCCCACGTGTGCAACGTAGTTTCCACGTTTTGAGGCAGTAAAAATATCTTCTTCATCTTGTTATTTGAATTAGCAGTCTTTTTAATTCCAACTTTGTCCTGTTTACCTGCTGAACTGCTACTTGTCATGTTCCGGACGAGGCCTTTCAGTGTTCCCAAAGTTTTCAAGTCCTAAACCACGACTTGATTAATTCTAGATGGATCTTAGGTAATTTTAGCATAGAACCCTATGTAAGCGACGGAGCAGTCCAAGAGTGAGCCGGATATCTGACTTGTAGTTTCTCAAGGAGACGTCTCTAAAGTTTTCAAATACATCACCTAACAGTAAGACGTCTTTTATATTATAGAGGTTAGAAGAGTTCCTTAAAGTCCTCTTTTTCAACAAATTCTTGACTTGCAGTTAGTATTTGAAATCTTCCTCTAAGATATCCCCACAGTTTAATGTAATGTAAGAAGTCTTCTACACTGAAAGGCCTCGTCCGGAACAATGAGAAGTAGCAGTTCAGCAAGTAAACACGACAAAGTTGAAAATATATTCTTTTGTCTAATTCGAACATGGTATTTAAGAGCGATGAAATTAATAGAAATAGGCCAGAAAATATTCTTAGTTACACAGAGGAACCAAGGTGACCGGACCAGACATCTATTTAAAGAGACATAATTTGAGTTTACTTCGAATGAGAAGCATAAAATCTTTTCGCCTCTATTAAGGAATATATATTTTACCCTAATCGAACATTACATAGTTAATGTAATGGTGTGTTGAAGTAAAATAGGTAGGTTTAGATAACATAGTAATGACGAAAAGGTGACGAAGAGGTAAGGGTCAAGTTACTAAGTGGTAAAGATAATCTCCCCGGATGAATTTATCGATAGCCTTGAGAAACTAAATTATACTAACGCATTAAAGAGAGAAGACTTCGACATTACTTTAAACTGTAAGGATATCTCAGAGGAAGATTTCAAATAATATCTGGAAGTCTAGAGTATACCAAAAGAGAAGAACTCTTCTGATTTCTATACTATCCAAAAGTCTTAATGTTAGGCAGTATATCCGACAACTTTAGAAACGTCTGCATGAGAAACTACAATCAGATTTACCTCACTTTATTTGACTGTTCCATCGCTTCCACGGGGCGCTATGCTAAAATTACCTAAGATTCTTTTAGAATTAATTGTATTGACGTATCACCATGGTGAGATTCAGTCCTTTCTTCTTCTTCTATGGCGTCACAGTTAGAAGTCGAAACTTAGCCTCCATAATCAACCGCCTTCATTTTTCCCTGTCCTTGGCGATCGATGTCCATCTTTTTATTTTAAGTAAAGTATTAGCATCCCTCGCCACTGGGTCAATCCAGCGATGCTTGGGTCTTTCGACAGGCCTTCTACTATCGATTTGACTAAAGAGTACCTTCCTGGGTAGTCAGTTGCCTTCCGTCCTAATGATGTGTCCTGCCCATTGCAATCTATGCAGTCGGATGGTGGTGGCCAGCCCATTTTCTTTATATAGCTTGTATAGTTCCTCATTGTGACGCATTCTCCATATCCCATTGACTTGGATTGGTCCATATATTCTCCTCAAAATTCTCCTTTCAAAGGTATTGACTATGTGAGCGTCTTGTTTGTTCAGAGTCCAAGTCTCGCTGCCATATGTTATCACCGGTCTAATCGTAAGTTTATATAATGTGACCTTGGACGGATGATGGATATTCCTTGTCTTGAATATAGTTGTCAACGAAGTATATGCTCTATTTGCGGCCTGTATCCTTTATCTTATTTCGTTTATTTCTTCATTACCTTCTGCCATCCTACATTCCAAATATTTAAACTGATTGACTACTTCCAGGTTTAGTGGTTCGATTTTAAACGGTTCAGGTTTCCTGATTTTCCTTCGAGTGGTGATCATAACCTGTGTTTAGTCTGTATTAACCTATAATCCTATCTTTTCTGCTTTCAATCCTTTAGGTTTCAGAATGGCCGAGGGAGAGGCGAGTCACCTACACAAAAATAAAAATCTTGACAGAAAATGTGGAAATATTAAGGGTTACAAAATATGACGTAAGCGATAGGAAGCAGTATCAAGCGCATCGATACTAAAAGGCAAAAATTAGTTTTTTCTTCGCAGTTAGTAGTACTACATATTTACTTACTGTAAAATAATTGGCATGAATTAAGTTCATATAACAAAAGACTTCTTTTTTGTAACATGGAAATAGTTTGGGAAACACAGGATAGGCTACCAAGCTAGAGCCATAGGGCATACTATTGTGGTAAAGCGGCCACCACTAATCTTCACCCATCTGATATAACTCTATGCGCAGACAAATTTGTTGCTTATAGGCCCTACGCGTGAAAAAGTAATCCTACAATATTCCTTTCTCGTCGTTCGCGTGAAAAGTAATCCTACAATATTCCTTTCTCGTCGTCAGCAATGTATAAACACATATCTGTGCGCGCGCGCACGTTTTACAGAATCAATCTGTATTATCAGTGGTTTCTGTATGGAAAATAAGCAAAATATATTTTTAGGAGCTATTATTATTTGGTAACATATTTACAATATACAGATCATGCGAGAAACTAAAAAAATTACTTAAAAAGGAAAATTATTTACAGATTAAAAGACAATTGTGTGTGTATGTGTGTGTGCCCGCGCGCGCATACACACACACACACACACAAAATAAAATATATAATTCATAATAATATTTTAAGGGGTTAATATGGAGTTTAAACATATTAGCAAAGTAAAATAAATACATGTGTGCATATTTATCATAATATCAATTGAAAAAAATGTTATCCGTATTTTGAGATCTATGTCATAAACTTACATACTTCAGAACTAATACGACAGAACCTTAAATCGCATAGAATTTTACAACGTGAACAAATAAGGTCAGATGACGTTAAGTTAAAAAGCAAGAATAGAAATTCTAACTTAACTTTTTACTCTCTTAGTGCAAACAAACAACATACGGTTCGACGTTTCTGTGCATTTACGAAAAACACTTGGTAATGGCGGCGGTCGAATTTCTTGTGTTTGAACTCGGAGCTGTTTGTCTGAAGTGGATTCGTTGCCGTCGGCTCCATACTCAGCATTACTTAGCTGTGAGTACAGCCACCGCTCCAGCAGTGAACTGATTGTTTTGTGCCGACACAAAGAAACGGCCAAAACTTACACCGTGTATGCCTTAAGTGATTCATCCTCTTGAAAGCTTGCATTTTCAGACTGGCAGTTAACGTTTAAATTATACGGGGCACCGGGGGCCGTCTGTTCGGACCGGCGTAGACCGCACTTAACGAATATTTGTGACGTTAGTACAGTAAATTTTAACGAAGGTTTTCAGGGCTTAATCGGTTTACTATAAAGCATATATATGTCAAAAATGACTGCAAGCACCGATAAATAAGTCTAACGTTTTAATAGTTAACGTTAATTAAATATTAGAACTATTTGGACTAAAAAGTGTTAAAGAAGTGTCATTGTTATCGTAAAGACTGAAAGCTTTGAGATGAAGCTCCAAAAGAACTTCCGTAAAATTGTATAAGTATTTTTGCTTATTTTTATATAATTTTATAATATGTGCACGCGGTAAAATTAAGAAATTAACAAACTAACGAGACGCTGTTTCACAGTATTTTTTTAAAATGTGCTAGATTTTTTATCTGAAAGTGAAATTTTTTTATTCTAATAATTAACATTATACATATCTGGAATGACTGAGAATAATTAAAATTTTTCTTTTAGCTCAGTAAACAAAACTGTGTCAGTAATATTTGTAAAACCATAATTTATGCGTGACTTAAGACTTCCTTTATAATTCGTAGTTTCTATAAATCCTGTTGTTACAAAATGCCCTTATGATTACTGTAACATCTATAATAAATACTAACACATACTGGACGTTGAAATAATTCTTTCAAACTGTTGAAATGTATTCACAGCCTTTCCATTCTACCTTCTTGTGCTATTATAGTGGTCTAGAAATATGAAATAAAGAAAAGTGCATGTTATTGCTTGTTCTCAACTGGCCACATGTTATAGTACACTTCCAATATTATCTCACTAACTTTTCGTGTTACAAATTACCACACAGTACACTATGATTAAATGTTTTGCAAAAAACGTATCACCTTCAACAGGTAGGTTCATTGCACAAGGGCAGGTAAAATTTCCCATGTGTGCAAATTTATCATAATATTAATTGAAAAAAATGCTGTTACGTGTATTTTGAGGTTAATTTCATAAACGTATATAGTTTTGGCACTAATACGACAGAACCTTATATGATATAGAATTTTACAATGTGAACAAATAAGGTCAGATGGCGATAAGTTAAAAAGCAAGGATAGCAATTCTAACCTCACTTTCTACTCTCTTAGTGAAAACAAACAACATACGGTTCAACATATAAACGACATAAATTTATAATATATGAAAGATTAAAACATTAGTAAACGAACGAATTTGTTCACACACACACACACACACACACACACACACACACACACACACACACACACACACACACACACACACACACACACACACACACACACACACACACACACACACACACACACACACACACACACACACACACGCGCGCGCGCGCGCGCGCGCGCGCACACACACACACACACACACACACACACACACACACACACACACACACACACACACACACACACACACACACACACACACACACACACGTCCGCGCGCGCGCGCGCGTATTACGATATTATTGAGTACGTCACAATATTTGGTCTTCTTACAATGTTAGTATAAAATTCAAATAAGAGAAAATCAATGTTTCCTAAAGAATGTAGCTTTTAAAGACCATCATGTTAACATCACAGACTATGTTCCTCGTATGATAATGAGTAACATATATGATAATGTTCGGGCTAGGCTACTTATCATTACCAGCAGCTAAGCTGGGAGGCCTGCATGCTGCCACACAGCCTGCCTGACCAGCCGATTGTACGCTGCCTTATCGGCAGGATCACGATTCCTCTGTCAACGCTTCTGGCAGTAGTTCCCGTCTCGAGCGAGAAGAGATAATTGCTCGGGTATGAGTCGGTAGTCGGGCGTGAGACATGCTCTTATTCTGGAAGGCACGTCTACATAAAATATCTGCCTCGTCGTTTGCGGCATCTGCCTTTTCAATTTGGTGGGCGTTTTCATTTATGAAATGAGCCAGGTGGCGGCATTCGGCGACAGAGCGCTGAACCGTAGCGGACCCAATCGATGGCATTACCCTTCTCTCGAGAATACCGTACTGGGTAGCGAGGCGGACCAAGATAGGGGTGTGATCAGCGAGAAAATCTCGACCGGACAAGCAATACTTTAGGTCGCCTCGATATCCAGAATATAGGGAACCGCTTTAGGTATGGGCAGATAGATCGTGAGTTGCACTGGACCAACCTCCGTCGCCTGGTGAGAATCAACCTACTTGCGCAAGCGTGTCCCGTTCGGAGTATTCAAGCGTCTATTCCAATCGCGATTATTGCAGTTGAGATCGCTGGCCAACATAAGCCTACGGTGCACGTCAAAGACGGCATTTAGGTCACCGACAAGAGACTTGTAACACCCCCAATACCTGCGTAGATCTCAGTAGCGTGTATGCTACGACAATACGACACGATAGAAGCTCTCATCGCGATGGCCATGCTGCCCCCCTTGTCAGTCGACTCTGTCATCCTGTAACACACGGAATCGGGTAACCAAACCGTTTTGGCTGGATCAGGCGGGGGGTTCTTTAGGCAAAAGAAGTGCGTCGAGTTTGACCCGAGGTAGAAATTAAAGTAGGTCGGAATGCTTGGGACGATACCGTTGGCATTCCATGAGACAAGTGAGAGGTCTCGTTTGAGAACTCGGTTCGTAAAAACCTCCTATTTTGGGGGCATCCACTAAAAGATTCGATCTCTTGGTCGGTACAGCAGTTTCCAGACGTAAGCAGGTTAACCTGAACTTTTCTCGAATTGGCAATATCGTTTCTGAAGAGCTGTCGTTGCATGATTCAGAAGTGTGCAAATTTGCCCTAAAACTAAGGTCACATAAGAGCGATCAAGTTTGACGGAGTAACAGGTGGCAGTAGAAGTCGTAGGATCAGGGTTTACGCGAAGACGGGAAGCATCTGGAGAAGCATCGAAGAGCTGCAACTCGTCGGACTTGTACTCGTTAAATATGTTCGGTAGCCAGTTATGAGGTCAGAAGCGAGCCAGGAGATCGGGAACGAACATCCGGTGTAGACATACTCTTACTATTGTCCCTTTCCTGGGATTTGTCTGCATTAGAGTAACACGGTTAAGGTAGTGGTCAGGTTGTTGGGGTGGGACAGGAGGGGATGCGTAAGTCAAGGGAGACAGTTCCTTTTGCTTGTGAACCGACATTTTGCCACTAACTGAGGTCTTTTTGTCGAAAGCTGGGCTTGGCATTTCTTAACCTTAGGAACAGGGACTGCAGTTGGAGCAGGAGAGGGCTCGCCCGAAGTGGTTGATGCCTTATGATTCGGTTTAGCCTGACTCGTAGGTTTAGCAGGCTGAGTAATCGGGGTCCTATCCGAGTCCGGATGTCTCGGTGGCAAGAGAGGCTCCTTCGGCTTCCACTTAAGGAGCTCCTTCCCGTATACCGGGCAACCAGAGTAGTTTGCTGCATGGCCTTGGCCACAGTTAATGCAGTGTATAGTTTTCGGTTATGAACAGTTCAGGCCTGAATGGAGTGATCTTGTGAATACCCCAACAAGCCGGACCGATGTACTAGACGTCTGTGCCTATATGGTGACCGAAGCGCTGTAACCAGTGACACTGGGCAAGTTTGCACGGGCTTGGTAACGCGGAACCAAAATAGCCGGATCAATGACCGTAGGCGTTCGCCTGCTCTGTCCAACTCGACAAGGAGACTTACTGCCATCACGTGAATGCTGGATTGCTGGCTCCGGTTATGATAGGTGCAGAAACTGAGTGGAACGTTAAGTATGGGAACGTTAAGCAGACATGTTTCCAGTAATGAGACGTATTCTCATAAGACCCTACTAATAAGGATGCTACCGGAATGTCAGTAGTGAGTCATTTAAACGACAAACCATGGCCACGTAGTTCGGAACTTTTGTGTTATCACCATAACGGTTACTGTGCTCCCTCATACAATTGCTCGGGGAAATGTATTGTGCGACCGCGACATCTAACAATTTTATAATGGGAGCAAATTTGCAGGAGACATAACTACTAAAAGGTTCTAACAATGACTTTTTAGATAAAAAAGCGTCTTTTGTTCGCTTGCTAACATGTTTTATTGCTGAGCCACATTTAGTATACAGTATGTTGATCAGCGAATAACATAGAGAAGCAAATGAAATAACCACTGTCAATCAATTGAGGCACACATCTGACGTATGCATGTGAAGAGTATTTACAGTACATGGTCATGAAACTTTCGGCACGGTATAACTGACAGCATAATGCATTACCGTTAATGTACTTGACGTCATTACGTTGTTATAATTTGGCAGCTACATTGTTATTGATTAAATGACATTGAATTCAGCTAGATCTTTCGTTAAATAGATTGACGGTAATATGTCGCTACCACAGTAAAATATGGAAAAGTTTTGAAGTTTCTGTTTCGGAATGCAACTGTTCTTAAATACAGTTCTGTGGCTTTTACTTTATTTGAGTCATAGTTTCATCAACTTTTATAAACATAAACAAATTCACGAAACATTACTTTTACATATACTGTAATGGCAATATCAAATTTAAACAGGAAAAGAGAGCAAATTAGTAAGATACAATGAGGAAAATTGAGAGACTGCGGATAACATTTGGGACATACACTATCATATGACTATTGTGATGCGCGAAATTTTTTATTTTAAGATACTCTCTCTGCACACCTAAGTGACACGATCTTTTTGCAAGACACTTTTAGAGTCAAACGTAATTATGAGCTCTTCTATTGAAAATGAGGTTCTCGTGATCACTGGTGTTTAAATAACAGGACAAGAAAACGAAGGAGGTATTTGTATAACTGTAAAATGTAATCATGTGCGACACAATTCCGCAGTAGCTGCAAGAGAATTGTCTCAATACGCAAACATTTGAAATGACCTTAAACATCGTGATACCCACTATTGGCTATTTCCCCGTGTGAAAATCGCTTATTACTTTCATCTGTCTTCTTTTCTCCACAACCCAGAGATTGATGGCTTCCAATTTCTTTCTTTCGGAAGATAGCATCTTAATCTCTGGAGATTTTCTTCCAACTTTGGTTGGTTTTATCCATATAACCTTCCACTCTGGGCCTTGCACTCTCACTACGCTCCTCAGTTATTCACTTGATCATGGTTGCGAACGAGTTTAAATGGTGTAGTTTAAATCATACTCCTTCTCCTTTCCGCAATGGTTTTAAACAGAGTCGTTCTTGCGTCCACTCTTTTCAACACCTCATCATCTTTGTGTTTCTCAGCATCCTTAAACAATGAATATCCTATTATATCTTTAATAGAGTGGTTTCCTGTTGCCGTCACCATCCTGTGCTGTTATTCTATCAGCTCATCAGCCTTTACGGATGATTTTCCATCGTAAGGGCAACATTTCCTATCATTTTATTCGCTCATTCAACCACCTTGGAGCCATTGACACTTGGTAGAAGGAGATCTCCTTACACCGGGAGACTCTCGGTGTCTGCATTTGTTAGCCGTTTGTTTATACAATATGTAGGCCTTTAAGCAAAAGTTACACTCTCTCTTACGCGGTGGACGGTTTACCCTTCATCGACTCCAGAACTTTAATTTAATTTTGCTTATTGGGCTAAGGTGAGTAAAATCAATAAAATAAATACATAATTCACGTACCGTGATGAATAATTGTAATTCAGATTATAAATAATGTTAAGAAATAAATATTACTTAAGAGGACTATTTCACAAAATTATCCTGTAGACTGGAATTATACAAGTAAAAATTACTCGGGGATACAATTAAATGTAGCAATCAAAATACCGTGTGTAACAGAATGACGAATCTTTATCATGTTACGTGAAGTTGTACTGAACTTGTTGCGGTCCTCTTGGTGTTGCTTAGGAATGTCAGTGGCTGGCGAAACCCGTGTAGAAGTGTTTGTAATAGTTAATATAAGATACGGAGAACATGATCGTATTGATTCTTCTTCAGCTTCATCCAACGTACGATTTAGGAATGAGATGAAGTTTAATTTAAAATTTCTTTTACGGCTATTGTCGTTTTTTGTTAAAAATCAGGTAACAAACATAAAATATCAGAGTCGATTCTAACATCAGAGGTCAGAGTAAATACCGAAAATTCAACGGCGAATATTAGAATTTTTATTTGGTACAACGTTTGTTTAAGTTCAATAGAATGGGAGCACCCTTGGAGAATAAAGCAATTTACAGGCGTACTCTTTTACTTACCGAATGGATGTCACATCCTGTGCGATAAGAAAGCTATCGGAGGACTTTGAAGACTGGAATTTGTAACGCAACATTCAGAAAACTCAGGTGAAGGTGATGTGAAATAAACAAGGGACTCAAAAAGTACAAAGAATTATGGTGTTTACTATACTGTTGAGTACTGGCTATAGAGGATGTACAGATGGCGTCTAGAAAGTTATTCGGACTTAACTCAGTGTTACGGAATAATTATATGAGGAACACGACCTAGCTGGACACGTTTAAGTCCTTCATACAAAGTACAGTTGCTTAGGATTACGAGGCTTGAACCGGATAGAAACTTTAAAAAAATGTCTTTTAAAGTTATTATTTAAAATACTATATATACATGTAATTTAATACCAGTTTACATACTCTGAAATACAAGTTTCGATCATGAGGCATTTTGCTCACTGTCAGCCATGTTTGTTTTATTTTGTTGATAATCCGTCTCCCAGTTGGTCGATGCTATGTGTTGCTTCTGGCTTTTCGCTGTTCTCATTGGTATTATTGTGCACAAATTTTGAGTATAGTTTTCTTTTTTTAGTGTGCACAATGTTTACTGTTTTAAAAATTGTGCAATATCTTGTATTTATTTTTATTTTTTCTGATAATAGTTTGTTTTGTGTTTATGTATCTGTAAGTTTTTCCATACACTCTTTATATTGCCTTTGTGTATTATATGATTTATTTGTGTTGTGCTGCTGATGTCCGAGAATTCGTCTCCTGTGTTTCTTCCGTGTGTGACTAAATTGTATTTAAAAAGGTTTGGTTTCAACCACACGAACCTACCGTCGCGTATCAAAAATAAAATAAAATAATTGGCAAGTGTAAAAGTAAGTATAATACTTGCTGTTGCCTTGAATGCTAGGAGCTGGCTATCCCATTCTAAAACATCTATGGACATTTTAAATTCATGATTATAGAACGAGACGAGATGCTAGTCACGCCAACCAGTTAACTGAGAGGGCGTCGGAAAATGCGAGGTTGTGCCCGTACCTTAGTGGACAGGCAGAATGCAGATACTTTTAAAGGTGTTTTGCGGCTGTCGTAAAGACAGCTTTCAAAAATTTTGCTGGTTCTATCCAGCGAGGATACTCTGTTGTGGTTGCGGTGTTCTGAGGCCACGCACCAGCTGCCGCCTACCCTATGTTGCAAATCTCGATTATAGCGGCTCGAACGTGGACTTTGACGGTTTTGTACGTTCGCACAATCCATTTCTGCCGGTCGTTTGATCAGTTGCTTAACGAAATAGACGATTTCCGACACGTTGCCATTATCCACATCTTGCGG
Source organism: Magicicada septendecula (assembly GCA_034769895.1). Taxonomy (NCBI): domain Eukaryota; kingdom Metazoa; phylum Arthropoda; class Insecta; order Hemiptera; family Cicadidae; genus Magicicada; species Magicicada septendecula. Next base: position 304,634,472 of record CM068376.1, on the reverse strand, counting down.
TTTTCAACACGAAAAACAAAAAAGTAGTAAAATAAGGAAACCCGCCTGTGACGCCATCTATCGAGTAAACCATTAACCACGTCGGTACGCGACTGTAATCGCAGATTAGGCTAAGACTTTTTCTGCGTTTTCTTCTTGAAATTCGAATCAATTGAACGTTTTGCATTCGAAAGGCCAGGAGACGCTGAGATAACAGATTTAAATACAAATTATTATGTGCATTTTGTTATGATTATAAAGCTAGAAAATTGCGTAAAAACCGTAAAAAAATAAATATAATTACTTCACTACCGACTCGGAACACAAAGTTTTTTATAGGTGAAAACTTAAACGTTTTACGTTTTCATCTATAAAAAACTTTGTGTTCCGAGTCGGTAGTGAAGTAATTATATTTAGTTAATCAACGGACACGTCATGGACAACGAAATCCAAGAACTTAAAAAAATATCTTCGAGACTTCTATTTAAAATAGTACATATACATGTAATTTAATATTTAATACAATTTACATTTAAGATATTTTTTCGTACTTAGAAGGACAAGTTTCGATCATAAGGGATTTTGCTCATCGTTAGCCATTTTTGTTTTATGTAGTTGAAAACCTGCGTCGTAGATGGTAGTCGCTATATGTTCCTGTTGGATTTTGGTTGTTCAAATTGATTTTATTGTGTACGTATGTGGTGTATAATTTTGTTTTTTTTGTGTCATCAATGTTCAGAATTTTTGAAAATTGTGTCATGTCTTGTACTGCTTTGTATCTGTTCTGATATTAGTTTGTTTTATTTTTTATGTTTATATATCTGTAAGTTTTCCATACATTCATTATAGTGCCTTTGTGTTTATTATGTTTCATTAGTATCTTCTTGCTGATTTCTGGGAATTCGTGTCCTGTATATCTTCCGTGTGTGACTAAATTAAAATTTAAAATGTTTGTTTTCTTTGTATATATTCTTAGGTGTTTAAATAAAGATATTTTTAATTGTCTTTTCGCCTGGCCCATGTAATCCCATATTGTATATTGAATTGTTTATTTTATCATCCTTGTTACACGAGTTATTTAGTCTTCGTATATTTTGTGGTTTATTCTGTAAGCTCTTTTAATATTATTTGTAACTGTAAACAGTTTTGTAAGTTTTGTCATCCTGTTGTTCATATACACCAATGTAGCCCATTTTTAGGTGTTGTTGTTATTATTATTTGTGTATAATTCTTTCTGATCAAGTCTTGAATGTACTGTATTTATTTTACATCTCATTTAATTTTTAATTTATTTGTGGTGTTCACCCAAACGAATTACACAGAATTGCATACGATCTAGAAAATATACAATTTTTGGTTTAATTGTTTATACGTACGCAAAATGATAGATTTTTTTAAATTGCTGTTAAGAAAGACAATTATCGTTTTTCGGAAGATTTCTTTTTTAGATGCAAAAGAAGAATTGCTTATATAAAAAATATATAAAGTATATATTAGAACATTACTAACAGTATAGTTTATAAACTTTAACGTTTATTTAAAAAAAAAAATGTTTTCATTCCTTTTTTATTGTTGACCAACATAATTATATTCAACCAGTTCTGCCGCAATATGAGTGTTTATGCTACTGTCTTTGCTGTGCTGTGCGTCTCTTTCCTTCAAAAAATATATTTTCGAAGATACAATCACTACAGTTGTTAATCTGTACTTACAAATAACAGACATATTTGTAATACAGGGGAAAGTTTCTTCAATGTTTCCTGAAATCTATTCAAACTCTTTAATAACAGAAACTGTGTGCAGTAGCACTAGAAACATGCATTCGTATCATAACCTTGGTTTTGTTGTTCATATCAGCAGTTTTCAGGAAGTGTCGGTGGATCCTCAGGCAGGATATTCAGACAATTCCTACAGGTTTACGGGACATATTTGCACATATCACGTACAATGGTTAAATAATGTGCACATCAATTCACGATATGACTAATAAAATTAGAAGTCGATTATGACAAAAAAAAAACTAAAGGGTGATAAGGTGATAAATAAAAACTAAACGTCAATACAACTTTATTAGTAACTTGATTTATTTTCATCTTATAAAAAATTAGTTTGGTTTATTGAAAGTGTTTAATGTGTTTAGAATAGGATAAACTAGAATTCAGATTTTTACTATAAACAAGAAGTAAATAAAATGAAAACTTTCATTATTTTAAACACTAGGTTTAAATGTAATAAATACATTTAAAGGAAGTTTAAATGGTTCTATTGCGGGAATCTGTTTTAATTACATCTCTTCGGTTTGTTGCATATCAAACGCCTCCCCTTCCCGAAAATATTATTGAAGAGTGAAAGGATTCCTAATGCTATCAGTTCTTAAACATGAGTCATTCAGGTAAGCTATGCCGGAAATTACCAGACATTTTGGTTCACCCTTCCTGCTCAGACTCTAGTAAAGAAATGGGAATTATATAATTATTTATGTCTAAACAAAAACGTTTTCAGTTTCCTAATAAAAGATCGGAAAACCGCGTCCTCCGTCCTCCGGGAACCTTGAGTAGCCAATAGGTGAATCTGCAGTTAAGCGAGATCTACGATGCGGCCGGGACTCGAGGGCTCACTTAATTCCTTATCTCCAAGCCGAATGAGTAGACGTCTTCACCACTTCTTGATGTAAACCAGCATAGTATTTTTGTAGCCAGAGCTTAGTCTTGTAGTATGGCCTCCAAATAGCGTGTTGTTAGGTTACTATCTTATGTCAAAAAGTTAACTTGCATGCGCTTGCGAGCGTGTGTATATGGTTTTGTGTGTGTGTGTTTGTAGCGACAGCTTAGTCTTGCAGTATGGCCTCCAAATGGCGTGCTGTTAGGTTACTACCTTATGTCAAAAAGTTAACTTACATGCGCGCGCGAGCGTGTGTATATGGTTTTGTGTGTGTGTGTGTGTGTGTATATGTGCTGGTGCTGTAATGGTCAAAACGAGTGTACGTTAGAATTTATAGTTACATATATTTATAATATAAATATATTATATAATATATTAAATATATGCATAATTTCAACAATATAATTTTAAAAAAATATTCGATAATACTATTAATAATTATTTAAGCTGTTAATCTTGACGTGGTTCCAAACCCACGCTTGTACTGTGGGCACTTAGCCAAAGATTGCCTTGGCAGTGAGTGTTGTGTCTGTACTTGTTAGTTCTGGTCGACGGATTGGTAAGGGCGAGTATATTAATCAGTTCGTTTAATTATTCGTATGGTTTAATGTTTTTACTTTCATTTTGCTCTGCCTGATTAAATGTTTTCTTTAATATTTTTCTTTGGCTGTGTTTTCAAACCCTTTTATTTAATTTTTGTGGCATACGTTTGTAGCCATCGCACATTGTTTGGTAACAACGTTCTAAACATCTGAAGAACGGTATGTTGCAGAGATACGTCAGAAACGTCATTGGACAAATAAAGTGTTCGAAACAATACTAACGAGCTCAAAATCGATGAACATATCTGAAGCCGATGATAAGGCTAGAAAGGTAATTTCTAGATTACTCCACTAGAGGTAATTAGAACACTAATAGTCCGAACAAAAAGAATGTTGTTTTAGATTTTATTTCACGCTGAAATTCCATATATGAGCCTAAACTGTATATATAGTCATGTAGCACTGTGCAGTGGATTGTTACGTTTAGAGACAGACTTGTTGAAAATGGTTTCGAGATCGTATTCCTCAACCCGTCGCCGTGTAATTGGTAGTAGTACCCAAACGTAGCTGATTATACATTATAATTTAATTGTGGTCAGAGATCTGGAAGAAATGATTAACAGAGTATCTGTTAATATAGAATAATATTTAGACAACATGTTTTAGACAGTATGTCTTTGCGAATTAGCCTATTTAATTTAATCTGCATTCGACATGAATATTTCTGCACCTTATTTTCGCAACGTTGATATATTGCAAAGTACAACTACTTCTTCTACTATTACTACTACAACTTCTTCTTTTCCTCCTTATTGCAGTCATTCAGTGTTCAAATTTGTTTAGTAGTAATGCAGGGAATATTGGATTTCCTTAGGCCAGAAGTAGTGGAAATGTTTGCCAGTTGCAATAACAGATGTAAGGCCGTTACACACAGCCTGAGAGTACATTACGTCTGTAACGTAGAACACTTGAGAAACACTATTTGGAAGAAGCATTCCAATTATATTTCAAAATTACCAGTCAGTCTAGAGTAAAGTTTGAGCTCTCCCGAAAGATTATTTTGAAGGTGGTATTTAACTTATTTACAATATATATTTAAGGTTTTCGGTCAGTCATTGGGAAGAATGCTTGGCGATGTAGGAAGCCGATAGAATGCTTTTTTTTATCAGAAATGTTTATAAACATCTACAAGTGTAACATAAGACAGTGCTCTGTTATATTTTTATGCAGAATGCTAAAAGGTATAACGATAAAAAAACTGTTGCCAACTTTCCTTACACCACCATACGATTCACATGCTCTCTGAAGCTCGGCGGATTTCTACTCTGAGCCTGAACTGTACATAATATAGTCGTGTATAACCGTGCAGTGGATTGTTACGTTTGGAGACAGACTTGTTGAAAATGGTTACGAGATCGTATTCCTCCGATCGTCACTGTATACTTGATAGTACCCAAACGTATTCGATTATACAGTATAACCCAACAGTGCTGAGAGATCTGGAAGAAATGGTTAATAGAGTACTTGTTTTTGTTTGGACATAATTAATTTTTAAAGTTTGGAAATTTTTTTTATTGCTACTATCTATTGGAGTGATCTCGGGGCAGCAAAAATATGCTACGAGTAACTACAATGTGCCCGTAAACTACAGGCAGATTTAAACTGAGACAGTATACGTTCAACAGAAGTCAATATCTATTTTACCTATACTGTATCTATTTTGGATGGCAATAAAACACGTAAACGTTTGTATCATCCTAAAAGGAATGGCCAAAGGGCGGCAACGGCGTGAGTGAATAAATTCTATTCCGACAGAGCGGATTCGAAAATATTTCCAAACTGTCGGATCAAAGGGGAAGTTACGTTACGTTCTTGAGATATTCAAAATAACCAGAAAAATAAGACGATCAATTCAAGTCAACAGGACATTGAAGACCAGTACCTGCCGGATGCTGACAAATAAATATACGGACACATTGTGTATCGTTATTGTTAGTGGCTTAAAAGTAAGCAGTACACGAGAGTAGCGACGTCAATTTGGCAATACGTTGTTATGACAAAATATTCGTCTTTTCGAAAGCTAGAAAGCTAATTGTTTCAGTCAGTTTGAACCTTATTAAGCTGGTCTAAAAAACGTAAAGATATTTCTAAAATTTGATAACTGTATGCGAGAAATAAATCCACTGATGTGAATCGGCAAAGATAGCCATTTATAGAATACAAACACAGTACAGCACTGACGTGGATTTCTGCTTTCCCCGCCCTCTTAAAAACTACTGCATAAAATAAATAAACAACAATAACAATTACTACACTGTTGTTAATAATCAGTGATGAGTATTTCACAAATTTTGTTATCTGGGATCAAGCTGATGGGAATGGAACAACAAGAAATTCCAAAGAATATAAGTAACAGGAGGTAACAATAGGAATGTCAAACTCAGTGTTCTGGAATAGTAGTGTTATGAACGGAATCAAACGTTTGTCTCAATCGTAGAAGGTGTAGTGAACAGCATGGGGATGGATGTTCAAGCAGTTGCAACAGATTTCTTTTGAAGACCAGTTGACAGATCTAGAAGGGGAATGATTAAAAATGACGTGATAAGAATGCCAACATAAGGGAAAAACTATAGTAGCTTGAACAAAGGAGAATTAAGTCCTACGGCCACGTAAAGAAAACTGAGGAAGAGAGAAATAGAACGCAGATCAGAATTGGAATATAGCAACAAGAACTAGAAGAGAACAATATTCAAAAACATGGAACAAGTATACCGAATCGATGAAGAAATGTAAACCAACAGATGAAGATACTGAAGACAGGGCGATGGTGTTTTGTGATCAACTGATTCATTTAAAATAGAACTATACGCCTTTATCTACGTAGAAGTTCAAACTTTTGTGCATTATTAAATGCACACTGATTTCTATAATAATGAACTGTTGTTAATCATTGACGTGCAATTTGACTGGCGAGAAACCTCAGAATTCAAGGTTAATTTTTAAATTAAAGAAGAAGTATGGTGTTAATGCTGCTGCTGCTGCTACTACTACTACTATTACTACTACTACTACTACTACTACTACTACTACTACTACTACTACTACTACTACTACTACTACTACTATTATTATTACTTCTACTACTACTACTACTTATAAAAATACTGGCAATATGAGAGCAGAGTAGGCGATTCGAATAAACAGACTACTTCTCCCTGATGTTGCTGAAGAAAGGGAGATGCTGCCTCTAATACGTTGCAAGAGGACGTACTGGATGAATTATCAAAAGAAACCCGGAAGGTTAAGGCTACAAGGAAATGCAAGAACTCCTCAGGAGCGGACACCTGTTGCTTCTGAGATCCTGGGCCAAAACTGCATAAGGAAATGGAAAACGTCCAGACGACGTGGGTCTAGAAGGAACGGTGTAGTCATAAAAACTGCATCGGAATAACCTACGCGGAAATCCTACAAGCAATACTGAAGGAAGTGCTTGCAGAGGATTCGGAGATCGAAATCAGCCGCATCAGGAAGACTCCGGATGGGGATGTTCTACTTGATCTTGATTGAACTTGTTCTACTCGAACCTGAAAAACTAACAACCGGGTGTTTTAACCGCCACTTACAGCTTCTGAGCACGACCCCGGATTCTAGGGTCCAAACCGTCAAGCCAGAAAAATATTACTATGGAAGCAGTCCGAGTAGAAGATTTACCCGTAAGAAATCACCCACGGATCCTTAAGACTTCCTTAAGAAGGAAATATAAATACAATCTAATATACGTACTTACATATTCACAAATACAAGTAGAGTATATAAAATACTTATTTAAACGTTATGTTTAATATAATAAAATTGTATGGAATATTATATTATTATGTGCGATCGTCATCCTGTAAACCAGTCAGTTACCTGACGGAACTCTAAACCGTTATTATTATTATTATTGTTTAAAAGGAATAAATCCAAATGTTTAGTACCAAGCCACGTGTTGTTCAATCAAATATATTGGAACTCACCAATTTGAGTGCGCGGTCGGTTTTCATACGATGTACATCGGTAACCTTCGTACTCGCCGTAAATATTATATTATTATGTTATATTAAGTCATTTTATATTGGATTTTAATATTTTAAGTGTTTGACAAGTGTATCATATTTAAATGATACACAATTACTTTTAAATTCTGATGATGGGACAAGGGTCCCGAAACATGTAAATTTATAAAGACGCTGTTTCTGGAAAGCCGCAGATGGTAAGTTCCAATATATTTGATTATTATTATTATTATTATATAATTATAACCAACATTATCACAATTATTGTCTCCGTCTCTAGTCCTGCCATCTCCTTTTAGGCCTCACTGTGTCTCTTTTACCTTGTGGTCTATAATTTATTACATTTACTATATCCTTTAATAAACTATCTTGACTCGTTCTTTCAATATTTCCTTTCGCTCATTCGTTCCACTTTTGTGAGCTTGTTAATTTCGTTCAGTCACACTTCATGGGCCCAACTCCGCCTTTATCTCTCTGTTAGTAATTTTACGTCTTAGGTTACAGTGTTTTATATTTTCATTTTCCTTCCTAGAGTGAGGCGTAATTTTTATTGTCCCTTATCTTTCAGTAGGCTTTCAAATTCGTTTGCCAGGCTCATTTTTCACTGCTTTGTAATTCGTAATTCCAACACATAAAAGGCAGTTCCTCTCGGCACGGCTGAATTTTAACATAAAAGTGTCACCTAAAATGTAAATTGAATTTATTTTTTGAGATCTTAAAAATTTTGCTTTAAAATGGTTTATCTTCATGTTTGTCAGCTTTCAAAATATCAGTTAATGTAGATAAAAATTATTTTTTTAAATATTTTCTCAACTCATAAATTATTTATATTTAGTTAAATCTTGTAAAGCAAACGCAATACAATAAAATATTTTTACATGTAATGTATTTCAGTTGTACCTGTCTAATATAACAACGTGATGAGGAAGAAACCTGAGACCTTCGCTTCACTTTTGCGTGTCATTCGATCAAACGCGTGAAATAAAACGCACTGACAAAATTTACCAGTTGTGAACGTAATAAAAATTCTACAATGTATCCTTCGTACTTTTAATACAAGTACACGAAGCCAAACTGTAAAGACACTATTGTTACGACTGTCTACTTGATCGTCGTAGGTATAGTGGAAAACAAATTACAAGACACCAATTAAGTCACTAATCACCAGCTTTAATTTTCACAGTTAAACAGTTCGTAATTAACAACACAGTCTCTTATAACAAATCAAATAAAAATTGTTCACACGCAAATAAATGTCAACTAATATTAAAACACAATTGTATTACAATATACCGTCCGATTATAAAACACAACACTTAACTAATAACCACTTGAACGCACACAGTAATATCGCCAGATAGTCACTTGTAATCGCCCGACAATAAACTCGGACCGCACTGTAAATATATCGCGACTAATACTGAAAAACTAAGGCCGCTGCCGCCATGTATTTATACCTCCGCTCACAGACCAGGACATTCCAAACTATGTCTTAGCGCCAGTGTGAACTACGTAATTAATTGTGGCCTTGACACAGCCGCGCGGCTGGCGGCTTCGAGAAAACTCTCGTGAATGCGTCTAGAGTCACGTATGCTCCACACATTAGAGGGAGATTCTTCTGGCACATTCGACAAACACGTAGATTGTTAGGTTAGGTTAGGTTAGGCCTCTGATGTCGTAACACTATTTTCCAGGCTAAACAACATGTATTACGTGTTGACAATTAAAAATTAATTACAACTGCAGACAGCCTGTTGTCAACACAGCTTGTTAATAGCGTTGTAATTTAGTCTTTCATGTTCAACGCACTCTGTACTCAAAAACAAAAGTAACGCAAGTGTTTGGTTTCGAATATTCTTCACGGTTCGAGCGAAGGTTCTCTTTTTCTCAAGAAGTACGCATGCAGCTGTGGTTTATCGAATTTAGGCTACGCACAGTACGTTACGGTATCCTTACGAGGACATCTCTTCCTTCAGTGAATGGAAATCTTGTATAACTTTCTGGTGGGTATATGGATATGGAACAAGGAATCTTGGACCTCTAAGTTAGTGGCCAGATGTACTCGCTAGACTACTACCCGTGTATGATGCAAATATAAAGGTGTATTTGTCTGAAGAAGATCGAATGTAGGCCTACTGAGCTTGATACATGTCACTGAAGGTGATGGAAACAACAGGGAGAAATATGTGAGCTCTTAGATTCCGTCTTAGAAAGACGTTTAGTAGGTATATAAGACACAGCGCTTACCACAATGAGGCACTTGGGTGTGCAACGGTATTGTAATGGTGACAGCGTGTGCTGCAATTGTGGACATCGGGAATCGATGTGTTATTCAGGAAATAAAAACAGGTCAAAATAAGCGTGTAACGATCGTATCGCAAAGTTGAGTAAAAGTAGTTTGGAGAATAAATCTCCGTTAGGTAGATTCTCAAGCCTAACTGCGAGAAGATGGCGAGACGTCCTGTAATTCGGATTATGTAATTAGTGGCTAATTCTAGAAAGATAAAATTTAAAAAAGCTAAATCGTGTAAATAAAAGTCTCATGGAGTCACCAATGTGTTTGGTGACTTCTACTTTGAAGATTTATATAAAGAAAGAAATCAGTAATCATAAATTCCCCCCCCCCCAAAAAAAATAACACGCATTTCTGTGTCTGAGTCTCCGAGACGAGTCTCCTTATTTCTTGTTGCAATTATTCGGGTTCTGGCGAATACAACAGTCGGCGCATTATCGAATTAAACGAAATTAAATTAATTTATAGAGATATAGAACCATTTCGGTATTTTGGCGTCACGCCGCCCGCCCCGCTTGTCGTGTGGTAAGGACGGGGCGAAATTAGTCAGTCGGCTTTCAGAAATAACAGTGAGCAGAACCACTCCTCGTCACCAGGTCGACACACAAATGCGGAGCCTCTCCACCAAGGTATTTATTGTCAGTTTGGCTTATACTGAATCAGTACCAGTATTTTTCAGTACGGCTTTATCATTTTGTAACTATATTGTATGCATCTTATGTAAAAAAGGAAAGAACAAATAATTGTAATCTGTAACATGCCTTGAAGTAACATCCTTGTAAATGTAGCCGCCTCTAGCCTCTTAACAAAAGCCTTTATCAGCCAGCAAAACGCAAAAGAGAATTATGTGAATTTTATGTCAATTTGCTGTTTTTTGTGTAGTAGCAATAGATGCGTTAGAAAAGAGCGATATGTGATTTAAAGCCATTTTGATATTGTTAGGGGACTTAAAGATTGACTTTATAATTGTAATGCTTGTGTTATGAATAGATGTTTAATGTAGTGAAAATCTAATGTGTGAACGCTATAATGCGGACCGTATTTTTAAACATTATGGAATTTGCAGTAGGAACTTGGTTTCACGTTGGGGGAGGAGACTCCACGTTGGGGACGAGAGTTTCACGCTAGCGACAATAGATTCATCTTGGCGACGTTAATTTTGGTAACTCCTTGGAAAGAAACAGAAAACTACAAAATCCAGTGCTCCTCATGGCTTCAGCTTACCGAAGCACGCAGAATCAACAAGCTACTCGGAGAGTTCGGACCTGCAGATCATAAGCACGTGGCATCAATTCCATCTCTTCAACGCCTTTGTATCGTGCAGGCTGCGCAAGTAACACCTTAATATTTTATTAACACCTCGTGGTGATCACACATTATTAATAAACGAGGACGCATGAACTTTAGTATTTTGCGGGATGTTTTACATGGTCTTTCTGTACAGATTATTAATGTTCTGTGAGATCTGAAAATTGCCTTTTGGTAGAACTGACCGCAGTTTCCGCACCCGACGCTTAGTGACAGTCTGTAACACGCTCGCCATGAGCATCTGTTTTGTACACTGGTAGATTTTACTGTAATATAATTTGTTGTATTATGTCATGTATGTTACACACCTGAGGTTACGGAACATTCTGAAACTCAGTGCTTTAAAATTTTGATAAATCGTATCTAAATTATCGCTGGTTTTGGTTTTTATAGTTTCCACAGCGTGCCCGTACGTAATACTGGAGGCGCTAAATGCCGCAGCAGGACATGCCCGTAGGGTATGCGGCTGCCCCTTTTTCGTGTGTTTAAACGCATTTATCCGTACTCTGTCCGATCAAAGGCTAATTCATTCGTTGCGTATCCTGCTGTTATAATTTAGTTCGATGTTTCTATATTTTTGTAGATGACCCTTACAAATCAGTGAAGTAATCAGTGTTCAGGTTCAGCTGTTACTAATAAATTGAATCCTATCCGAAATTGATTATACGGATAATAATGTACCCAGTGGCGTACCAAGGCCACTGGAGGCCCGGGGCGGATTTCTTTCGGAGGCGGGTGTTTATTATCAAATTTACTTTTAATTAATACACATAAAACACTTTACTGTTATGTATTTTTATTGTCTAATTACTGTATTGCTACATCTAGTTAGGAAACTTTATAAGAAGCTGTAGTAGGCCTAATGTTTAACATAAAAATCCACTTTCATATTGTAAATACAAAGTTTAAGGAAATAATAGAAGTAGGATTATTTATAGACTGCAGTAAATTTATTAAAATACTTTATAATATATAATAAACTAATACATACTGTAAAACAAATTTATCATTACTACAAACAATACTTGGCATTTTTTCAAATCAGTTAGCAGTTTTAGTGCTAATAAGGTGAACTTTCTAAAATGATCATTTTCTACTTTTGGCCTTGGAAAATTTTCTTATTGTATCATGAAAGCTTTTTCCCTTGACAACTTCCTTTCGATCGATTGCTGTTGCTAGTCCATGTTGGGTTTCAGGACGTGCCCATAGAATATTTGCATATATATTACAACATTTGCCAACAAAACTTAATTTTCCAAATCTGGAGGCCCCCTACTTAGTGGAGCCTGGGGCGGTCCTCCCCTCCGCCTCCCGTTTAGTCCGCTACTGAATGTACTTACGAACTGATGAATATTCCAATGATGAAACAGAAATATAATTTCGTACACATAACTTAAATGAGTTACGTTTATTTTCAAATATATTTTATTCTTATTCTCTTGTCATGAAGTAGTGAAATTGGTTTTCTTTGTTTCCAGATGCATCACAAAAGTCACCAATGCTCCAAAAAGGAAAGGAGGAGAAGATAACGTAACAGCGACGATGATACTGTTTGGACTAATAAAGATACCCAGCCAACTCTCTGTGCTTAAACGACAATCTGCTATAATCATGCCAGTTGACAGAAATTGTTCAGAATTTCATTGGTTTTCGTTGTTTTTAGGTAGATAGTAACTTAATTAGCTATTAGAGTACAAATACAATCGCCATAAGTTGATATAAGGAAGATTACAAAAATGATTTTGGTGACGAAAGAGTGTGTTTAGGACTAATTTATTAAAACCTATAGGCTTATACATGTGACCAAAACACTAAGAATGCGCGTCTCATCTGGATAGATGGAACTTGAATATAATATAATGTTAGTATTCTTTGTTTAAAAGATAAATTTACTACAGTCTTTTTAATAACGCTAAGAACGGTGGTTCACCTTGAAATGTCACGAAATAAACGGTGATGTACAATATGGTAAAGTACAACACGCGGTTTGGATATCCGGAAGCATTCTGAACTACTCACACGCGCGCGCGCGCGCGCACACACACACACACAGCTCAGTCAATCGCTTAGAGAAAATATCCAGATCTTTCCGATTGCTTAGATTTTCCCGCAATTACGTGAGGTTTTCAGTTTAATGTCGGTATTATTCAACTAAATGGAAACGGTTTATGCTGATAAGACTACTCAGCACGTTGGCTGACTATCGCCTTGAGAGGTAGGCAATCAATCCTACTCAAAGGCGCAAAGCGCGACAACTGTCAAGGCCGTCAGGGGCACGTTTATCTGTAATCTCTTCTTATCCTGAATCTGGCTAGCTATATACGTCGTTTGCACGTTACCATTTGTGCGTGTTAAGCTGTGGCGGACATAGTGTCAGTCTCATGTGCGTGTTTCTCGAAATATATCGATTAAACTTGAGACAAAAGAAGTAAGACTTGACTTGTTTTTTAATGTATACTTTTCCAATTTGTTTTTTAAATATAGTTGTAAATTTACCTGATACTTTATAATACATAGATAAATTGGTAAACAGTTATATAAGCACGCTGTCGTTTTACAGCACAATGCTTTCTTGTAAAGAAATAAGAGTAATTTGTGAAAAGTATTGCCTAGCACAATAGATCTTGTGTGCGAATGCATTAACGTAATGCTTCTAGTATAGGCCTACTCGTATGTAAGTTATTTATATACTGTTAAAACTACGAGTAATGATATGCAGGCAAGAATACTTAGTGGTAACTATGCCTATACGATGTTACTATGCCTATTTAAAATTAATGAAGTCGAAAGCACTGAACAAATCATTAAAATTAAAAATATAGAAAAGCGTAATTAGACCAGTTGTAACTTGAGCTTGTGAAAGGTTTATAAAGAGTAGAAGGATAGCCTGGCTGGGACACACAATGAGGATGGAACAAACACGGAATTTCCAAAAAAATTCTAGAATGGAGACCAGTAGGTAGGAGATCAAGAAGAAGGTCAAAGAAGTGATAGTTCGAGGATGTTGAAGAGGATCTGAGGAATATGGGGATAGGAAAATGGAGAAGACTGTCTAATTAGTGGGCTGAATAGAGATTAATCTACTGCGTTGTAACGCTAGTAGAAGAAGAAGAAGGAGAAGAAGGTCCAATATACGTGTGTTGGTAGACATACCTGGTCAACAGTTGTTACGCATGTAAACGTGGCGGGAGATCCAAAGTCGATACGAAGAGAAGGCGGGACTATGTGAGCAGTAAGCTGTGTAGCCACTCGGATTTCTACTTCTAGGCTGGCAGCTCCCGCCGAACTGTTAGCGGAACACACATAGAGACCTGCGTCCTGTGGGAGGACCGCGCGAATTACGAGTGATCCTCCGACGATGCTGCGTCTCTCACCACCGGGCACCATTTCAATTGGATTTAGTCGGGATCCTTCCTTCCGGTACCACCTAAAACGTGAATAAAAAAGTTTACTTATTTGTTTTTTTAGTAAATTATTCTACTAATCTTTGTCATTAATACTACTGAACTAAGAATGTACTATTTTGTCAGTATTAGATATAAAGGTGAGGTACAATCTTCTTCTTCTTCTTCTTCTTCTTCTTCTTCTTCTTCTTCTTCTTCTTCTTCTTCTTCTTCTTCTTCTTCTTCTTCTTCTTCTTCTTCTTCGTCCTCTACGCTTCATTTGCCGCTCTATGTGGGGTCGATTTTTCAGACATCTTGTATCCATTTGACTCGGTCGTGCATATTTTTTGCGATACCTGCTTTTCCCTACCTCCCATCCAATCGACAGCAGTCTCCACCATAAACACGCAAAGGTCCACTTTTATCATAAACCGCCTGCGGGCACTTGCCAACGTATATATAGAAACAAAAGATAAACGACACAGCTACCAGCCTATAATAATCCCCTAATCGAGTACGATCCCAAATCCACTTCCCAATAACTACGCCCCCTTAAATGAATACTCCTCTGTATTTTTGACGCCACTTTAACTCTTCCCTCCAACTATAGCGTTCTGCGCTGGTCGGCAAGACCGTTCCACAATTCTAGTTTGCCATAACTGTAATAACACCATCCCCCATACTCTACTTGGTCGTCTTTCCACTACAATCACACACACATTCTCAACTTTCTTCTTTGTGCCTCCACCTTCTCAACGGTGTTCGTCTCCAAAAACTAAATGCAAACTGGCTGAAGGAGGGTTGTCTCCAAAACAGCCCAAAACTTGTACAATCGTACAAGCCTCAAACATTCCCGTCAGTTTATCTCTTACACCTCCGTTTAGGCCTCTCTTCCGTTCTCTTAGCCTGTATAACCATCTCCATTGTCATTGTCCCTGTATGAGTCGGCGATTCTTTTCACACGGCCATACCTCTGTAGTCTTCATTCTTCCGTCTTCTTTGATAACTCTCCTACCTTCGTTGTTCCTCTTATTATGTATTTCCTGACCTTCCGCATTTTGGTTACTGCACACATTAACGTTTTCATTTCTGCAACACCAAGCTTTCTTTATTGTGGTTTCCTTACTAGGTACGTTTCAGGACTATACATCATTGCATGTCTTATTACAGTTTTATATACTTTTTCCTTAACTTCAGGCTTGACTCTACTCCTGACATCTCCTCCCATTAATCTCCCATCTCCTCCCATCGTCCTTGAATTCTGTGTGCAAGATAGTCTTTATCTCTTCATCCATATTTCCCTCTCCAGTTTCCACTGAGTCCAGGTATTAAACTTAACCACACTCTTCAGCTTTATCAAAAGTGAGTTATAAATATTAAATAGAATAGATCCAGCTCTGGTTTTCATTTGGCCTTTCAACATAAAACACTGGTATTGTACGTGGAGTGACTTTGCTGTACCGACTTTGCTGTGACATATTTTTTATGAAATATATTGATTAAACCTGAGACAAAAGAAGTAAGAGTTGCCTTGTTATAAGCCTAAGAGTCAGATGCTATAGGCCTAAGTGTACGGTTTATCATCACTGTGTGTGTGTGTGTTTTATCATTATTCAATATCTATTCACTATTCAAAATTTTCCTTTTATGCTGTTGTTTACTTCCTTGTACTTTATGATTGTTATAATTCTATCACGTTTTGTTGTTAGACCAGCTTTACACATCCTTTTCTTTATCAACTTTAAGGTTTACATTTTTCGTTAGATATTACAATAAAACTATTAGCTAAACTTTACAAACTATACCAGTTTTGCAACAGATTTTAATGAGATTATCAGATTATTCTAACTAAAACTTAGAATTTCTAGGATCGAACAATCAATGAAAATTTGCCGTAACAAAAAAAAGTGGATGTTGTTAAAATTTCCTCCCGGGCTGTTCGGGCGTAGTCCAGAGTTGTTCATACCAGCAAATGTTTCAACCGGGCCTTTGCCGGCCGTCTTCAGTGTTAACAAAGACTAACGGGATATCAAGTTAGTGACCAGAGTGGCCGGCGAAGGGCCGGTTGAAACGGTTGCTGGTATGGACAGTTTGGACCACGGCCAAACAGCTCGGAAGCAAATAATTTTAACAACATCGACTCCGGCCGTGTAAGCCTCCTACAAAAAGAAGTCAAGTTTGTAAGAAGATGCTTTACATATTTGCGTCATCTATTCTAATAACTTACAAACCCTGTCATGCATGAAACACTTAAGATATCTTCTCCTATTGGCTCAACTCAGCTCAGGATTGATTTAAAGTTGAAATATTTTCATTGTATATAACACAGTAAATTACTATAAATTACAAAGATTTTATTCTGATGTAATATACTGATGTATATTATTCGCTGTTGTAGACTCGTAGGCACTAGAATATTCATTAATAGCAGACAATCAAACGAGTAACAGAAAATAATCACAAGCTTTCATTATTGATGCTTATGCAATTTACGCTTACTCTAAATGGTTTATTTTTGAAACCAAAAAACAATAATCCACACGGACCACATTATTACAGTCTCAGAAAAATTAAGACTACCCCTACAAAACAACTACATTGTCTGCTAGTCTTAAATTAGTTTTTTATTGACTAACTAAAGTCTTTACAATAATCTACGTGGAAAATGAAAGATTTCGATCAAAATAAACTTCCTGAGACTCGATTGGCGTAAATGGCGTAAAAGATTTTTAAGATGTACTCACCTACAACATTGCACCTTTTTGAAAAACAAAAAAATTGTAGTTCAAAAATGGCTACGTGCAGAGTTGATTTCGACAAAACTTTGTTTCTCTTCAAGTAAATGACATGCAAATTTTATTATTTTACTCATATTTTAATGGGGCTCTAACGTTTGGAAATTATGATAAAAAATTAAAAAAGGAAATGTTGTTTTATGGATGTTTAAAGTTTCACACCTTATTCGTGTGGTAGTAATATTACATAGCTACAGAAATAGGTTTGCACTTCTAATTTATCCCTCTAATCAGCTGGATTTAATGAATGTCATTTTCAGCTATTTTATTGAGACGTAAGGTCAGAGTTTGCAGGACAAGAACAGAAACTTTTTTCCCGCCTGTGTCACCCCGGCAGTCCAACAAGGTGGTGATGCAATAATGATCTGGGGTTGCATCACGTCTGAGGGACCTGGAGAGTGTAATGAACAGTGGTGCAATGAACTGTGACAATTACTGTGAAACTATAGAGGAAGTGTTGATTCGTTCTGCTCAGACGTTCCGTGGAAAAGTTACGTATACCAGCTGGACAACGTCTCATGCCACAGATCCAACGCAAACAGAAAATGGTTCGCTACCCAAGATATTGATCTGCTTACCTAACCACCACGCAGTCCAGACCTCAAATTAATTGAGAACTTTTGGAACAGAATGACTTATCGATTGGCGAAGCAGAAGCTTATGAACGGAGAGGAATTGAGACTGGCAGTCTGTACCTTATGGCAACAAGTAACGCGTGAAGAGTGTAGAAAGCTGACGCACTGAATGGCTGACAGGCCAGTGGAGGTCCTATTGATTGTTACACATGTTAACGTGATGAAAAACATTTCTGTATAACTTTCTGATTAAAGAAAATTATTGAAAATAAAGAAATCGTGTTTTTAATCTTAAAATTTTTTCTGACAGTGTATAACGAGCTCTAAATCACTTATACTCTAAATTACTTTTTCAGTTTGCATTTTATTGTCAAAAAACATCTAAACTTCAGCTATCTATTTATACGGCCGATCAAGATCGGTTAAAGAAAAACAATCTCGCCACGCCCAGGAAACACTTGACGAGTGTAGAAACACGTGGAATGCACTATTTGTAGTAGCTTATTACTCAAAAAGTTATTTTCTACGTGACTTGTTGTTTTCTGAAATTTCGTTTCTTCAAATTGTTTGTGTAGCTTCATTATCTTTTCGGCTGCGCATAAAAACGTGCATGTCCCTTAAAAGCTTTGACATAGTTCACATACAAGTTATTTTGTGAAGTAACGGTAATCTTTTCGAGTAACGTTTTTTAGGATAAATTTAAGTAAAACGTTCATATAAACACAGGTCTGAAAAACCCTTTGTATTGAAGTGACCCCTCTAAAAATTTACCTGCATTTTGTTTTTCAAAAAATGAAGGTTCCAGCATTTTTTATATATATAGTGCTACGGCAATTATGAAACGCTCTTGTAATGCTTCGGCAGCTGCATTTGCGTACGAGTGTTACTCGTTTCTCGGCTAGCCAAGTAAGTGCAGTATCTCTGTCAAGGCCGTGCACTAAAGTACCTTCCAGTACTTTTAACTATGCAAATCATGCCAGCACGCTGCCAAAAGAATGGAAAATTATTCTGGAACCTCGGCGGACTATATATAAGCAACAGAGGCTGGAATAGTTAGTTAGTTATACTTATTGTAAGTTACAATAACATAAAGCCCGTTATTGTACAGTGTGGATCAAGTGATTGCTACGGATTAGTGGAAAGTGATTATTGTGTTATAATTTGTGCGGAACTCTATTAGTTAACATTATTATTGTGTGTGTCTGGACAAATTTAAATTGAATTATTGTACGAGACGCTGCTACGTATTCTCGACCCTTTTCTACGGCGTAGAATCTTGGAATTTGAATGAAGCCATAACTAAAAGATTTGATTCTTTCGAAATGTGGCTGTACCGTAGAATACTGAACATTTCATGGACTGAACGTATAACTAATGCTGAGTTCGTAGAAAGATGAAGAAAAAAAGGGAAGTTATTAACACAGTGAAGATAAGAAATCTTCAGTGTCTGAGACATCTCATGAGAAATGAACAGAGATTTTACTTATTGCAGTCCATACTACTGGGAAAAGTACTTGGAAAGAGAGGAGTTGGGCGACCGAGAATCTCATGGCTGAGAAATTTAAGGACCTGGTTTGGCATGAATACAACTAACGTATTCCGTGCAGCAGTACAGAAAGTTAGAATAGTCTGTATGATATCCAACATCCGAAACGGATAGGAACTATCAGAAGAAGAAGAAGATTGTATGAGAGTATCTTGTTGATTACAAGGCAGTCGACTATAGCATGTCGTGGTGCGCACCACCGATATCGCGTGTGTCTCAAATTTGGGTATTTTATGTGTTTTTTATGTTTATATTATATTTATTGTTATGTGTAAAATTGTATATACAGAGTTTTTAATATTTTAACGATCGACGAACTTCAACAAGGGATATTCCTGATGATGGGGCATATGTCCTGAAACGCGTTGAATTAAATATAGAGAAAAGGCCACCAGACGGACAAGAAAAAGGTAAACTATTTTACTAATTATATGTTGATTACACATTGTTATTTGTGACTAATTAAAGCTGGTAACTGGTGACTTCACTGGTGCCTGTATTTTGTATCCACTGTACAATACAACGACCCGTGAGACCGCCTTAATTATAAATATGTTTGATAATATGTTATAAGGTGTATATTTTCTTAATAAGTAAATGAGTTAAATGAAAAATTAACTTTATAATACGAAATATTTCTTGTCAGTTTTCATTTGTATTTGTTCAATTATAACATTAAGATTGACACCTCTGGAGCCGTCTTTTAAACAATGTAACTTTTCCTTGTTGTAGGTTTTGGATCGTCTTGACCGAAATTCATGCTATGTTTAAATAGTGATTTTGTCGTGCACTACCATTATAAATGTAAAATTTGAATCCCAATTCCCACTTGCATCTTAAAGTATGGTCTAAATCTTAAGAAGGGTTTAACGTAGTGTTTCCAAGCTCACCTTCATACGACCTCTTGTCTTTTCATAGCCCTGTAAGAACACTACTTTCGTTGAAACAGCCTGTGTGTGTTTAGTTTGCGGTAAGCAAAGGGAAATCACTCAGTTACAGTGCACGTGTACGTCAAGCAACAGCATAATTACTGTAGCCTAATCAATTGCTTCCCAGAACGGGTATTACAATCAAATCCTTCGTAAGAGTTTTACAAACTTACTGGTAACGTCTATATCGACTTCGTTCTTATAAAAGTGTAAATTAATTTAATCAATTTTTACGTTCTGTAAAGGCATTTAAATGGTCACCAGTTATTAATGGCGCACACCATGCGCGAAAAACAAATAGTGTAGAGAAAGAAAGATATGTTAGCTCTTAATAAAATAAATTAGAACGTCGTGGCTCTACAACCCTTGGTGGGTGTTGGCCTGCTCGAGTCGACTCCATTCTTCCCTATTGCGTGTTGCAGTTTCTTGTGTTCAGCTTTCTGTGGTTCCCCTCTAGCTGATCTTTGAATCCACTTCAGGGTCTTTTCCTTGCTTTACTACCCATTGGTGTCTGGTAGAAGATATGTTTCGCAAGCTGTCCTTCCTCCATTCTCTCTACGTGTCCAACCCACCTTAGCCTGTATATTTTGATTATACTGACAATTTCCGACTTTTTGTATAGACGGTATAGTTCATAATTATAGCACCTGTACCACATTCCATCTTCTTGTTCTCCTCTAAATATTATTTTTAGAATCCGTTTTTCCAGTGGTCAAATTACTGGTTTAAAACACGAAGTCATGTCAAAACCTGTGTGTCAGTATTGTTCACATTCTACTTGTTAGGTCACTTGATTTGTGTTACTTATTATAAACAAGAGTAAACTTAAAGAAAATTTGAGCTAATATTGTATTTACTTTACATTATAGTTATAAAAATCTTACACCATAAAACCTATAAGGTGTAAAACTGCGCCCATTGATAGCGAACCGTTTTACCCAAATAATTGTTTTAATAAGTCGATAATTGTTTCTTAACATCACGTCGAGTTTTAAACGCGTTGCATTTGTGTTACTGTTTGTACATTATTTTTAATATTTACTACTACTTTTCATTCAAGATATATCGTTTCCTTTCTTAGAACATGTTTCTGGCAAGAAATAGTTTGTCCATACTCAGCCATCTTAGTTTTTACTCTTGTGGAATACTTGCGTTCACGTTGCTTGTTGCTATGGCTTCCTGCTGGTTTTTGCTAGTTTACATTGGCGTTATTGTGTGTAGGCGTGGTATATATATATATATATATATATATATATATTTTTTTTTTAGTATTTCCAAAGTTTAGTGTTTAAAAAGTTTTGTCGTATTTTGTGTTGATTTGTATTTGTTTTGCTATATTAGTTTATCTTGTATTTTATGTTTATATGTTTGCAAGTTTTTCCACGTATTCATTTTTGTGCCTTCGTGTCGTATGTGTTTTAGCAGTGTAATGTTGGTGATGTTTAGGAATTTATGTCTTGTATTTATTTTATTGGACATGTCGCCAGATTGAATTTATAAATTTTTGGTTTACTGTATACGTTTAGGTGCTCAAAATAATGTTTTTCAATTGTTTTTAGTCTTGCTATGTAACATCTGTTGCAATCTTTGCACTCAGTTTTGAATGTTCTATTTTCTATTGTATCATCTTTGTTGTGCGGGTTATTTAGTTTTTTACATTATTGTTGTTTGTTTTGTAGACTTTTTCATACAGTATTTGTATTGTATTTTTTGTATGTTTTGTCATCCTATTGTTTATGTACGTTCATATATGCAACGTTTTAGTATTGTTGCTATTACTATTTATGTGTGATTCATTTTTGTCATTTCTTAAATGTTTTGTCTTATATTTTATTTTATTTTCTATTTTGTTTAATGTGTTTTTACTGTATCCATTTTCTTCAGGAATTTGGTAAATTATATATTGTCTTTTTATCTTCTTTACATTTAGGGGCATTTTATATATTCTCTTGAAGAATGAGTAGAAAGCTGCCATTTTATGTTGTGTTGGGTGGTTGGAATCGTTAGGAATGGTGATATTACTAGAGGTTCGTTTTCTGTATATAACATATTATTAGTTCGTTATTGTTTCTTGTAATGGTTATGTCTAAATAGTTGACTTTGATATGTTATGTTTATATTATACACTTCACATTTCTTTTCAGCTATACCAGTAACATATCGCTGCATGTAAATACAGTGTTTAAACAGCCTTCTGGATCGGAAATTAATTATTGTTGCTGTTTTGTACTTACCAGTAGCTTGGCGGTGGGAACCCTTGGGCGACGCAAGGAATAACAGTGTCTCCACCGTGTCGCACGGCCATTGTACTGGGAGTCGGATTCAGAGGGTCCGACACCATGCGAGGTGCAGTCGGGCCTTTCGCCTCTGGAAACACACGAGGTTAAGAAAATATTAAAAACAAGAAATTTAAGGATGTTTATAACAAGCTAGTTTATATGAGGCAGATATAAGCGCGGCTGTGTTGTCGCATCTTTTGTCAGAAGTTCGGCAGCACGTATTTTGTAATTTCAAATGTAATGTTCCAATCGGTGTCGTCCCTTATATATCTCAAAATCATGGAACTGTATGCCATAATCGGTCGAACGATGATTGGTATAGCCGCAGGATGGAATTAGCTGACTGGAAATGACGACTCACCTACAGAAAAAGTCCTAACTTTCTTCTTGATTTAGAAGTTATTATGCCTACATGACCAGTGAAAAGTAACTTGCATAATAATATAGTAATATTTTATATAATATTTATAATAGTACAGTAGTATAGTTTGACAGTAATATGACTAATTCTATTTAACCGTATATAGTTGAATATGTATTTATGGAGTGCAGATACACGCAGATACATTTAATTATTTACAAAATAATAAACGGGTGATGTATGTACACACTCACTCACTCACACACGCGCGCGCGCACGGTTTGTATAAACTTGAATGCAAACATCTATTTTATTGACATATCTAACATAAATTTTGTTGAACCATTTTGTTTGACGCCA
Source organism: Magicicada septendecula (assembly GCA_034769895.1). Taxonomy (NCBI): domain Eukaryota; kingdom Metazoa; phylum Arthropoda; class Insecta; order Hemiptera; family Cicadidae; genus Magicicada; species Magicicada septendecula. The sequence continues at coordinate 304,611,406 of CM068376.1, read as the reverse complement.
CATAGTTAACATTTTTTATTTTATAATGTAAATTACAGATTACTATTTAAATCACACAACAGCAGCAAAAAGTCAAACGCTTAGCAGGCAGCGAACTATCATTGCTGACGATGAGTGTTCCGCATGCTTGCTGAAACTATCTCAAATAATGGATGAGATATTTTGATTGTACGTTTGTATAATGTTAACTTGGTAACACTTCGATAAAAGGATCTTTGTGAAGTCACATATGTACATGTATGTTCGAGGGCATATTTTTGGTATACATTTGTTGAAATTACATGTGTTCATGTCAAGGCATATGGGATTTAACTATAAATATTAGAAACAGTAACTGGGATTTGACTCGTCCTTAGAAAAATTAAAGTGCCAGTAAAATCTTGGTGTAACGGTATCACCGGATTCTGCCCTGTAAACGTGTATCAAATTATTTACTCTTACTTTTTACATGTGTGATATACTCACACAGTTAATTCATTTTCTACTGCACGAATTTTGAAGGCAACGTAATAGCGTAAATCTATAATTGATTAGGTATACTGTATGCACCATTAGGAGATATATTGCATAATTAGGCAATGAAACATGGTTGTCAAGAGATTATCAGAAACATATTTATCAATTTAAATTTAATAATGGAAAAGTACATGTTGTACACGTATACTTACACATTCACGCACGTGTCCGCGCTCATACACATCTTTGTATAAGCGCGTGTTGTATGTGTGTGTGTGTGTTTGTGTATTGTACAATCTTGTCTACGTGAATGTGCGTGGATTCCTTAATATTAAAGTACCGTTTTGCCTCAAAAAATATGTTCAGCCTAACAGGTACACTACTTAGTTTTCATAAATAATTTAAGATCAACGTATAAAAGTTTATGTATTGTGTATTTACGTATATATGAATGTATATGTATGTAAGTGTGTGTGTGTGTGTGTGTGTGTGTGTGTGTGTGTGACCTACGTAACAAAATATTCCTTTAGCTGTAGATAGTGAAGACTTCTGCCTTTGAATATTTCAGGTACTGCTTCACCCTTTTCCTTTCCAACAGCAAAATGAAGACGTACGAGCGCACTATAAAATACACATATATACGCAAACAAGTTCTGTCCCCTTCGTTCTGTGTTACTACTCCTCGTAGAAATTCAGCCAATTCATCTAACACTGAGAGTCAAAGGCGCCGCGTTTTGAATATTCAGAGCACGAAAGATTACAAACAAGAAAAAATAATTATACTGAGAATGGTGTATATATATCCACTATAATTATATAATTATATAATTATAATTGTATATGTATCCATATATAATTGCTACTGAAAGGTATCAGTACCACAGGATTACGTGAGTTTTAACAATTTTAAGCTATTACCACGTGATTCACCACAATAATTCTAGTTTAATTTTCAACTGGATGTCATAGTTGTAAAAATGTTTTCAGATAAAGTACTATCCTAGAGAGACTTACTGCATAAGGTGTAAGTCGAAAAGTTTTTAAATTTGAAAGTTAAAAGAGAAGTAAATTTCTGATTGGTTTAAAACTGTTACCTCCACTATCACACGTGACTCAGACTAGAATGTGATTTTTTTACACAATGTTAGACAATTTCTTATACATACACTGATCTACAGTAATTTTAAAACACTGAGTAGAAAAAAAATGTTTAAAATTCTTTGATATAGCCTATTCCTCTGTTTAACAAAAACATAATTTAAGATTTTTAAATTCTTTTATAAATTTCTCTAAGTAAAGTCAACTATTATTGTAGATCCATAATATTACAGAAATGTATAAAACATTTAGTAAGAATGTTACACAGATTTACACGGTGGTTTTTGAGAAATGGGGCATTTATGTTAACAAAAGAAGTTTCGAGTAAACGGGTTTTAATTAAAAATTTACGAGATTACACCTACGTCGGAAAAGATAGTTTAAGCTATACTTTAAACATTTAAGCTATACTTTAATCATTTAAGCTATACTTTAAACATTTAAGCTATACTTTAAACATTTAAGCTATACTTTAAACATTTAAGCTATACTTTAAACATTTAAACTGTACTTTAAATCTTTAAATTATATATTAAACTTTTAAACTATAACTATACTCTATCCTAAAGTAACCCTACCGTCAGAGGGTTAATCTTTCTTATGCATCGAAGGCCATAGTTTTACTTGAAATTTACGTCAAAAAGATTAATTTGTTTACTGTTTTCTGAAGCCCAGAAAGCCTTTAGACTATTGCAGTTCATACACTTCATTTTCAAGTTACGTACTAGGCCAATACGTCGACACATCTTCATAAATAGTATCGTTTCCCCTACATGTATTGCAACACACTGTGTTATACAATACTGAATTTATACTAAGTTAATGATTATATTGATGTCTCTTTCTCCTTTACATGTTTCAAAGTATTTTTGTGTGTTTTCTGTATTGTTTTTTCTTTGAAACACTTGGAGTGCTTTTAACACTTTCACTGTTTACAATCAAATTATTCTTTTGCTCCACGCTACGCTTACTTTTGTCCTGTCATTGTATGGGCTCTGAAAATCCGTTCCGTTTGTTTATTCTTTTTTTTTTAAGTACCTTTGGTTTATACAATGTACAAATGTATCAGACAGATCAAAACAAATCAACATACAGGGTAACAAAACAAAATGTCTGAAAAAGTAGCTCTTGGTTACAAGTTAAACTTATTTACAAATCAAAGTTATTTCACTGTAAAACAGCTGAGATATAAATTAGAAATCTCTCCACTGTTTCTAGGCTGACTATTTTTTGAGATATGTGTGATTTAGTAAAATTATGATTTTTAGACATTCATTAAAATAGTAAAAATTAAATAAAACAAACAATTAATTAAACATCCACGGACTCATAAAATTTAAAGCACCAGGAGGAATATCAATATTTTTTATTTTTGACCATTACGAATCCCCTTAAATGTCGCCATTATACGACCCATGATACAATTATTTGTCTGATTTGGAGAAAACCAAAGAGTTTTGGGAAGACGAATTTTAATCACTCGCAAACATATAATCGACTACGTACGTCATCGTGTATGTATATTTTGTATAGTTATTTGTATGCACGCGAGCACGCGTGTGCATGCGGGCCTACATGGACTTGAATTGTTTAGTGTAAATGAATTTACGGGCAACTGATACAGAAAGTTACACTACTAAATTGATCATTAGCCGAGGGTGGGAATATGGGGGGAGGAGAGAGAGAGAGAGAGAGAGAGAGAGAGAGAGAGAGAGAGAGAGAGAGAGAGAGAGAGAGAGAGAGACAGACAGACAGACAGACAGACAGACAGACAGACAGACAGACAGACAGAGCTGTGAAAGTCGTATTTATCAAGCTGTGTAATGTCCAAAATTTCAGCGCACGGTAATGTGTTTTCGTGGTTACGGTCATTATGGAGATAATGACTTACCAGCAGACTTACCAAATTTTAATGTACACAATACAATAATTGTAACTAATATCGGTCATTACGTAGGTTGTTAGTGGACTAGTAGGATGGCGCCCGGTTCCCAATCTAGGTATAATACGCGTACGTTCTATTTATGGTTAGCATCACAACGTCACAATAACCTTTTTAGTCCTCATGTCAACTTAATCTGTATAATTGAGTACTAGAAATATTACCTAGTGTAGGATTACCACACTACTTTCCTTCTCGGCTGTACAGCTCAAGCTTGTAGCCTGACTTCCCGACTTTCCTAAGCCTTTTCGATGATACAAGAAAGTGAGATTGTTATTATTAGAATTGTTATCATTAAAGTTGCACCCAAAAAAATTGAAAGAAGAATTTTGGGTGCTAATAGAAACTATTACGGACTGAATAAACATTTTAAATCAAGACTATTAACCATAGAAACCAAAATCCACGCTTTATAAGACATTGGTAAGGCCTGTATTGACATATGGCTCTGAGTGCTGGGTACTCAAGAAACTTGATGAACAGAGGCTGGGTGTGTTTGAACTGAAGATACTGAGAAGGATTTATAGGCCAATTCAACAGGACGTAATCTGGAGAAATAGAAATAGTAATGAATTATATGCTAAATACAATGACATTACAGTGGTCCGTTTTGACGAAATTCGTAGATTAAGATGAGCAGGACACGTTCAGAGAACGGATGACGAACGTAAGGCAAAAAGAATTTTGAAACACAAGGCATTAGGAAAAAAGGAAGATTGGAAGACCGAAAAACAGATGGTTGGACCAGGTCGGCAGTCATGCGAGGACGCTTGACGCAGTGAATCGGTGGCGGATGGTTGAGGACAGGAAAAAGTGAAGGAAATTTCTTTTGGAGGTCAAATCTCAATCTGGGCTGTAGACGTAATGATGTATGTATGTATGTAAGTTGTTGTTATTGTTACTATTATTATTATCACTGTTGTTACGATAGCCATCCCGATCGTCGTGTTGTTCAGTGGAAACAGAATAGCCGACACCAATGAAATTACTAATTGCAAACTTTAATTAGACACAAACAGCAGTTATAAATCAACAAAGAGCTCTTATACAAGTATTAAAGTTAATTTTCTCCAACAATAAATGTCACCTTATTAAAGTTTTGCACTGATTAACACAATAATCAGTTTTCAATAAAACCGGACGGTTTCGGAGTCCGCGGTTCTTGTCATCGCGGGAATAATCCCAATCGATGTGGTGGTTTAAAAGAGGAAGGCCCAAGTAGATACTGTACACGCTCGCAAGGAGGCCAGGGCCCGTACTATGGCTCAGTGGCAGGAAAGATGGACCAGTGACTCGAAGGGAAGATGGACCTCTAGGCTCATAAAACATTTAGCTGAGTGGACTGACCGCAAACGTGGCAAGATTAATTATTTCACAACGCAATTTCTAACTGGCCACGGCCTGTTCCGGTCTTACCTGTTATAGGATGGGGAAGTAGACAGACCAGACTGCATTTTCTGTAAACAGGAATTAGGCGATGTGAATCACACGTTTTCACCTGTGATAGATGAAAAGAGGAGAGGCAAACCCTGGAAAATGTAATGGTACAGATCTCGTCCAAATATATCATCGGATTAATGCTGGAGAGCGAACACCATTGGGAGCAGGTAGCAGCTTACATACAGAAGGTACTAAGGCAAGAGAAGGGAGCCGAAAATGATCTTGCTAGGGCCGCTGACAGAATAGCAGAAAACAGGTAACGTGGACCCGCTGAAGGTTTAAAACAGATGAACGTTCACAGGACGAATTACAAATGGCACCACTTTGAAGTATTGCGAAAGCTGAGTCCCAAGTGGATCCATGCCGTGGACAGCACGGTTTGTGGTTTTGGAGGGTGCGAGTCCCACACACAGTAGCAGTGCGGACCCTCCTGCGGCGAACATTAGTTTTCCACAGTCTTCCCAGTAAAAAAAGAACAATTATTATTATTATTATTATTATTATTATTATTATTATTATACAGATAGAGCGGTACCAAGAAATAAACCAGATGTAGCTTTGCATGCTCTCGAAAAAAGGAAATCTTTGCCCATTGACATTGTTCATCAAGCAGGCCGTAATATAATGAACCGAAATGGCTAAGATAAAGTGCATAATCCACTTACCGATGACTACAGAAAGATTCACAAATTATAATCTAGAAAGAAATTACCGATTATAACAGCAGCAGTCGTATGTCTAGAAAGCTGGTAACTGACTGTGTAAACTAGGATTAAGTGCCATTATTGTAGATGACAGAATTCTTGATGTTCTTAAATATTATTAAATGTGGTTATTATTATTATCATTGTTAGTAGTAGTAGTAGTAGTAGTAGTAGTAGTAGTAGTAGTAGTAGTAGTAGTAGTAGTAGTAGTAGTAGTAGCCTAGTAGTATTACGAGTAAATTATTAACAAACTTAAGATGGTGGAATTTGAACCCGTTATTCAACCGTATTTATTATCGACGAGCCTGCTAAGCAAAAGTGCAGTATCTGCAGAAAGCTGAAGCCTTACGGCCCTTTTGGGAGCAGATACGGCAAACTCTACCTTTACATCTCAGTAACGGTGGCAGCAGCAGCATATTTTATTATGCAGTCGAATTCCCTACCGTTGGAGACGATATAGTATTCAAAATGTGAATTTTTGTCGATACTGCACTTTTTCTTAGGTGGGGGGGGGGGGGGTATGAGAGTTACGGTAGCACTCTTGAAACGTAGTTTACATACGTTGCAACGATACACTCGAATCTAGAAAACTAAGTTATTGTTGATAAATAATTGTTTTTTTTTTTGTATCGGCCATCTAAGGACCACATGCCAATTTCAGTTCTTTACTCTTTGTTCCTTTCTTTTTCTCCAATATTCTTTCATCTTTTCACTGTGTCTCTTCTTCCTGTCTTCAGCCCACTATGAACCGGCGTTTTTCTCTCTCCTACCCCGAACTCCTTCCATTTTTAACACTTTTGCCCGAAAAACGTCTCTTTCAATTGCTTCTCCTGCGTGTATATTATTTTTTTCAAAAACCTTTTGGACTTCTTTAACTCAACTTGATGTTGACTTCTTCCCCCACAGATATTTTAAGATTTGCTTTGTCAGCCTATTGTCGTTCACTCTATATAAATGTTCAAAAAATAACAGTCTTTTTTTCTCATTGTTTTTGTTATATTTTCTATACTTTGATACATTTCATCATTATTTCTTATATTAAAACCTTCTGAAGTTTATCGTGGGCCTAATATTTTCCTGATAATTTGGCTTTCCAATATTTCTAGTTTGTCTAAATTATAAGTCATTGCTAGACATTCACTTGCATATAGCCATTCTGGCTTCACTACTGTACTGTAATGCCTTATCTTTGCATTCCATCTCATGAATCCTTTCTTTATAGCAGATTTTTCTAATCCATTCTCTTGAATTATTTCTCCTAGATACTTAAATTTTCGAATCCTCTCTATTCGATCAATATCTGTTACCAGGAATTTTGGCGCATTTTTAATGTTCGTGAGAATATTTTTTCTGCAGAAATTCACAAGCCTGTTCTACTGGCTATGTCCTCTAAAAAATTAACTTGTGTTACTGCAGATTTAACATGTTCAGAAAGTATAGCAAAGTCATATGCGAATGACAAACAGTTTATTTTAATCCGTTTGTTCCTTCTTCTGAACACGATCGGTGATATTTTGCATTCCTTTAATTTTTCATTCCAAATTCTCACTACTTTCTCCAGGACAAAGTAGAAAAGAATTGGGGATAAACCATCACCCTGTCTTACACCTTTTAAATAATTAGTTATTTATTGAATTACTTATAATCATTAAATTAAACTAAAATCCCTTGCATTACTTTTATTTCAGTTGCCTTGACAACGGAATGGCAGTTCAAATATGGTGTAAAACTGCAGTAGCCTGCCTATAAAAAAAAATTTTGTTTTAGATTTTATCACTTTCCTGATGTTTTCTTGAGTACAAATAAATCAACGGACTAAGACAAAGTCCTGTATCTGAAACCATGTAACGTAGCTTCATAAAGTATAAATTATCATTAACTGTATCTTTTCCCAAAAGTCGTAAGCCTATTTTCTCGGTATCAGTTTTTGCATATAGGCCTACCCGTTTCTTCAAGTGCGGTTCGCAGTGATTTTTCTGGTTAGTGGAAACTGATTATCGTAGTAATTATTGCAAACCTGTAATAATGTGACATTTACTTATTGTAGTTGTTAGACAAATTTGACTTGAATTATTATGTAAGAACGCTTTGTTCATTTATAACGGCTGTTTCTGTACAATTAAAGTTTGAAATTCGTAATTTCATTGGTGTCGGTTATTCTGTTTCCACTGTACTCACGACGATCCGGTTGTTACTCTTTTCAACAGACTTGACCGTTGGCATCTTTAGTTTCCCTACACCATCGGACCTTATACATAGTCTACCAGCAAGGATTTTCTTTTCTAGTGAGCTTCTATTATTTGCACTTATTATTTGCACTTATTGATTAACTTTTTTTATTCTTATTTTACGTTTTCTTTTTATATTATTTTTTGACTATGTGTCACTTATGCGTATGACCAACTAATTTTCTTATTATGGTATTAACGTATGTAAATTTGATAGTGTCTTTAATGACGACTATAGTTGCCGTCGCAACTTAAAAGGTACTTTCATGTAAGAAGGAAACAACGGCCGTAAATACTGTTTCTACAAGAATTGACGATCTGTTAGCCCGAAGATATAAACATTGAGTTGGTCAACTCAAATTATGTAAGAAGTATTTAGCGTCTATCCTAAGTAATAAAACTTAGAAAACTACAGTTTATTTAGACCATCTTGAAACATGGAATTAACCAATATGTCTAAATATTATAAACAGTTAGCCTTAAATGAGGGAAGAAAAGGGTTAACAATAAAATGTAGGCATAAATATGTTATGTAGGCTATATCACGTCGTGTCAGAACCTTGTTGGATGCGGAGGTAGTCAGAGAAAGAAATCGTTTGGGTTGTAAAAAGTCGCAAATGTTTTGAAATGGACATAATTTTGCAATGAAAACCAAGTAAATTGTTAAGTGTGAGGCTACTCAGATTCAACTTACCAAGTACCCGAGTGACTGTAAGCGAGTCTGCACCGAGATCCTTGTCGTCTGATTACAAAAGACGCTTTCGGTTAAAGTGCTGTCACAGGCACGTGATTTCAAAACGTTGAACAAGAGGGTTAATTAACAGCCAAAGCCCGTTTCCATTGACGACGCAGTGAGTCTGCTGCGAGCAGTTTTTCAGCTGTGTTTCAGTATGTGTTCGTTAGCCTGCTCACATAGTTCCGAATAGTGATTTTCCTCTTCGTTGGCGCGTGTAGCTCTGCTCGTGGCTTGCTCAACCACTGTCGTCCCTCAATATCGTTTTTGAGAGAATGAGGTGGATGGCCCCGACCTTGTTTAATCTATTTCTAGAACATGTAATCAGAAAAGTGTCAGTAGGAAGAAATAACGTACTGACAAACAAATCAGTCCAATTAGCAGCCTATTCGGACGACATCAACATAATGTGTCGGACAAAATATACAGCACAGGAAACGTACTTTGAGCTCAAAGAAAATGCCAGCAATATAGGCCTCAAAACCAAAATAGATAAAACAAAAATATTAGTCCAGACTAGAAGACAAAGAAACTACGGAACAATCGACAATATTGAAAAGGTGGACAACTTGGGAACCATATTAGAAAAAAAAAAAAAAAAAAAAACGGCAAAGAAGAAGCCAAAATCCGGAACAGGGTAGTCCAAGCCAATAAAGGTTATTTCGCCGCATCAAGTATCTTTAGATCAAAAGACATCCACAGAAACACGAAACTAAGGATATACAAATCAATAATAAGACCCATCCTAACCTACGGCTGCGAAACGTGTATCCTGAACTCCAAAGCAGCAAACACTGTCGATATCTTTGAAAGAAAAATATACGAAGAATCCTGGGAACTGTTGATGACGTACACTGCTGGAAAATAAGATGTAACTTTGAATTGTATCAAATGTATAATGAACCACCGCTAACACAATACATAAAACTACAGCGTCAAAGGTGGGGTGGTCATGTAGCCAGGCTGGGGGAATAGCACGTGAAAGACAGAATGGCACGAAAACTCTTGAATACCAGAATCCACGGAAAAAGACAAGTGGGAAGACCGAGGAGAAGATGGGAGGACGCGGTGGATGAGGATGCTAAATAAATACTGAAAGAGCCATCGTTCCTGGAGGAGGATGGCTACCGATAGAAGAGAAAGGGGGGGGAAATTGAAGGAGCCCAGGTTCCAACAAGGGCTGTAGTGCCATGGGAGAAGAAGAAGAAGTAGAATCTCTACTGTTTGAGATCTCGCACGACACTGGCTGTCCCCCGACAAGTAGGTCACGCTCAACCAGGAGAACCATGGTAGAGTTTTTGACTGTTCTGCTGTCTTTCATTCTCAGGACGTGACTAAACCACACCAATCTCTGCTGCGTACAATTCTCAATTTTTTCTCCGCGCCGTATCCCGTTTTCACATGTTGGACTTGTAATCCTCCCAAGCGATTTTGTTTCGAATCTGTCCAGCAACTCCATTGCCGACCCACCAAGTGTCCAGGTTTCATCGCCATACGCCAAGACTGGTGTAAAGATCTAATACAAACTGAACGTCGTTGACTTGCTTACTAACCGACTCTTAAAGATTTATTCAAGGCAAAGTATGCACTGTTCCCGTCTGCAGTTCTTCGCCTTTTCATCAAGGTTTTCACTGATATTAGAGCCAAGTTATCGGAAACTAGAAACTGCTTCAGAACAGTAGTCACCTGCTAGTGTTGTACATGTCCTTTCCTCTTTGACACCATTACTCTGGTCTTATCTTTATTTACTCTAAACCCTATTTTGCGTGTTTCTTTATCTAGTTTTAGGAAGCAGAGATTTACGAATAACTACATCATCGTCAGCATAAGTAAGTAGTAGGTGATCTGCGTTAAAAACACGGAATCTACAATATTTATTGAAACATAATATAAGATAGTTATCAACATGTACTTGGAATAGAAGGTATAACTATATTACGATTTGGCAATTATAATAGAGGAAAATATTGTACATAGTTATTTCAATCAAAAAATCTAAATCTATGTTGACATTCCAAGGATCCACTAACATCTAAATTATAGATGTCCGGATATATTGCAGAACAAATCATGGAAACAAACTGTCTACGTGTCACAATAACAAATTATGGACATTGAGGAAAGGAAGGAAAAGATCATATAAAGAAAGCTAAGACAATAGCGGAATGCTAAACAAATGTTATATAGAAATAAATGTATTAGAAAGGTTGAAACTTCTAGATTATATAAAACCGTCGTCACATCGATATAATCTACACATCTGAGACAAGGGCATATACATCATTAAATCAGGAGCTGGCGGAAACAGTAAAAACGAAAATATTAAGGAAAACTATGTTAGACAACGAAACAACGAAATCAGACTAACATGCTACGTTAAAAATATAAATCCATGGGAAGTAGACGTGGAATTAACACGTAAAAAGAATAACATCGTGCAGAGTTATAAGAACATTGTGAGATAAAGGAGCAAATGATAGACGAACGTGTAAAGGATGAAGCATAGTTTTACTGTAGTGTATGTACAACAAACATATACAGTGCAAAAAAATACATAAAGATTATATATAATACACACACACACACACACACACACACACACACACACACACACACACACACACACACACACACACACACACACACACACACACACAATATGCATTTTCAGTAGCCTATATTGTGTGTGATTTCGTTGATACAATTAAAAGGACATTTTAATTCGGCCGTTGTATAATCATGTGTACACGAATAGATGTAAAACTTCTTTTGTACCAATAATCGTCGTTTATTGATGCATTTTTGGTGTGATAAATTTGATTTCAGTAACAGTATAATCTTGTTTGACGTTTTCCCTTCCGGAGGAAAGGTTGACAAGACTGCCCGTTACACATGTTTCCAATTGTTGTTAAGTTAAAACATAACGATATTTTCCCCTTAAATGTGTTGAAAACACTACGTAATGGCTGTAACAGGACGATGGAAGGTCACAAAGATACAAAACGTCACGGGCACGGACACCGGAGACAAAATAACGATTGCATTGAAAACGTTGCTCTGAAACGATTAAGTGAGAAATGAAATAACAGATGCGGAAAAATATTTGAGACTTTAGGCAAGACTTTCAATAAAATTGGCAGTTTACACATTATACAATTAATTGATGTGACAGAAAACTAAAATAAAATTGAAGTAGCCTATATAGGCTATAAGTAACTTATGTTAAGCTCTGCTTATGTAGACTAGTTGTAAAAGCTGCATCACTGAGAATATCCTTCAGTATAATTGAATTGTTAACGATTATTTAACATCAACAGCTAAAGCAAGAGTTAGCAGTTTAGCTTCATGTTTTGTTTAACATGATGAATTGCGATTATTTGCTTCATAAAAGAGTTGTCAATTATTTCGCGTCTCTACAACTGAAAATACATTCAATCACAACAGCATGTTTTCAGTCTGACACGACCTGCCAGTCATTTTAAAATTTTCTCATATTCAATTTCAACCAGTATTATAAAAAACGATATTTTAGTTTATTCTGTAACGATATTCGTGTAGATACTTATTTTACGATTATTTACGTTTTATTTTCACCAATTTGAATAGAACGTTTTACTGGATGTTTTAATATACTTGCTGTTTACTGAAAATATAAAATAATATCTACATAACTATCATAAAAAAATTCTATTTCTTAATTTTATATCTAATGATGATAATTGAATACTATCGAAACATTGTAATTTACAAAATAATAAAAATATATTCTTTTAAAAACTTTTGTCATTATTAATAATAATATAAAATATATATATATATATACAAGTAAAATATGAGCATTTATAAATATAACTATAATTATTATAGTATTAATAGATTATTAATAATATTATATATTATCCAATTAAATTACTTCTGTAAGTTGTTGGTGGTATTTCAATTATCCTAACGTACATTTCACCGAAAGATTCAGCATCTTCAATGGTTATAAATGAATTAATAATAATCGAAATGATTCGATTGTAATTTAAAAAACTAACAAATAATAGAATTTGTTTGAATACTTTTATATTGAAATCAAATCGTTTCGATTATATTATTAATTCATTTGTAACATATGAAGATGCTGAATCTATCAGTGAAACGTACGTGAGGGTAATTAAAATATTATCAACAACTTGCAGACGTAATATATTTTGATAATATACAATAATATTAATTTAGAATATTGCAAGAAACTCGCTGAGTTACTTGTAAAGAAATAACTGTCATTCACACACAAAACACACAAGCACACCACATTTGATTTTTCCTAAAGACTTATGAACGTAAATTCAGACTTTGGCGGTGATAAAGACTCTTGCATCACGAGTAAAACAGCCACAAGTTTTATTCAACACTTATCAAGTATCAGACTTAAGAGTCTGCTACAAAACTAAAACGTCTATTACATATTGTTCACAATAACAAAACTTCAGTCGCATAATTTATGAGAACGTTATAACCACCTTCGAAATTATAGTAGTAAATCCGTTATTCAAAATACTGCAGGGCGCACGGTTTAGGATAATTTTCTGATGTCACGATGATTTTTTGTGTCACACGGTAGTACAGAGACTCCTAACGTTTTGCGTTTAGACAGTTGTTTGAGTTTAATTAAGGCGTAACATTAATTTATAAAATTAAGGAAAAACTAAAATGAACACTACACGTACACAAATCACAATTCTCAAGTAGTACTGCTGTTGCTTTTTACGTTAGTATTATAATTTTATGTTCATATTTTACTAAAATAAATATTTATTATTATTATTATTATTATTATTATTATATTTTTAGTATTATTAGGCCTTATATTGGGTTAAACAAATTGTTTTCTTTTGAAATCCGGATAAATGTGAAATGCACTATCCGTCTAACTTAACGTGGTTTTGATTTAGGGATGTTTAACTGTATTTGCTACTGGCCGACTGACCTCTCCGCGCGGTTGGTCTTATAACACCCGTCAAGGTAAATGTTGACGTAATAATATGGATTCCTGTGTTACACTTTTGTGTAGTCTACAATGCTTATAGATACACCGTAATATGTATAGCTGTTTGTACATCGCACTGTTATTTTATGAGTCATCACGTTCCGCAACCTAATATACGCTCAAGGCGTAAGCTGTTCCAGAATATGAGGAAAAGTATACTGATACTGTAGGTTAGAATCACGACGAGGAGACATCTCATATCGGTACTTGTGACATCAGTAGTGAATTTACATCAAAAATTAAAGTTAGTTGAGGTAAGGACACAGATTAAAAGATTAAGAGGCTTCACTCTTATCAAACGGAAGAGGGTGTTGCCTTGAAATTGTTAAAAAAGAAACTAAACGTGAACTAGTAACACTATGTAAAATGTCACTGTTATTATCATACTGGCCAGACAGAATGTCAGGTGAATCAATAGCATTTCCCTACCCTGCAGGGGTTAATGGGGGAACAGACAGCCAAGAAAGGACATTTTCCATAAAGAACACACGGCAGTACAGCGAATAATCAAAAGACCGAACGCAGCAGGAAGGGAATCAGAGAGCATCGGAGACAGACGGAACGCTCAGTATGGGTAGTCACTGTGCTTAGCTACTGTAGATAATTAAACACTCGCATCCGACCCAGTCAGTACACAATCAATAATAGCTGCTTTGAGAGGTCACGAAGTTGGTGACGGCCACGTTCTGCTCATAAATGACCTCAACAGTGATTTTGCAGCTCGAATACCGTTACATGAATTATTAAAAACGGCGCAAGAAAGAACAATAATAGTAACAAAAAAGCGTATCATTTAAATCACTTTCTGTGCCTTGAAACTGTATTCAGTTGAACTTGCAGGAAAAACAAAAAATTAAACTTAGTAAAAACTGCTGAAACGTGGATTTAATAATGAAAACAAATTAAGCGACTTCATTATTATAACAAAATGAAGAAACGTTTACATATAATTTACAGTATTTTGTTCAATGAGCAACACTTTTCCTGCTTTGCTCACACAGCTTTATATACTGGAGAAATTTCTTAATGAATTATTTTGTACATTAGTCTATGAGTAGCAAATTACTTTGTACAATACGGGGAGTTTTCTATTTTTTGGAATTCTATTTTAGTACGTTTCGCCCTTTCGAACGCTTATAACTGATACACTTTATTCAAGTTTCGTACTACAGTTTCGGACTTTTGAAGCGTGAATAAGTGAAGAAGCGTTAAAAAAACTGCACATATTCGTTATCATTCCCGCTACTATTGTTCCTCATAATTAACGGTACTATGTCTGCATATTTCTTGCATAATCTGGCCTGGAAGCTTAGTCTTATTTCTATTCTGTTTTTTTGGCGAACTTTCCTTAACTGGTCAAACGTTTACTGAACACTTAAATTTACGCATTCTTATCGGTCAGAATAAGAATACGAGTAGAATGGTCAGTATAAGAATATCGGTCAGAATAAGAATACGAGTAGAATGGTCAGTATAAGAATATCGGTCAGAATAAGAATACGCGTAGAATGGTCAGTATAAGAATATTGGTCAGAATAAGAATACGGTCAGTTTTATGAAAATACGAGTAGAAAAACGATGCTTCACACTGCTTATTACGAAAGTTCAAGGTGTTATTGATATATCCATTTGTATCCTAATAATTTTATGAACAACAGGAACACAATATCTTTCTTTCTAGAAACTATTCAACAAACTGTTACACAATTTGTTCTGAAGTTGTAAAAATGTAATCCTTATTCAAAATTACGTTCGTTAAAGACAAGTAAATTTGTATTATTTGGAGTAATTATAAAAACCGATTAAATTGTTTATGTTAAACAATTTTTACAAATTTGAATTATATCACATAGATAAAGTATCACATTTACAAAGCATTTTATTATTCTCATAATTTTCCGCTGCTATGTCTGATAATACAATGAATGAAATGTGTTAAAGTGAGTAATTTTTTTTATACAATAAACTGTGCTGTAGGCTGTTTCACAAAAACTGATTATTGTTATTATTTACTAATGTACGAAAATGATTAATTTAGCATGTCAGTGTATTATGTATTTTTGGTAGTAAGATCGGTCATATGATGTAAACGTAAGCCAGAATAACGTCCTATTTTATTACAGTATAATACAGTGATTCCCAAAGTGGGGTCCGCGGACACTTTTAAGAAAAAATTGAACATACCGCAATATTCTCCGATCTTTATGCTCTAAAATATAAATTTTTAAATCTTAAAACAATTAGTAGACAATTCCAGTATTTTGTTTTCAAACTAATAGTAATTGTGAAAGTAATTGGAACTAATACTTTTAATAATGTCTTTAAATCTTGTCGTGTAGCAGATCTGTTTGTCAGCTGAACTGACTAGAGCGCCGCATCAACGCATAACTGACCACGCTGGTTGGTCCACGTATATAAGCACTGTATCTAGGTTATAAGCACTGTATCCAGGCAAAACGTTTTTCCATGTAGCTTGATTTCGCCACGTATGGCTGGAAAGATAGAGCCGAGGTTGGCAACCCTGGTTACGCAACGCAACGCAACGCAACGCTGGTTACGCGACGGAAACTTAAAGACTTAATATTGAAATCATCAGACATGAAACCCAATATTGCAAAGCTAATTGTTCAAAAGCAGCTTCATTGTTCACAATAAACTATATATGATACCATTAATATTATAATAATAGATTTACTTTTGGAAATTAAGAGAATCTTGATTTTAATAAATTTTAATTTAAAAATGTGTTTGTATCATATTTACTGTTTGTTTTATTTCAGAACTCAGACGGGGTCAGTGAAATTTTTATTTTTTTTCGGGGGGAGGGTCCGCGGACTGAAAAGTTTGCGAACCACTGGTATAGTGTAGGCTATTATAGTCCACATAACCGGTTCTACTAACTTACGTGAACAGTACGTCTTCAGGAGATACAGACTACTGTGTGTGAGGTACAGTTCTGGACTTTCGGATAATTCGAGTTTCGAACACGCATTACGTTCGTAAATTGGGGGTCTCTTGTAATCAATTGTTTTTATTTTTTTGTGTGAATTTACCGGATAACGTTTTAAACACTAAGCGAGGAATGAACACACGTACTCAGTAAGTCATGATAGTGTAACAATAATAGCTGTAGGCATACTATGTAATTTAACAAATATTGAGCGTAAGACGAATGAATTGAAAATGTTTTCAATTAAGATCATACATGAATGTTGGAAGACTAAGATTCGTATGCTCAATATAAAATAATGTAAGAAAAACCAGTAGCAAAGAAGTAGAGGTTGCAGGAGAAATTAGACATAATAACGAACAAATCAGTAAAATTAAAAATATATAGCCCTAATACTTATTAGACCAGTTATAACATACGCTAGTGAAACCTGGGTATTAACACAAAAACACGAACAGTATCTCAGAATATCTGAATCAAAGATACTGAAAAAAATGTTTCGAACCATTGCAAAATAACAACACATCCTGAAAGAATCGAGATATAAATAATTTGATACACGGTGCTGAAATAGTAAGGTATATAAAGAGTAGAAGGATGGACTGGCTGGGACGTACAATGAGAACGGAAGAACACAGAATTCTCAGAGAAATTCTAAAACGGAGACAAGTAGGTGGGAGATAAAGAGAAAGGCCAAAGAAAAGATGCATCCAGGATGTTGAGGAGGATCTAAGGACTATGGGGATAAGAATATCGAGAAGACTATGCAATGAGAGGGCTGAATCGATAAAAATCGTTGAAGAGGCTAAAACCCATACTAGGTTGTAAAGCCAGTAGAAGAAGAAGAATACATAATAACTGTTTAGAAATTTCGTACTGAAAATATATGAAATAATTTTAGAGAAGAAAGAAATGATTTAAAACTTTAAAGAGTATAGCTGTTGATTGATTTGGCTCATACTTGAATAAGAAATTATGTAGTCTGCGAGAAAAATATGACGAGAAAATCAAACAAGCGTTGGTAATGCGATAAAATACAAAATCCTGTATGTCAGTGGTAGCGAGACACAAACCTATCAAACGTAAGAAAAGTTATTTATTCAGCACACGTTTTAAAATAGGTTTGATAACGTCCTGCTAGACATGTGGAAAGGCATATGTAGAAAGGCTAAATTTAAAAGATTCTACAAAACCGTGCGTCTTTCAAAAATTAGTCTATATGGTAGACCGTCAACAGAAGAAACAGTGTATCTATAAACGCCTTCAATCAATGCTTATACTCAAGATCTATAGTACGGAATGTCTTTAGTGACGATTCTATGTGATGAAATTGTCCACCAACAAGATTATGCAGTTTAAAACAAGAATGTTGAAAAAATTAAATATATAATTAAATAGAAATAATATAAATTTATAAATATATTTATATATATTATACATAATACGAACAATAATATATATAGTATAACTGTAGACTTTGATTAAATAGTCGGTATTTACAACTGGCCTCTCTCACAGATGATAAAGGAAAGCAATCTCTACTTTACCTATGTAATAATAATAATAATTATTATTTTTTTTATAATTACTCCGAATAGCACAAAGTTTTTTGTGCTTTACGAAGGTAATCTTTAATAAGGATTACATTCTTACAACTTCAGAACAAATTGTGTAACAGTTTTTAGAAAGAAAGATTTCTGTTGTTCGTAAAGTTATTTGGATAAAAAAGGATATATCGGGAACAGCTTGAATGTTTCATAATAGGCAGTGGGAAACGTCGTTTTTGTACACGTCTTTTCAGAAAACGTCTGACCGGTAAGAGTGTGTAATAAATTTCACTGTTCAATAAACGTTTTACCAGTTAAAGGGAGTTCGCAAAAAAAAGTAGAAATAAGACTATAAGAATGCAGGCCAGATTACGCAGATTCTCGGGTATATTAACCAGGGGAACAAACCGTACTTATTTTGTCCTTTGTGTTAGATTCATTCAATGTAAATATCGCTCATTTAAACACTGTGCCTACTCGATATGAGTCGACGTACCGAGTTTTATGTATCCTACACGTCAAGGACGTTCAAACGCGCGAGCTACTCGTAAGCAAACGAATTCTACGTTTCGTACGCAGAAAAAAATCCACGTATTATTATTATTATTATTATAAAACGCCTTTTTATAGTGTTACGATAAGAAATGTTTGCTTTTAATTTTATTTTGATTCAGTTGTTGAGAACGGATCAATTCTTTTGTTAAAACTTGCTTCAGGAAATGGATTTATATTTGCGTTTATAGATCACAGTTGGCAGCATTTTGAAAACATTTAACATCATAATTTAAGTAATAACCCGGTGTATAGTCTCTCTCTCTCTCTCTCTCTCTCTCTCTCTCTCTCTCTCTCTCTCTCTCTCTGTATATAATATTTACTTTATAATTATCTTTACCTCAAGATGTTTTTTCCCTTATATGGGACATGTATCGGGAACCGTATTGTTCCCATCCTCATCCTAAAATTAAAAAGGCTGAGGATGGGAACAATAGGGTTCCCGATACGTGTCCCAAATAAGAGGAAAAACATCAAGTAATTTTATAAATTAAATATATTATAAATGCAACAAGAAATAGACTGTAGCAAAAAGTGTTAGAATGTATATAGCTATATATAGTGCTTTGAAAATTGTGTCATTTTTGAACAAATGCAAATCAATACAAAACATGTCACAATTTTCAAAGTACTCAACACCAAAAATACACGAAAAACTAATATATACACCACAATCACACACAATAATACCAGTTTAAAATACCAAAAGCCAACAGGAAACCATAACAACAACCAACCAAAACACAACCACTCCACAAGATTCAAAATTAAGCAGGCTGAGGATGGGAACAATAGGATTATGAAGTAATTATATATATTGCATTGTAACAAATAGAAGGCATAGTAAATTAGAACAAAATAATATCAGAGTCTTTTATCTGGAGTTAAGTATTTATTTAAAAACAAATTTAATATGGTCTGTGATTCGAACATAAATTATTTATTCTTAAATGTAAATAGTGTTTGTAAAATGGTTTGAATGTTTCTCTTTCTTATAGTCTATTTTACGTGTTCGGCGAATCATTGAACTGCTCCGCTGCTGCACTCGTCGCCTGCTGGATCAGCTGCAATGATGACACGTAGAACTTTTGCGACTCACGCACGCACACCGTTTATCACCGTTTATCTCATTTATCTCAGGGCTCAATAATGGGTTTAACCATTACTAATTCAATTTCGGTGTGTTTTATGTACACCTTCCGGTATCTTGACGTGTCCTCGCGTTCACCCAGATGTATTTCGGCAAGTACACAGATTCCTATGCGGAAAATCTTGACTATCGTGAGATAGCACTATTTAATTTATAATTAAATTATTTTGAGTTCTAATACTAGCAAACGGGCAACTCGTTGCTAAGACCAAGTACTCTCGTAACCCTTATGAAGAACGTATACTGATACGACAAACTCGCACAGAGACAACGTCTGTTAAGGCCGAGCTGTTAGGTAGAACTGAGCGAAACATCGTCCGCAAACGATAAAACTGAATTAAAATTGGAGCTTCTGATTGATTAAAACCCATAGCACGTGATAGATGGGTTAGATAAATAGACATATGTCCTGCTCAATTTTGCTGAAGATTGCAAAAGCATGTATAGATTTTATCTAAAAGTTTTATGACTTTCAGAAGATAAGGATTCTTTAGAAAAGTGAATTCTGTTAAAAAATACATATTAAAATAATATGTTTTGTCTATTTGACATATGAAAAATGTAGCGCTAATTCAGAAGTATGAGCTGTCTAAGTTTCAATTCGATACGTTAATTAACTCAATTTACTTCATGTAAATACGAATAACACGCGCACACGCGCACTCGCGCAATCGCGTACTAAATTCGCACTTGACATGACAGAAAATAAATTTATGAGAATTTTGACATAAAACAGTTAATTACCCATTTCTTATTTCAAAACTTATGGCTATTTTACAAAATTTTAACAAAATCAATTTTCAACATGTCTATAACGTCATAAATTATATAAGAGCATGTAGTCATTGCTAGATAGACCCTTTTCTGCGATGGTCCATTGCAATATATATATATATATAGTATTTATACTTTCTTTACCTAAGATGTTTTTTCCCTTATTAGAAACATGTTTCGGGAATTCTATTGTTCCCATCCTCTCAGGATTCCTGAGGATGGGAACAATAGGATTTCCGACCATGTTCTTAATAATGGTAAGACATCTTGAGGTAAAGAAACTATAGATATTAAATAAATTATATATGCATTAAGAAATAGACTGTAGCAAAGTGTTTTAATAAATAAATATATATATATATATATCTTCGTGTTGAATTGAATTCAACCCTACTTACTATGTCCTTCGTGTTCGATTCATTCAATATAAATCCCGCACAATTAGACACTGCGCGTACTTGGTACGGGTAGGCGCAAATTAGCGAGTTTTACGTGACCCAAACGTCAAGGACCTTCAATTCCCCGAGCTACTTTGAAGGATACCAATTCGTTGCAGAGAGAGTCTACGTTTCATACGTAGAAAAGCTCCAAATTTGTGCTTTCAGATATTCTATATGAGAACAATCAAATGTGATACAGACATAGTGAGAATGTAATGTAGGTGTAGTGTAGAAGTAGTATAGTGTGGGCGAACTGTACGCGTACCGTATTGCAGTATACTGTACATCGTACTGTAGGTGTATCGTAGCCGTTATGTTAGCTTACTGGAGATGTAACAAAAGTAAAGTAACACTAGTGGAAGATCGCCGGTGTCTTCCTCTTTTCTTCATGCTGCGCCTTACGCTCTGACATCTTGCTTTGCCATTTAACTTCTGACATTCTTATTTCATGATCAAATCATTTTAACCCTCGCCGATAGGGTCATTTTAACCCTAGAATCATTTTATTCATTTTGCTAGCGTCTTCCACAAAACGCGTAACGGATCTTATATCTTCGCTGGTTTTCCGTTCCAGTTCTGAAGCTGGAACACTTTTTAGATAATCCATTTACACCGCGGTCAACATTCTTTTTGAATTCAGTAACGTACTGGAAACTGTAACTGTAACGTATTGGTCGTGTAGAGTAATGGTTGCGTACTGGTAGACGTAATGTAGGCGAAAAGCAATATTTGTGTAGGCATAGGTGTACTGCAAGCGTAGTATAGGCATACTGTAGGCGTAGGTGTAGCGTACTGTAGACGTAGTCAGGACGTAGGCGTAACGTAGGTGTACTGTATAGTATTTATTGGAGTGGTACAGGCGTAGTAGGGTATGTAGGGCATTTCTCTCTCTCTCTCTTTCTCCCCCTCTCTCACTAGCACTTAATTAGTTTTTGTCTTTGTCTGTCTGTCTATCTGTCTGTCTCTGTCTCTGTCTCAGTCTCTCTCTCTCTCTCTCTCTCTCTCTCTCTCTCTCTCTCTCTCTCTCTCTCTCTCTCTCTCTCTCTCTCTCTCTCTACCTTCGCTTTTCTTTTGTATACAGATATAATTTTTTATTTTATCGTAAGATAAACTTACCACAAAGGTATTCGTTTACTGTACATTTTTATGTAGGTTTCATGAAACTTCACAGGTCCACATCGTTATAAACAACAATTTGATCAGGTGTTGACAACTTTTTATTTATCACAACACAACTCAATTATTTAATATTTATTATTTACATTTACTTATTTATGACAAATAGTCATAATCAACTCTGACAATATTTAACAGTAAAGTCAAGTGAAATGTACGCGTACCCACGAATATACAATGCTAGCTTGCAAATTTAAATTACAAACCACACACCACAGGGTCGAGAAGTGAGAGGGAGAAGATGAAAACAGGCAAAATAATATGGCATATTAGCAAACATATGCATTTACTGTGAATAACGTAATTTTATAAAATAAATTCAATAAAGTCATTAGCATAAATTAGCTTTCTACCGCTTATAATTGTGAAAATGTGAATAAATTAATATTTAAACACACCGAACACACGCAATGTGTATGAGTGAGTATGTATGCGTATCAAGTTTTTATTGCATCTAGAAATTATCACACACACACACACACACACACACACACACACACACACACACACACACACACACACACACACACACACACACACACACTCGTGCGAGCGTGCGTGTTATTCTTTACAAATTACGGTTACAATATATAGATATTATAACTGAAGATATAGACGCATTACCGTCTCTCTTCGTCCAGTAACCCCTTCCACATACGAGATTCTTTACTTCCAAGATCGCTACGATCTTCCTCCTTTCTTCATCTTGGAGCCTTCATCTCTTTTACCTTTCTTTGCCACAGATTTCAGAACATTCTTATTACATGTAAAAATCACTTTAATCCTTGCCTGCATATTCGTTCTGCCACCGTCTGTCTAAAACCAACAACGGCTCTTACCTCTTCGCTGGTCTTCCGTTCTAGTTTTGAAGTAGCAAGAAGCCTATGTGTTAGCTAATCTGTTCATACCGCGGTCAGCAATCTCTAGAGTCCATACTTCAGAGCCGTAGGCAAGGTATTCAACCTTTAAACCCTCACCTGGCCAAATCTTTTCTTCTATTACTAGACATGCTATAAAAGGAATCTTATAATAAGTAGTCGAACTACTAAGGACGCCTCATCAAGAATAGGCGAAACATTTGGTTTTAAGAGAAATCAAACGAAGTTGGTTAAGTCGAAAGACATTGTTGTTATTAATGAGAGTCACGAAAGTCTTCGAGCGAGATCATATAACCTTACAATGTCTGCAGTTATTACGAGATCTCTCTGGTCAATTCTTTGCCGTATTTCAGTTCCTCTCAAATTGAGCGCTGTTAGCTATTTTAAATTATTAACATTTGCCTCCACACCATCTATAATTAAGTCCTCAAAAGTTTACCCTAATTGGAAACCTAATACGTCGTATAAGATAAGATTTATATGACCCCAATCCTCATGTTATTGTTATGGTCTTTTAATTATGAATTTTACTTAGGAACCTTCTGCTAAAATATGTTTGTCATCGCCAAACCTGAGGGAAAAACAAGTTCCGACTTGTCCATGTCCATTCCACCACTAATCTGGAACCTTCCACTCTTGTAATGTGTGTGTGCGCGCGCGCGCGTGTGATTATGCCAGAAATAAAATTGCTTGTAAATAACCCAATAAGTAATTACCAATATCTTCGCCAATTCTATCAAGGAAAATTTTCTAAGCATATAAATTCAAAAATATAGGTTTAAAATGCCGTATTATAATGACCGAATCAGACAGTATGGTAATCGTCCAGATTACAACTTTATCAGGCATATGCAAATCTGTGCAACAATTCATTTACATAATTCTGTTCAGGAATACAAAAGCGAAAAGAGTATTTTATTTTATTACGCAATTTGAAACCAAATCAGTTAATTGAATAAGCACGTTTCAATTGAATACTGTTCACTTCGATGTGATTAATATGTGCTAAACAATATACTGTTTTTTGTATCGTGTTTCCAATCACAAAATATTACATTATGTGTGTGTCCAATTGTAATAAGATTTTAGTGATTTTAGCAGTAACAGATTAGATATTTTTACAATAAATAATATTAAATTTATAGAGAATCAAATTAAGATAATAATATTCTAATATTTAATAAACATTTTAACAGAAGTTCACAATATTTAGTACGAGTTCTTAGAATTCTGATAAATCGTATTACACTTTTTCCAAATTAATGTGAGCAATGATACAAATTTAAATGTTTTAGCTACGGTATATTTATGTTTCCCTACTTGTCTCTGATGTGTTTTCTAGGTTAATATTATATAAATATTTTCAGTGAACTTTTGTTTTTGTTGTGTACGTAGTAGACATAATTCATAACTGTTTGTTTTAAGTGGTTATTGGAACACTTTAAAAATGGATCTAACATAGGCCTACAGAAAAAGATCGTTTGTTCTTCTCCCTCTCTCTCAATTGGCGCTACAGCTGTTGGAGAGCCTTGGCCTCCTCAACAATCCGCTTCCAGTCGTCTCGATCCTCTGATCTTAGTCACCGAGCTACACCGAGCTGCACAGGTCGTCCTCAAGATCATCCAACCATCGTTTTCTGGGCCGACCCAGATTGCGAACGGTTATAAATAATTTTAGAGTTCTTGACTGTTACACAAATATCCAGTGTCCAGGTTGCGAACAACGAACAACTCGACATCTGGTACGTCGCCGGAGTTAATGCCTGAAATTGTCTTTTAAAAACAAACAACAGTATAATATGTTAGAAAGTCTGCAATACGAAAAGTTAAAACATAGAGACAGCTCTTTTTAAGTCTCCCTTACATATAAAATAATTACTACCTTCGGAAAAATTGTAGCATTTTGCAAAACACGTGTATAAACAGTTAAGGGCTTTATAAAAAAATGATTTAAACTATGGGACGTTTTGTAATAAACAACATTCTGTCGTTAGACTAAGCAAAGTGTCCCTTCACTGTTGCAGGTAGCAGTGGAACACGTGGTTGTACATAGTGGCAACACCGCATTCTCACCCGTTTATGTGTACGTGTTTTAGTTTATTGTGTACAGCATGACAAGTAAAATAATAATATTAAAGTAAATTGACTAAATGAAGTAAAGCTACTGCTGTGCTAGGTCTTAAATTAAAAGGCCGAGTGAAGGTCTATGACATACGTGAAGCTTCCGACTCCCTGTAGTTTTGGAAACCTTCTGCGATGCTTCACGATAGTCACACCTAAAAAATAATCGGGTATCCCACTGAAGAGAGGGCGATCAGTCCTGAATGGCGCTAAAAGTTACCTTTTCGCGCTTTCAATTAAATAATTTGTGCTTTAGAAGTAGGTTTTTATTGGCTTTACTTAATACGGTAGCCTACATTAGTACCAGTGTATGTTATAATGAATCATAACCAGGTGATACCGTTGGATTGTTCGCAATCCGCAAAGTTTTTCATTTGTCAAAACAATCTACTTCTCTTGAGTTACGCGATATAATGTGTACGTAATCTGGTCCGTATGCAATCAGGTCGACACCGATTGGTGTACGTAATTATTCTGCATACTTTCAGACCCTCAAGTTGGAACCGAACTTATCGCCTGATTTTTTGTTAGCTTTCTACTCTATGCCAGCTTTCTTTGTGCTATGTCTTAAAACAAAATGGTCATCCATCATCGTCATCATCATCATCATCTTCAAGGATTAAACCAAGGATGGTTTGTTACCGTCTCAAATAGTCACTCCAGCGCTTCCTCGGACGTCCTTTCCTTTCCTTTCCGATCATACATTTCCGTCCTCTCGGCTTATAGTTCCATAGTTGTTTGGGGATGCGGCAGGCATCCATTCGGCAAAGATGTTCCCACCAATTCAGCCGATACTGGTCAATCCTGATAAAGTTCAGTTTCTGCCGTATGTGTTTCTTCAATGATCATGGAGAGTATATCCTGCCACGTGCCTGAGAAATCACGTATATCCTGTCATTAACTTTAGTAAAATCACAAACGATAACATAATTGGGCACGTAGCAGTATCAGAGGAAAATTAAAGTAAATTATGAAGTCGTACAAGTTAACTCCGATGAGGAAACGACAGAACAAATAAAGCGAAGAATCACCTAAGCTGATAGGCGCTTCTTTGGTCTCAGACCCCTGATCCAGAGCAGAACAATGCCAGGAGCATCAAGCTGCTTCTGTATAAAACACTGATCTGCTCAGTTCACACGTACGGTTCAGAGACCTGGATCGTTTCTAGAACGTCTGAGTCAAGCCTGCTGATTCATGAACGCAAAATCCTCCGCAGTATTTTTGGTCCAATATGTGTGGAAGTTGAATAGAGAAAAGGACCAATCAAGAACTGAACACTCTTCTGAACGATTCAGATATTGTAAAAGATACAAAACTTG
Organism: Magicicada septendecula; assembly: GCA_034769895.1. Taxonomy (NCBI): domain Eukaryota; kingdom Metazoa; phylum Arthropoda; class Insecta; order Hemiptera; family Cicadidae; genus Magicicada; species Magicicada septendecula. The sequence goes on along the minus strand of CM068376.1, from coordinate 304,584,864 downwards.
GTAGACTCAGGCGGGCTGGACACGTGATCAGAATGGGGGAGAGTGAAATACCCAGAAAGGCACTCATAGAACAGATCTATGGTACCAGTAGTGTTGGTAGACTCAAACTACGTTGGGAAGACATTGTGAATTATGATGCTCGCCATGTCCTTGGAACTCCGAACTGGAGAGCAGCCGCACTTGACCAACTGGCGGAGGCTGTTAAAGGAGGCCTTGACTCAGTAATGGGTTGTCGCGCCACTGTAAGTAAGTAAGTATGAAGTCGTACAATAATACCGAAGTTGAACGTTAATTAGCGAAAGACTTAAGTTCATCTCATTAAACATACAGATTAGCTGTCCGATGACATCAGTGTTTAACTGTTCCAGTAATTTAGCCAAATGACCAGGTGAAGATAATGAATATTGCGCGCCAACGTGTTCTCACCAAAACTTTAAAGCAACAAGGGGTTATACAACTTGGCAAGTTTACTTGGCGCTGTTGTTCCGGCAACTCAATCTCACCGCTGGGAAGCAACAACTGAAAATTCCACTTCAGTTCGGTAAACATTTGTAATACTCTAAAGTCCCAAAGCTAATCACATTACTTTTGATTGTACGTCTGGGTATCGATTCACTTAAAGATAGATTTCGTGTACTTCGTACTAATAATTTTACTGTGTAACTCTGTTGTAAACCTTCCTTCTGATAACATTGAAGATTAAATTTCATTATTATAACATTTGTTTGTCGTTTTTGAACTCATTGTGGGAATACGTAGGTCTACGGAGTACAGTTTATATCATTTTGTATGTAGACTTCTGTCTTTATGTTTGCAAACAATTTTTTCTGCTTACAACAGCCGTTTAAACAGCTTCATTGCTTCTAGTTCGTTGCAGCTGTTTAAAGAATACTACAGGTTATAGATGATTACTGTAATAGATTAGAGGCATACCTAGGAAAATAGAAATTAGTTTCGGAAACGTTAAACTATGCATGCCAAATATATTTTCATGTTGAAATGAAAATAATATATTTCAATATGAAAATGAAATTCATATTCATTTTGAGTTAAAATATTTTAAGTTGCAAGTTACCTGTTACAATTAAGTTCTTTGTTTTATTGATTTTTTGAGGTGTTTAAAGATATGTAAGGACTAAACCTATTGGAAACTGAAGTTGGCAGTTGTTATACGTTTGCAAATTGTCAGCAGAACTCGCTGTGCTATTAGGAGCGTCACCGCAGTTTTACATTTCTTCTTTCAGTTCTTCAGTATCTATTCGATATGTATGATTTAAAGAGATATACGTAACCCTCGTTTAAACCCTTTGGCCCTAATACTGACACGAAGCAGGAGCGATTCAGTATTCCAAGTGGCGTCGTTCTATTTACGAATGCGTTAGTATCAGTGTATCATTTCGGACAGCGCAAACAACCCTCATTTATGCATGCACTGTATGGCTACCAGGTTGTATGGCCCAGATTCTGCCAGGAGAGATCAGTGACTTCATCTGAAAACAACTGGAGGTTATTGACCTCACCTGAAATTAACAAGAGTTAGAAGTGTCGTTCATGGACTAAACACGAGCCGTCACAGAGGAAGAGCGTTACAAAGAAGGTGAGACAGATGAGGACCGTCTTTCGACATTGGTAGAGTCGTGCGTTATGATTACGCTCCCAATTATCAGACTCGACATCGAGTTGAACTGTAAGAGTTACACTCCGAGTTACTCTGTAAAGATTAAAAAAAAAAAAAAACTGATCTGTTAGATGAGAACGATTAAGTGACCCACCATGACAAGCCTCACTACCAGGCAATATTACAAACTTCAAAAATGCCTTGTATGACAATGTTTCCCTCATATTACAATGAGAATCCTCATGTCTAAGTATCCTCAGTCACTTAGGCCCGAGGATACTCATTGTAATATTAGTGGAACGTTGTCATACAAGATACTTTTGACGCGGTCTATACCGGAAGAAGACTTTATAAACATAATGGACACCGGCCGCGGAATCCTACGTGAGAATATAATATTACAAACGCTTTAGTTTCTCGGCAGTAGCTATTGTAGTGACTCTTCGCGTACTACACGTGTCTCTTGCGAATTATTTCTCACTTCAAAGGTTCAGCGTAACTAGCAAAATGACCGTAAGTCACTAGACGTACTAAATGTTTCTTCTGGGAGGCTTCTAGCGGGACGAAAAATTGTTCGGGGTGATGAAATCATTCATTGCGCAAGAGACGTATATTCCAGTAAATTAGAGTTTGAAAGTAATTGTACACAGACAGAAATGATTTTGCTTGGTAGAAGAGAATGTTATTAATATAAACGGGACACAAACGAGACCAGGACACGTATTGTTTTATAAAAACACAGAAATCTAAAATTCTTTTATTTTATACTTGTACTTTTATTCTTTTATGTTCATCTAGTATAAATTATTTATACTTGACTGTTATGTCACTGCAAACAGGAAAGAAGCAAATGACCGTCGTTACAATCATGCTTGTTATAATTGCCCCAGATATATGTTTAAATTTATTAAGTTTATTTTCGACATGACAATCAACTGCGGGAGATATTTCGCATCCACGATAATTAAAAGTGGATACCTGTTCCTAGACGTTTCCATTTACGTCTGCCTTTGTCCTTACTGGATACTACCCTCTACTTTTGTTTTATGTGGAGATAACACCAAGCCATATCACTCTGCTAAATTCCTCAAGATGAATACTCCCCTCTGCGAGTCATTTTCTGTCTGTTGTCTAATGACAGCATCGTCTGCATATAAAATAATACTAACTATACATTGCTGAGAAAGCTTAATTAATTCCACATTTAAAATTTTCCTTTCGTATTTTAACGCTATATTAAAAAGTATCAGGGAGATACAACAACCTAATCTAACTCCTTTATTTGTCTCAACTGGCACTGTCCATTGTTTTCCCATATCAATGACAACAGAGGTGTTCACCTTGATACAGATTTCTAATCACCTTGACAAGATGCAAAGAAAAAAAACCTCTTCTGAACATAATCTTCGACAAGACGTCCCTTTCTAGACTACCGAATGCTTTTTGGAAGTCACTAAAGGCTATATGAGTCTCAAAATTAAATTCCCGTCTCTTCGCATCTACCTGCTTCAATACAAAAATGGCACCGATTGTAGACCGACCCTTCCTAAAGCCCACCAGTTCTTTACCAATAATGTTCTCTGCTATAACGCTTGAGTCTATTATTGCTTATCCGAGAATATATATCTTATATTCCCTAACTAACAGGTTAAGACCCCTGTAATTCTCATCTCTCACTCTTCTTAAAAAGTGGGATGACTTTTGCTTTTAACCAGTGTTCAGAGATTTTTCCTTGTTTCCAACACATATTAAACAAATTATTGAGTCTAAGATGCAAAAGACTTCCTCCATATTTCTAGCACTCCGCACTAATTCCGTTCATCCCAGTTGCTTTTCTATTCCTCAAGAACTCAACCTCATCTGCCTTCAAAAGAGATGTGTTCCAATCGTCGGGGATCAACTGTAAACCTTGCCCCTTCTAAGGTCTTATCCTCATACCACAAATTTTTGTATTACGCTCTTCAGGCCTCACCATCGATCACATTTAACCTACACGTATCCCTTTGATTGTGCCTTATAAGAGAAGGAGTGTCGACCATGCACATTATCTTCATTATTAGCAATAAACATATTCCATGAGTCCTGATGACTCCTCTTCATCAGATTCGTTGCTACAGTTCTTTTAATCCTATATATTTCCTTATTATTTTTAACTGGATGATTTAACCATCTTCTGTATGCTACATTCTTTTCTTTCACAGCCCGTTTGATTTATTTCGTCTGAAATTTTAGTCTGAAAAGTTATTTATTTGTATGGATTCGGAATATACTGATCAAATCTCGTAGTAAAGTTTTTATTAAGGTGTTTGAGAATATATAGGTTATTACAGACTTACTACTACTTATTCAAAGCCTCAAGAAAAGCCGTTTATAAAACATGTTGAATTGGAATTACAAGTTAATAACTTTTGTTATTACATTACGGTGAATGTTAAAGAATATATATATTTCTGAATAAATTGGCGTATTGTCAAGAATGTCTGTTTACTAATAACAACAAAGTTAAAAGGAAGACGCAGATGTCCATTGAATATGCGATTTCGCGTCTGACAAAGCTTACTATTCGTTCAGTCAACTCAGTGCGCCTAATCAAAACTGATCTTTTATTGAGAATATATATTAAATTGCATTAACTTTATTTGTGTCGTTAAGGCGTACGGGTTTTCGTTTGTTTCCTTGAATCACTAACACTCACGTTTCCGAACACAGTATTACAAGGTATTTCAGTAGGTAGTGCGGCAAGTAGATAAGAGGTATCCGTGTACAGTGGCTGTGGTTTACGGGGCTGCGTGGTGGGGGGGTGCACGTTAGAATCTCTGTTACCGTGGTCAGGGTCCATTCTCTTGCGGTTTCCTCGCTATTAGTCTCAGGTGCCTAATGAGTGAATTAAATTGAACAAGAAAACAGCAGGCTCATTCTAACGGTATCACAGGAATCGTCAATTCATTGTGTTCATTCAAAGATTTTAGTAATATACATATTGCAACGTGACATTTGATCAAATACAATGTATGCAACATTATCTACGAAATATGTCGTCTTCCAGATCAGCGATTAAAATAAAATACTCGAGTCACTGTCGACACATTGTTTACAGATACCGCAAATTAAAATATAACACACAAAGAATAATTTCGATCCACAACTGTGATATCGAATATTAACACAACCGGAATTTATACAAGCAAATAATAGCACACACATATAATTTTGATCCACAAGTGTGGTATCGAACAGACGCACTAACTCTGTAAATCACTAATCGAGCTCTCAACGTGAGCTAAACTTTTCTCCGTCTCTTACTGTTCTTGGTAATAACGTCATTCACCAAATGGGTCACTCACTAGGATAGTCATATTCATTCCAGGCACATATTCGAGAACTTTGTAGAACTGACTACGTTAACTGTAAATGTACTGTACATTGATACAGAACATTCTAAAATATTCTATAAATAGTGTCCATCAATATACATAATTTACATCAACAGTGGATAATTTAAATACACGTGAGTAACATAATATACATAATTAACCTATTCTAATGACAAATAGTTTTAAGAATACCAGTCACAAAATCACTTAATATATTATGCAATATTAATAATATTCCTTTGAATCTGGATTGGGGGATCTCTAGTATACAACAAATAACGCATACTGCTTGCATAGATAAACTGTAAAAAGTCTGTTATTATGACGGTTCATAATCGATGAATCGATGAAATTGTCTAAATTAAAAGCTACTATATTGTCTGTAATGATTTTAAATAAATCAAATTAAATTACTGTTTTTGGCACATAAAAATTGCAAATAAAGTGTTTACAATTGTTTTATAAATCGTTACAAGTGTAGGACGTTACTTGATGGACGAATACTTCTCTTAGCTCCTTCTGTTTGAGTGTATTAATCCTGCTGCTGCGTAGCTTCGGAATTCGTTGTTTCTTCAATCCGGGGTGGATTCACTAAACTTGGGACGTCTAACCGTTCATTATTCAGTTAATTATTATTATCTCATGGTTTGTTTATAATGGTTTAGTAATTTAATTACTCAAGTGCGCTGAACTTGCAGACATAGCAATCTTCAAAAGTTCTCGTGTATACTTAAGCTATAACTCCGGATGAGCATAACTTACACCGGATGAGCATCTGTTACCGCTCACACCGACAGCATTATATAATACTAAACCATACTATTATTTATTTTATTAATTTTTATCGCAACAATATATTTTCAATTGTCTGATAATCTTAGACTGGCATTTGAAATTGTAATAATGATTAGAGTTTTCCAGTGAAACTCAGGTCGAGGCAGCTAGCACGAAAATCTTGCAGAAGTGGTACGTCTGTTTTGGTCAGCGCTTTCTGAAGAACTGAAGAACCAAACCGTACAAATTCGCAATCTCTCTGATGTATTGGTCCTGACGGTCCTGATTGCTTGAAATTGCTTTCTACATCATCGATGAAAACATGATAACTCCACGCTCTGCTCAGGCTTTAGAGGAAGTGGCAGATTGACGTCCGATTTTTATCTGTAAATTTTTGTGACGCTATTAAAATATTCAGCACATAAAACTATATAAAAACATGTTCAAATATGTTTGATTTTTCATACGATATTACAAAACTGCAGTCTTAAGTACCATTTATTCTCTCTCCAAGTTTCATCTTCATAAGTTAATAAACAACGGAATTATTAATTTTTTTAAATGATTCCAGCACACGCACTATAGATGGACGTAAATGGATACAGCGACAGATTATGAACAACGTGAGGTGTCCCATTTCACAATCTTAAATCTAACACAACGCTTATGTGTAATTAACACAAACGTATTGCCTATACCTGCATATACGCCTGAAAACGAGTTTTACAATATTTCTTAAATAGCGTTTTGCAATGTTTAGTTGCAACATATATATATACATATATATTATAACTACACTACTATGCGTTATTGTAATGTAATGTTGTGTGTGAGTACCCACCTGCTGTCTGATCTTGCAGATTCTTCCGACTAGGGCGTGTGGATTTTGGATTTGAAGTTCGCAAGCTAGTAATCTCAAATTATTACAACAACACACAAAATGGGTTACTTTAAAGGGGGAGAGTTTTGTGAGACTGGTAGGCTTTATCGTACAACAATAAAACACTGTTATATGGGGTAATAAAACGTTGTTTATTACGGCAACAACACACAAGAATAGAATGGTTATAATCTTATGAATTTTCTTATAGTCTATACAATGAATCGATGTTTTTCGATTGTCTAATAGTTGAAAGAAACTGAACTCGTTCTTTGCGAGTTAATTGCAATTTAAATTTGACGTTATTAATTGATTTGAATTTAATTAAATTTATTTAATTAATTTGAATCTAAGTGTTCATGAAACAAAATATAAAACTCTGAAATTAATTAGAATAATTAATTAAAATAAATTAGACGTGACAGTCTAGTTCACGTTATTTCATTTCTAGTGATTCTACTTCTGATCTACTGCAGTATGATCTAAGATTAGATTGTCAGTTAAGATTTGTATAGCGCTTTTTATACTACTTCTATTTCTTAACTATAACTTACTAAAGCCTTAAACTGCTATACAGATTATCACAACGAATTTACTTTTTAATTACTAGAGTCTTTGCTTTTTGTTTGGCACCTGAATTATTTGAATTACAATGTTTTAATTGAAAATAGAAAATTTGATCTGAAAAATAAATAAATAGATTTTGCTTTCCTGTTACTGAAGAGGATGTCGTTCCGATTTGTCCCTCGTCGATTCGAGTCCTTGGTTAGAGAAAGTAATCTGCTTAGAACTGCTGGATTCGGTCGTGGAGTTCAAAATTCGGCAACACTCTGCTTCCTTGCTGTTTGTGAAGATTTTAACGTCTGCTGTTGTCTGCTGGAACTGCTTCCTATCCCTCGTCGATTCGCACGTTGCACGTCAGCGTGTGTGTGTGCTTCGTTCGAGTGGTCGCTCTGCTCGTCAGCTGTTAACCAATGATTTAGACGGCCTCTCTGCTGTATTCTTGAAGTCTGGTCTTGAAATCGGGTGGATCTCTTGCGTGCTTATGACTATCTGGTAGTACACAATAAGCTTGGTTGATGTCTTGAAGAGTATCTCGCCTTTACGCAACAATTACGAGCTATACAGATGATCTGTAGTTATTGTGTTCGTAATTGCGTGTGTGTTGACCACGTAGAGTCTTCTTGTTGATCTTCCCCACTTTGGCTACTAGACGATCGAAGGACTACGTCTTAACTCCGTGAGTACTGACAGAAGAGTGATTTTTCCACCAGAAAACACCGCACTAGCCGGGGCTGCATGAAATGATTTCATTGGTCGACGCACTCTCCCTACTACATAAAATTTAGAATTCCCTCGGTCCGTGAGAATGAAGTCTGGTTCCCACAGACGGAGAATAGAATTATTATCTAATATATAATTATCCGGCGGAACCAATTTGTCGCTCAGGATATCCTGTACTTATTTAATTTTGCAATAACTTGGTTGCAAACCAAGTTGTGTGAAATCTAAAATATACAATCTGTCACAAATTATTATCTTTACAATATACTAAAATCTCTTTACTGTAACTCTATTTTAACAGAAGTTATTTAATTATTTTAATTAACTCTTACATTTGTTAATTATATTGCATCAAATTTGCACACGTCATTATTAATATCTCGGCAAACATTTTGGCTATATTGGATTTCGCCTTTATTTATTAGTCTCCGAGATATTAATAATTAACAGTTTGGGTGTGGTCGCTTCCTTGTACAGCGAACTGATTACATAACGACCACGTGTGCGTTGCTTTACACAGCATTATTTTCAATGCGCTACATTCAAATGGAGTTTTAACTGTTAATTTTTATTTAAATCTGCTTTCAGTATGCGGGCAACATATAACCCCAAATAGTTAATATTTGGTTCCGTTATATATTCCCACACCCGCTTTAAAAAAAAAAATGAATGTAATAATTACAGTTATTATTTTTTTTTTTTTTAATCATTACACACATATTCTGTAATCATTATTCTTACTAGCTATACATTGTATTACTTATTCTGAAGACACGTACACAAGTGTTAATGTTATTGCATTATATACAATTTAACTCTAAATACATGTATTAAACTATCATATTGGCAACTTATTGCGTATAATGTCTTTAAAACGAGTAGTACCTTTTGTTTATAAACAATGGCACGCGTACAAAGAATTTGCTGACAGATTTAGAACCGTTATCGCCGGGCGCGCGTCTAATTGCTTGACCTAGTTTCATATGTGGGTCAGGTAGTTATCGCGTGACGTAACTGTTTCCTGCCGCGAGCTCGTTCACTCAGTTGTATACGCTTATTATTTATCGCGCTAGAAACATATTATTATTAATACACACGTTATCTATAATTATTATTAATACGATTATAAAACACAAATTATTTATTTTAAATTTAATTATTATAATACAATTACATTATCTTTTAACCGTCATATTTCGTAACCCTTTTTACGAACGGTTCGACAGTACTTCGTTAACCATCGGTCATTTTCGTCACCGGATTCTTCGTCTACGTCTTCCCACGCTGACTGTGTGGGAACGTCGTCGTCACTTTCCTGCTCTGCCGGATGTACTTTTGTCGGTGCCCATTGTTGCATTGTGTTAACGGGCAACCACGTTTCCTTACCTTCCGGTTGAAATACTTTGTCAACTGGCGTACAAATTTCTGTATAAAATTCACTTTTCTTAAACCTAGCATTTTTCCTATTTTTACCTACTTTATTGCGATAGGTTTTGGCATAATTTATGGCGCTTCCCCCCTGGAGGCGCCCGTTTCCAAGTTTTTTGGAAACTTACGATTCTTTCTCCTCTCGTTGGGATCTTTATTACTAGGAGTATCGCTGTCTTGCTCTATTGTATCGGTTCTAGCTATCTCAACCGTTTGCATAGCTCTAATCGGGGCCCCGTCGTTACCCTTATATTGCCCTTTTGATCTAGCAATATTTTGTTTGCCTTTGTATTCAAAGGTCTTATCTGGGGGTTTTGACGATGTTTGGGGTGGAGTAGAACTAGTACTCGGTCTCTGGTCAGGTTGCTGGTATTGTTCTCGCGTATTCTGCCCTTCATTATTTCGGCGAAAATCGGGATTATAACGCCACCCACCAAAATCAAAAACCGTCTCACTTTGGGACACTAGAATGAGGAGTTCGTCTACCGTGCGAATACCCTGCGTAAATACAGCTACTCTAATGTTATGATTAAAATGGTAGGCAAGCTTGGTGACTATGTCAACCTCCGCAAATGCTGGGGTTAAATGCTTCGCGCGTTCGACCTGCTGGATTATATAATTTTCGGCGGTAATACCCATTTTCTTGTCAAACCGGCCATATTCCAGTTCATTGCGCAGAAGTCGTTGTGTATGCGAGTTCCAGTACCGGCTTTCAAATTTTTGTTTGAACTCCGCGTATGTGGACACTCTATCGCGTACAATGTTATACCACTTACGCGCCGAATCACGCATCGCGTTAACCACCCACTGTATTTTGTCTTGATCTTCTAGTCGGGAACCTACTCTAGCCATTTCACTCTCACACGCTAATAAAAATTCAATGGGGTTTTCGTTATTTTCCCCCGTAAAATACACGCGATTTTTCTCATCGACAGGACCTTGTACCAAAATATTTGGAGCAGACCTCCTTCGTACCTCCTGTCGTACTTTCAAAATCTCGTCGCTTAACGTTTGTAAAACACTCTCTTTATTAGAGTCAATGTTAGATCGCGTCTCTACAATTGAAGCGTCTAATTTATCTACTCGTCGTTGTGTTTCGGTCACGTCCGCGTTAATTTTTACCTCTAGGGATTCGACCTTTCTAGAGACCTCTAGTGTTTGCTTTTCACAACGGCTTATGTGATCCTTGAACCGGCCCTCCATACGTGTTACTTGTTCAATAAACGATTTTTGCATAGTGGTCTCAAAAACCTTAAACCGTTCATTGATTTTAGTATCGACCGTATTTACTCTTTCAGCGATTTCCGCGACTTTCTCCGTTAATTGTTTATTACTCTCTTCGATTTTTTTATTGGTTTCCGCGATTTCGTCTATTTTCGCAGTTAATTCTTTACTACTTTCTTTATTACTTTGCTTAATCTCGGCGTTTATGTCAGCGTTACTTTGTTCTAATGCTTCGGTTAGACTAACTTTTTGCGCTTCGATATTAGATTTTAATTCCGCGATATTCATTTCAGCATTGGCTGTTATTTGTTCAAACTTCGCGTTCATATTAGCGGTCAAATCCGCGTTAGCTTGTTCCGCTTTAGCCGCGTTTTGTTTAATTTCTTGTAACAACTGTTTAAGCATTTTATCAGTTTCCATTTTAAATAGACAACAATGTCAAATATACACAATTTAAAATACACACAATAGTTTCAAATACACACAATAACTTTACTGTTGTACAAACACCAGTCACAAAACTCTTTGGGGATTGTTTAGTTGGACGCCAGCTGTTTTCCTAATTAAAACAGCAAAGTTTGTTTTAAAGTGAAAATTAAATTTAAATTGAATTTAATTTCTGGCCCCACGTACAGGGCGACATTTATAACTACACTACTATGCGTTATTGTAATGTAATGTTGTGTGTGAGTACCCACCTGCTGTCTGATCTTGCAGATTCTTCCGACTAGGGCGTGTGGATTTTGGATTTGAAGTTCGCAAGCTAGTAATCTCAAATTATTACAACAACACACAAAATGGGTTACTTTAAAGGGGGAGAGTTTTGTGAGACTGGTAGGCTTTATCGTACAACAATAAAACACTGTTATATGGGGTAATAAAACGTTGTTTATTACGCCAACAACACACAAGAATAGAATGGTTATAATCTTATGAATTTTCTTATAGTCTATACAATGAATCGATGTTTTTCGATTGTCTAATAGTTGAAAGAAACTGAACTCGTTCTTTGCGAGTTAATTGCAATTTAAATTTGACTTTATTAATTGATTTGAATTTAATTAAATTTATTTAATTAATTTGAATCTAAGTGTTCATGAAACAAAATATAAAACTCTGAAATTAATTAGAATAATTAATTAAAATAAATTAGACGTGACAGTCTAGTTCACGTTATTTCATTTCTAGTGATTCTACTTCTGATCTACTGCAGTATGATCTAAGATTAGATTGTCAGTTAAGATTTGTATAGCGCTTTTTATACTACTTCTATTTCTTAACTATAACTTACTAAAGCCTTAAACTGCTATACAGATTATCACAACGAATTTACTTTTTAATTACTAGAGTCTTTGCTTTTTGTTTGGCACCTGAATTATTTGAATTACAATGTTTTAATTGAAAATAGAAAATTTGATCTGAAAAATAAATAAATAGATTTTGCTTTCCTGTTACTGAAGAGGATGTCGTTCCGATTTGTCCCTCGTCGATTCGAGTCCTTGGTTAGAGAAAGTAATCTGCTTAGAACTGCTGGATTCGGTCGTGGAGTTCAAAATTCGGCAACACTCTGCTTCCTTGCTGTTTGTGAAGATTTTAACGTCTGCTGTTGTCTGCTGGAACTGCTTCCTATCCCTCGTCGATTCGCACGTTGCACGTCAGCGTGTGTGTGTGCTTCGTTCGAGTGGTCGCTCTGCTCGTCAGCTGTTAACCAATGATTTAGACGGCCTCTCTGCTGTATTCTTGAAGTCTGGTCTTGAAATCGGGTGGATCTCTTGCGTGCTTATGACTATCTGGTAGTACACAATAAGCTTGGTTGATGTCTTGAAGAGTATCTCGCCTTTACGCAACAATTACGAGCTATACAGATGATCTGTAGTTATTGTGTTCGTAATTGCGTGTGTGTTGACCACGTAGAGTCTTCTTGTTGATCTTCACCACTTTGGCTACTAGACGATCGAAGGACTACGTCTTAACTCCGTGAGTACTGACAGAAGAGTGATTTTTCCACCAGAAAACACCGCACTAGCCGGGGCTGCATGAAATGATTTCATTGGTCGACGCACTCTCCCTACTACATAAAATTTAGAATTCCCTCGGTCCGTGAGAATGAAGTCTGGTTCCCACAGACGGAGAATAGAATTATTATCTAATATATAATTATCCGGCGGAACCAATTTGTCGCTCAGGATATCCTGTACTTATTTAATTTTGCAATAACTTGGTTGCAAACCAAGTTGTGTGAAATCTAAAATATACAATCTGTCACAAATTATTATCTTTACAATATACTAAAATCTCTTTACTGTAACTCTATTTTAACAGAAGTTATTTAATTATTTTAATTAACTCTTACATTTGTTAATTATATTGCATCAAATTTGCACACGTCATTATTAATATCTCGGCAAACATTTTGGCTATATTGGATTTCGCCTTTATTTATTAGTCTCCGAGATATTAATAATTAACAGTTTGTGTGTGGTCGCTTCCTTGTACAGCGAACTGATTACATAACGACCACGTGTGCGTTGCTTTACACAGCATTATTTTCAATGCGCTACATTCAAATGGAGTTTTAACTGTTAATTTTTATTTAAATCTGCTTTCAGTATGCGGGCAACATATAACCCCAAATAGTTAATATTTGGTTCCGTTATATATTCCCACACCCGCTTTAAAAAAAAAAAATGAATGTAATAATTACAGTTATTATTATTTTTTTTTTAATCATTACACACATATTCTGAAATCATTATTCTTACTAGCTATACATTGTATTACTTATTCTGAAGACACGTACACAAGTGTTAATGTTATTGCATTATATACAATTTAACTCTAAATACATGTATTAAACTATCATATTGGCAACTTATTGCGTATAATGTCTTTAAAACGAGTAGTACCTTTTGTTTATAAACAATGGCACGCGTACAAAGAATTTGCTGACAGATTTAGAACCGTTATCGCCGGGCGCGCGTCTAATTGCTTGACCTAGTTTCATATGTGGGTCAGGTAGTTATCGCGTGACGTAACTGTTTCCTGCCGCGAGCTCGTTCACTCAGTTGTATACGCTTATTATTTATCGCGCTAGAAACATATTATTATTAATACACACGTTATCTATAATTATTATTAATACGATTATAAAACACAAATTATTTATTTTAAATTTAATTATTATAATACAATTACATTATCTTTTAACCGTCATATTTCGTAACCCTTTTTACGAACGGTTCGACAGTACTTCGTTAACCATCGGTCATTTTCGTCACCGGATTCTTCGTCTACGTCTTCCCACGCTGACTGTGTGGGAACGTCGTCGTCACTTTCCTGCTCTGCCGGATGTACTTTTGTCGGTGCCCATTGTTGCATTGTGTTAACGGGCAACCACGTTTCCTTACCTTCCGGTTGAAATACTTTGTCAACTGGCGTACAAATTTCTGTATAAAATTCACTTTTCTTAAACCTAGCATTTTTCCTATTTTTACCTACTTTATTGCGATAGGTTTTGGCATAATTTATGGCGCTTCCCCCCTGGAGGCGTCCGTTTCCAAGTTTTTTGGAAACTTACGATTCTTTCTCCTCTCGTTGGGATCTTTATTACTAGGAGTATCGCTGTCTTGCTCTATTGTATCGGTTCTAGCTATCTCAACCGTTTGCATAGCTCTAATCGGGGCCCCGTCGTTACCCTTATATTGCCCTTTTGATCTAGCAATATTTTGTTTGCCTTTGTATTCAAAGGTCTTATCTGGGGGTTTTGACGATGTTTGGGGTGGAGTAGAACTAGTACTCGGTCTCTGGTCAGGTTGCTGGTATTGTTCTCGCGTATTCTGCCCTTCATTATTTCGGCGAAAATCGGGATTATAACGCCACCCACCAAAATCAAAAACCGTCTCACTTTGGGACACTAGAATGAGGAGTTCGTCTACCGTGCGAATACCCTGCGTAAATACAGCTACTCTAATGTTATGATTAAAATGGTAGGCAAGCTTGGTGACTATGTCAATCTCCGCAAATGCTGGGGTTAAATGCTTCGCGCGTTCGACCTGCTGGATTATATAATTTTCGGCGGTAATACCCATTTTCTTGTCAAACCGGCCATATTCCAGTTCATTGCGCAGAAGTCGTTGGGTATGCGAGTTCCAGTACCGGCTTTCAAATTTTTGTTTGAACTCCGCGTATGTGGACACTCTATCGCGTACAATGTTATACCACTTACGCGCCGAATCACGCATCGCGTTAACCACCCACTGTATTTTGTCTTGATCTTCTAGTCGGGAACCTACTCTAGCCATTTCACTCTCACACGCTAATAAAAATTCAATGGGGTTTTCGTTATTTTCCCCCGTAAAATACACGCGATTTTTCTCATCGACAGGACCTTGTACCAAAATATTTGGAGCAGACCTCCTTCGTACCTCCTGTCGTACTTTCAAAATCTCGTCGCTTAACGTTTGTAAAACACTCTCTTTATTAGAGTCAATGTTAGATCGCGTCTCTACAATTGAAGCGTCTAATTTATCTACTCGTCGTTGTGTTTCGGTCACGTCCGCGTGAATTTTTACCTCTAGGGATTCGACCTTCCTAGAGACCTCTAGTGTTTGCTTTTCACAACGGCTTATGTGATCCTTGAACCGGCCCTCCATACGTGTTACTTGTTCAATAAACGATTTTTGCATAGTGGTCTCAAAAACCTTAAACCGTTCATTGATTTTAGTATCGACCGTATTTACTCTTTCAGCGATTTCCGCGACTTTCTCCGTTAATTGTTTATTACTCTCTTCGATTTTTTTATTGGTTTCCGCGATTTCGTCTATTTTCGCAGTTAATTCTTTACTACTTTCTTTATTACTTTGCTTAATCTCGGCGTTTATGTCAGCGTTACTTTGTTCTAATGCTTCGGTTAGACTAACTTTTTGCGCTTCGATATTAGATTTTAATTCCGCGATATTCATTTCAGCATTGGCTGTTATTTGTTCAAACTTCGCGTTCATATTAGCGGTCAAATCCGCGTTAGCTTGTTCCGCTTTAGCCGCGTTTTGTTTAATTTCTTGTAACAACTGTTTAAGCATTTTATCAGTTTCCATTTTAAATAGACAACAATGTCAAATATACACAATTTAAAATACACACAATAGTTTCAAATACACACAATAACTTTACTGTTGTACAAACACCAGTCACAAAACTCTTTGGGGATTGTTTAGTTGGACGCCAGCTGTTTTCCTAATTAAAACAGCAAAGTTTGTTTTAAAGTGAAAATTAAATTTAAATTGAATTTAATTTCTGGCCCCACGTACAGGGCGACATTTATAACTACACTACTATGCGTTATTGTAATGTAATGTTGTGTGTGAGTACCCACCTGCTGTCTGATCTTGCAGATTCTTCCGACTAGGGCGTGTGGATTTTGGATTTGAAGTTCGCAAGCTAGTAATCTCAAATTATTACAACAACACACAAAATGGGTTACTTTAAAGGGGGAGAGTTTTGTGAGACTGGTAGGCTTTATCGTACAACAATAAAACACTGTTATATGGGGTAATAAAACGTTGTTTATTACGCCAACAACACACAAGAATAGAATGGTTATAATCTTATGAATTTTCTTATAGTCTATACAATGAATCGATGTTTTTCGATTGTCTAATAGTTGAAAGAAACTGAACTCGTTCTTTGCGAGTTAATTGCAATTTAAATTTGACTTTATTAATTGATTTGAATTTAATTAAATTTATTTAATTAATTTGAATCTAAGTGTTCATGAAACAAAATATAAAACTCTGAAATTAATTAGAATAATTAATTAAAATAAATTAGACGTGACAGTCTAGTTCACGTTATTTCATTTCTAGTGATTCTACTTCTGATCTACTGCAGTATGATCTAAGATTAGATTGTCAGTTAAGATTTGTATAGCGCTTTTTATACTACTTCTATTTCTTAACTATAACTTACTAAAGCCTTAAACTGCTATACAGATTATCACAACGAATTTACTTTTTAATTACTAGAGTCTTTGCTTTTTGTTTGGCACCTGAATTATTTGAATTACAATGTTTTAATTGAAAATAGAAAATTTGATCTGAAAAATAAATAAATAGATTTTGCTTTCCTGTTACTGAAGAGGATGTCGTTCCGATTTGTCCCTCGTCGATTCGAGTCCTTGGTTAGAGAAAGTAATCTGCTTAGAACTGCTGGATTCGGTCGTGGAGTTCAAAATTCGGCAACACTCTGCTTCCTTGCTGTTTGTGAAGATTTTAACGTCTGCTGTTGTCTGCTGGAACTGCTTCCTATCCCTCGTCGATTCGCACGTTGCACGTCAGCGTGTGTGTGTGCTTCGTTCGAGTGGTCGCTCTGCTCGTCAGCTGTTAACCAATGATTTAGACGGCCTCTCTGCTGTATTCTTGAAGTCTGGTCTTGAAATCGGGTGGATCTCTTGCGTGCTTATGACTATCTGGTAGTACACAATAAGCTTGGTTGATGTCTTGAAGAGTATCTCGCCTTTACGCAACAATTACGAGCTATACAGATGATCTGTAGTTATTGTGTTCGTAATTGCGTGTGTGTTGACCACGTAGAGTCTTCTTGTTGATCTTCACCACTTTGGCTACTAGACGATCGAAGGACTACGTCTTAACTCCGTGAGTACTGACAGAAGAGTGATTTTTCCACCAGAAAACACCGCACTAGCCGGGGCTGCATGAAATGATTTCATTGGTCGACGCACTCTCCCTACTACATAAAATTTAGAATTCCCTCGGTCCGTGAGAATGAAGTCTGGTTCCCACAGACGGAGAATAGAATTATTATCTAATATATAATTATCCGGCGGAACCAATTTGTCGCTCAGGATATCCTGTACTTATTTAATTTTGCAATAACTTGGTTGCAAACCAAGTTGTGTGAAATCTAAAATATACAATCTGTCACAAATTATTATCTTTACAATATACTAAAATCTCTTTACTGTAACTCTATTTTAACAGAAGTTATTTAATTATTTTAATTAACTCTTACATTTGTTAATTATATTGCATCAAATTTGCACACGTCATTATTAATATCTCGGCAAACATTTTGGCTATATTGGATTTCGCCTTTATTTATTAGTCTCCGAGATATTAATAATTAACAGTTTGTGTGTGGTCGCTTCCTTGTACAGCGAACTGATTACATAACGACCACGTGTGCGTTGCTTTACACAGCATTATTTTCAATGCGCTACATTCAAATGGAGTTTTAACTGTTAATTTTTATTTAAATCTGCTTTCAGTATGCGGGCAACATATAACCCCAAATAGTTAATATTTGGTTCCGTTATATATTCCCACACCCGCTTTAAAAAAAAAAAATGAATGTAATAATTACAGTTATTATTATTTTTTTTTTAATCATTACACACATATTCTGAAATCATTATTCTTACTAGCTATACATTGTATTACTTATTCTGAAGACACGTACACAAGTGTTAATGTTATTGCATTATATACAATTTAACTCTAAATACATGTATTAAACTATCATATTGGCAACTTATTGCGTATAATGTCTTTAAAACGAGTAGTACCTTTTGTTTATAAACAATGGCACGCGTACAAAGAATTTGCTGACAGATTTAGAACCGTTATCGCCGGGCGCGCGTCTAATTGCTTGACCTAGTTTCATATGTGGGTCAGGTAGTTATCGCGTGACGTAACTGTTTCCTGCCGCGAGCTCGTTCACTCAGTTGTATACGCTTATTATTTATCGCGCTAGAAACATATTATTATTAATACACACGTTATCTATAATTATTATTAATACGATTATAAAACACAAATTATTTATTTTAAATTTAATTATTATAATACAATTACATTATCTTTTAACCGTCATATTTCGTAACCCTTTTTACGAACGGTTCGACAGTACTTCGTTAACCATCGGTCATTTTCGTCACCGGATTCTTCGTCTACGTCTTCCCACGCTGACTGTGTGGGAACGTCGTCGTCACTTTCCTGCTCTGCCGGATGTACTTTTGTCGGTGCCCATTGTTGCATTGTGTTAACGGGCAACCACGTTTCCTTACCTTCCGGTTGAAATACTTTGTCAACTGGCGTACAAATTTCTGTATAAAATTCACTTTTCTTAAACCTAGCATTTTTCCTATTTTTACCTACTTTATTGCGATAGGTTTTGGCATAATTTATGGCGCTTCCCCGCTGGAGGCGTCCGTTTCCAAGTTTTTTGGAAACTTACGATTCTTTCTCCTCTCGTTGGGATCTTTATTACTAGGAGTATCGCTGTCTTGCTCTATTGTATCGGTTCTAGCTATCTCAACCGTTTGCATAGCTCTAATCGGGGCCCCGTCGTTACCCTTATATTGCCCTTTTGATCTAGCAATATTTTGTTTGCCTTTGTATTCAAAGGTCTTATCTGGGGGTTTTGACGATGTTTGGGGTGGAGTAGAACTAGTACTCGGTCTCTGGTCAGGTTGCTGGTATTGTTCTCGCGTATTCTGCCCTTCATTATTTCGGCGAAAATCGGGATTATAACGCCACCCACCAAAATCAAAAACCGTCTCACTTTGGGACACTAGAATGAGGAGTTCGTCTACCGTGCGAATACCCTGCGTAAATACAGCTACTCTAATGTTATGATTAAAATGGTAGGCAAGCTTGGTGACTATGTCAATCTCCGCAAATGCTGGGGTTAAATGCTTCGCGCGTTCGACCTGCTGGATTATATAATTTTCGGCGGTAATACCCATTTTCTTGTCAAACCGGCCATATTCCAGTTCATTGCGCAGAAGTCGTTGGGTATGCGAGTTCCAGTACCGGCTTTCAAATTTTTGTTTGAACTCCGCGTATGTGGACACTCTATCGCGTACAATGTTATACCACTTACGCGCCGAATCACGCATCGCGTTAACCACCCACTGTATTTTGTCTTGATCTTCTAGTCGGGAACCTACTCTAGCCATTTCACTCTCACACGCTAATAAAAATTCAATGGGGTTTTCGTTATTTTCCCCCGTAAAATACACGCGATTTTTCTCATCGACAGGACCTTGTACCAAAATATTTGGAGCAGACCTCCTTCGTACCTCCTGTCGTACTTTCAAAATCTCGTCGCTTAACGTTTGTAAAACACTCTCTTTATTAGAGTCAATGTTAGATCGCGTCTCTACAATTGAAGCGTCTAATTTATCTACTCGTCGTTGTGTTTCGGTCACGTCCGCGTGAATTTTTACCTCTAGGGATTCGACCTTCCTAGAGACCTCTAGTGTTTGCTTTTCACAACGGCTTATGTGATCCTTGAACCGGCCCTCCATACGTGTTACTTGTTCAATAAACGATTTTTGCATAGTGGTCTCAAAAACCTTAAACCGTTCATTGATTTTAGTATCGACCGTATTTACTCTTTCAGCGATTTCCGCGACTTTCTCCGTTAATTGTTTATTACTCTCTTCGATTTTTTTATTGGTTTCCGCGATTTCGTCTATTTTCGCAGTTAATTCTTTACTACTTTCTTTATTACTTTGCTTAATCTCGGCGTTTATGTCAGCGTTACTTTGTTCTAATGCTTCGGTTAGACTAACTTTTTGCGCTTCGATATTAGATTTTAATTCCGCGATATTCATTTCAGCATTGGCTGTTATTTGTTCAAACTTCGCGTTCATATTAGCGGTCCAATCCGCGTTAGCTTGTTCCGCTTTAGCCGCGTTTTGTTTAATTTCTTGTAACAACTGTTTAAGCATTTTATCAGTTTCCATTTTAAATAGACAACAATGTCAAATATACACAATTTAAAATACACACAATAGTTTCAAATATACACAATAACTTTACTGTTGTACAAACACCAGTCACAAAACTCTTTGGGGATTGTTTAGTTGGACGCCAGCTGTTTTCCTAATTAAAACAGCAAAGTTTGTTTTAAAGTGAAAATTAAATTTAAATTGAATTTAATTTCTGGCCCCACGTACAGGGCGACATTTATAACTACACTACTATGCGTTATTGTAATGTAATGTTGTGTGTGAGTACCCACCTGCTGTCTGATCTTGCAGATTCTTCCGACTAGGGCGTGTGGATTTTGGATTTGAAGTTCGCAAGCTAGTAATCTCAAATTATTACAACAACACACAAAATGGGTTACTTTAAAGGGGGAGAGTTTTGTGAGACTGGTAGGCTTTATCGTACAACAATAAAACACTGTTATATGGGGTAATGAAACGTTGTTTATTACGCCAACAACACACAAGAATAGAATGGTTATAATCTTATGAATTTTCTTATAGTCTATACAATGAATCGATGTTTTTCGATTGTCTAATAGTTGAAAGAAACTGAACTCGTTCTTTGCGAGTTAATTGCAATTTAAATTTGACTTTATTAATTGATTTGCATTTAATTAAATTTATTTAATTAATTTGAATCTAAGTGTTCATGAAACAAAATATAAAACTCTGAAATTAATTAGAATAATTAATTAAAATAAATTAGACGTGACAGTCTAGTTCACGTTATTTCATTTCTAGTGATTCTACTTCTGATCTACTGCAGTATGATCTAAGATTAGATTGTCAGTTAAGATTTGTATAGCGCTTTTTATACTACTTCTATTTCTTAACTATAACTTACTAAAGCCTTAAACTGCTATACAGATTATCACAACGAATTTACTTTTTAATTACTAGAGTCTTTGCTTTTTGTTTGGCACCTGAATTATTTGAATTACAATGTTTTAATTGAAAATAGAAAATTTGATCTGAAAAATAAATAAATAGATTTTGCTTTCCTGTTACTGAAGAGGATGTCGTTCCGATTTGTCCCTCGTCGATTCGAGTCCTTGGTTAGAGAAAGTAATCTGCTTAGAACTGCTGGATTCGGTCGTGGAGTTCAAAATTCGGCAACACTCTGCTTCCTTGCTGTTTGTGAAGATTTTAACGTCTGCTGTTGTCTGCTGGAACTGCTTCCTATCCCTCGTCGATTCGCACGTTGCACGTCAGCGTGTGTGTGTGCTTCGTTCGAGTGGTCGCTCTGCTCGTCAGCTGTTAACCAATGATTTAGACGGCCTCTCTGCTGTATTCTTGAAGTCTGGTCTTGAAATCGGGTGGATCTCTTGCGTGCTTATGACTATCTGGTAGTACACAATAAGCTTGGTTGATGTCTTGAAGAGTATCTCGCCTTTACGCAACAATTACGAGCTATACAGATGATCTGTAGTTATTGTGTTCGTAATTGCGTGTGTGTTGACCACGTAGAGTCTTCTTGTTGATCTTCACCACTTTGGCTACTAGACGATCGAAGGACTACGTCTTAACTCCGTGAGTACTGACAGAAGAGTGATTTTTCCACCAGAAAACACCGCACTAGCCGGGGCTGCATGAAATGATTTCATTGGTCGACGCACTCTCCCTACTACATAAAATTTAGAATTCCCTCGGTCCGTGAGAATGAAGTCTGGTTCCCACAGACGGAGAATAGAATTATTATCTAATATATAATTATCCGGCGGAACCAATTTGTCGCTCAGGATATCCTGTACTTATTTAATTTTGCAATAACTTGGTTGCAAACCAAGTTGTGTGAAATCTAAAATATACAATCTGTCACAAATTATTATCTTTACAATATACTAAAATCTCTTTACTGTAACTCTATTTTAACAGAAGTTATTTAATTATTTTAATTAACTCTTACATTTGTTAATTATATTGCATCAAATTTGCACACGTCATTATTAATATCTCGGCAAACATTTTGGCTATATTGGATTTCGCCTTTATTTATTAGTCTCCGAGATATTAATAATTAACAGTTTGGGTGTGGTCGCTTCCTTGTACAGCGAACTGATTACATAACGACCACGTGTGCGTTGCTTTACACAGCATTATTTTCAATGCGCTACATTCAAATGGAGTTTTAACTGTTAATTTTTATTTAAATCTGCTTTCAGTATGCGGGCAACATATAACCCCAAATAGTTAATATTTGGTTCCGTTATATATTCCCACACCCGCTTTAAAAAAAAAAAATGAATGTAATAATTACAGTTATTATTTTTTTTTTTTTAATCATTACACACATATTCTGTAATCATTATTCTTACTAGCTATACATTGTATTACTTATTCTGAAGACACGTACACAAGTGTTAATGTTATTGCATTATATACAATTTAACTCTAAATACATGTATTAAACTATCATATTGGCAACTTATTGCGTATAATGTCTTTAAAACGAGTAGTACCTTTTGTTTATAAACAATGGCACGCGTACAAAGAATTTGCTGACAGATTTAGAACCGTTATCGCCGGGCGCGCGTCTAATTGCTTGACCTAGTTTCATATGTGGGTCAGGTAGTTATCGCGTGACGTAACTGTTTCCTGCCGCGAGCTCGTTCACTCAGTTGTATACGCTTATTATTTATCGCGCTAGAAACATATTATTATTAATACACACGTTATCTATAATTATTATTAATACGATTATAAAACACAAATTATTTATTTTAAATTTAATTATTATAATACAATTACATTATCTTTTAACCGTCATATTTCGTAACCCTTTTTACGAACGGTTCGACAGTACTTCGTTAACCATCGGTCATTTTCGTCACCGGATTCTTCGTCTACGTCTTCCCACGCTGACTGTGTGGGAACGTCGTCGTCACTTTCCTGCTCTGCCGGATGTACTTTTGTCGGTGCCCATTGTTGCATTGTGTTAACGGGCAACCACGTTTCCTTACCTTCCGGTTGAAATACTTTGTCAACTGGCGTACAAATTTCTGTATAAAATTCACTTTTCTTAAACCTAGCATTTTTCCTATTTTTACCTACTTTATTGCGATAGGTTTTGGCATAATTTATGGCGCTTCCCCCCTGGAGGCGCCCGTTTCCAAGTTTTTTGGAAACTTACGATTCTTTCTCCTCTCGTTGGGATCTTTATTACTAGGAGTATCGCTGTCTTGCTCTATTGTATCGGTTCTAGCTATCTCAACCGTTTGCATAGCTCTAATCGGGGCCCCGTCGTTACCCTTATATTGCCCTTTTGATCTAGCAATATTTTGTTTGCCTTTGTATTCAAAGGTCTTATCTGGGGGTTTTGACGATGTTTGGGGTGGAGTAGAACTAGTACTCGGTCTCTGGTCAGGTTGCTGGTATTGTTCTCGCGTATTCTGCCCTTCATTATTTCGGCGAAAATCGGGATTATAACGCCACCCACCAAAATCAAAAACCGTCTCACTTTGGGACACTAGAATGAGGAGTTCGTCTACCGTGCGAATACCCTGCGTAAATACAGCTACTCTAATGTTATGATTAAAATGGTAGGCAAGCTTGGTGACTATGTCAATCTCCGCAAATGCTGGGGTTAAATGCTTCGCGCGTTCGACCTGCTGGATTATATAATTTTCGGCGGTAATACCCATTTTCTTGTCAAACCGGCCATATTCCAGTTCATTGCGCAGAAGTCGTTGGGTATGCGAGTTCCAGTACCGGCTTTCAAATTTTTGTTTGAACTCCGCGTATGTGGACACTCTATCGCGTACAATGTTATACCACTTACGCGCCGAATCACGCATCGCGTTAACCACCCACTGTATTTTGTCTTGATCTTCTAGTCGGGAACCTACTCTAGCCATTTCACTCTCACACGCTAATAAAAATTCAATGGGGTTTTCGTTATTTTCCCCCGTAAAATACACGCGATTTTTCTCATCGACAGGACCTTGTACCAAAATATTTGGAGCAGACCTCCTTCGTACCTCCTGTCGTACTTTCAAAATCTCGTCGCTTAACGTTTGTAAAACACTCTCTTTATTAGAGTCAATGTTAGATCGCGTCTCTACAATTGAAGCGTCTAATTTATCTACTCGTCGTTGTGTTTCGGTCACGTCCGCGTGAATTTTTACCTCTAGGGATTCGACCTTCCTAGAGACCTCTAGTGTTTGCTTTTCACAACGGCTTATGTGATCCTTGAACCGGCCCTCCATACGTGTTACTTGTTCAATAAACGATTTTTGCATAGTGGTCTCAAAAACCTTAAACCGTTCATTGATTTTAGTATCGACCGTATTTACTCTTTCAGCGATTTCCGCGACTTTCTCCGTTAATTGTTTATTACTCTCTTCGATTTTTTTATTGGTTTCCGCGATTTCGTCTATTTTCGCAGTTAATTCTTTACTACTTTCTTTATTACTTTGCTTAATCTCGGCGTTTATGTCAGCGTTACTTTGTTCTAATGCTTCGGTTAGACTAACTTTTTGCGCTTCGATATTAGATTTTAATTCCGCGATATTCATTTCAGCATTGGCTGTTATTTGTTCAAACTTCGCGTTCATATTAGCGGTCAAATCCGCGTTAGCTTGTTCCGCTTTAGCCGCGTTTTGTTTAATTTCTTGTAACAACTGTTTAAGCATTTTATCAGTTTCCATTTTAAATAGACAACAATGTCAAATATACACAATTTAAAATACACACAATAGTTTCAAATACACACAATAACTTTACTGTTGTACAAACACCAGTCACAAAACTCTTTGGGGATTGTTTAGTTGGACGCCAGCTGTTTTCCTAATTAAAACAGCAAAGTTTGTTTTAAAGTGAAAATTAAATTTAAATTGAATTTAATTTCTGGCCCCACGTACAGGGCGACATTTATAACTACACTACTATGCGTTATTGTAATGTAATGTTGTGTGTGAGTACCCACCTGCTGTCTGATCTTGCAGATTCTTCCGACTAGGGCGTGTGGATTTTGGATTTGAAGTTCGCAAGCTAGTAATCTCAAATTATTACAACAACACACAAAATGGGTTACTTTAAAGGGGGAGAGTTTTGTGAGACTGGTAGGCTTTATCGTACAACAATAAAACACTGTTATATGGGGTAATAAAACGTTGTTTATTACGCCAACAACAAACAAGAATAGAATGGTTATAATCTTATGAATTTTCTTATAGTCTATACAATGAATCGATGTTTTTCGATTGTCTAATAGTTGAAAGAAACTGAACTCGTTCTTTGCGAGTTAATTGCAATTTAAATTTGACTTTATTAATTGATTTGAATTTAATTAAATTTATTTAATTAATTTGAATCTAAGTGTTCATGAAACAAAATATAAAACTCTGAAATTAATTAGAATAATTAATTAAAATAAATTAGACGTGACAGTCTAGTTCACGTTATTTCATTTCTAGTGATTCTACTTCTGATCTACTGCAGTATGATCTAAGATTAGATTGTCAGTTAAGATTTGTATAGCGCTTTTTATACTACTTCTATTTCTTAACTATAACTTACTAAAGCCTTAAACTGCTATACAGATTATCACAACGAATTTACTTTTTAATTACTAGAGTCTTTGCTTTTTGTTTGGCACCTGAATTATTTGAATTACAATGTTTTAATTGAAAATAGAAAATTTGATCTGAAAAATAAATAAATAGATTTTGCTTTCCTGTTACTGAAGAGGATGTCGTTCCGATTTGTCCCTCGTCGATTCGAGTCCTTGGTTAGAGAAAGTAATCTGCTTAGAACTGCTGGATTCGGTCGTGGAGTTCAAAATTCGGCAACACTCTGCTTCCTTGCTGTTTGTGAAGATTTTAACGTCTGCTGTTGTCTGCTGGAACTGCTTCCTATCCTTCGTCGATTCGCACGTTGCACGTCAGCGTGTGTGTGTGCTTCGTTCGAGTGGTCGCTCTGCTCGTCAGCTGTTAACCAATGATTTAGACGGCCTCTCTGCTGTATTCTTGAAGTCTGGTCTTGAAGTCGGGTGGATCTCTTGCGTGCTTATGACTATCTGGTAGTACACAATAAGCTTGGTTGATGTCTTGAAGAGTATCTCGCCTTTACGCAACAATTACGAGCTATACAGATGATCTGTAGTTATTGTGTTCGTAATTGCGTGTGTGTTGACCACGTAGAGTCTTCTTGTTGATCTTCACCACTTTGGCTACTAGACGATCGAAGGACTACGTCTTAACTCCGTGAGTACTGACAGAAGAGTGATTTTTCCACCAGAAAACACCGCACTAGCCGGGGCTGCATGAAATGATTTCATTGGTCGACGCACTCTCCCTACTACATAAAATGTAGAATTCCCTCGGTCCGTGAGAATGAAGTCTGGTTCCCACAGACGGAGAATAGAATTATTATCTAATATGTAATTATCCGGCGGAACCAATTTGTCGCTCAGGATATCCTGTGCTTATTTAATTTTGCAATAACTTGGTTGCAAACCAAGTTGTGTGAAATCTAAAATATACAATCTGTCACAAATTATTATCTTTACAATATACTAAAATCTCTTTACTGTAACTCTATTTTAACAGAAGTTATTTAATTATTTTAATTAACTCTTACATTTGTTAATTATATTGCATCAAATTTGCACACGTCATTATTAATATCTCGGCAAACATTTTGGCTATATTGGATTTCGCCTTTATTTATTAGTCTCCGAGATATTAATAATTAACAGTTTGGGTGTGGTCGCTCCCTTGTACAGCGACTGATTACATAACGACCACGTGTGCGTTGCTTTACACAGCATTATTTTCAATGCGCTACATTCAAATGGAGTTTTAACTGTTAATTTTTATTTAAATCTGCTTTCAGTATGCGGGCAACATATAACCCCAAATAGTTAATATTTGGTTCCGTTATATATTCCCACACCCGCTTTAAAAAAAAAAAATGAATGTAATAATTACAGTTATTATTTTTTTTTTTTTTAATCATTACACACATATTCTGTAATCATTATTCTTACTAGCTATACATTGTATTACTTATTCTGAAGACACGTACACAAGTGTTAATGTTATTGCATTATATACAATTTAACTCTAAATACATGTATTAAACTATCATATTGGCAACTTATTGCGTATAATGTCTTTAAAACGAGTAGTACCTTTTGTTTATAAACAATGGCACGCGTACAAAGAATTTGCTGACAGATTTAGAACCGTTATCGCCGGGCGCGCGTCTAATTGCTTGACCTAGTTTCATATGTGGGTCAGGTAGTTATCGCGTGACGTAACTGTTTCCTTCCGCGAGCTCGTTCACTCAGTTGTATACGCTTATTATTTATCGCGCTAGAAACATATTATTATTAATACACACGTTATCTATAATTATTATTAATACGATTATAAAACACAAATTATTTATTTTAAATTTAATTATTATAATACAATTACATTATCTTTTAACCGTCATATTTCGTAACCCTTTTTACGAACGGTTCGACAGTACTTCGTTAACCATCGGTCATTTTCGTCACCGGATTCTTCGTCTACGTCTTCCCACGCTGACTGTGTGGGAACGTCGTCGTCACTTTCCTGCTCTGCCGGATGTACTTTTGTCGGTGCCCATTGTTGCATTGTGTTAACGGGCAACCACGTTTCCTTACCTTCCGGTTGAAATACTTTGTCAACTGGCGTACAAATTTCTGTATAAAATTCACTTTTCTTAAACCTAGCATTTTTCCTATTTTTACCTACTTTATTGCGATAGGTTTTGGCATAATTTATGGCGCTTCCCCCCTGGAGGCGCCCGTTTCCAAGTTTTTTGGAAACTTACGATTCTTTCTCCTCTCGTTGGGATCTTTATTACTAGGAGTATCGCTGTCTTGCTCTATTGTATCGGTTCTAGCTATCTCAACCGTTTGCATAGCTCTAATCGGGGCCCCGTCGTTACCCTTATATTGCCCTTTTGATCTAGCAATATTTTGTTTGCCTTTGTATTCAAAGGTCTTATCTGGGGGTTTTGACGATGTTTGGGGTGGAGTAGAACTAGTACTCGGTCTCTGGTCAGGTTGCTGGTATTGTTCTCGCGTATTCTGCCCTTCATTATTTCGGCGAAAATCGGGATTATAACGCCACCCACCAAAATCAAAAACCGTCTCACTTTGGGACACTAGAATGAGGAGTTCGTCTACCGTGCGAATACCCTGCGTAAATACAGCTACTCTAATGTTATGATTAAAATGGTAGGCAAGCTTGGTGACTATGTCAATCTCCGCAAATGCTGGGGTTAAATGCTTCGCGCGTTCGACCTGCTGGATTATATAATTTTCGGCGGTAATACCCATTTTCTTGTCAAACCGGCCATATTCCAGTTCATTGCGCAGAAGTCGTTGGGTATGCGAGTTCCAGTACCGGCTTTCAAATTTTTGTTTGAACTCCGCGTATGTGGACACTCTATCGCGTACAATGTTATACCACTTACGCGCCGAATCACGCATCGCGTTAACCACCCACTGTATTTTGTCTTGATCTTCTAGTCGGGAACCTACTCTAGCCATTTCACTCTCACACGCTAATAAAAATTCAATGGGGTTTTCGTTATTTTCCCCCGTAAAATACACGCGATTTTTCTCATCGACAGGACCTTGTACCAAAATATTTGGAGCAGACCTCCTTCGTACCTCCTGTCGTACTTTCAAAATCTCGTCGCTTAACGTTTGTAAAACACTCTCTTTATTAGAGTCAATGTTAGATCGCGTCTCTACAATTGAAGCGTCTAATTTATCTACTCGTCGTTGTGTTTCGGTCACGTCCGCGTGAATTTTTACCTCTAGGGATTCGACCTTCCTAGAGACCTCTAGTGTTTGCTTTTCACAACGGCTTATGTGATCCTTGAACCGGCCCTCCATACGTGTTACTTGTTCAATAAACGATTTTTGCATAGTGGTCTCAAAAACCTTAAACCGTTCATTGATTTTAGTATCGACCGTATTTACTCTTTCAGCGATTTCCGCGACTTTCTCCGTTAATTGTTTATTACTCTCTTCGATTTTTTTATTGGTTTCCGCGATTTCGTCTATTTTCGCAGTTAATTCTTTACTACTTTCTTTATTACTTTGCTTAATCTCGGCGTTTATGTCAGCGTTACTTTGTTCTAATGCTTCGGTTAGACTAACTTTTTGCGCTTCGATATTAGATTTTAATTCCGCGATATTCATTTCAGCATTGGCTGTTATTTGTTCAAACTTCGCGTTCATATTAGCGGTCAAATCCGCGTTAGCTTGTTCCGCTTTAGCCGCGTTTTGTTTAATTTCTTGTAACAACTGTTTAAGCATTTTATCAGTTTCCATTTTAAATAGACAACAATGTCAAATATACACAATTTAAAATACACACAATAGTTTCAAATACACACAATAACTTTACTGTTGTACAAACACCAGTCACAAAACTCTTTGGGGATTGTTTAGTTGGACGCCAGCTGTTTTCCTAATTAAAACAGCAAAGTTTGTTTTAAAGTGAAAATTAAATTTAAATTGAATTTAATTTCTGGCCCCACGTACAGGGCGACATTTATAACTACACTACTATGCGTTATTGTAATGTAATGTTGTGTGTGAGTACCCACCTGCTGTCTGATCTTGCAGATTCTTCCGACTAGGGCGTGTGGATTTTGGATTTGAAGTTCGCAAGCTAGTAATCTCAAATTATTACAACAACACACAAAATGGGTTACTTTAAAGGGGGAGAGTTTTGTGAGACTGGTAGGCTTTATCGTACAACAATAAAACACTGTTATATGGGGTAATAAAACGTTGTTTATTACGCCAACAACACACAAGAATAGAATGGTTATAATCTTATGAATTTTCTTATAGTCTATACAATGAATCGATGTTTTTCGATTGTCTAATAGTTGAAAGAAACTGAACTCGTTCTTTGCGAGTTAATTGCAATTTAAATTTGACTTTATTAATTGATTTGAATTTAATTAAATTTATTTAATTAATTTGAATCTAAGTGTTCATGAAACAAAATATAAAACTCTGAAATTAATTAGAATAATTAATTAAAATAAATTAGACGTGACAGTCTAGTTCACGTTATTTCATTTCTAGTGATTCTACTTCTGATCTACTGCAGTATGATCTAAGATTAGATTGTCAGTTAAGATTTGTATAGCGCTTTTTATACTACTTCTATTTCTTAACTATAACTTACTAAAGCCTTAAACTGCTATACAGATTATCACAACGAATTTACTTTTTAATTACTAGAGTCTTTGCTTTTTGTTTGGCACCTGAATTATTTGAATTACAATGTTTTAATTGAAAATAGAAAATTTGATCTGAAAAATAAATAAATAGATTTTGCTTTCCTGTTACTGAAGAGGATGTCGTTCCGATTTGTCCCTCGTCGATTCGAGTCCTTGGTTAGAGAAAGTAATCTGCTTAGAACTGCTGGATTCGGTCGTGGAGTTCAAAATTCGGCAACACTCTGCTTCCTTGCTGTTTGTGAAGATTTTAACGTCTGCTGTTGTCTGCTGGAACTGCTTCCTATCCTTCGTCGATTCGCACGTTGCACGTCAGCGTGTGTGTGTGCTTCGTTCGAGTGGTCGCTCTGCTCGTCAGCTGTTAACCAATGATTTAGACGGCCTCTCTGCTGTATTCTTGAAGTCTGGTCTTGAAGTCGGGTGGATCTCTTGCGTGCTTATGACTATCTGGTAGTACACAATAAGCTTGGTTGATGTCTTGAAGAGTATCTCGCCTTTACGCAACAATTACGAGCTATACAGATGATCTGTAGTTATTGTGTTCGTAATTGCGTGTGTGTTGACCACGTAGAGTCTTCTTGTTGATCTTCACCACTTTGGCTACTAGACGATCGAAGGACTACGTCTTAACTCCGTGAGTACTGACAGAAGAGTGATTTTTCCACCAGAAAACACCGCACTAGCCGGGGCTGCATGAAATGATTTCATTGGTCGACGCACTCTCCCTACTACATAAAATTTAGAATTCCCTCGGTCCGTGAGAATGAAGTCTGGTTCCCACAGACGGAGAATAGAATTATTATCTAATATGTAATTATCCGGCGGAACCAATTTGTCGCTCAGGATATCCTGTGCTTATTTAATTTTGCAATAACTTGGTTGCAAACCAAGTTGTGTGAAATCTAAAATATACAATCTGTCACAAATTATTATCTTTACAATATACTAAAATCTCTTTACTGTAACTCTATTTTAACAAAAGTTATTTAATTATTTTAATTAACTCTTACATTTGTTAATTATATTGCATCAAATTTGCACACGTCATTATTAATATCTCGGCAAACATTTTGGCTATATTGGATTTCGCCTTTATTTATTAGTCTCCGAGATATTAATAATTAACAGTTTGGGTGTGGTCGCTTCCTTGTACAGCGACTGATTACATAACGACCACGTGTGCGTTGCTTTACACAGCATTATTTTCAATGCGCTACATTCAAATGGAGTTTTAACTGTTAATTTTTATTTAAATCTGCTTTCAGTATGCGGGCAACATATAACCCCAAATAGTTAATATTTGGTTCCGTTATATATTCCCACACCCGCTTTAAAAAAAAAAATGAATGTAATAATTACAGTTATTATTTTTTTTTTTTTAATCATTACACACATATTCTGTAATCATTATTCTTACTAGCTATACATTGTATTACTTATTCTGAAGACACGTACACAAGTGTTAATGTTATTGCATTATATACAATTTAACTCTAAATACATGTATTAAACTATCATATTGGCAACTTATTGCGTATAATGTCTTTAAAACGAGTAGTACCTTTTGTTTATAAACAATGGCACGCGTACAAAGAATTTGCTGACAGATTTAGAACCGTTATCGCCGGGCGCGCGTCTAATTGCTTGACCTAGTTTCATATGTGGGTCAGGTAGTTATCGCGTGACGTAACTGTTTCCTGCCGCGAGCTCGTTCACTCAGTTGTATACGCTTATTATTTATCGCGCTAGAAACATATTATTATTAATACACACGTTATCTATAATTATTATTAATACGATTATAAAACACAAATTATTTATTTTAAATTTAATTATTATAATACAATTACATTATCTTTTAACCGTCATATTTCGTAACCCTTTTTACGAACGGTTCGACAGTACTTCGTTAACCATCGGTCATTTTCGTCACCGGATTCTTCGTCTACGTCTTCCCACGCTGACTGTGTGGGAACGTCGTCGTCACTTTCCTGCTCTGCCGGATGTACTTTTGTCGGTGCCCATTGTTGCATTGTGTTAACGGGCAACCACGTTTCCTTACCTTCCGGTTGAAATACTTTGTCAACTGGCGTACAAATTTCTGTATAAAATTCACTTTTCTTAAACCTAGCATTTTTCCTATTTTTACCTACTTTATTGCGATAGGTTTTGGCATAATTTATGGCGCTTCCCCCCTGGAGGCGCCCGTTTCCAAGTTTTTTGGAAACTTACGATTCTTTCTCCTCTCGTTGGGATCTTTATTACTAGGAGTATCGCTGTCTTGCTCTATTGTATCGGTTCTAGCTATCTCAACCGTTTGCATAGCTCTAATCGGGGCCCCGTCGTTACCCTTATATTGCCCTTTTGATCTAGCAATATTTTGTTTGCCTTTGTATTCAAAGGTCTTATCTGGGGGTTTTGACGATGTTTGGGGTGGAGTAGAACTAGTACTCGGTCTCTGGTCAGGTTGCTGGTATTGTTCTCGCGTATTCTGCCCTTCATTATTTCGGCGAAAATCGGGATTATAACGCCACCCACCAAAATCAAAAACCGTCTCACTTTGGGACACTAGAATGAGGAGTTCGTCTACCGTGCGAATACCCTGCGTAAATACAGCTACTCTAATGTTATGATTAAAATGGTAGGCAAGCTTGGTGACTATGTCAATCTCCGCAAATGCTGGGGTTAAATGCTTCGCGCGTTCGACCTGCTGGATTATATAATTTTCGGCGGTAATACCCATTTTCTTGTCAAACCGGCCATATTCCAGTTCATTGCGCAGAAGTCGTTGGGTATGCGAGTTCCAGTACCGGCTTTCAAATTTTTGTTTGAACTCCGCGTATGTGGACACTCTATCGCGTACAATGTTATACCACTTACGCGCCGAATCACGCATCGCGTTAACCACCCACTGTATTTTGTCTTGATCTTCTAGTCGGGAACCTACTCTAGCCATTTCACTCTCACACGCTAATAAAAATTCAATGGGGTTTTCGTTATTTTCCCCCGTAAAATACACGCGATTTTTCTCATCGACAGGACCTTGTACCAAAATATTTGGAGCAGACCTCCTTCGTACCTCCTGTCGTACTTTCAAAATCTCGTCGCTTAACGTTTGTAAAACACTCTCTTTATTAGAGTCAATGTTAGATCGCGTCTCTACAATTGAAGCGTCTAATTTATCTACTCGTCGTTGTGTTTCGGTCACGTCCGCGTGAATTTTTACCTCTAGGGATTCGACCTTCCTAGAGACCTCTAGTGTTTGCTTTTCACAACGGCTTATGTGATCCTTGAACCGGCCCTCCATACGTGTTACTTGTTCAATAAACGATTTTTGCATAGTGGTCTCAAAAACCTTAAACCGTTCATTGATTTTAGTATCGACCGTATTTACTCTTTCAGCGATTTCCGCGACTTTCTCCGTTAATTGTTTATTACTCTCTTCGATTTTTTTATTGGTTTCCGCGATTTCGTCTATTTTCGCAGTTAATTCTTTACTACTTTCTTTATTACTTTGCTTAATCTCGGCGTTTATGTCAGCGTTACTTTGTTCTAATGCTTCGGTTAGACTAACTTTTTGCGCTTCGATATTAGATTTTAATTCCGCGATATTCATTTCAGCATTGGCTGTTATTTGTTCAAACTTCGCGTTCATATTAGCGGTCAAATCCGCGTTAGCTTGTTCCGCTTTAGCCGCGTTTTGTTTAATTTCTTGTAACAACTGTTTAAGCATTTTATCAGTTTCCATTTTAAATAGACAACAATGTCAAATATACACAATTTAAAATACACACAATAGTTTCAAATACACACAATAACTTTACTGTTGTACAAACACCAGTCACAAAACTCTTTGGGGATTGTTTAGTTGGACGCCAGCTGTTTTCCTAATTAAAACAGCAAAGTTTGTTTTAAAGTGAAAATTAAATTTAAATTGAATTTAATTTCTGGCCCCACGTACAGGGCGACATTTATAACTACACTACTATGCGTTATTGTAATGTAATGTTGTGTGTGAGTACCCACCTGCTGTCTGATCTTGCAGATTCTTCCGACTAGGGCGTGTGGATTTTGGATTTGAAGTTCGCAAGCTAGTAATCTCAAATTATTACAACAACACACAAAATGGGTTACTTTAAAGGGGGAGAGTTTTGTGAGACTGGTAGGCTTTATCGTACAACAATAAAACACTGTTATATGGGGTAATAAAACGTTGTTTATTACGCCAACAACACACAAGAATAGAATGGTTATAATCTTATGAATTTTCTTATAGTCTATACAATGAATCGATGTTTTTCGATTGTCTAATAGTTGAAAGAAACTGAACTCGTTCTTTGCGAGTTAATTGCAATTTAAATTTGACTTTATTAATTGATTTGAATTTAATTAAATTTATTTAATTAATTTGAATCTAAGTGTTCATGAAACAAAATATAAAACTCTGAAATTAATTAGAATAATTAATTAAAATAAATTAGACGTGACAGTCTAGTTCACGTTATTTCATTTCTAGTGATTCTACTTCTGATCTACTGCAGTATGATCTAAGATTAGATTGTCAGTTAAGATTTGTATAGCGCTTTTTATACTACTTCTATTTCTTAACTATAACTTACTAAAGCCTTAAACTGCTATACAGATTATCACAACGAATTTACTTTTTAATTACTAGAGTCTTTGCTTTTTGTTTGGCACCTGAATTATTTGAATTACAATGTTTTAATTGAAAATAGAAAATTTGATCTGAAAAATAAATAAATAGATTTTGCTTTCCTGTTACTGAAGAGGATGTCGTTCCGATTTGTCCCTCGTCGATTCGAGTCCTTGGTTAGAGAAAGTAATCTGCTTAGAACTGCTGGATTCGGTCGTGGAGTTCAAAATTCGGCAACACTCTGCTTCCTTGCTGTTTGTGAAGATTTTAACGTCTGCTGTTGTCTGCTGGAACTGCTTCCTATCCTTCGTCGATTCGCACGTTGCACGTCAGCGTGTGTGTGTGCTTCGTTCGAGTGGTCGCTCTGCTCGTCAGCTGTTAACCAATGATTTAGACGGCCTCTCTGCTGTATTCTTGAAGTCTGGTCTTGAAGTCGGGTGGATCTCTTGCGTGCTTATGACTATCTGGTAGTACACAATAAGCTTGGTTGATGTCTTGAAGAGTATCTCGCCTTTACGCAACAATTACGAGCTATACAGATGATCTGTAGTTATTGTGTTCGGAATTGCGTGTGTGTTGACCACGTAGAGTCTTCTTGTTGATCTTCACCACTTTGGCTACTAGACGATCGAAGGACTACGTCTTAACTCCGTGAGTACTGACAGAAGAGTGATTTTTCCACCAGAAAACACCGCACTAGCCGGGGCTGCATGAAATGATTTCATTGGTCGACGCACTCTCCCTACTACATAAAATTTAGAATTCCCTCGGTCCGTGAGAATGAAGTCTGGTTCCCACAGACGGAGAATAGAATTATTATCTAATATGTAATTATCCGGCGGAACCAATTTGTCGCTCAGGATATCCTGTGCTTATTTAATTTTGCAATAACTTGGTTGCAAACCAAGTTGTGTGAAATCTAAAATATACAATCTGTCACAAATTATTATCTTTACAATATACTAAAATCTCTTTACTGTAACTCTATTTTAACAGAAGTTATTTAATTATTTTAATTAACTCTTACATTTGTTAATTATATTGCATC
Organism: Magicicada septendecula; assembly: GCA_034769895.1. Lineage (NCBI taxonomy): Eukaryota > Metazoa > Arthropoda > Insecta > Hemiptera > Cicadidae > Magicicada > Magicicada septendecula. The sequence continues at coordinate 304,548,545 of CM068376.1, read as the reverse complement.
AAATTTGCACACGTCATTATTAATATCTCGGCAAACATTTTGGCTATATTGGATTTCGCCTTTATTTATTAGTCTCCGAGATATTAATAATTAACAGTTTGGGTGTGGTCGCTTCCTTGTACAGCGACTGATTACATAACGACCACGTGTGCGTTGCTTTACACAGCATTATTTTCAATGCGCTACATTCAAATGGAGTTTTAACTGTTAATTTTTATTTAAATCTGCTTTCAGTATGCGGGCAACATATAACCCCAAATAGTTAATATTTGGTTCCGTTATATATTCCCACACCCGCTTTAAAAAAAAAAAATGAATGTAATAATTACAGTTATTATTTTTTTTTTTTTTAATCATTACACACATATTCTGTAATCATTATTCTTACTAGCTATACATTGTATTACTTATTCTGAAGACACGTACACAAGTGTTAATGTTATTGCATTATATACAATTTAACTCTAAATACATGTATTAAACTATCATATTGGCAACTTATTGCGTATAATGTCTTTAAAACGAGTAGTACCTTTTGTTTATAAACAATGGCACGCGTACAAAGAATTTGCTGACAGATTTAGAACCGTTATCGCCGGGCGCGCGTCTAATTGCTTGACCTAGTTTCATATGTGGGTGAGGTAGTTATCGCGTGACGTAACTGTTTCCTTCCGCGAGCTCGTTCACTCAGTTGTATACGCTTATTATTTATCGCGCTAGAAACATATTATTATTAATACACACGTTATCTATAATTATTATTAATACGATTATAAAACACAAATTATTTATTTTAAATTTAATTATTATAATACAATTACATTATCTTTTAACCGTCATATTTCGTAACCCTTTTTACGAACGGTTCGACAGTACTTCGTTAACCATCGGTCATTTTCGTCACCGGATTCTTCGTCTACGTCTTCCCACGCTGACTGTGTGGGAACGTCGTCGTCACTTTCCTGCTCTGCCGGATGTACTTTTGTCGGTGCCCATTGTTGCATTGTGTTAACGGGCAACCACGTTTCCTTACCTTCCGGTTGAAATACTTTGTCAACTGGCGTACAAATTTCTGTATAAAATTCACTTTTCTTAAACCTAGCATTTTTCCTATTTTTACCTACTTTATTGCGATAGGTTTTGGCATAATTTATGGCGCTTCCCCCCTGGAGGCGCCCGTTTCCAAGTTTTTTGGAAACTTACGATTCTTTCTCCTCTCGTTGGGATCTTTATTACTAGGAGTATCGCTGTCTTGCTCTATTGTATCGGTTCTAGCTATCTCAACCGTTTGCATAGCTCTAATCGGGGCCCCGTCGTTACCCTTATATTGCCCTTTTGATCTAGCAATATTTTGTTTGCCTTTGTATTCAAAGGTCTTATCTGGGGGTTTTGACGATGTTTGGGGTGGAGTAGAACTAGTACTCGGTCTCTGGTCAGGTTGCTGGTATTGTTCTCGCGTATTCTGCCCTTCATTATTTCGGCGAAAATCGGGATTATAACGCCACCCACCAAAATCAAAAACCGTCTCACTTTGGGACACTAGAATGAGGAGTTCGTCTACCGTGCGAATACCCTGCGTAAATACAGCTACTCTAATGTTATGATTAAAATGGTAGGCAAGCTTGGTGACTATGTCAATCTCCGCAAATGCTGGGGTTAAATGCTTCGCGCGTTCGACCTGCTGGATTATATAATTTTCGGCGGTAATACCCATTTTCTTGTCAAACCGGCCATATTCCAGTTCATTGCGCAGAAGTCGTTGGGTATGCGAGTTCCAGTACCGGCTTTCAAATTTTTGTTTGAACTCCGCGTATGTGGACACTCTATCGCGTACAATGTTATACCACTTACGCGCCGAATCACGCATCGCGTTAACCACCCACTGTATTTTGTCTTGATCTTCTAGTCGGGAACCTACTCTAGCCATTTCACTCTCACACGCTAATAAAAATTCAATGGGGTTTTCGTTATTTTCCCCCGTAAAATACACGCGATTTTTCTCATCGACAGGACCTTGTACCAAAATATTTGGAGCAGACCTCCTTCGTACCTCCTGTCGTACTTTCAAAATCTCGTCGCTTAACGTTTGTAAAACACTCTCTTTATTAGAGTCAATGTTAGATCGCGTCTCTACAATTGAAGCGTCTAATTTATCTACTCGTCGTTGTGTTTCGGTCACGTCCGCGTGAATTTTTACCTCTAGGGATTCGACCTTCCTAGAGACCTCTAGTGTTTGCTTTTCACAACGGCTTATGTGATCCTTGAACCGGCCCTCCATACGTGTTACTTGTTCAATAAACGATTTTTGCATAGTGGTCTCAAAAACCTTAAACCGTTCATTGATTTTAGTATCGACCGTATTTACTCTTTCAGCGATTTCCGCGACTTTCTCCGTTAATTGTTTATTACTCTCTTCGATTTTTTTATTGGTTTCCGCGATTTCGTCTATTTTCGCAGTTAATTCTTTACTACTTTCTTTATTACTTTGCTTAATCTCGGCGTTTATGTCAGCGTTACTTTGTTCTAATGCTTCGGTTAGACTAACTTTTTGCGCTTCGATATTAGATTTTAATTCCGCGATATTCATTTCAGCATTGGCTGTTATTTGTTCAAACTTCGCGTTCATATTAGCGGTCAAATCCGCGTTAGCTTGTTCCGCTTTAGCCGCGTTTTGTTTAATTTCTTGTAACAACTGTTTAAGCATTTTATCAGTTTCCATTTTAAATAGACAACAATGTCAAATATACACAATTTAAAATACACACAATAGTTTCAAATACACACAATAACTTTACTGTTGTACAAACACCAGTCACAAAACTCTTTGGGGATTGTTTAGTTGGACGCCAGCTGTTTTCCTAATTAAAACAGCAAAGTTTGTTTTAAAGTGAAAATTAAATTTAAATTGAATTTAATTTCTGGCCCCACGTACAGGGCGACATTTATAACTACACTACTATGCGTTATTGTAATGTAATGTTGTGTGTGAGTACCCACCTGCTGTCTGATCTTGCAGATTCTTCCGACTAGGGCGTGTGGATTTTGGATTTGAAGTTCGCAAGCTAGTAATCTCAAATTATTACAACAACACACAAAATGGGTTACTTTAAAGGGGGAGAGTTTTGTGAGACTGGTAGGCTTTATCGTACAACAATAAAACACTGTTATATGGGGTAATAAAACGTTGTTTATTACGCCAACAACACACAAGAATAGAATGGTTATAATCTTATGAATTTTCTTATAGTCTATACAATGAATCGATGTTTTTCGATTGTCTAATAGTTGAAAGAAACTGAACTCGTTCTTTGCGAGTTAATTGCAATTTAAATTTGACTTTATTAATTGATTTGAATTTAATTAAATTTATTTAATTAATTTGAATCTAAGTGTTCATGAAACAAAATATAAAACTCTGAAATTAATTAGAATAATTAATTAAAATAAATTAGACGTGACAGTCTAGTTCACGTTATTTCATTTCTAGTGATTCTACTTCTGATCTACTGCAGTATGATCTAAGATTAGATTGTCAGTTAAGATTTGTATAGCGCTTTTTATACTACTTCTATTTCTTAACTATAACTTACTAAAGCCTTAAACTGCTATACAGATTATCACAACGAATTTACTTTTTAATTACTAGAGTCTTTGCTTTTTGTTTGGCACCTGAATTATTTGAATTACAATGTTTTAATTGAAAATAGAAAATTTGATCTGAAAAATAAATAAATAGATTTTGCTTTCCTGTTACTGAAGAGGATGTCGTTCCGATTTGTCCCTCGTCGATTCGAGTCCTTGGTTAGAGAAAGTAATCTGCTTAGAACTGCTGGATTCGGTCGTGGAGTTCAAAATTCGGCAACACTCTGCTTCCTTGCTGTTTGTGAAGATTTTAACGTCTGCTGTTGTCTGCTGGAACTGCTTCCTATCCTTCGTCGATTCGCACGTTGCACGTCAGCGTGTGTGTGTGCTTCGTTCGAGTGGTCGCTCTGCTCGTCAGCTGTTAACCAATGATTTAGACGGCCTCTCTGCTGTATTCTTGAAGTCTGGTCTTGAAGTCGGGTGGATCTCTTGCGTGCTTATGACTATCTGGTAGTACACAATAAGCTTGGTTGATGTCTTGAAGAGTATCTCGCCTTTACGCAACAATTACGAGCTATACAGATGATCTGTAGTTATTGTGTTCGTAATTGCGTGTGTGTTGACCACGTAGAGTCTTCTTGTTGATCTTCACCACTTTGGCTACTAGACGATCGAAGGACTACGTCTTAACTCCGTGAGTACTGACAGAAGAGTGATTTTTCCACCAGAAAACACCGCACTAGCCGGGGCTGCATGAAATGATTTCATTGGTCGACGCACTCTCCCTACTACATAAAATTTAGAATTCCCTCGGTCCGTGAGAATGAAGTCTGGTTCCCACAGACGGAGAATAGAATTATTATCTAATATGTAATTATCCGGCGGAACCAATTTGTCGCTCAGGATATCCTGTGCTTATTTAATTTTGCAATAACTTGGTTGCAAACCAAGTTGTGTGAAATCTAAAATATACAATCTGTCACAAATTATTATCTTTACAATATACTAAAATCTCTTTACTGTAACTCTATTTTAACAAAAGTTATTTAATTATTTTAATTAACTCTTACATTTGTTAATTATATTGCATCAAATTTGCACACGTCATTATTAATATCTCGGCAAACATTTTGGCTATATTGGATTTCGCCTTTATTTATTAGTCTCCGAGATATTAATAATTAACAGTTTGGGTGTGGTCGCTTCCTTGTACAGCGACTGATTACATAACGACCACGTGTGCGTTGCTTTACACAGCATTATTTTCAATGCGCTACATTCAAATGGAGTTTTAACTGTTAATTTTTATTTAAATCTGCTTTCAGTATGCGGGCAACATATAACCCCAAATAGTTAATATTTGGTTCCGTTATATATTCCCACACCCGCTTTAAAAAAAAAAATGAATGTAATAATTACAGTTATTATTTTTTTTTTTTTAATCATTACACACATATTCTGTAATCATTATTCTTACTAGCTATACATTGTATTACTTATTCTGAAGACACGTACACAAGTGTTAATGTTATTGCATTATATACAATTTAACTCTAAATACATGTATTAAACTATCATATTGGCAACTTATTGCGTATAATGTCTTTAAAACGAGTAGTACCTTTTGTTTATAAACAATGGCACGCGTACAAAGAATTTGCTGACAGATTTAGAACCGTTATCGCCGGGCGCGCGTCTAATTGCTTGACCTAGTTTCATATGTGGGTCAGGTAGTTATCGCGTGACGTAACTGTTTCCTGCCGCGAGCTCGTTCACTCAGTTGTATACGCTTATTATTTATCGCGCTAGAAACATATTATTATTAATACACACGTTATCTATAATTATTATTAATACGATTATAAAACACAAATTATTTATTTTAAATTTAATTATTATAATACAATTACATTATCTTTTAACCGTCATATTTCGTAACCCTTTTTACGAACGGTTCGACAGTACTTCGTTAACCATCGGTCATTTTCGTCACCGGATTCTTCGTCTACGTCTTCCCACGCTGACTGTGTGGGAACGTCGTCGTCACTTTCCTGCTCTGCCGGATGTACTTTTGTCGGTGCCCATTGTTGCATTGTGTTAACGGGCAACCACGTTTCCTTACCTTCCGGTTGAAATACTTTGTCAACTGGCGTACAAATTTCTGTATAAAATTCACTTTTCTTAAACCTAGCATTTTTCCTATTTTTACCTACTTTATTGCGATAGGTTTTGGCATAATTTATGGCGCTTCCCCCCTGGAGGCGCCCGTTTCCAAGTTTTTTGGAAACTTACGATTCTTTCTCCTCTCGTTGGGATCTTTATTACTAGGAGTATCGCTGTCTTGCTCTATTGTATCGGTTCTAGCTATCTCAACCGTTTGCATAGCTCTAATCGGGGCCCCGTCGTTACCCTTATATTGCCCTTTTGATCTAGCAATATTTTGTTTGCCTTTGTATTCAAAGGTCTTATCTGGGGGTTTTGACGATGTTTGGGGTGGAGTAGAACTAGTACTCGGTCTCTGGTCAGGTTGCTGGTATTGTTCTCGCGTATTCTGCCCTTCATTATTTCGGCGAAAATCGGGATTATAACGCCACCCACCAAAATCAAAAACCGTCTCACTTTGGGACACTAGAATGAGGAGTTCGTCTACCGTGCGAATACCCTGCGTAAATACAGCTACTCTAATGTTATGATTAAAATGGTAGGCAAGCTTGGTGACTATGTCAATCTCCGCAAATGCTGGGGTTAAATGCTTCGCGCGTTCGACCTGCTGGATTATATAATTTTCGGCGGTAATACCCATTTTCTTGTCAAACCGGCCATATTCCAGTTCATTGCGCAGAAGTCGTTGGGTATGCGAGTTCCAGTACCGGCTTTCAAATTTTTGTTTGAACTCCGCGTATGTGGACACTCTATCGCGTACAATGTTATACCACTTACGCGCCGAATCACGCATCGCGTTAACCACCCACTGTATTTTGTCTTGATCTTCTAGTCGGGAACCTACTCTAGCCATTTCACTCTCACACGCTAATAAAAATTCAATGGGGTTTTCGTTATTTTCCCCCGTAAAATACACGCGATTTTTCTCATCGACAGGACCTTGTACCAAAATATTTGGAGCAGACCTCCTTCGTACCTCCTGTCGTACTTTCAAAATCTCGTCGCTTAACGTTTGTAAAACACTCTCTTTATTAGAGTCAATGTTAGATCGCGTCTCTACAATTGAAGCGTCTAATTTATCTACTCGTCGTTGTGTTTCGGTCACGTCCGCGTGAATTTTTACCTCTAGGGATTCGACCTTCCTAGAGACCTCTAGTGTTTGCTTTTCACAACGGCTTATGTGATCCTTGAACCGGCCCTCCATACGTGTTACTTGTTCAATAAACGATTTTTGCATAGTGGTCTCAAAAACCTTAAACCGTTCATTGATTTTAGTATCGACCGTATTTACTCTTTCAGCGATTTCCGCGACTTTCTCCGTTAATTGTTTATTACTCTCTTCGATTTTTTTATTGGTTTCCGCGATTTCGTCTATTTTCGCAGTTAATTCTTTACTACTTTCTTTATTACTTTGCTTAATCTCGGCGTTTATGTCAGCGTTACTTTGTTCTAATGCTTCGGTTAGACTAACTTTTTGCGCTTCGATATTAGATTTTAATTCCGCGATATTCATTTCAGCATTGGCTGTTATTTGTTCAAACTTCGCGTTCATATTAGCGGTCAAATCCGCGTTAGCTTGTTCCGCTTTAGCCGCGTTTTGTTTAATTTCTTGTAACAACTGTTTAAGCATTTTATCAGTTTCCATTTTAAATAGACAACAATGTCAAATATACACAATTTAAAATACACACAATAGTTTCAAATACACACAATAACTTTACTGTTGTACAAACACCAGTCACAAAACTCTTTGGGGATTGTTTAGTTGGACGCCAGCTGTTTTCCTAATTAAAACAGCAAAGTTTGTTTTAAAGTGAAAATTAAATTTAAATTGAATTTAATTTCTGGCCCCACGTACAGGGCGACATTTATAACTACACTACTATGCGTTATTGTAATGTAATGTTGTGTGTGAGTACCCACCTGCTGTCTGATCTTGCAGATTCTTCCGACTAGGGCGTGTGGATTTTGGATTTGAAGTTCGCAAGCTAGTAATCTCAAATTATTACAACAACACACAAAATGGGTTACTTTAAAGGGGGAGAGTTTTGTGAGACTGGTAGGCTTTATCGTACAACAATAAAACACTGTTATATGGGGTAATAAAACGTTGTTTATTACGCCAACAACACACAAGAATAGAATGGTTATAATCTTATGAATTTTCTTATAGTCTATACAATGAATCGATGTTTTTCGATTGTCTAATAGTTGAAAGAAACTGAACTCGTTCTTTGCGAGTTAATTGCAATTTAAATTTGACTTTATTAATTGATTTGAATTTAATTAAATTTATTTAATTAATTTGAATCTAAGTGTTCATGAAACAAAATATAAAACTCTGAAATTAATTAGAATAATTAATTAAAATAAATTAGACGTGACAGTCTAGTTCACGTTATTTCATTTCTAGTGATTCTACTTCTGATCTACTGCAGTATGATCTAAGATTAGATTGTCAGTTAAGATTTGTATAGCGCTTTTTATACTACTTCTATTTCTTAACTATAACTTACTAAAGCCTTAAACTGCTATACAGATTATCACAACGAATTTACTTTTTAATTACTAGAGTCTTTGCTTTTTGTTTGGCACCTGAATTATTTGAATTACAATGTTTTAATTGAAAATAGAAAATTTGATCTGAAAAATAAATAAATAGATTTTGCTTTCCTGTTACTGAAGAGGATGTCGTTCCGATTTGTCCCTCGTCGATTCGAGTCCTTGGTTAGAGAAAGTAATCTGCTTAGAACTGCTGGATTCGGTCGTGGAGTTCAAAATTCGGCAACACTCTGCTTCCTTGCTGTTTGTGAAGATTTTAACGTCTGCTGTTGTCTGCTGGAACTGCTTCCTATCCTTCGTCGATTCGCACGTTGCACGTCAGCGTGTGTGTGTGCTTCGTTCGAGTGGTCGCTCTGCTCGTCAGCTGTTAACCAATGATTTAGACGGCCTCTCTGCTGTATTCTTGAAGTCTGGTCTTGAAGTCGGGTGGATCTCTTGCGTGCTTATGACTATCTGGTAGTACACAATAAGCTTGGTTGATGTCTTGAAGAGTATCTCGCCTTTACGCAACAATTACGAGCTATACAGATGATCTGTAGTTATTGTGTTCGGAATTGCGTGTGTGTTGACCACGTAGAGTCTTCTTGTTGATCTTCACCACTTTGGCTACTAGACGATCGAAGGACTACGTCTTAACTCCGTGAGTACTGACAGAAGAGTGATTTTTCCACCAGAAAACACCGCACTAGCCGGGGCTGCATGAAATGATTTCATTGGTCGACGCACTCTCCCTACTACATAAAATTTAGAATTCCCTCGGTCCGTGAGAATGAAGTCTGGTTCCCACAGACGGAGAATAGAATTATTATCTAATATGTAATTATCCGGCGGAACCAATTTGTCGCTCAGGATATCCTGTGCTTATTTAATTTTGCAATAACTTGGTTGCAAACCAAGTTGTGTGAAATCTAAAATATACAATCTGTCACAAATTATTATCTTTACAATATACTAAAATCTCTTTACTGTAACTCTATTTTAACAGAAGTTATTTAATTATTTTAATTAACTCTTACATTTGTTAATTATATTGCATCAAATTTGCACACGTCATTATTAATATCTCGGCAAACATTTTGGCTATATTGGATTTCGCCTTTATTTATTAGTCTCCGAGATATTAATAATTAACAGTTTGGGTGTGGTCGCTTCCTTGTACAGCGACTGATTACATAACGACCACGTGTGCGTTGCTTTACACAGCATTATTTTCAATGCGCTACATTCAAATGGAGTTTTAACTGTTAATTTTTATTTAAATCTGCTTTCAGTATGCGGGCAACATATAACCCCAAATAGTTAATATTTGGTTCCGTTATATATTCCCACACCCGCTTTAAAAAAAAAAATGAATGTAATAATTACAGTTATTATTTTTTTTTTTTTAATCATTACACACATATTCTGTAATCATTATTCTTACTAGCTATACATTGTATTACTTATTCTGAAGACACGTACACAAGTGTTAATGTTATTGCATTATATACAATTTAACTCTAAATACATGTATTAAACTATCATATTGGCAACTTATTGCGTATAATGTCTTTAAAACGAGTAGTACCTTTTGTTTATAAACAATGGCACGCGTACAAAGATCACATTTTAAATAAGGTGTTCGTTAATTTTGTAGATATAATAATTAATTTAATGTTATTGTATTTTGTTCAAAATTATTTTTAATTATTTTGGTACTTATATAACACAATAATAAAATTATTATTATATATTAATAAATGTAACTAACATTTTTTAGGCGTTAAACGACTTATCGAGTTATGGGACATGATAAATTATTATGATTATTATTATTATTATTATTATCATTATTGCTATGACTGTGATAATGAAATTTAATATTATTGTGTTAATAATGAACAATTATTACATCTATACTATTGACAATAGTATACCAGTAATAAAACTATTATACAACTATATTATGTATTTAATATTTATAATAACTGTACCTCAATATGTTTTTTCCCTTATTTGCAACATGTTCTTGTTTAGAACTTATTGTTCCCATCCTCAGCCTTCTTAATTTTGAGATTTGAAGGGCATGAAGAAATGGGCTGTAGCAAAAAGTGTTTGAAATAACTATATTAATATAATTACTATTACACCCATATGTGTACGAATAAGGTACAAAAAATATTTAATACGCATGTTAGTGTGTGTGTGTGTGTGTGCGCGCGCGCGCGCGTGTGATTTGCAGTAATTATTCTTTGTGAAACCTTTCGTACGTTTACTAAAGATGACAGCAATAAATGAGGACGAAATGTTAACATACATACTTAAAACTGTGTTTAAACTTAAATAGGAATTACTAAACTTGATTTATTAAATTTTTTTAAAATAAAACATTTCGGCTACTTTAGAAATTGGCAGCTTCTTTAGGTAAAACGAGAAATGATTTCAAAGGCCAGTGATAAAGTGCCACATGACAACAACAGTTACTCGGGCTACTATCAAAGCTGCGCGTATGTAAGTGAAGAGACTTGGTTTGCAGATTCCACTCTTATAGTGAGTAAGCTGCGTACTCACATCGGGAGGCAGGAACATACAGAGAGAGAGAGAGAGAGAGAGAGAGAGAGAGAGAGAGAGAGAGAGAGAGAGAGAGAGAGAGAGAGAGAGAGAGAGAGAGAGAGAGAGAGAGAGAGAAAACCTTCATATTCAAAAAGGAACCTGTTACACTGGAATGCAACCTCTTCCTTTGGCCCTCAGTTACTGACGTTATTGATTATAGTTTATATAATTTGTATTTCACGATTTAGACTTATTTGCCTGAAGCCGGCTATTCTAATTTCTATTCTAACCGAAACGTAGCTTTTCCAGAAAAATTAATCAGCGATGGAAAACGTCCGTCTTTCATATTTAATCACAGACGCTCCACTACCGTAATGTTTAAAAATATTTAAAAATTCTGTTTAGTTAATCTACCGAAACTCGCTAAGCCTTCCGTCATTTGTATGTAAAAAAAGCAGCTTATCTCACTGGTGATCCTCTACATCTTCTGCTATTTCTCAACAATGCAAGAAATTAGACTTTTATCTTGGCGATGAGAAGTAGTAATGTCTCGAGGTCCTTCAGAACACATAAACGGCAGTAACCAGAAATACATATTACCATACATATATATTATATATTCTTACGATAAGGAAATAGGTAACATGCGTGCTACTTGTCACTCGTTGTGTGAGAGGCATGTTGACGCAACGATCTCGCACGTTAAGTCAGTTTCTGCGCCTTCCAAAGGGTGGTCGATTATTCTACCGGCATCCGGATCAATCTTGTCACGTACTACGAGTACAAAAGTGAGGTTTCCAAAGCAGCGGTCAAGTGTTGCCGTTGTGAGTTCGTGTATTGTGAATCGAAACGATAAAACGTGCTATTCGTAATTGTTATCATTTGCGATTCGCCGCGTGTTTTTGTGACACCGGTTTAGGGTATAAAGTGATAATGACAATTTTTGTAAGGACGTCCGCAACTGGTGATTTGTATTATTTGTTGCTACCGTGTGAATGATTTACGACGATAAAAAGTTGTGGTCAACATTCCATTATTTTCTATAGAATCCTCTTAACTAAAATTGTTTTCACAAACAGAATTATTACTGTTCCACACCACTATAGAAAAAATATTCCGATTAGCGCTTTCAAGCTTCTCAGCTCATCGTCAGATCGGCAATGCAACAGTAATAATTCCTGTTTGTGATTATAGCCACTAACACAACTTTCTTCATTAAAATTCTTTTGTAGTCTGTCTGTATTTTCTGATTTAGCCCCCGCTATTTATTTAAAAACAAGGTGCTTACGATTTGAAAAACGACTAATGACATTTTTAGGATGACCAACTCACCTACATGTATAACCATGAACAGAACGGTTGTATACTTTCTTTCACGTGAACACCAGAGGACACGAGTTAAAGCACAACTTACCAAAATTAAATCATGATTAAAATCAAATACCTACGTGTTCTTATTGCCTAAACTCTAAATCTTTTCCGGTTTTATAAATCTTGCAGATCTTTAATTGAAATTGTTGATGAGGTATACCTATTTCATCTAGGTACAACAATATATGTATGTTGGTCACAACGATATTTGAATTAAAAAAATAATTAGGACAAAAAATATTGTAATAGAGTCTGTTACAATGTTATCACCTTTAAACACATCATCATCGTCGTCATCGCCATAGGTATCGTACTTTGTTCTGTTGAATGGGAAGTCCAGCACATCTCTGTTGTCTTCCATTGGTACTGTCCCAGGCCTGTTCGTAGTCTCTTACACCCTCCGTTCTTAACACTGTCTATCACAGTTAATTTCTGAAGAACAGAAGTTAGTATTTTTTTATCTCTTGTAACATATCCTATCCAGCAGATATTTCTGTATGGCATACATCTTTATACGTGTCCATGTCAAAAATGTACTGGAACTGTGCAACGGAATTCAACAATTATTTTTAAATTTACATTTATGTTGTTAAAAACCTCCTATCGCTTATTCTCTGAAGCCAATTTAATTTCTCCACTTTTCTCCAAACCTGTATCTCTAAATTCTCTATTCTATCTCCCTCTTGCTTCCCCATATACTACGTTTCATATACCTATTACAAATCATTCTGTACATAGGACTTCTCTAGAGTCGCTTCTTTCCAATTTCTAGATCCATGCTTGTCCAAAGTAGGTTTTTATTTATTAAAGGCTCCTCTTTCCAAGGCAGTTCTTCTTTTAATATAAATTTCGCTTTTCTAGTTAACGTAAACAATAAAATAATGTTACATATAACAAGTATTTTTTTAATATTGTCACAAAAGCTTAAATTCCAATATTTGTGTATAAATTATATACAGTAAATTTAAAATTATATATACATATATACATAATATAAAATTAATTACACACAAATACACACACACACACACATACACACTCGCACACATGTATATAACGTATAATACTCAAAGTGTCTACAATCCAGAACTTATATAAAATTACTCAAACCCTACTTCTATTATCATATCGTTACGTCAATTCGTAGGTAGCATTAATTCCAGTATAAATCTTTTTCACTGCATCTGACAAATACAACAAATCAAGGTAAGAAGCTATGTTTGAGTAATGCATATATGTTTGAATTGCTTAAAATAAGCTTTTAGTTAATTTATATTGATAGCTCTGCATTCACACATTCACATTACACTCACAGAAAGTACATTCTACACATGAAAGATTGAGCATTAAATGTCTGAAACCTTATGTTTGTTTTAGTATATTTGTTTCTTTATATTTAATGTAGTATGCAAATACACACAGATTATTTAGTATTTAATTACAGATACAATGTATCGTTTTGTGTAATATATTTGTAATTCGTGTAGTGTGTTTACTATTCTCTGATTTTAGCTAGCAATTACACTTTGTTATATAACAGTAAATGTAAAATTATTGCGTCCTGTTGATTCAGTCTGTTGTTTGGTTTAGTCTCTATTATTAATAATTTAAACGTTTCGGTGTTAGATTGAAATCAGCTTTAATCTGCCTTCTGTAAACCTGCTTCTAAAATCCCTGGTAATGAGCTGGTATATTCATAATGTATTTCTTTTATTTTAGGGCTTCAACTGGTTCTCTATTTTTTATATTTAATTTCATTCCATAAAGCATGTGTGTATGTGTGTTACTTTGTATATCATATTCTTTTATTGGGACCAGTAACGTGAAGGTCCATTAAAAAGGCATTAAAAATTGAGTAAGATGCCGGAATAACATTTGTTCCATTCTAAAACGTAAGCTTGATTCAAATTTTTTCATAAACTTTTACTGTACTAATATGTATGTTATGTTATTATGATATATATATATATATATTAGTATTTTTATTTATTACGAATAACGTAGTACGCTTTATGTTTCTTAAAGGATTAAAACTGTATGCAGTTTTCAAAATTTCCAGCCTCCATGCAGATATTCCATAGTGTGATATAACGGCTTGTCATTTTGGACAAGTTTATCATTCCTAAGTTTTCCAAAAATTTTGATCATATTCTCTTGTTCTTGGTTTATAGTACTGTAGTTCTATTAGTTTATAATATAATTGATTTTTGCTTCTTTTACATTTCCTATCATTTCATGAAGAACTTAGTAGATGATTTGTGTGTAATTTGTGCGTATAGATAAATTGCATATTCGCCTCTTTTGCTTTCAGTGACAAATAAGTATTTTGCTCACAATTGTGGATTTTTTCACTTCCATAAAAAGTTTAGTTTGTGTGTTTGGATTTGGTTATTTTTGCCTTTATTACACACGTTTTGGTGGTTGTAATTGATTTATACATTAATCATCTCTCAGTACAGCAAATCAATTGAGTGTCGTTTTGGTTTCTCTATAATATGTATTATTCTTTACGATTTCTAAACACCTCTATTAATCGAAAGTTTAAACATTTCTGTGAATGAAATATTAAATTAAAATAAGCTGAAAGCGGATCGATTTGCCTGTTATGGAATTGTTTGGCGGCAAAATTAAAGTCCTCTAATTTTACAGCCCTCTAAAGTCCTCTACAGCATGGTATTACTTTTTATGGTGAACGTGAGTAATTATGCCTACGTAGGTTTAGACTGTGATAAAAAAAAACATAAAATTTTATAATAAAAGTAGAAATCGTTACAAGAATTCTACTTGAAGTGTAAATTTTTTCACAGTTTAATTAAAAAGGTATTGTTAAACTAATTAGAGTATACATATCACAATACGCAGATTAATCACCTGAAACAGACTTAAAGTTCACCTGATACCGTGGGAAAAGATAGCGACATATTATAAGACAACGTATCTAATATTAGTAGCGTTAGGTTAGTTTATTCTATGCGATTAATTGGTGAAGAGCAACCGCAGAGGAATTATTGTGCGCTCATCTGGCTTTTCCAAAACCGACTTCTTTCTACAACAGCGAGTTAGATAGAAATGTTACTGACACTGCAAAGAAAGCACCTGAATTAGAAGTGATAAATGAAAAGGACGCAACGATAACATCGCTACCGCTTTTGACGGGAGATGGCAAAAACGGAAATGATGTCAACATGAGGAAAGTTCTAGATAATGAAAATATCACTAAATAATGCTCTCATACGTGTTGCTGGAAGAGTGGAAAGACTCTTTGACAAGTTCAGTCGGAAACACATTTCCTCAATTTATTTAACTGCATTCTGGTGCACATGTGGTCAGTACTTCCTCAAAATAAACTACGATGAGACAATTTACACGTTAAAACGAGCTTTCAAAAGTTCCACTAGCCTTTATTTATGAAGAAAATTACAAGAATTTTAAGTGCGCTTACATTCAGTGTAACCATTTTGGACTTATACATTTTAATTATGGTTTGCAGTCTTTAATTTGGATTGATCTATTAGCCTAAGAACTAATCAAATTAGAAAACCTAGAGGCCTTAACAAAAACTGTGATTCAAGAAATATTTATAAAAACTGTAGTAGGTGTCGTGTTTAGTTTATGCGTTGACAGGTGCCTTGGTATATGGCACGGATAATACTTCCTCTATCCAGTAACCGTGTTTAGATTTAGTTGGTTAGGTTAGGTTAGGTTAGGTTAGGTTAGGTGTAATCATAAGGAACGATATGAGCAGTAATTTTCAATATTGTTCCTAAGCTTCACTAGATTATATGTAGCTTCCATGCATGCGCAGGAAATTGCAGGCGCTTAATATGTATTTTTATGAAGCCTCTGTATGGCAAATTGTATAAGGCGCGCCTTATGTTAGGCTGTTCTAATAGTTCAAATATTGGCTACACTTAGCCTATACAAGTCTGCAAGTATTACTGCAGGTAACAAACGAAAGCATAAATATGAATATGACACAACTTTTGTCGTGCACATGTTGTTACATACTAATTATTTCCGACAGAATTATAAACAGCAGCCAGTATTTGAAACGGTTAAATGTTAAACGAAGGTGTCAAACAATACTGATTAACGAATAATTACTAATGAATAATTATAAATATTTCTTTTTAAACAATACTACTGTGAAAATTTCATAACGTTCAAGAATTCTGAAGGCCGAAATTACAGATTGTACCTATCCAAAAGCATTGCATAATCTAACATGTTTTATAATAATATAGTATCTTCAGGTAAGTACTCGGTACATTTTACACGCCCTCATATCCATAAAAGTCTTCTTCGTCTTTTGAAGGCTGAAAATATTTTATAATTTTAAATTAGGGAAAACTATCTTTAATGTGTTGTAAGATTAAGACTTACAAATCACGCCGTATGTGAGGCTATTCAATGCCCTACCTATCTTCTTAGACGTGATAAATATTAATTTCCCAATTTGTTTTTTACAAAATTCATTGCACGAAACTTCTAATAAATGTTCATAACGAATTAAAAATACGATTTGCAATAGGTTATATTTATATATCTCAATTGGCGCTACAGCTCTTGGAGAACTTTGGCTTCCTGGACATTCTGCCTCCATTCATATCGGTCCTCTGCTCTCATTCTCCATCTTCTTATACCGAGCCAGCGTAAGTCGTCCTCAAGAACATCCAAACATCGTACATCGTTTTCTAGGTCGACCAGGTCTTCTTCCACCAGGTCTACCGTAAAAATTTACTTTAATATGGATGCCTCTGATATTTGCGATATGTTGGAAATAGCATAAACCTTTATGGAAATATTTGAAGCATTTTGACAAGCATCAGTGTACTTTTCCGCACGTAAAAGATGTTTGCTATCTTATAATAAGTTTGTTTTTCTTAGCTGTAATCATTAATTACTTGATGCACTTTTAGTAACAACACCATAAGATATGCAAATCTCAGATTTGAAAAATTATTCGGGCTGTTTTAATTCACTCTTTTTTCTCCCTTATTTCCTGAAAATTTTTTCCAGCAATATTTTACACGTAACTGCTGACTGACAAAACTACTCCATTTCATATAGATTTTTACTTGCTAACATATACAGTTTGATGTAAGAAGTTTTGAGTTTTTTTAAATCGGATAGAATCTGCAAATATGGTTTTCCATTTAAAATGTGAACTGTATGACATGTGTGTTGATGGTATTAAATGCTTCGTTGTTACCAACAATACCAAACATTTCCAGTATTTAATTTTTCTTTTATCTACAAAGTGAATAACTGTTTGTTGAATTTATGATAATTTTTAGTTAAGTTACTACACTTACTTTCTACATATAACGAAGTACGTTTACACATACGAAGGTTAGTTGAAAATTTCGCGCAGCGACAATTAGTGGACGAATAAACTTTTTTTGTGTTGTAAAATTCATATTTCGTGTAAACACCTGTAAATTTTAAAATCTGTCTGCCAGTTTATTCATTTTTCTTAGATGCTCGAAATGTATGCGTTACGCGTGTTTTGAAAAATGGACAAATTTAAGAATTCATTGTTAAAAAGGACTAGCGCCAATAGAAATTCATAACGGAATGCTAAATGTGTTGGAAGACGCTTTGCCTTTAAAAATCAATGGTTTGTAAGTGAGAACTCGAGATTTAACGCGATTGTCCGAGCCTGCAGTAGACGATTAAAAGCCTGACAGGTCCAAGTGCGGCATCCAGCGTGCACAAAGTTTTTTCACACCACGTTCTTCAGTTACAATATGACTCACACATTCACGTGATATACCTTTGATCTCAGCAATGTTGTCCACTCTCAATCGTCGATTTTCCAACACCTTTTATGGGAATTTTTTAATAATATATGGAGTTGTTGCACTCCGGGGATCATCTTCAGTGCTCGTACAATCACGTTTAAACTCGAGTGCCTACATACAGACCGTTGTTTTTAATGGCGCAGCATTTCTTAGCACAATGTTTCATTTTGTCTATTTTTCAAAACACGCGTGACACGTAAATTTAGAACAGCTGTTAAACAGTAAACAAATTGAAAGATAGATTTAGAAAGTAGCAGGTCTTCATATAATAGGAGTCTTACATTATACTAAAAAGTTTGTTTCTACCGCTAAGCTACAGATGTCGCTCCGCGAACTTTACAGCTGACCCTCGTATATACAGGTACGTTTAGGTTTTCTGTATTGTCTATACATATAAGTTGCCCAAAGGACGTTTTCGTAACGTGTATTTTGTATTCTGTTATTTTTGCTTGTATTTTCTACTAAAAGGTCTAAAAATTAATTCCGCTGTCTTCAAGCGTTTAAGTAAACAAATTTACTTGCAATTTGTTTCAACGTTTTCTTTTATTTCATCTCTGTGGTAGTTTTCCAGAATCCATGACAATATTATACTTACATCATAGACATACCAAATAATGATAACTTTTACAATCAGACTGGAGTCTAGAGGGCCTTCAGCTAATAAATAAAATTTGAATAAACAAATATTTTATATTGCATACATTTACAAAATTGATAAAAAACAGCTAACAATAGGGAACTAAGTATTTTTATTACTCTCATAACCAAAATTAAGAAAAAATAAAACAACATTTTTACTTTTATAAATTTTATAAACTAAAAAAGTTAAATGAGATACTCAAGAACTTGCGTGCAAGATCATATCTTCGGGTGATCATCCGTTTCTTATGAATTCTATTTCGTTTAATTATATTCATAATTAAAAATGCTTGTTCGCAGATAAGTTGGACAATAACTGTATGAGTACCTTGTTCTCTAAGGAAGATTATTAAAATTTGTAAAATTACAATTATTGACTAAATTCCAATGACAAAATAAGGTCGACTGTTTGGATTTAAAATAATTTCTGTACATGTAATTTTAAATTTTACATTTTTGTCAAATGTTAATTATTTCCATTAGAATTTCTATAAAGAAGTGAATTACGTCTTCAGAATGGTTAATATTAATAATACGAATACTAATATGTTAATTAGTACTAATGTAACAGTAATGTACATTAGTACATTTAATGTAACATATGTACAATACTAATGTTAATATGTTAATAATATTAATGTTAATGGTTAATAATTCAATGTTTTTGAACAATAAAGTATTGCGACAAGTAACAAGATTTGAGCAACAAATTCTTCATTTAGTGTGTATTACTTGTATGTGCTAGCAATTGGCACGCGTGCGACGGGTTGCCTGTATGTACGAGTACGAGTATGTCTACATATAGTGCAGGAAACTGTCAGTGTAAGCCTGAATTGAACAAAAAAAAAATCTAAGTAGTCTCGATTTTTGAGGAGTAGTTGTTTATAATGTATACAAACATTTTTTATCTAATCACCTGCCAGCGGCGCCCGGGAAAAATTGTTGTAAATAAATTTTAAAAAAAATTCAGTTTTTCGCTCATATCTCCGTTAATTTCGCCCGTAGCTTAGTTTTACAAGAGTTAAATTTTAAAGCTGAAGAAATTCTACAGAAATTTCATCTTAAATATTTTTGTGCGAGCAAAAACAAGCGCGGGAGGTCTAAATGTTTATAACGTATAATTCTGCCGTGGTGGTGGACGAGGCTAGCGAACAATTTTTCCCGGGCGCCGCTGGCAGGTGATTAGACAAAAAATGTTTATGTACATTATAAACAACTACTCCTCACAAATCGAGACTACTTAGATTTTTTTGTTCAATTCAGGCTTACGCCGACAGTTTTCCTGCACTAATATACGTTCACCGTCTGCAGGTTGCTGTTTTCTGTTATTTTGAACGTGACTATTAAGAGTAGTCAAAAAGCGACAACAGTAACACAGTTTTTTTTAATACGAATATGAGTACTCAACTTTATTATCACTTCAGGTATCTATGGGCTTCTATGATGCAGCATCCTCCACTGTCTGTAGTTCTTTCCTCCTTCGTCAGTATTTTTCCATTCTCTGGGTCACTGACTGACTGATTCTCTGGGTCCAATCTCTGGTCTTAGTCGATCTTCTTCACATAACACCCTCTTGGTTCTTCTTAGTTTAGCTTCAGACACATCTCTTACCTCCGCAGTTTTCTTTCTGAACACTTCCCTGTTTCCTGTACCATTTTCCCTGATTCCACATTTTCTAAATCCCGATACATTTCTTTCGCCCATGAAACGTTTGTCTTCTTCTTCTCCTGAAAGATACGGATCTTGTTTCCAATACTTTCTGGTTACTTTATTCCAAAATGTCTACAGAATGTCATTTGTATTTTCTTAAATGTGGTTCGAGATTTCATCAAGCTTCTCCCACAACATTTTGTTTGGTCTCAAATAAAATTTTAATTAATTTGCTAAGACGTTTCTGTATCTCACGATTTATAACAGATATTTTATTTTAGAGAGTCCTTTACTAGCTAGTGTCTGTGCTACATACAAACATTCCGTCTTCACTACGTCCTGTAGTGTCTGAATTCGGCTTGATTTGAATAGTGTACGGTAGTGATTTGGATTTGTAAGCCTTCCGCCATAGTCTGTAAGCTACCTCGCCCTTTCTTCTGTTGCTGCCTTCTTACTTAGGTTTTGGGTCAGAGTCTCACCTAAGTACTTGAACATCTGAGCTATTTCGGTATCGCCTTTAACTATAATGGTGTAGTGGTGTATCAACTGCAGCGCAATAGTGCTGTAGATTTTATCATAAAAAATAACAATATTATCAGTACTGGACCAATATTATCAGCACTGGACCGAGAATAAACTACACTAATGTTAATGTTATTCGGTCTTTGATGTGTATAACATCTGTGCAAGGCGCATTTACAGGCCTTTGAATATACTTTGTCGTGACGTGAAGTGCGTTAAATACTCACCGTCGTCTACCGTTAAAATGTCTCTTACTTTGGTTTTGTTCCACTGCATGTGAAGCAGCTAGGAATTGTTAGGACCAGGTTCGATATCGTACTAAAATATTGTTGCACCTGAACGTGTTTTATCGGACCAAAATTCCGATAACAATTATTGACGGAGGGCGCCAGTTTTCAAGAGTATCGAGTTAAGTCAGATAGGGACTGATACTAGATCGGCTCATCTTTCGACTGCTGTAGGCGTGTACGCTGTAGTGATCGTTGAATTTGTTGTACCGCGATGTGAAAAGTAATGGAAAAACATTGAATTATTTTTTAACTGATTTGATATTTGTGTGCTCCCTAAAATCGCGCATTTGTGCCTCCGGAAGGTCTCTATGCTGAAGAATATGAATATTAACTTTATAACTTGGGTAGCATAATAATGAATGATGGCATATGTATAAAAGAATTAAAAGGTAAGATAGGAGTGGCAAACGTAAAGTGAGTTGAGCAGCAAACCATTATGCCAAGAATGAAAACATGTAACTACTGAAACTACAGGTCACACGTGGAGACCGAACAAAAATGGCGAAAACAAGAGATCGATATAAAAGGCAATAGCTGGAAAGCAAACGGATGATAACTTATGCGACTTGAAAGAAAATATAACTCTCAACAAGCAAAAAAATTTGTTTGCTGGCAGACTAAATATTTCATTAAGTAGAATATTATAAAACGGAGTATATGTGCATTGATGGGGAACAGAAGAATTTAATTTTAGAAGACGAACAAGAAATAATTAATTGCAGTAGCTATAAATATCTAGGAAGAGCAGTTACACAAGATGGTAGTCTAGAAAAGCGATAACAGAAAGAAGTAACTTGGGAAGAAAATCAATAGCATTGCTGAATAACATATTGTGGGACCAACAAATATAAAAAAAAAATAAACATCGTATATACAATGCAACTGTGAAACCAATTACGTCATACGGGTGTGAAATATGGCCAATAACACAAAGAACAGAAACGTGGTTGCGGGCTACTGAGATGGATTATTGGCGAAGAGCGGCAGGGAGGTCAAAACTGGAAAAAGTAAGAAACGTCAGAATCCGCGAGATAATGGAGGTACAGTGCTCTATTGTTGACGACATTAGAACAAAACAGCTAAGATGATTTGGGCATGTGCAAAGAATGCCGGATAATCGACTCCCCAAGCAAATTTTGGGATGGACACCATATGGTCGTAAGCGAAGAGGAAGACCTAGGTTGAGTTGGAGAGAAGGCATCAATCGGGCAATGAGAGACCGGGAATTGGTTGGATCGAGACCAATGGAGACTAGGGATCGGAAGACGTAGGATAACGTTATGAGCCGATTTATATATATATAGAATATTATTAACGGTCTAGATCTGGAGCGTGGCACTTAGTGGGGCACAGGCATGGACTAGTGGACGAAGGGAAACTACTTATCTAATAATTTTTGATATGTGGAGCGGAGAAAGGATACAGTATATAATAAGGGTGGGATATAAGAAATGATATAGGAATGGAGAAGTATAAGAGAGAGAGAGAGAGAGAGCTAATGAAATGTATTAGATCAGGAAAGTCAACTGGTTGGGGACTTATGTTTAGAAGAATTTGACTTATTGGAAATACGATAGGTTATCAGATAAGACAGATCATGGTAAAGAGAACAGTAGAATTTAAAGGATAATAGTTATTTATGATATCAGGAGAGGAAGTTTTCGTAAAGAAATGGAGAGGAATTTGTGAGATATAGTTAAATGGAGACACGTCGCAAGACACAAGACTTGATTTAGTGTTAACAATAAGTGATGAATATTAATAATTTATGAGGTTTGTAACAAGTTAATGGCTAAGTGAGCTTACACACTAATTAAAATGCACTGCAAATTAAATTATCAGACGGGTAAGGTCGGATAATAACCATTGTTAGAATTTAACACATAACGTTTCTGTGGTCATCTTCAGGTGCAAGTAAAACTAGTACTTTAAATAATACAAACTTAAACCTGTCTCGTTTACCACGACATACATACGTTTTAAATAACTTATGGAGATCTTAAATACATCGTTAGTGGACTGAATGGTACTACGATCATTTAGAGCCATAAAAGATGACTCGATGATTTTACATTTACGAGTATTAGTTTCCCGCCCAACGATATCTACTTGGTCCCACAGGATTTTATGTTGTTCATCCCATTGGTGTTCAGCTAATATAGATATTATGTTAGTCTTCCTTTGTTTAACGTTTTCCTGTGTTCCGCCAAACGTACCTCCAGAGGTCTTGAAATTTCGCAGAAGTTGCGTCAGTGTTGTCGTGTTTCCCGGTTCTGTCCAGCGGACTGACAGGGTAGTTCGTAGTTACAGGATACAGTAGTTTTTCTTTAGTTATGTTCAGCTTTGTAGCTGATGGTAGATTATTAATTTTTTTTTGACAGTTCACACTGGTTAGCAAACAAATCTCGGTTGGCTTAAGTTTGTATATAATGTACTGTAATAGTAATGTACTGTACTAGTTTTCCTTATACCTGAAGACGATCACAGGTTGTTTGGTGGTCGAAACGTTGTATATTTTTCGGTAAAGTGTTTGTGAGGATCGGTCAAAAATATAACACAATTATTAACTTATTTGAGTCGACGTTTCGACAATGTTTATTGTCACCATCATGTCTAACCTAACCGTTCTGACGTCGAAAGTTAGGTGTAAAGATTTTATACAAAGTATTACTGAAAGAATAAAAAAGGCTATAACACAATAATAGTGTAAAATTATTATCAATACTGCACCGAGAAGAATCTATACTAATGTTTACGATATTCGGTCTTTGATGTGTATGATGTCTGTGCAAGACGCATTCACAGCTCATTGAATGTACTTTATCGCGACGTGAAGTGTGTTAAATACCCATTGTTGTGTGCCGTTAAAAACGTTCTTTTATTTCGGTTTCGTTTCCCCGCTATATAGCAAATAAAAACGGGTGATCATAAACACACGTTTTTGCAGGTGAACAGATGTAACGTTTTCTGTGGAAAAATTTTTCTTAAAAAAAATTTGCTTGTATTTGAGTGCATAAATTTTGCTTGTATTTGAAAAATTTTGAAAAAATTGCTTTTCTAAGAAAAATTTTGCTTGTATTTGAGTGCATAAATTCACGCACTGTATTTCTCATATCGAATTCATAAGCTAAATAAATCAATCAGTGTATATAGCGGTGAAAGTGGCTGTAAGCGACTATTGGCTTAAAACATCTTCATTTGAAGTTTAGGAACTGAAAACTACGACAGCAGGTTGTGTAGACACAAAAACGGTAACGCAGTTCGAGGTGATAAATAAAAATATAACTTCAGCCGAATACATCTAATGCGATTGTAATGTTGATTTCGAGACTACGAATGTCTTCTATTTCTCACTGCGATTTGTTAGATTCGGGAACACGGGGAAGATTTAAAATATGATATAAAGATCAGCATTCCTTTAAAACACTACCGCTGAAAAATGTTCTGCTCCCTCCAACTGTATAATAGAAATGTGATGTCCGTATACAAGGTATTACTGAACGGATAGAAATTCTTGTTCCGTGCCTAGTAACGTATAAAACGTTTTACTTTTTACGACCAGCTCGTCGTCGTCGGCGCTGAGCAATTCATTCGAACTGATCCTAAACACGTGGATTGTAACTACTGTACGCTAACAATATAATGCATTCGTATCTTTAACGCAACAAATTCTATAACTACTTTGTAGTTATGAAAATTTAAAAAATAAAAAATTTTTTTACTATTTAAATTCTTTAGGTTATTCTTTACTTTTTGTTTTGTTAACGTTAATCTTTATCATACTTTTTAATGTCTAAAACAAGACAGTGTTTAAATCCTGTAAGTATAAATTTTTTTAAGTGAGAGCAGATAGTGCGATACTGGGTTCCCTGATTCATTGTGTTGCTGAAAGATTTCTATATTGGAAATTAAAAATAAAAACTTAAAACTATGCTCATGTACAAATACATATGTTACGTGCGTGTGATGGCGATCTAATTATTTCTCCCCTGATCAATTTTTTTCACTTATTCGCTTCAATTGCAGTCTCTCCTTCTAATTCCTACTACATTCCTTTCCTGGTTTCTCTGTTCAGAGAGGTGTTTTGTAGTATTTTTGTGTTTACTTTCTACGTTTCTGTTATTGCAATAGCAGCACGAGCCTCCTGTTCTGGAAGCAATATTATTCTCACGTATCCGAAGTTAACTTTCAATCCGCCAGTATTGCTTCAAACGCATGAGATTTATCTATCTAATGAACAAATAAAACTCTAATGGTAATAATACCTAGGAAATACAAAACAAAATTAATAATCATAATTATTTTTAATATAATAATGGCTCCATTTGTAACGCGGGAGTAGCTTCGATGTGGACTTCTAGCTTGAGCTGTATGCTATACATGGAAGGGACAATGTGGCCTATCGTTACCACAGGATGTTATCCGAAAGGATATTACCTCAGACTCTCATTTTCCTCGTGCCAAGTCGATCTGAATGCTGAAAAATACGTCCGTTGGCTTTATGGTGCTGTCTGGGGCCCGAACACGGGATCTAAACATTAGTTGAGTCAGGTGCCACACCGGCTACCTAATAAGGCCTACAAATAAATTGTTTTATACATGCGTAAATAAATTATCCATTTTCATTACCAAAATACTCATAATCATACACACGTATATCTAACAGACGCGGGTAAAAGCGCGCGCGTGTGCTTTTTTTGGACACACACACTCACACACACACGCTCACAAATCTATTTCTTTTAGTTTGAGATAAGCCAATGGAGGTAACAATTTGCAGTAAGGGCCTGTTAATAAGGTCACTGTTCAGAACAGAGAAACGCTATTACAGAGTTCTCTGTGCCGTTTGTCTGCTTCCGAGCTACAATACACGCAGTATTCACAAACAAGCTAAATCACTTCCAAATTACTGTTTGTTTACAACACTAAGTAGTACTAATGATAAGATATTAACAATGCCATACCGTTTATGAGTAACAAATGACTCTAAGTTGTAGGAGTGGTCGCTCCCGCACAAACACGCAAGCGGCAAACGGGTACATGTGGAGTAACACCCATTAGTCATAAAGTACACGCCACCCAGAAAAATTAAGCCCAAAAATTTCTTCCAGAAAAGTTTTGTTCGGAAAAGAGTATTACTGAATACAGAATTTCTGTTTAAAAATTATACATTTCCCGAAATTGGAGATCACAAAAGTTTTGTTCTAAACATTTTTGTGTGAAAATAAAGATGGAAACAAATCAAAAGCAATAGTTATATAAATGTGTGTATGGTCACCAAGTTGCAATAGTTAATCTTTAAAATAGGTTTAGATACCTGTTATTCCTTCATGCAACTTACTTTGGTCGCTAGGCACGACGCATTTCAGGATCAAGGTCCCATCTTCAGGTGATGATCACTCGGGTCGAGCTCATCAGTTCGAGCTCCCGGTCTGGCCGATGTTTTGAAGAGAGGTTCAAGGAACACCTGCCCATGAAGAATGTAATAAACAGTAAATCGACGTACGCGCAAAACTTTATTGATTGTGATCACAGTTACACAGTTCTTCTCCGTTAATTTTAAACCCATACACGTTTGTTATAAAGGCCGATATATGAATGCATTAGAAGAGTTTGAGATATATAAAGCTGCTAGGACACAGAAAGGTGTCGTTCAAATCCAACGCGCTCATCGATACTGTGATACAAAAACTGGCACAGACATGAGGAATACTACCAACTTACCTCTGCATTGGACTTTATACGGCAAGTGCGCGTTAATTTCTCGACGATGGGCATCGTCCCCTCGTGCAGTATGAGTATTAATTGAATTCAGTGTTTTTTATGTATGTGTTTTTATGAACTGACGAGCTCGACCCGAGTGATCATCACCTGAAGATGGGACCTTGATCCTGAAACGCGTCGTGCCTAGCGACCAAAGTAAGTTGCATGAAGGAATAACAGGTATCTTAACCTATTTTAAAGATTAGTTATATAAAGTTGGGAGCGTTAAAAATATTTCGTATACGCTTATAAAGTATATAAGCTTAGCTATATATATTACAACGCTACTTTTTATCTAACACACTTATATAATATATTTAATGATAGATAAAACGTTACTTACCCGTGATTTTACTTTACCTGGGCGCCAGAACAAATCCTAGATATAAATGACACGGATTCAGCTTTGCTCAGAGCATAGAGACACACTTTCTCAGGATTCGTTCAGTGAATGTGGAATTCAAGGGGAATCGTTACAAATAACACAGAATATTATTGCTTAGGTCTTTATCTGTGTGTGTGTGAAAACACCTAATTCGTACCTAGCCTAATTCTCGAGTTATTTCGCTTGGCGTTCTTCTTCTGTATATCTTCTGTAAATGTTAATTATATTTGTTGATATTTTGGCTACTTATAGAGCTTTAATTGCTGAAGACTATGCTGTTTTCAGAATTGCTGTATATTTATTGGTTTTAAAGATATTGCAGTTTTAACACATAAATTAATTCAATTGAGTAAAATTTCATGTCCGTACCGGCATTTGTCGTAGCAGTGACGAGGTTAGACAGAGATGGCTGCGATTATACGCTCTCTCTCTTGCTTACGTCGCTATACTCGCTCCGTTTGACACTTTCATATAACGCTCAGATAGGACGACAATATGAATCGTTATAATATATATATATATATATATTATAACGAAACATTGTTATCAATGTTTATCGTTCTAACTGGAGTACGCATAATAAGCGTTATCTGCTACAATTGTACATTTAGAAGGGTACAGATAAGATTTTATATAGCGAGCCAAAACGAGCATCTCTCTCATTTTCATAAAGTATTCGTTGAGTCGTACACACGGAACGATACGCTGCAGAAGACGCTTCAATGAGACCGGCAGACACCTGAGTGACTACAACTACGTACTACGGACATCAGACTATACCCGAGGCCAGAGACGCTGTGTCCATGACGATAAAGGAACGACGCCTAGCCTAGCTGTTCATACACCGCTAAGCGACGCTGACGGAGGTTTCGAGAGGAATAGCTGTACTCAACGCCGACGCCTGAGACCCGTGTACATCTGTGTAACATGAAATCATCAAAACAGGTGACCTGATATGGTTCAGGGTTCATAATAATGTTGTAAAACACAACAAGTAAATGAAAAGCCGCTATAAGCGAAATTGAACAGTTTTAAATAATTGATAAACATTTTTTTTATATAGGCGGTATGACTAAAGCCTAAAGACACTTTTAAATGTTGTACTGTATATCATATAGAGACATTTATTCAAAAAGACAGAACATTTAGATAATGTGTGATCATTATAATAATATGTTAATAAGAGTGCAGAAAGACTCTAAGCAAATGTTTTCATGAGATTGTGCACTGTATAAAAAATTATATTTGATAAATTAAATGTGATAAATTAAGGGAGAGTGCAGAGAAGCTCTAAGAGTGTTTATCAAGATATTAGATGTCACAAATTTTATTGTTTCATATTAATTATTGTTGATAGCCAAGCAGGCTGAAGAGTAGAATAATTAAAAGGGAGTTACCCTTAATAAAAATGTTTAGATTAATAATAATTACCATAGAGATAACGATAACTATAACCCTTGTTATATTCATTTAAAAAGTTCGTATTTTATTTTCTCATGTATAAAGAACAGGGTTACGGATTTCATAGAATGAAATCAATTCAGTATTTCCATTTTATTAAATAATTAAATTCAATATAACAAAATGATTTTTTATAAATGAATTATAATTACAGGCAGACAGTGTGAAACTGCCCATATATGTGTGTATATTTCCATGTTATATGTTTTGTGTATATACTGTGTATTGTATGTCTTATTTTCAGGAACTTATAAATTATGTACGAAGATATATGATTTTAATATGTGATTGTTAGACGTAAGCATTATAACAATATATCACTAGAGAAAATATGTGTAAAGTAATATTCAAGAAAGAATATAAATTAGTGGAACCCGCCGTAAATCGTGTTAAATATTTGAAATTCTTTGTATTATTATGATTTGTTTAAAGATAAGCACCTTGAGGGTGACAATTATAATCATTGGAATGATAGACTAAAAAGGTAGTTTTCATTTATTCACAATTTATACAACTCAGCTTCCTGAAATAATTCTTTTGAAAACACTTCGTCCCAACTCGTTACCTGATACCTAATAAGCCCAAATCCCACACCTAATAGCCGGCAAAGCAGAAAAGTACCATATACTGCAGGTAAGTGTTGGCATGATATACCCTAACCAGGTCCATGTAAAACTCATAATCCATAATGAAAGAAATCATAAAAAGATGTGTTGCAAAAGAAAATGTCGCTTCCAACGTGGGGCACGATTAAATAAATAAAAAAAAAAACATAATACGAAAAAAATTAAAAATTAGTAAGAATTTAAATAAATATAAATTCACGTAGAACAAATATTTAGAGTTGATGTGTAATTATTATAAAACGTGCATTTATATGTTGAATGTAGCTGATAAGAACGTACAGTTAGCGTTATCAGTAGAGTAAACAAAAGGGGAGCTTAGATAAATATTGTGGTTATCAGAAACTGATACTACAGGCGCCCAAGATAATGGTTGTATGTTTATGAATAAATGACTACCAATATTTAATAATAATCCAAATAATTAATAATATACAAATTAATAATAAATATGTTAAAATCGGTTCACCAAATTAAAATTAAACATGGCACATAAACAAGAGGTCAGTTTAGCCGACATAATGAAGAAGTTAGAAGCCAGCAACGCTGAAAACGTAAAAAGGTTTGAAGAAATAAAAACTAGTGGTGCTGAAACTATGAGAAGATTGGAAGCAAGCACGTCAGAAATTCAGAAACTATACGCGTATAATGCTGAAAGTAAGGTAGAAATTATGGAACGAATGGAGACCTTAGAAGGTAAAGTTAAAGAGTCTCTAAAACAACAAGCGGTGGTGATGAATGAAAATTTCGAAGAGCAGCGAAAAAGACTACAACAAAATTTTAAATCTATGGCCGACACACTGGACCAGAAACTCGAAAAAATTACGCATCGACAAGATACCAAGATACAAGTCATCAGCGAGTGGGTGCAGAGTAATGTCAGGAAGACCATGAAAATTGAAGAAGAAACACATGAAGCTAAACCACAAGATGTCAGGGTACTTAGCAACATAACATACAAACCCGAGAGAGAAGTACAAGAATTACTACGTAATCTCGCTAGAGAGCAAGATAAAGATCAGCGATTACAGAATATAAAAAATAATCCGTTACCTATAAATTATTATGTGAAAGATGGAATTTTATTTAAGCTTATTAATTATGATTGGAAAGTTGTGCTATCTCATGACATGTTACAGCAATTAATTATGCCATGTCATCGTAGTCTAGCTCATGCATCTCCATTGAAGTGCTATTTAACTATGAAAGAAGCCTTCACCTGTAATAATATGTTCAGAAAAATTAAAATAATTGTTAGGAAATGCCATGATTGTCAAACAGCCAAACATCCGAATTTAAACACTTGCGTTGAAATGGGGAGTATCAGAACTAAGAAGAAGGGGGATATAGTTGCACTTGATTTCCTTGGACCACTCCCGCGATCAAGTCGTGGGTACCGCCATATAATTGTGACGGTAGATGTGTTTACCAAGCTAGTAAAGTTATATGCTGTACGAAGACCCACCATGAAATCTGTTCTGAACGTCATCACCCAGAAGTATATACCAAAGTATGGAAAAATGGATAAAGTGTTGACAGATCAAGGTAAGCAGTTTGGTAATAAATTATGGAAGGACGCATTGACAAGACAAGGTATAAAACCTATACTTACATCCATAAGGCATCCACAAACTAATCTAGCTGAAAGAATAAATAGAGAGTTAGGCAAGTACATGAGGTTATATTGCTACAATCAACAGAGTAAATGGCCTGACTATCTACAATTTTTCGAAGATGCAATGAATCACAATTATAGTGAAGCTACAGGATTCACACCGTTAGAATTAAGTGAGAATAAAATACCTAAAAGATTCTGGCACAACATGATAAATAAACCGAAAAATTATAATGTAGATTTGCCAATTCAAATAAAAATAAACAGAGCTGAACGACAGTTATATCATCAAGCAGGTAAAAGGAGAGACCGGTATAATAGAACTCACCGATTGACAAGATTCCAGATTGGTGATAAGGTGTTGATAAAGACAAATCCTGTGGGAAGTAGTATATTAAACACTTCCAAGAAATTCTTCAGATTATTCTGTGGCCCATATGAACTAAGGAGTCGTCTAGGACCACACACCTACATGGTATATGACCCAGTGAAGAAAAAGGACGTCGGAAAGTACCATGCGTCATCTCTGCGTCATTATATCCAATAATACCCATATGTGATTGTTACTTTAAGAAAAGATTTTATATTCTTTCTAATAAACATGTAATATAACTGACTGTGTATGTACTAAACATAGATAAAAAAAAAAAAAAAAAAAAAAAAATATGTTGTTCTGTAAAGCACAAACAATTTTTTTTAAAGCAAGTGGGGGAGTGTTATAACGAAACATTGTTATCAATGTTTATCGTTCTAACTGGAGTACGCATAATAAGCGTTATCTGCTACAATTGTACATTTAGAAGGGTACAGATAAGATTTTATATAGCGAGCCAAAACGAGCATCTCTCTCATTTTCATAAAGTATTCGTTGAGTCGTACACACGGAACGATACGCTGCAGAAGACGCTTCAATGAGACCGGCAGACACCTGAGTGACTACAACTACGTACTACGGACATCAGACTATACCCGAGGCCAGAGACGCTGTGTCCATGACGATAAAGGAACGACGCCTAGCCTAGCTGTTCATACACCGCTAAGCGACGCTGACGGAGGTTTCGAGAGGAATAGCTGTACTCAACGCCGACGCCTGAGACCCGTGTACATCTGTGTAACATGAAATCATCAAAACAGGTGACCTGATATGGTTCAGGGTTCATAATAATGTTGTAAAACACAACAAGTAAATGAAAAGCCGCTATAAGCGAAATTGAACAGTTTTAAATAATTGATAAACATTTTTTTTATATAGGCGGTATGACTAAAGCCTAAAGACACTTTTAAATGTTGTACTGTATATCATATAGAGACATTTATTCAAAAAGACAGAACATTTAGATAATGTGTGATCATTATAATAATATGTTAATAAGAGTGCAGAAAGACTCTAAGCAAATGTTTTCATGAGATTGTGCACTGTATAAAAAATTATATTTGATAAATTAAATGTGATAAATTAAGGGAGAGTGCAGAGAAGCTCTAAGAGTGTTTATCAAGATATTAGATGTCACAAATTTTATTGTTTCATATTAATTATTGTTGATAGCCAAGCAGGCTGAAGAGTAGAATAATTAAAAGGGAGTTACCCTTAATAAAAATGTTTAGATTAATAATAATTACCATAGAGATAACGATAACTATAACCCTTGTTATATTCATTTAAAAAGTTCGTATTTTATTTTCTCATGTATAAAGAACAGGGTTACGGATTTCATAGAATGAAATCAATTCAGTATTTCCATTTTATTAAATAATTAAATTCAATATAACAAAATGATTTTTTATAAATGAATTATAATTACAGGCAGACAGTGTGAAACTGCCCATATATGTGTGTATATTTCCATGTTATATGTTTTGTGTATATACTGTGTATTGTATGTCTTATTTTCAGGAACTTATAAATTATGTACGAAGATATATGATTTTAATATGTGATTGTTAGACGTAAGCATTATAACAATATATCACTAGAGAAAATATGTGTAAAGTAATATTCAAGAAAGAATATAAATTAGTGGAACCCGCCGTAAATCGTGTTAAATATTTGAAATTCTTTGTATTATTATGATTTGTTTAAAGATAAGCACCTTGAGGGTGACAATTATAATCATTTGAATGATAGACTAAAAAGGTAGTTTTCATTTATTCACAATTTATACAACTCAGCTTCCTGAAATAATTCTTTTGAAAACACTTCGTCCCAACTCGTTACCTGATACCTAATAAGCCCAAATCCCACACCTAATAGCCGGCAAAGCAGAAAAGTACCATATACTGCAGGTAAGTGTTGGCATGATATACCCTAACCAGGTCCATGTAAAACTCATAATCCATAATGAAAGAAATCATAAAAAGATGTGTTGCAATATATATATATATATATATATATATATATATATATAAACTTAGTATGTTTGTTACGCACGGACCACGCGGTGAGGAAGGTTGCGGTTCTTACCTGCCATAGTACGTACAAACAAGCATTTCTTCTCTTTCACTCGCACACGGGTAATGCATTTTCCTCATTCTACTTAATTCGAACTTTGGTCGAGAGCATTGCATTGCAATCATGTTTATTGGACCATACAACTAACATTCTGTCATCTAAGGAAAAGATTAACGTCATTCAGGCAACGTTATTAACATGAGAACACGTCATATTTAGTAAAGAGAAGAAGCTCAACGGTCAACACTGTGCTAGGAAACTGTACTGTCGATTGGGTAAGTATTAGAGGAAGGTTTTAAAATTGACGGAATAAGAAATGTAGAAAGATTGTTAGGAGTTCAGATATTGATTCTAAGTGCAGAGAACTTCAACGGTACCATCAGTAAGGTAAAAGAAACTGAAACCTTCCTTGATAAGGTTGCAGGAGCGTCAAACAAAGTTGACGAACTGTGTTAATCGCTTAATTTTTAGGCTATTTTATTTTATTTTTGTCAGCTGTTTACACTGATATAGTAGTTGCTCTTTTTTAAATATACAAACAGCTTTGTTACCCATTATTAGGGTTTACGATGGAAATATGAAATATAGGAAAATCAATTCAGTCAGTAAGCATCATTTAACACTGTTTAAATAACGCGTATTTTTATTGTGTCATTACCGTTAACTTTAATGGGACTGATTTCAGGATGTTATCACGCGTTTGTCGACCACTTTAAAAACAGTAATGTTGATCTGTCTTAACTTGTTTTTTTTTCTTTTGCATGAAGCCGACCCGACCCCGGACCCCCCCAAAGCCAAATTCTAGATACGCTACTGTACGCTAGGAAACCATGTTGATGTAATCGACAGTATGAAAGCTTTCCTAGGTAGTTATGACTATGAGTGCAGTGAGTTATTAGTACAGTGAGTTATGAGTACTCAGATGTCATACTTATAACTTCAAGATGGGCACGAGCAAAGTTTTCTGAGCGTGTATGTAAGTAGTGAATGAGAGCTGAACACTTGTAGAATCTACCAACCGTCTACTGTCAGAATTGTAATAGGTACTGTTATATTTAGGAACGTTTGGCTAATAGTGTAGACGTATTCTATAAAGTCCAGTCTTACCTCTACATTTTTTCTAATTGCCATATTTCTCGTTCTGTCCTCCTTCAAACTCCAATGGCTCTTCTCAGATTCTTTATCCCTATAGCCTGTGTTTAGATTTTCTGTCTTTCATTCACTACTCTAGCATTACACCCAAACTTTAAAATTATTCTATAGATAGTTTGAAATACGTTAAAATTTATTAATCTTGTAACTCCCAGCTTGTTCACAAAAATTTTTATTCGTGGAATAGTAAAGTTTTCGATTCTGCCTGCAAGTTACTCTATTATAAATGTTTTAAATAGCGGTTGTTTAATAAAACGGTTTTCTATATATCTCCGTTGGTTTATACTTGTTTTGTGTTCTCTGAAAATACAAAAGGTTTTTCTATTTAATCGTATGTTTTTAATTTTTAGTTACAAAAACTATAATTTATAGTTTATCGCACTGTTAGTTGTTAATAATAACAAACTTTTCATTTATTTTACGTTAAAGAATTCTCAGCCTAGCTTGCCTTCGTCGTAGAATGATGAAACGTTTGGGCTAACATACATAAAACATGAATGGACTCAGAAATACTGTACCGTTACAGCAGTGAGATATCATCGTTAGTAGTAAAGCATTTTCGTAAATTTATTCAACAGAATTTGCAGTAGTATTTAATGGCTTATTGGTATTTAATGGGACGACCGAGCGTACTTGTTGCTGAGATGAATACCTCCCTAGCGATACGGGTTTAATTCCATAGATGACGGTCTGATTTGTACTCGAGTGTTCGCTTTTGTCGGTTTAGGTACGTTAATGCATGAACCATTTTCTCTCGGTCGTTTTTATCAGGCGCTCTATTAAGCGCTTACACGTTGTGTGAGATATCTCCGTGGTCAAAATAAGAACACAATTGGATTGAACGTTTGCTAAACATTTCTTTATTTTATCACATTATTAAAACACGGAATCAAATATTTTAAATTAAAAATTAATGGCGTTGTAAAAGTTTAGTCATTATAGTTAGTAATCCTTCTATATGATGGCTAAATAAATTCTAATGTAAGTTACGCCAATATTTAGCTGATTTTTTCGCGTTTAGTTGTGCTACTACGAATTATTCATCATGCTGCGTTGTAATCAGATCAAATATTACACATTTTTGTTTTTCTTGAGAAAATATTAGATTCCCCTCTTCAAGTCAGAAACGACGTTATATACTTAGAAAGTTAGATGTAGAATACCAGAAATAGGATTTCACAATAATCAAATATAAGACTGAATATAGTATCGTTGGTAGTACATCCAGACATATATTGTTGGCACGGGGATAGAAGGAAGGGAAGGGAGGGGTTGTGTAGGGAGTATATTCATACAAATACCTTGGTGTCATGGTTACAACAGGTGGCACAAGTGTAAGAGAAAAAAAATCACATGGGACATGGGAAACTAGTGACGAGACAGTTAGATTCCACTTTATGCATCAATCAGCTAATGCCCGAAACAAAAATCAGAATTTATAAAACATTAGTGTAAAGTTTTGTAACATATGGGGTGAAGTGCTTCCACATTTACTAGAAAACATTTGAGGAAAAAGAAATTACTAGACTGGACCCCTCCTGAATGAAAAAACATAGGAGACCGTGACAGACTTGGAAAGAAGGCATAAGGAAATCTGTAGAATGAATGTCACAGAAAAATCTGTAGCACGATGGTTGGAAAGACCGTAAAGTTTGGAAGCTAAGATGCGGAAAACGACTTTAAAGTTGATTACAAATTGCTAACATATATGCATATAAAAAACGACTTCAGGTCACATAAAAGTTTAAAACGTGACAACCCTGTGTGTCCTGAGCAGGCACTGAAAGTTGCAAATACTTTTAGTATGAAGACAACGCTTCACGTTAGAACGTGTATCAATAAAAGGGAAACAACTGTGACATACTGTACATTTTTAGAATAAAAAAAATGCTCGAAATGCACATACACAGCGTTTATATTCAATTGATCTGTTTTATAGTGACTGACACGTCGTTTTATATATATATATTACTTTCTTTACTACCAAAAATCGTAATTTTAGTAATTTGAAGATAGCATAAAAATTTTGCATTGAATGCTGGCACAGAAACACGAATTTAAACTTAAACCTATGTGACCTAATTATTCACGTGTTTATCGCTGTTTAAAACCGGATCTCACATTTATTTGACAGTTGGTGTAAGTATGCTACAATGATAACACGATTCTATGGAAAATAGCACACTTAAACGCGCAACGGTGGGTGATGTAGGCTACCTTGCAATACGGGCCAGTTAAGCTTAAAGCGTGTGCAAACGTTGTTAAGGTCGTCTTTTAAACAGAACAGGTCGTCCTTCGCACACTGGTTATGACTGCGTAGCTAGTGCTACTGTCAGACCATACAATTCTAAAGAGAATAATTTAAGTGTGAGTAGTTATGTGTGTAAAGTACCTATTAAGTGTGAATAAGTTATGTGTGTTTTGTTTTTCAAAATAACTAATAGTTCGATTTTTTTTATATAGCTACTGCATTATCAAATAGCCAAAACGAATTTACACTTACATTTCAGATTTAGGTGGCCAGTAGTGCACATTGAAATTGTTGTACCCACCCACTTATGTGACTGTTTAAACTCGAGCATTTGAACTTTTTTTAATGGACATTATAATGAAGTGTTACAACCCAAATTCATAATTTTTTTATGATAAATCTCTTCTCTCTCTCTCTCTCTTCCTCTGTCTCCCTCTCAGCACACACACAGGCATACACATATACACACATACTAAAACACTCACACACAAACACCTATATTAATTTAACCCATTTATATTGCTCTGCTCAGGAAATAGTTAATACCGCATAGCTGAGACACTACGTGACGCCTCGCACGTGTATTTGCGCGGCAGAATTTGTAACGTTCTGGATATTTCGAGATGCCCCTTCCAGACTTTACTCGATCTCTCTACAGCCATCGACCTCTCTGCGTCCTCGCTACGTCACTACAACGCAAGGCGGTATAAATACTAGATTCTTATATGGGCAGTTCAGTTACACATGGCGATTTTTCAAGTGCGGATCCAAGTACTTATTGCGGTTTAGTGGGAAGTGACTATTGTGAAAACTGTACTATGGTGATATTTATTGTCGTTTGTTACATAAATGTAACTTGAATTATTGCCTTTGTTGATTTCTAACTGTTTTTGTGTATAATTAAAGTTAGTAATTAGCGACTTCATTGGTGTCAGTTATTCTGTTTCGGTTGTACAACACGCCGATCCGTGTGAGGGTTGTAGCAATATTCTAGAGCTAAACAGATTACCTTCAATTATAAAGTGTCCAGAAGAAACGCTCTCCTGTGTAAGACCTGTTAGCCTGTGCAAAGTTCGACATCGGTAACTGCTACGGGCGTCGCTCAGCCCCACGTTCAGCACATGCAGCTCCCCCGTGGGCAGCATCAGGTGTTTGAAATCTGAAACATAACAGTAGAACTCAGCGCATGGACTACACCTGTCTAGATCACTAGCAGAGTATTACAAAAGACTAGACTTTTTTGAGGGGGGTTTGGACAATCAAGGAAGAACTGTATTATACTGTGTTCAAGGAAGAAGACTCCTGATTTTATTACTTTATAATTTCGGCATACCTGAAATAAAAAATAACTAAATTCACTATTCGGTCTATTAATTTTTAAATACGTATGATCAACTTCAAATTTTTTTGTATTTTTAATTAATTTACAATTGAACGAAATGTGTCAGAAGTTATGCGTTTCTAGCTTTTTTGCCAAGAGTGTCGACGCTGTCGAACTGTTGTAAATAAAATAGATTTGAAACAAAATTTCTTGGCACGTGGTTGTTTTTAGTTCCGTTTTACACATGTCTTATTGTAAAGATTTTATTTTTTTCTGTTTGTAGTTTGTCAAGGGTTGATTATATTTAATAAACGTTTGCTAATAACATAAAGATTACCTTCAACAAGTACTCTTTGAAAAATAATTGGAAAAAGTTATACTAATGCTCACC
This sequence comes from Magicicada septendecula, assembly GCA_034769895.1. Classification (NCBI taxonomy): domain Eukaryota; kingdom Metazoa; phylum Arthropoda; class Insecta; order Hemiptera; family Cicadidae; genus Magicicada; species Magicicada septendecula. Next base: position 304,510,019 of record CM068376.1, on the reverse strand, counting down.
AACGTACTAAAAATCGTATAAAAATTCTACATAATTTATTTAAATTATTATTTCAACTATTATTCAGCCGAATTTTAGAACTTCGTTAGCGTACAATGATACAGCCAGTTGGTTACTGGAACCATTTTGCCTACCGTCAAATCAGATCTGCGCAACACAATCAGTTGAGGAAACAGTAAGCCTATTTATTATCTATATTTCGATTTGTTTTGTTATTGTGTTTCAAATAAAACGAAATCCAACGGCCCCTGTGCATATGCACAGCGTTTAGATTCAATTGTTTTGTTTTACAGTAATTTAAACGGAGTTTTATCTATGTTAATTTGTTATAATATCAACAATAGTAATAAAATAATAATACAATAGTAACAAAAGTAAAGCACGATAGCGCGATAAAGTGGAAAATGTTAATACATTTTAATTTACTGAATACACCAAACTAAAAATATTTAAGTTTTTACTTTGATCAGAGTATAGGATAAACTTTATACATTAAAAAATCTTATCATGAATTATCTAGCTTCTGTCTGACTATTTTGCTTTTGTACAGTTAATGTACAATATTGTCGTAGTAAAATATGTTACTGCAACAAGAAGTCGCCGACAGTAACTTTTGTGTCCAATTGATAGTGAATAAAATGTCCTCATGTCATTATATGCAAGTAAAAAATGTTCTGTTAAAAATATCCGCATATAGGCAGAACAGTCTGTTTTTAAATTTGTTTATATTTAAATTTATTTTATTATAAAACCTTTATAACCATGTTTCATTTTTATCGTCTAGTATATTTTTGGTTATTATTTAAATCTATATGGTTAATATTATGGAGCTCAGAAGATAAGCTTGTATTTTATAAACGAGTATCGTTTTTTTACATACATACGGGCCTATTAAATATTATACGTTCAAACTTCATCTTTCAAGTCGAAAATTTGTAATATTAATTACCGTTTATAGAAATTTCTCTAGAATTATTTGTGTCTGAACATTTCTATTCCTGAAATCTAGTGTTTATAGATTACAATCATGTTAAAACCAAACAGTGACAAAGTAAAGGAAGATAGAGTTCTGATGACAAGGACACCTTACGACCAAGAGTCGTAATGTAAAATTGTAATTTCAAAGAGCCTACAGTATAAATACATCCAATTTTAGAAGGCAGCTAAGGACTGGCAATGTTATCAGAATGCATAATCCTAGAATACCACTAAGAATCATCAAGGAAGAGATTGGAAAACTTCACAAAGAAAATATCAGAAGACATTTCGTTCAATTCTGAAAGAACGAAGTTGTAAGTCTTACGCTACCAATAAATGAGATGGAAGGTCAATACAAAGGAAGCCAAGACCTGATTTCGGTCTGTAGAAGGTGGAAGGGGGAGAGACATTTAAATTGAAAATTTTGATATTCAGTCAAAATTCCTACTAATTAATTTTTTGTAGGGAATCCCCTTAATCAAAATGTCTTATAATCACACTAGAAAGTTATCTTCAGTAGCGACTTTTTCCTTCTTCTTAGTCGATTCTTTCGTTTTCGCTAGTGAGATGTTGACAGACGCACCTTCGGCAGACCCGATAGAGTCGTCCAACGGAAGAGTCGACTAGGAAGACGGAAGCAAACGCAACTGAAGATGATTTCAGCAGGTGAAGTCGAAACGGCTAGCATGACGGCGACTCGACAACCAGTTATTGATTGGTACGTTATGTCAGTACGGAAATACGTTAGCTTATCTGGCAAATTTGAAGCAGAATTCGAAATACAGGAATATTTATTAATCCTTTATTGGTTGTGTACATTATTTCATGTGTACGACCGTCACATATAGCAGGACATAATATTGCAGTCTCCAAGTAGTCAGATATAATTGGTAGAAATATAGGCCTAAACACTGTTTTGTTGAGAGCAGGGGTGACAATCCTGTCTTTTAAAAATTCTATCGTTGCGAAGAATTCAATGAATGTACAATGTGAAATATTTTTCCAAATGTACAACAGGATGCACTGAGTAAAACACACGCACGTACTTTTACAGATGAAATTACTAATGTTTTGTAATGTTTTCCTATCATTGTTTCATAGATGATTTCAGATCGAAATGCTGCAGCCGCTAGAAGTAGTACAGGTATGTACAGAATTCTTAATACTAAATTTTGACAATTTTAAGTAAATATGATGACGGTCTTTTAAAACCCTTCTGTAAATTTCTGTTATCCAAAAATTCATAAAATGGAAACGTGAAGTAAATTGCTGCCAATTCCTATAACGGTAAATGAATTTAACTTTTACACTGACATCGGCTGGATAAGAGAAAACACCATTTTCACTCTGAAAACAGGGACCTAATATTGCAATCTTCAAGTGGTCAGATATAATTGGTAGACATATAAGCCTAAACACTGTTTTGTCGTATAAAGGTTTTTGAAATACATAAACACTTGGTACGTTTACAGATTTTATTTAACTCTCACAGCTGTTTCAGCTTATCAAGTTATTGTCAGCTGCAATATTCAGAATTGCAGATGAAAAAGCAGTCATTGTTAAATAAAAACTATGAAAAGTATCAAATGTTTATATATTTTAAAAACCTTTGTATTAATATGTTTCACCAAGTGCCCAACGAGTCATCAATTAATATCGTTTTGTCGTATGTTGGTAAATCTGATGAGACAGATCTCACAGATCACAGAGTCACTGGAAATTTGTTATAAGCCAGTAAGTATTTGTAGCCAGTATTTGTTCAGTTTTTCTAATAAGCCAAACATACATACATGAGTTTTGCTGCGTATCACGTGAGTTATTATTCAAATTCTACAAAATTAAATTAAACTATCAACATTTGACAACTATATAATATGTTAGTAATGTGTTCCCCATCTTACATTTACTATGTTTAGCCTTTTATTTGCTTAAAATAGTCATCTTAAGTACATCTTGTTTCTTCACATAAACTTCCGATATTGCAGTCTTGCACTGAGTTACAACAAAGAAGTCAAAAGAAAGGTTAGAATAGGAAAAACGTGATTAGTTAATATGCTACAACAATTCGTATTATAAGGTTAATGCCTTATATTCTAAAGAATTAAATAGCTCAAAGAATTAACTACAATGGATTCAGGAATAAATGTCTCTAAGAATAACACGTTGCCTAAGTATCTAGCAGCAAGCAGAAATAGGAGGCTACAACACGCAGAAATAATCTTTGGTCGTGGTTTAGGACTTAAAAATGGCGGAAACACTAAAAGACTTCGTTCGGAACATGAGAAAAAGCAGTTTAGTAAGTAAACACGACAAAGTTGGAACGCAATAATAACTTATTAAAACCACAAAAACGTTGAAAATTTGCTTATTAAGTCTCTTAGAATGGCAAGACAACTATGTCATGCTCCAAGTAATGCTAGAAGCCAAGACTATTGGATGTGAAAAACAGGAAGTAACAACAATTCGGGGTTTTACAAATTAAGAAATAGGCGACTAAAAATTACTTAAGTTTCATACACGCAGTATACAACAGGAAATATATCGCCTATAATATTCACGAAACTCACAAAGAAAGTTCCCTTAATTTTATTTAATTTTTCATATTTATTTATTTATAATTTATTTTATATTTATAATTTTTTTACCTCAAGATGTTTTCTCCCTTATTTGGAACATGTTTCGGGAATCCTATTGTTTGCATCCTCAGCCATTTTAATTTTCTATCTTGTTGAGTACTTGTGTTTCAGTTGGTTGTTGCTACGGTTTCCAGGTGGTTTTTGATATTTTAAATTGGTAGTATTGAGTGTGACTGTGGTGCGTATGTTAGTTTTTGAGTATTTTCAATGTTATATATACATACATCATTTGTATTACATATAGGATTCCCGAAATATATTCTAAATAATGGGAAAACCATCGTGAGGTAAAGAAATTATAAACATCAAATATGTTATATCAAGAAATAAATAAATATCAAATATATATGCATCAAGAAATAGACTGTAGCAAAATGTGTTTGAATTTATTAATTTTTATATCTGTATGATTTATATACATATATCTATATTTATACCTATTTATTTATATTTGTGCGTGTATTGAAAATATGGTATACTATAATTTAAGACGATTTCTGTACACCAGGTAATCACCAAAGTTCGCCACGTGTTTTCTCCTTTCTTTATCAAAGTTCAATTAGTAGAAACTTTATGTTACTAATGTTGTTTCTGTGTTGAAATTGATTCTAGTTGATTCGTAAAATTAGTTTACCCTAATGCTCTGGGCAAATACTATTAAGAAATAGTTCTTCGAATGAGTTTACACTTGTTAGAACAAGAAACGTTAGTTTAACCTTTGGATTAGTCCATCCTAATGGTCAAATTATGGGAACAATTACTATTGTTTTATTCACAAATTCAGCTTACACTAGTGGTCTAACTGCCACAGTGAGTGCTGTTAGTGTATTTGTGTGGCTGGAAAAACGTTGTATGTTACATTTTGTGCATTTTGAGAAAAACACATAAATACCATGTGATAGCTATTGTTGAACATGTTACCGCACTTCATGTAACATACAACATTTTTCCAATGCTGTGATAAGAAACGTAAAATGCAAGACATACAGAAATATCACAATGTTAACTTTTTTATTAAGTAAATTTACAAATTAAATTATATTTACAATGTAAAATTAAAATAATTAAAATAACTAGAATTTACAAAATTAAATTATATTACAGAACACAAGCATTCATAACAAATTAGGAAGTAGGTAAACTGTCATAAAAAGAAACATGTTCATCATTTGTGAGATAGTGTATCATATCAAGCAAGTCTTTTTTCTTTTCGTTACTTATTGGAACAAGTTCAGAGTATAAATCTGGTATCTCATTGTAATCACAATAGTTCATATTAGTTGGAAACACGTTACAAGCAATCCATGGTTTCAAAATATTATGGCTGTCCCTAGCATACAATGTTGACGGGTCATCTGCTGTTATTTTGAACCAAACAAATTTAGTGATTTTTAAATTTTGTTTTTTTAATCTACTTGAAATTAGATCCAGATCTTTAAAATCTGACTGATGCATTTCTATGACATTGAAAGGTTTATTTAATTTGGAAGATGCTATTACGTATTTCCAATCTGATGGTACCATTGGTTTAGTTTTCTTTTTCTGGCGTTCTATGAGAGCAAAATCTCTGTCACATGGAAGGAAGCTGTGACCAGAGATCATAAATTTTTGGTGTATTTCTGTAAAGTATCTGCATCGCACAAGGTAGTTATACAAACTCAGCATGGTCCAGTTATTATTTTGGCCAACACATCTGTCTGACCAGACAATAATTTTTCTTTCCTCTCCAGTTTCCAGTTTTTTATAGTTTGAAATTACAAAATTTAGCAGACAAGAAGCTATTTCTTTCGAACCCCGCTTAGCAATAACTTCATGCCACAAGAACATTGACGCCTCCTGTGTTGTCACATCGTGTACAGCAAAATTGTATGTGCTGTATTGTCGCTGATAGTACATACTGGAATGTGTTAAAGTAGGTGTGTACAGCACTTGTTGGAGGTCTACACAGATAACAATAAAATTCTTATTTGATGCATCTGCTGCAAGGGTTTTATATGCCTGTTCAGCTTTATAATGATGAAGTTTACTGTCAGTTTCTATCTGTTTGCGTTCTTCGTCGTTGTTAGCCAAAATAAGTTTTGCATAAAATTGATCACACTTATTACATGTATCAGATCTTGGGCTGCCAAATCTAAGATTAAATTCAGTTTTGAAAATTTTCCTGTACAACGTCAAACTTACTCTAATACATTGATGTTGGTTACAGAATAGTTTATACATTTTTTTTAATGACAAATCTGGACTTAAACATTGCTTAGATGAAACGTTTCTACTATAGTGACTCAGTGTTACAGGAAAAGTTTTGATATGTTCCCTAACTAATTGGCGTACATCATTATCAACTGCATGAGGTCGATTCAAATGTAAACCCCTTAGATCTTTAGGAGCAACTTGTCCATCTTTTATTTTACTGTGAAGGACTTGTATACGACGTGCAGTTATAGAAAAAGCATTTAATAATGTTTTGAGGCATACTGGTTGACCATTTATGTTATAATCAAAAGAGGCAAGCTTTCGTGATGTATTCTCTGACTTTCCAGGGCGTCTACGTTTTGCTTCTCGAATATTGATATATTTTAAAAGCGACAAGGATTGTTCATTGTATCATAATTCATAAAAGCTTTTGTGCAATGCATGAATTGTTTCCAAAGTTAGTGTTTCACATCCAGATTTATGGCATGATAATTTACAGCCTCGAGCCTGAAAAAAAGAAAAGATATCAGGAGCCATTCTAGTATGTCTTGATACACTAAAAACCGGCTAAGGGTAAACTTTAACAATTTGGGTATTAAATAAAGATTCGACAGAAACAGTTGATGTTGACTATCATAAATAGAAAAAAATTATTAACGTATTTTTGTCATATAGCTGCGGTTACATAATAACGTATTTTAAAATGATTTTCAATTCTCATACACAAATGGATTTCCATTGTCAAATATCATGGTGTAATGAAAACAAAAACAGAAAGACAGGTAATGTTCAACACTAATACACGGCACGCAAAACATGAATAAGGTATTATTATAGGTTATAAACACGTTCTATGGTAAAGGCAAGGTTTTGAACTGTTATTCTATAATATGATTACGATTTTAAGAAATTTCATTTTTAAACGTAGTACTTACATCAGTTGGCGTTTTCTTTCCTTCAATTTGTATTCCTTTTCCACGGTTATTGATATAACGTTGACCAGAGTCTTTCAGAGCTTTACGTTTTTTGTCTTGCCATTCACTCACTTGAATTTTGCGTTTTCTGTTATTCACGCATTCTTGATCACTTAACGAGAAATTTAATTTACTCATCATGGATATATTTTTAAAACATTTGAATGAACACAATTATAAAAGTACGAATAAACAAGCAATTTAACAAACGCTGTTACACATGCACAACATGGCAGTGACAGCAACCCACTCTCAACAAGACGCGGCATGCACATACAACGTTCTTCCACTGAAAACTAACTTGAAAATCAGCTACAGATCATTTGTATGCCATCTACTAGTAACTTCAGGAACTAAAGCGAGAGTTTGACTCAACAGAAGAGGTCACATACATCACTTTTCATCGAAAAAGTAATTTTACCTGAATTGCAACATACAACGTTTTTCCAGCCACCCATTCGATTATTTTCCACTAACGTTTAAACCTTACTACTCAGAATGCGTACGTGTTGTTTGTTTATAATAATACGTTAGTTTACTTTACTTATTGTAGTTAAATGTGTTTTTAATAAGATACCTTGCTTTATCAATCACACGATGTTCAGAAGCAGTTAAATGAGAATATTGCTGCAACCTTATAAATTGGCCACCTCATTTCCAGAAACATAAGCCCGTGAATTGTCAAAAAAAAAGAATTAACTAACCAATAAGTAAAGTACAGATTATCAGAATATAGTAGTAGTAGTAGTAGTAGTAGTAGTAGTAGTAGTAGTAGTAGTAATAGTAGTAGTAGTAGAAGTAGTAGTAGTAGTAGCAGTAGTAGTAGTAGTAGTAGTAGTAGTAGTAGTAGTAGTAGTAGGGGAAATAGTAGGCGTAGTAGTGGTAGTAGTACTTTTAACTGAGTGTTTATAAATGAGCTTAGAATTCGAAACGTTCTTTAAAGATAAAGTTTAATTTGTCGTAACTGTCGTGTTTACTGACGTTACACTATTAAAGGAGACTGGGTACTTTATCAGTGCCCAGACTGTTTAGTCAGTCTAAGAAATAGAGCCAGCTCGGCCAAAACATTTTATCACCATTTGGGATTGCGCGAATTGCGAACTCACTTTGTTACGTAGCTATTTGTTTCCGACTTGCGTATTTTTTTTAATTTACCCATTCCCTGTAGATAATGCTTTTAAAATACTGACAGACTCTAGTTTACTTGAGGTTAGTTTAAAATTTAAGATTAAAAATGTTTTAGTAAATGGACTTACTAATATTTAATAGATCAAATCCATCTACTTAGTAAATGGATCAACATTTAATCGATTTTACCCGATAAATTCAAAACGTTCTTACATTTGTTGTTGTTGTCGTTGCCAATGTGTTTGTTCTCCTTTACAGCTTTATTAATAATAGCAATTATTTTCCTATGTGAGAAGTTAGTCGCTAATATTCCTATCAACATTGCTTTTTCAAGACGCTCCAGGTGTCATATTTCAGAGGCTTCAACTCAATATTTGTTTTTATTGGTTCTATGTCAAACACACATATACGGACAGAATTGCTGAGTATAAGTCAAAACATTTTTATATGGACTGCGTATGTTCTTATTTTGTTGTTCCTGTGCTTAGCCGACGCTACAAGTTTTTGTAGACCCTTTAGGAAGTGGTCCTTCTTTAGGAAGTAGACCCTTTAGGAAGTGTCCTTCTTTAGGTACAGCTATCAGAAGTCAGGTTTGCTTCCACGGTTACCTTTCCCTTAACCTCATTAGATTTCTTATATAGTCAGGCTGCTTACTGTATCTTCCGAAATGCGCCACGTCAATGGCTTACAAACAAAAGTGGATCTTGAAAATGTGTATTACATAAGACGTAAAGAAACTGATCCCACTCTCTATTTTAGTAAATAATAGAGTATCGTTATAAAAATGATTACTAATCATAATGCATGATGTGAACATTATAATATTTTAAGTTTATTACTATGCACACGTCACTAAGTTTTATTACATGCATATCCAGAGCTCACCATTTTAATGTAGTACAGATAACAAAAAAGACATAAGGCTTAGTAAGGAATGCTAATAAATTTAAATAAAAAAGTTAATTACCATTCTGTAAAATTTGTACTTCTATTCGCTGCCATTCTAAAGGATAAAAGTGACGTAAATACACACTTTTTAAATAAGGGCAATATTGACATCGGAGAGCGAAGGCAGCTGAATAAAAGATAATTTGAGACTCCCCTCTTATAAGAAAGGATTTAAATGTTCAACTGAAAATGTAGCAGAAATGGTAAAGAACTTAATCGCTTCGGATTTAGTTTTTAGTAACCAATCTACGGCTTACGAACCTTATTTAAATATTTTGGCGTGCGTGTACGTGTACGTGTGTCTGTTTGCAACATTTAACCAGTTTCACATGTTATTTGACGAAGTATACAAAAATTTAAGTTAATTTGCACTTGAATTTTGATGTTATGGAAAGTTTAAGAATACTGATGAACAAAGTTGCTTCCTAAGAGACGTTGTCATTATTGTTTTAAATGGCTATGAGACAAATGCACTTCTTCATGTGTTGTCTAAATTTTGGTTATTATTAGAAAGGATAGCAATAATTAACAGCACTAATGAATCTAAATAATTTATACTTTAGAAAATTTTTTTACTATTGAGGGTAAAAGTATATCACAATGGATACAAAGTGTGATATCTTCTACTCCTACTGGCGTTAAAACTCAGTATAGGTTTTAGCCTCCTCAACGATTTCTCTCCATTCGACCCTCTCATAACATATTCTTCTCCATCTTCTTATTCTCATATTCATCAGATCCTCCTCAACATCCTCAATCCATATCTCCCATGGCCATCTTCTTGATTTTCTACCTATTGGTTTCCATTCCAGGAATTTTCTGGGAATTCTGGGTTGTTCAGTTCTCGTTGTGTGTCCCTCCCATGCTATCCTTCTACACTTTAAAAATCTTACTATGTCAGCTCAGTGTATTATATAATCATTATTATTATTATTATTATTAATCATTTATTTCATGATTCATTCGTACTCTCCATGAGCCGTTGTAATTTGCACTGGTCCAAACATTTTCCTCATTATCTTTCGTTCAAATATTCTTAGATACAAGGGCTTATATAGCCTACTACGACCGGGCAGGGAACGCAGTGAGCCAAGCTGAAGAACAGCCAGAAATCAAAGTTTCTGGTCGTCCAGGTTGGGGGTTGAGAGCAGGGGTGACAATCCTGTCTTTCAAAAATTCTATCGTTGCGAAGAATTCAATGAATGTAAAATGTGAAATATTTTTCCAAATGTACAACAGGATGCACTGAGCAAAACACACACACGTACTTTTACAGATGAAATTAGTTTAATTTTTTCCTATCATTGTTTCATAGATGTTTTCAGATCGAAATGCTGCAGCCGCTAGAAGTAGTACAGATATGTACAGAATTCTTAATACTAAATTTTGACAATTTTAAGTAAATATGATGACGGTCTTTTAAAACCCTTCTGTAAATTTCTGTTATCCAAAAATTCATAAAATGGAAACATAAAGTAAATTGCTGCCAATTCCTATAACGTTAAATGAATTTAACTTTTACACTGACATCGGCTGGATAAGAGATAACACCATTTTCACTCTGAAAACAGGGACCTAATATTGCAATCTCCAAGTGGTCAGATATAATTGGTAGACATATAAGCCTAAACACTGTTTTGTCGTATAAAGGTTTTTGAAATACATAAACGCTTGGTACGTTTACAGATTTTATTTAACTCTGACAGCTGTTTCAGCTTATCAAGTTATTGTCAGCTGCAATATTCAGAATTGCAGATGAAACAGCAGTCATCGTTAAATAAAAACTATGAAACGTATCAAATGTTTATATATTTTAAAACCCTTTGTATTAATATGTTTCACCAAGAGCCCAATGAGTCATTAATTAATATAGTTTTGTCGTATGTTGGTAAATCTGATGAGACAGATCTCACAGATCACAGAGTCACTGGAAATTTCTTATAAGCCAGTAAGTATTTGTATTTGTTCAGTTTTTCTAATAAGCCAAACATACATACATGAGTTTTGCTGCGTATCACGTGAGTTATTATTCAAATTCTACAAAATTAAATTAAACTATCAACATTTGACAACTATATAATATGTTAGTAATGTGTTCCCCATCTTAAGTTTACTACGTTTAGCCTTCTATTTGCTTAAAATAGGCATCTTAAGTACATCTTGTTTCTTCACATAAACTTCCGATATTGCAGCCTTGCACTGGGTTACAACAAGAAAGGCCTCGTCCGGAACATGACAAAAAGCTGTTTAGCAAGTAAACACGACAAAGTTGGGACGCAAAAATAACTTATTAAAAGCACAAAAACGTTGAAAATTTTCTTAAGTCTCTTGGAATTGCAAGACAACAATGTCATGCTCCAAGTAATGCTAGAAGCCAAGACTGTTGGATGTGAAAAACAGGAAGTAACAACAATTCGGGGTTGTACAATTGAAAATATAGCCGATTAAAAATTACTTAAGTTTCATACACGCAGTATACAACAGGAAAGATATCGCCTATAATATTCACGAAACTCATAAAGCAAGTTCCATTTCTTTAATTTATTTGCATATTTATTTAATTATAATTTATTTAATATTTATAATCTCTTTACCTCAAGATGGTTTTTCCTTATTTGGAACATGTCTCGGGAATCCTATTGTTCCCATCCTCAGCCATCTTAATTTTGTATCTTGTTGAATATTTCTGTTTCAGTTGGTTGTTGCTATGGTTTCCAGTTGGTTTTTAATATTTTAAATTGGTGTTATTGAGTGTGATTGCAGTCTACATGCGTTTTTTTAGTATGTTCGATGTTATATATACTGTTATCATTCCTGTTACATATAGGATTCCCGAAACCTGTTCAAATGGTAACCATCAAGAGGTAAACAAATTATAAATATTAAATAAATTATATATGCATCAAGAAATAGACTGTAGCAAAAAGGGATTGAATTTATTTATTTATAATTCTGTATAATTTACATACATATATCTATATTTACACTCATTTATTTATATTCGTGCGTGTATTATAAATAAGGTTTACTATAATTTAAGACGATTTCTGTACAACAGGTAATCACTAAATATTGCCAGGTGGTTTCTCCTTTCTTTAGCAATCTTCAATTAGAAGGAGCTTTATGTTACTAATGTTGTTTTTTGTCTAGAAACTGATACTAGTTGATTCGTAAAATTACTTCAGTTGATTCGTGAAGTTAGTTTACCCTAATACTCTGGACAAATACTATAAGTAATTGTTCTTGGAATGAGTTTACACTTGTTAGAACAAGAAACGTCAGTTTAACTTTTGGATTAGTCCATTGTAATGGTCAAATTATTGGAACAACTAATATTGCTGTATTCACAAATTCAGTTTACACTAGTGGTCTAACTGCCACAGTAAGTGCTGTTAGTGTATTTGTAAGATTATTTTCTACTAACGTTTAAACCTTACTTTTCCTAAGGCTTACATATCATATCATACGCATAGGCTTTTCCGAATGCGTATATATTGTTTGTTTATAATACTTCGTTAGTTTACTTTAAGTATTGTAGTTAAATTTGTTTTGAATAAGATATATTGCTTTATGAGCCATACAATGTTCAGAAGCAGTAAAATCCGAATATTGCTGTAACCTTACAAATTGGTCCGCATATAGTAGTAGTAGTAGTAGTAGTAGTTGTTGTTGTTGTTGTAGTTTTATAATAGGGGGCAAATAGCTATTTGTTTCCGACTTGCGTATTTATTTTATACTACCGATTTCCTGTAGGTAATATTTGCAAAATACTGAGATACTATAGTTTACTTAAGTTTAGTTTAAAATTTAAGATTAAAAATGTTTTACTCAATGGACTTACTAATATTTAATAGATCAAATCTATCTACTTAGTAAATGGATCAAAATTTAATCGATTTAACCAGATAAATTCAAAACGTTCTTACCGGGTTTTTGTTGTTGGCAATGTGCTTGTTTTCCTTTACAGCTTTATTAATAATAGCAATTTTGAGAAGTTAGTCGCTAATATTTCTATCATAATACATTGCTTTTTCAAGACGCTCCCGGTGTCGTATGTCAGAGGCTTCAACTCAATATTTATTTTTATTGGTTCGATGTCAAACACACATATACGGACAGAATTGCTGAGTACAAGTCAGAACATTTTTATATGGACTGCGTATGTTCTTATTTTGTTGTTCTTATGCTTAGTCGACGCTACAAATTTTTGTAGACCCTTTAGGAAGTGGTACGTGTCCTTCTTTAGGTACAGCTTTAGACTTCTTTAACCTCAATAGATTTCTTATATAGTCAGGCTGCTTACTGTACCTTCTGAAATGCGCCACGTCAATGGTTTAAAAACAAAACTGGATTGAGAAAATGTGTATCACATAAGAATTAAAGAAACTGACCCAAACTCTATCTTAGAAAATGGGTGAAGAGTATCTTAGAATTTATTTATTCTCTGTTGTGTGCCTTCCTGAAGTAGTAACATATTTCCCAAAGCGTCTTGGAAAACAAACGTAATATTTTCTAGTTGTTTACTTCAGATAAATGTCAGACATTTCTCTTCCATATGTTTCTAATAATATTGTTTGGCAAGTTATAAAATGTTAAGTCTGGGAGTTGTTCAGATAATCAGATATATGGGACTCTTGCAGCAAAATATTAGAGAAATAAGTACTGAAGTACAGTCAGCAAGTAAATTAGTATTAATGTAATAATATATATTAACTAAAACACTGTCTACATCAGGGTTCCAAATCTTGTGGATACGGGTTTGGCAATCCCAATGTGACCTAGCTGGATTCTCACTTTTCTTCAACTTGTCTTGGGCGAAATTAATTCCTTAAGCCTTTTCTGTCTAGTCTCTCTTGACTGCCTCTTGTTGGTTTCTGACCCCGACCCTATTAGAGTAATCGAGAGCTAGGGTGTCTTCCTTTTCAATTCTAATTTCTTAATTATGGGTGGCTTAGGATCTTAGAGTGCTCATTGATACCGATAGGTGAGCAGTGGAAATACTAAGAAACGTTCAGTATCAGAATAACTGATACAAAGCCACCAAGTCCTATCTCAGAAAAAAAAGGGTTAGGGCGAATCTCCTGCTCCCCAAAACAGGGGCCTTTCGGCTAAGGTATGGTAAACATAACAGAAGGGTTTCTTGTCCTCCTGGTAGGGGGATGTGCAACATGCCAGTAACCTTTTCATGTAAAACTTTATAATACTTGTAGTACCCAAAGCAGCCTCGGAATAAAGGTCTGCAAAGCGGCACTAAACTTTAAAGCCATTGGTAGAAGAGACGTGGGTCGTCTGAGGATGAGAGGGATGCCGGAACAGGTTTGTAAAATAACAACAATTTTATATAATGTTATAATAACAGGTAGTTAGTCTTTTTGTTCTCCTTCAGGTTCCGCTTACGCTGCAAAATGTTCAGAGACGTCCTTAGTGACCACGCCCGCATCGGTGAACACTCCCGTTGCTGTCGTTTGAGCCATCTGGAGAAGTCTGCAGTCGTCGAGCACGCTCTTGCAAGCGCAGACCATCGCCTTCTCCTCGAGGAGACTAACATCCTGTCATCGGTGAGCAGTTAGTTACTTCGCTCGCCTTAATCGTCCGTCCAGATCCAGAAGCATGTCCCGATTACTATGAATCGTTGGGTGAAAGTCTGTCCTTAAATGGTAGGCCTATCTTTCATGCTGCATTACCTATCCTGCCAGATTAAAGCTGTGTTGTGTATGACTCGCTTTAGACAACAAGGCGCAACGCTACTTATAAACTATCGTGATCCATCATAAGTTGTGTAGGGAATCCCGTTTCCACAGGATCTTATTGCTTTGACCTCTGCTTGGAGTCAGCTTGGGGTACGTTCGGTCTGCCATCCCACGTCCAACTAGTTTTTAAAAACTGCGTAAATACGTTATGACAGAAGAATTTTATAAAAGTACTAAGGACTGATATATCGTCACGTCTTAGGTTTATTGGGTTTCTCTTAACCGTTTATGTACTACAGTATTTTTAAATTAAAATTTCTTTTTTCTTTTAAATTATCTTATGTAACAGCAACTACTCAACTAAAACATTAAGCGATACTAAGTGAAAGTAATTAGAGAGGGCTGCAAAAAAACCATTGAAAATGCTGTGAAGGAAAACCGGATAAGAGACAGCCTGTTGAGGGTTGAGCTTAAGATATGACAATTTATTGCTCCGTTGTACTTTTAAAAATATTATTCTGCAATAATATTTTCTTGCTTAAATAGAAAAAAATTGTCACATTTCGGTAGTATCGTACGTGAGTGGAGGGAAGCCCAATATTTTTGTATCGCTGTGTGACGAGAAAACGGTGTAAAAGATGAAACTACTCGCCGCGACAAAAAATCGTATACGATGGTTTCTATGAATAGTAAACTGCGGGAACAAATGTTTTATAACGAGTGTGGGTTATTGTGATTGTCAACTTCTATATTGTGAAATGTGACATACGATTTATATTTCGTTTGTAAGTCATCATACTCACTCTGTCGAAGGGGTTTTCCCAGTACAGCAGTGCACTATGCTGTGATCTGAACACGATTTGTGTAGCAAGAAATGGCTGGAGAATGATAGAGAGACAGACACTTGGTTATCATGTCGATCTTATATTTTTTTATGAAGTGTGTAATTTATAGTTTTCTGAATTTAAGATCTTTACCTTAAGGTTTAGCTGTTTGATTCCCGTTTATATTTTCCTACGTTTCGACATCTTCTCCAATAAATTCATCAAAAGGTATGATAGAGTAAAATTAAAGTAATCAATACAAGTATACAACCTTTAGTAACAACCTTATAACTCCACAAAGGATGTTCACTTTTCTGAGTATGCATTGAAAATGTGAAGAGATTTGACTTCCGTGTTACCTGCACTACACTTAGGCTACTCGAAGACAACGTTGATGAATCCTTTTTGAGTGGAATTACTTTGGCATATTACTGTGTTGTAAAGCAGTAATTTACGGGAGTTAATAACGAAAACTGGGTGTGTAGTGGGATAAACGCCAGAAATGAGAACTTCTGTGCCAAGTGGCGAGTAAACTGATTCAACGTGCTCGTATGTATTTGAAGTAAGAGAGATTTTTGCTATAAAGAATTAAGAGTCAACGTACAATAAAATGAGACGAGAGCATAGCAGTCTTTATAAGTATTTAATTATAAGTAATTGATACTTGCAATGAACATAAATAGAAGCATATGGCACGTTGTTTTATTTTAAGTATACATACATATACAAACAATATGTAACAAATAATTTTTCCCGATGTAACAATATGATTTACGCAATATTTTGTTGATAAGTGGAATGTAATAATTATTATATATTTATTAAAGTAATTAATATTATTGAATAAAGTATTTAATAATATTTAGTAAAATAATTAATATTTGTTAAATATATAATAATTATATATTATATTATTCGTTTAGGCCCATAATATTTATGTATATATTATATTACAATTAATATAGGAAGTAAAATAATTCAATTTTTTTAAAAATCTTAAAAAAAATACCTAAATCAAATTTTGAAAAACAAAAAACATCCAGCGAAATACATTAGGAAAACTAGTATTGAACGGAAGGATTAACTAAAAACGTACAATCAAAAAGCAAAATACAAAATTATACTTTTCCGATATTTCAAACATGTACACAAACGTTCTCATAGACCATACACTACAGATTAAAATAAAAAATAGGTGTCACTGATTTTAGGCTGTTTTTTCTGAATTAAACATTTGGAAAGTTGTGTGAATACATTAGGTTAATAATTAACTACTGTATGTACAAGAAAATTGTTTCTAAAGTATTCAGCTTTGTCTCTCAGCATGTGAGTACATTTTACTTTATCATAAATAAAGTAATATTTTCGTTATTCTTTTAGGGTGGCTACGTGGGGAATTAGATTACTGCCCTAGAAGCTCGAGGTGTACGGGAGTAAGCCGGGCATGATAGTGCCGTACATAAAGTTCCCACTTCAGTAACAGTAGTCAAGGTTTGAAATTATTTTGTATCAGCTTCTTGCGTAGTACTCCGAATGACATTTACCTTACTCAGTTGTACATCAATCTAATTGTAACATGTTTTTGCTAAAATTCTTTATGTAAGTTACAGAGATTTATAAATTATTTTCATAATCTATGGCGATTTGTTAGGAAGGACGTGTAACCTAGCAAAAGAGACCAATTAGAGATATTGGTAAAGAAAATATTTATTAAACTTCTAGTCTAGAGGGTTAGAGATATATAATATATGTCTAGAGGGTTTATGTGACGCTGAGGCATGTGAGCATCAATCATTGTGTAATTAGTAAAGAAATTCTTGGGAATCCACGAAGCGGAGAAGTACAAAAAACGTTTTAATTCAGCTTCTAGGAAATTAAAGAAGCCGAGCAGTGTGTCTGTGCCAAATAATTTTGTCGATTCTCATTTGCATCTCTAACTCCTCGACCGCATAGCTTTAAGCGACCGTGTACACTTCTGTGAATGAAGCGGTATAAAGAAAAGCTTGATATTTAGTACTGAAATTCAAAAGTTTTGTTTCTTATGCTCGGTTCAGGAAAATTCTTTTTAAAGTAAGTGTACTTATGATACGAAAAAATTATAATCACATTGATAACAAAAAAAGCGATATTACAAAGATCTTGCCTAACATGACAATTTGAATTAAAATGTGTACTTTAAATAGTCGCCTCTCAATAATTGTAAGGAACACTGCTTAATTTATCTATTACACAAAAAATAAAATTAATGTTTTTAGGTCGGTGATAAACGCTAGAAACAATTCTTCAAGTTGATGGTAACTTATGTTGATAACACCATAATGATGTTCTTAACAGCATATTTAATGAATAATTCTTTAACACATATTCATGAAAGTTGCTCGCACATATTATAAATGTGTACCGATTCATTAATTTAACCGCCTTTAGTTCTAAAAAGTTTAGAAAACGTGGTATCTCTTAAGACTATTCTCTGAAAAATTTAAATTTAGGAAAAATATGTAATAAAATAAAGTTACTCTTTTAATATTATGTATAATATAATATCATTATATTTTCATATATAAATTAAAGTTTAATATGTACACTTTTTATCAACTGTATTACATTATATTTGTAGAATCAATAAATGTACCAAGAATTGTAAGGCGCCGATATGCTTCAGCTCAAACCGAGCGAATGAAGTCAGGCTTAGTCATATATGCTGCTGTTAAATTTTCCTCATGGATTCACACCCTTCATATATTGCTTTTAAGTTGCATGTAATCCAATACATCACGGCAGAAACAAAATCTTACGGTTTCTTAAAAGGAAGGTTAATTAATTAAAACAAGTCCTTGTTCGGGAATATAAATACGGTACTTACAATACGGCTACATATTATTACTATTATTATTATTATTATTATTATGGTACTGTCACGTAGGTAACAGACCAATAAAATATATTTTTCGCAAATTGTGTAGACATCAGTAACCCATGTCAAAAATGTAGCTCATGCCTTAAAATTAAATTCCATCACGTCCTTCTCGTTGATACAATTAATAGTAGTATTTACTTTAAACGATTTTATGCGTTTCAATAGTTAAAGTGTCCTTTACATTCTAATTAGCTGCACTCACACATGTCGCATGGAAGCAATTTCTTTACGGTTGGTACTGTGATACTGAATTATATTTTTTTGCCTCCTTCAAACGACCGAGTAAATGTGTTTTGATTTGTAAAATTAATAAAGTACCTTGGGTCTAAATTATATTCACTACTGCTGTAAGAAAATAACATGCATTCACTGTCCTGTTCACTGTAAAATAAGCTTTTACTCCTCTAGCAAACTTTCGTTATAACCTTTTGTAAAAATGTTGTATAATTAAGAAAGTTGTGTTACTGGTTATAATCACAAACAGAATTATCACTCTTGCACACCACTATAGAAAAATTATTCCGATTAGCGCTTTCAAGCTACTCAGCTCATCGTCAGATCGGAAAATCAAGCTGAGAAGCTTGAAAGCGCTAATCGGAACAATTTTTCTATAGTGGTGTGCAAGAGTGATAATTCTGTTTGTGATTATAACCAGTAACACAACTTTCTTAATTATACAACATTTTTACAAAAGGTTATAACGAAAGTTTGCTAGAGGAGTAAAAGCTTATTTTACAGTGAACAGGACAGTGAATGCATGTTATTTTCTTACAGCAGTAGTGAATATAATTTAGACCCAAGGTACTTTATTAATTTTGCAAATCAAAACACATTTACTCGGTCGTTTGAAGGAGGCAAAAAAATATAATTTTCTGTAGTGGTGTGCAACAGTGATAATTCTGTTTAAAAAAAATGTAGTAGTCAGTTTACAGTGCTAAGAATGCGTTTCATTTCCTGCTTTCATCTTACAGTGTCCGCAATTGCCTCGTAATCAATTATAATTTTATTAAATTTATCAAGAAAATTTATTTTCAATTTTAAACATCAACTATTTGCTTATTTTCCTACAGTGGGATCAGTTTGATGTGACATATTTCTCAGAAAGCTACATGTAGTTTTCCAAACTGTGTCATTTTTGCAAAGTAAATGTGCTATATTTTGTTTACAATATACTTTTAGTATGGAATAATCAAAAACTGGCATTAGAAGACAATAAATTTTGCCTTTTCTTGTAGCAGACTTAATTTTTTGTATACGTAAGAAATACATATTAACTAAAATTACTGTAGTGTGATCATTTTCCAGGAAATTATAGTGGAACATTTACTCACTATATGCTGACTAAAATAATATTCAACTGTTTATGGAATAGAAAATTTCCATGAGACGTAATAATTGTCTTTAGACGTTTCGTTCGACAACAGCTGTTAATATTAACTTCCGTGCCTATTAACGTGAGGCCTTTGAGTGAAACAGCGCACGAGGCAAGTTATGCACGCATACTAATATGTAGTGATAGGCTATTTATACTCTTGTTCAGAGAATACCGGATGTATAGAAGCGACGTTGTTTTCTGTGGAAATTCTGTTAAACACTAACTGTGGTGTTCTGTTAGACACTAATGTCAATAATTGTAGTGCAACCCTCTCGTTGTATGATGTTTTCATTATTGTAATTTTATGAACCGTCAAAGGCAAACGTAAATTATAAATTGAAGTAAAAAATGTAAATAAATACCCTTTTGCATACTCTCTGATAGGAACAGATGAGATCATAATGTGAACAGCAGACGACATTTTACAATAAGGCTTATAGTTTATAGACTTAATCAACACTCCGCTCATAAAATCTACATACCTTTCGCACCAAAAATATCTGAGTAGAATTTGGCTAAATAAAAGTTGAGAAAACTAGTAAAATTTGAATTATAAATGTTCGAGTAAACATCCAAATCCAAACATTTGAATAAAATGAAATAAACAATAAAAGTATTAAGTTATTTTATTACAAATTGTTCTGTACACATTTGTGTTGAATCATTACAAAATATTTCTAGCCCAAGCGGCATTATCAGACTGAGTTGTAGCAAACTCTTGCCTAGAGAGTGGCATCACTTTTACTCGCCTTAAAAAAACCGTCTTCAGCTTTCAGTTCAATTTGATGCCTATAAAGCCGTTATAATTAATAACTTTAAAAACTTTAGCTGTTCCCTTTGTCATCTGAAGTTGTACCACCTTTTCTTTTGTTCATAGTCTCCGCCACAATCTTCGAATGCGTCAGTTCACTACAACACGACAAGTCTTCATTCTTCATCCACGACTATACAATCTTATTAACAAACGTCTAGTTCATTGTCTAATATATTTTGCATCGTCCATTATGTGTACGGAAGTCTATGACAACGTCACTTGCCGCTCTTTACTTTTAGTTTGACAGAAACCATTTTTACGAAAGCAATTATCGATCATTTAGTTGTAACTTGGCCCCAGCAAAATTGTTCACGTGGATACATATCCTTGGATTTCGTTGTCCATTACGTGTCCGTTTCTTAACTAAATATAATTATTTCACTACGATTCGGAACACAAAACTTTTTATGGGTAAAAACGTAAAAGCTTTACATTACAACAAAACTCAGACTTAACACGTTCTCTCACTGCAACGATGTGAGCTGTATAGTTGTCAATAAGACTATTTCATTTCTATTTGGATTTCTTTCACATTGTCCAAAATTTCATTTCTTGTTTTTTTTTAAACCACCTAATTTTTTAATTTATTAGTTAATTTCTCCTCTAATAAAACCAGTAGAAACCTCAGAACGGGCGTGTTATAAGTATTCTCGCTTTGTAAACATACAGTAAGGATGACGTGCCGTAAGTAATCTGGGCTGCCTACGTGTTGGATGGCACGTACTTCCTAGGCCATCAAAGTGACAGAGTTTTAATAGTGTCTAGCAAAGAAAAGGCGACGCTTACAAGTTCGTCTGTTAATGGCACTACCATTAATATCTAGTTTTTTTGCATCTTCAAATCAATACTCCACAAGTAGCTTAGTGTAAGTACTATACAGCTTTTACTGTGCGTCTGCAGTTAAGCTTATTGAGAGTACCCCAAATTGAACCAGCGAATATGATGAGTTTATTAGTTGCGTTCCACGCATTTTATTTGTACAAATGATAAGAGAGTTTATTGTAAACCAACAATAATGAGAGCGCCAAGAGTTTAACTATTTATCTGAGTTGAGACCTACTGTCATTTAGTTAGCTTAGTGACTTTTACGCTAAATTTTGTACACCGTATATAAGGAATTTGTATAACTTGAGAAACGTTTGTAAGACGCGTGTGATTATTCTAGATAAATGTTTATCAAATTATGTGGATTTGTCTGTGTTCAGTGATGTATTCCATGAGTTAGGCATTCTTCATACTAACATGTAAGCGTGTAGCTGTCATTGTTTTGGATTTATCAGGAGTTTAGCAAAACCAACGTTATTATATTTTGCATACGGAACTAAACCACTTATAAAAATTACTTTTCTAGTTATTTTATAAAATTAAGTATCCGTAATTTTTAGAACTTTGTAAGAAATAATGTGCAAAAATATGAGTGACCGTTTGTTGTCTCCATTATTTCGACTAAAGTTTATATGTATTTATAACTTATACTTTCCAACCTGGTAACGTCGGGTGAGAAATTGCTTTTAACGTTAGGTAATTAAAAGAGGATAAGCTTTAAGAAGCTGAGTTGAAGTTTCCGTAAATGGGTTAAACTAGTGGCGACCCAGCTCCCTAACCGTACTCTACAGATTATAATTATTCTTAACTTTATATTACCTTTGAATTAAAATAACGAAGACAGAACATTACTGAAATATTTATGTTTGAGTGTAACAACTTTATGAAAAAGAATCTTTACTATTTGTTCACTATTTACTTTTGTTTTTCATTCTATAATTTGCTTGCTGTCTTAATAGCATGCATAAAGCAACTGACACTGTACTAGACTTTTTAATGAGACCGTAGCCAATTTAGCATACCGTCTTTAACATATAGCTACAAAGGCTGCGTATTTTTGACCTTAGGACAGTGGGACAAACTATTAAACACCAGAGAAATTGGCATGCTCATAAAGGTACCACAATTATATAACATGCCTTTATTCTCGTAGACAGACATCCAAATCAAACCGTAAATGACAGATCTTAACAGTTGTAAGTTGCAAGTTGGCAAGTTTGGAACAGTTGATTGATATTCAAGCTTAAACAGTTATTATCAGTAAACTACTATTCTGTCCTCAGATCTTATCTTAAAGACAGATATTCGTCGTTAACCACCACAATGCGTACCAAATCTACAGCCCACACAAGGTGGAGTGCAACAAGGTAGAGTTCTAGGCCCTCTCCTCTATCTTCTGTATTCTGCAGGTACGCTAATATTGCTCAGGATATAGTACAACTCCTGAGACTACTATAGCAACTTTGTCGATGACACGGCTATACTGGCCTCTGATCAGGACCCCACCATTGCGTCAAAACGACTGAAAAATATCCTGAATAACGTTACGCGGTGGCCGAAGAATTAAACGAAAATCAAAGTGACGAAGATAGATCAACGCAAATAACGTTTACTGCCCTCAAGGAAACGTGCCCACCGGTCATGCTTAATGACAAAATAATCTCTTAAGCCGAAGAAGTCAAATACCAGGGGATTCACTTTTACCCAAGGTCAAATTAAAAAAAAAAACAAATACAGCATAAGACGAAATAAATTGGGTATAAACCTAGAAAACTGTACTAGCTGATTGGTTGTATTCATTAATAACTTTTAATAACGAATTACTGTAACTGAGATCTGCTTTCCTCAAACGAATACCTCTGTTTCTAAGAACGTTTCTTGAATAAAATTTCCTCAGTTCTGTTGAAGCTATTTAAAAATATACAGTGGCATCAGTGGCGTAGCTAGCAAGGGTGTGGCACCCGGGGCGGATATAGATGGTGTCACCCCATTAACCCGCGAGAACTCGCGCGTATTTCTGGACCGGAAAAACTCGCGCGTGTCTTTCTCTCACTCCTATTAAATTCTATTATTATTAAGTATTTATTTTATTTTATTTTATTAATATATGTATTTTAATTTTTTTAACTTTAATAAATCAAGGTAATTAAAAAAAAACATTTTCCAAATAATTACGTATTTATTAGCTTACACTTAACGCTAAACATTAGTGACTAATCTTACAACTCAAAATAATACAATATACTGCACCCTTATACAGAAAAGATTATTTTAACTAAAATTCAAATAACAGAAAATTCAAAAATTCAGTGTACACGGAGGGAAAGTTGGTGCTGTAGCAGGTCGACATCTAACGTCCTTCTTTGGAACTATGTTGGTTCAACAATTCTCTCCGTGTAGCAAGGTGTCCGCCCAAGGTTACTCTACTACATCAGCACGTTAGTTGTCTAGCTGCTACAGCACCAAATTTCTCTCCGTGTAGCCAACATACTCTAGGTAAAGGTAAACGTAAATGTGAACGCACATCTGTCCGCGCCGCACCGTCCGAATTTTCGAAATTCATATGAAAAAACTTCGCAATATGTACAAGCACGCGCACGGTTTTTTCATATTTTCTGAAGTTTTTGTAAATTTTTAATTTTTTAAATCGCGGGTAGGTGTCACCCCCAAACGGGTGACACCCGGGGCGAACCGCTCCCCCCCCCCAGCTGCGCCTCTGAGTGGCATCAGTTAGTGGTGTCACTCTCTCTTTTTGAGAGTGAAACCGGTTTCTTGGGTATGGCCACGTTTCCCACATGTATAGCACCAAAATTTATACGATTTTACCTTTGATTTGAATATTTTTGCTGTACGCTTACCATCACTAGAAGAATACAAAGGCTTTCATATAATTTCCTAAACCGCCTGGCACATGGTATGTATCTACCCAGAAATTACACAACTTTAGCATTGACTACTTACCTGACATAATTGTCCTGAACATTAAAAACTTTCTCAATGTGGAATGTCATTCGAACACTTCAGTCGTCTCATTCAAGGTAGGTCCTTAATGAATTAGACTAAAGAGTAAAAGTCCGAAAGGTACTCTGAGAAAGGCAAACCATCACAAAAGCTAGAATTACTTTAGGAAGGCTAGGAAATTGTAATTACCTTAGGACAGCATTAACCTTAATAAATAAGTAATGTCTTTAATGTCTTAGACAAATATTGTATAAACTAATGACTCATCAGATTACCTTATATAAAATTTTATTTACTGATTCATAATAAATAGAGATAAAAAATTATGTTTTAAAAAATCATTGTTAAAACATCACACGACTATTTAGTTTAAATACAGATTTCCATACCTCGGAGTCTTGAAATAAACAATATATTTGTCACATATTTGTCGCAGCATCTAGATAAATACCCTGACATATACTACTATTTAGTTTTTTAAAGTGAAGCATATTTAAAATTCTGAAATGAAATCCGAAGCAATTTACACCTTTGTTAAAATCAGTCCAAGCAATTTCACACGCAATTATCTCGGAATTGTTTAAGAATTTGAACAGCGCTGTGCATATTATTTCTGGTATTCATAATATTTCGGAATGCCCTGCGCTTGGTATTCCCATCTTCTGGCAATCATGTTTATCACTTTTATGTTCACCATAATTCACGCAGTCATGGCAGGCAATGACGATAACTTTGCACTGACATCAAGTTGACCTTACTTGTCTTTTCCGGGAGTTTAAATTTAATATTTGTAGTCATAAAACACATATCACTCGCACAAGGACGCGCACTGGTGAGTAGATGTATTTCCAAACAGAAAAACATTTTTGGAAATTATTTAACGCTTTAGTTGTAGCAGCTATGAGAGTCATAGACACGACTCTGGTCGCATGGCCTACAGTCGTAACACTTGACAAAAATATACTGGAATCTCCTGTTACGTATACTAGAGACGTACTATAAATTACCAGTAGGTCTAAGTAAATGGTTTGACATCGGGAGTGGAGTGAGGCAAGGATATTCTTTGTTGACGACTTTGTTAGTATGTATAGAGATTACACGGTGCATAGAGTACTTTAGGTGGAGAGGAAGGAGTTAACTTCGGAGGAAAAAAATTAATTGTCTAAGGCTCAGTAACAATACGTGACTTTTAGCGAATGAGATAACTATTCAAAGAATGTTACAGAAGTTAAAGAAAGGCTTTAAGACATAGCCATAGCAAAGAAAGCGTTAAAGAACTTACGCCTGAAGAAGATACTAGTGAACTGTTTTGTAAGGAGTGGTTTATTTTGTAGACTAATATGTAGACAATGAGAGAGAGAGAGAGAGAGAGAGAGAGAGAGGGAGAACTGAACTGCTTAAAATGTGAATGTTGAGATCAAAAGAATAAAGTTGCCCGATAACTTTGATCTAAAATACCAACGAGGATAGAACACAGTGGCGTAGCCAGGGATGCCCCGCGATCCCTAAATGGCAAAAAAAGTTAATTAAAATTTTCATTTTTCATTTTTTTTTCAACATCAAACTCTTAGACTTTCTTTTTATAGATAATAACTCTATAGTTTCTAGCTACCCTGATGCGTGTACGGCGTGCTTCATGCATCTTACCGTACCTGTCACGGCAGCAAAGGTAGAAAGATGTTTTTCATAACTAAAACTAATTTAAACCTATTTAAGGATACCATGAGCCAGGAGCGCTTGAACAGCTTGGTATTTTTGTCAGTCGAAAACGAAATAGCTAGACAACTAGACTTATAAAAAAATGATTGATATTTTTCCTGATAGAAAAAGTAGAAAAAGGACTTTCAAATAATAATGATTGTCTTAAACAGGCCCAAATGAAATAAAATTACCAAATTTGTATTACAGTTTTTTAAAAGGTAAACTATATATGCAATTTTCTATTTACGTTAATGATAGCCTATTCTTTTTTTAAGTAGCGATAAAGTAAAATAACCTGATGAAATGTCCAGCTCTTATTTTAAAGATAAATAATAATATTTCAAAGTAATATAAGTTTTTAATTTAATTAAATTTTTTTTAGTATTAATTATTATTTTAAAATATATTATAATGATATGATTAAAATATATTATAAGTATATTTTATATATTATATTATTATGATTAAAGTATATTATAAGTATATTCCTAATGTTTCAAACTAATAATTTTTGTATGACTCAGAATACTATTATCTCTAACAAAATTTTAGTCGTTGTAAAATATTGTACATTTTATCATTATTACACCTAAATTATTTTATATGAAATTAGATAATACTGTGCTTTTGATTCTTCCATATAAAATTCTTAGTAGGTTAATTATAAAATTAGTCTGTTGTCTGGAATATAACAAAAATTTGGTAAGTGGAAAAGAATTGACGGATTCAAATAAATCTGAAAAAGGCTTCATATTGCAAGGGGATAAAGGTAGTTCTTTGACGGGGGAGACCCATTTTAGGTTTCTGCACCGGGGCTCCAAAGAGCCCCTCGATAAAAAAATTCAACGAATTCTAAAAAAAGAAACTGTAACTGAACTGAATATATACTAAGAGAAATAGACTAATTAAAACGGTCCTTGAAAGAACAACTTATCAGAGAAAAGAAGGTCGAAACTCCAGGATATCGTACATCTGGCTTGTCGTATGTAGAGATAAACGCCGCTAGACTGGAATAAATACGAATGGAGTGGGTACCTGACACTTGAGGGGGTACCGTATGTTGAAGTGTGATGTATTCTCATTATTTTACGGATTTGCTTAAACAAATTTTTTGAGCTTGCATAGTTGTAAGAGACAATGGAAACTAATATGTAAAATATAACAATGCACTGTACATTGTACATTTAATTGGATTGCTAGGCTGCAAACAATTCAAAATCAAATTCAAATGCATGCATTATTCACTAGAGTATCACAGACAGTGGGAAAATAAAGTTATTGAAAATACAATGCAATAATGGCTATTCCGTGTCGTAATTACATATTACAATATTAATTAAATTCACCGACCGTTTAAAAACGCTCCTGACCTAAATTTAATTTTAATAACTTTAAACTATTCACCGTTCTGTGTGTACCTTTCAGTGACTTGGAACTTACTAATGTATTGATTCCTTTTTTTTGCAGTCCAGATGGGGTATGTAGACAGCTAGGTATGGCGGTTGACTATCAACCTAAAGGAGGTGGGTTTGATTTCCCGCCTCTACTGTAGAAGTAATTTTTGTTTGCCCAGGTAGATCCATCCATTAAAAATCGGTTTTTAACTTAATAAACCAGTATAAAACATGGGCGGTTGAAGTGCAATGCTGGCCACCATACGTCGCTTGGTTCACTTAAAGTTCATGTTAGGGAAAACGCCCTAATTTTTCTAAAAACCGTCCGGATGGTACAAAAAGAGACTACTATTATTTTCATCTCAGTTGTATACTACAACACAGTGAACACTGTTATAGTACTACAACACAGTTATAGTAGTTGTATACTATAAGAGTGTTCCGAACAGGGCGTTATAATTGGGAATTGTAAACAGAATGATAACACTTGTTTCTATGCGTTATTGTGTGTGTGTATATTTCTAATTTTTCGAGAGTGTCTAGTTTTCGGACTTTCGTGTGTACGTATGCGTGTACAATTTTCATGTTGCTGATAAGTTTGTGCACGCGTGGTCTGCCTCAATGAGATGGGTTTCAAAGGTGGATTCGGTCGTGGAGTGTAATGCTTTCACGTGTTCAATGTACATTTTTTTGAAGCTACGCGCTGTCTGGCCTATGTAGAATGTGTTAAATTCTGAGCAGTTTAAGTTTAATTTGCCTTTACAATTAAAATCACAGACACAGTTTATTAAATCGTACATACTATTTCGACATACTGCACATTACACACACACACACACACACACACACACACACACACACACACACACACATACACACACACACACACACACACACACACAGCAACGATCTTTCGAAAGACGGCGCCGTCACCAAAAACAGGACGCGCAGCGCTTCTGGCGGCAGCCTCTGATTAAACTTGTAGCGAGCGACAACTGGTTCAGGCGCTGAGGCAGAAGTTTACAAAATTTGTATCGAAAATAATTGAGTTCCGTATAGTAATAGTATTGTCACGAGTATGGTATCGAACCGCGTAGAACAGCTGAAAACATTCTCCACTCTTCCCGTCAAGTGTGGCAGGTGTTGCGTCATTCGATTAGGTGGTTCCCTTGAGATACGCATTAAGCCGGCGGCGTGGAGTAAGGAGGGAAAGCTGTACTGGACCTCTGCGCGGCCTAAATAAAGCCACAGCAGCCGGGTTGTCAGTTCAGTTACGTGAGAGACTTTTGTTAGCGCGGATCGAGAGTTTGTTGAAGTGAAGAATTATTGTGTTAATAACTGTGCGGAACGCTATTAATTGACACTGTTGTTGCGTGTGAACTAGTTTAACTTGAATTATTGTACGAGTTGATTATAAACTATTATTTGTGATAATTAAAGCTGGCGATTAGTGACTTAATTGGTGTCTTGTATTTTGTTTTCCACTGTACCATACGACGATCAGTTAGACCGTTGTAACAGTATATTTTAGTTAGTGTCTACAGATGACATTTACAAAAGAAAGACTATCCTGGTATTAATAATCGTCAATGAGACGTATCCTGGACCAAGCCGATACAAGCTGAAGATATAGTCAGAGAGGATGTAGTTTATGAGCATCATAACATATGGAGAGGGACGATCATATAAGAAAACAGTAAAGTTTACCATCTCTGAATATTGTAGTAAATGGAAACTGCCTGGATATCTTGAGCAAATGTCACAGGAGTAATGCGGCACCGACTTATAGGTCTAAAAGGAAAAGGGATAGATTAAAAGCTAGGTACCGGAAAGTGCTTAGTCATTATTACTCTTGCAAGTAAAGAAGAAGATGAATCAGAGAAAGAAAAAGAGAAAAAGAATTTTCCTTGATTATAAACGTATATAATAAACGTATAAGTATTGTATACAATTTTGCAATTGCTTAAATAGTAGTCATAACTTCGGTATATGTAAATTTTTGTGTGCACGTTTAATCATATGATGAAGTAATAATTACAAGACCCAGCAGAATTTTTTCCTTCGATCTTTTGTTGTGTGCATTCAGTGTGTATAAACCCTTCCTCTTAATTACCGTCTATTATCTTTAGCGCGGTGAAATAAAATTCCACAGAATTGGCAGTCACTATTTTTATTTAACATTTATTCAGAAATCGCATTTATAATACGACAATTCTTCTTCGTAATGCGGGTATTTAATGAAAGTCAACAAATCTAGTGGATGGAAATTATAACCAGTTAGTTTCACTTGTGATAACACTCTCCCTTTCATAATACGCTTTAACGTCCTCCAAAACAATTCTGTGTTGTGTAAATTTAGAAAAATCAATTGTGACGACTTTAAAGTTTGACACAGGGGTGTTTTCATGCGTTTATTTTACTATAATGATCTATTGAACACATTGTTCTATTGATAGCTGTTTAATCATGTCGGTATATGATGAGTAGGTATGCAATACACACGCTGGAATGCAGCTGTGCCCTCGTGAGCTATACCGCATCACCGGAACACTAGATTCCATTTACAAATTTGTAATAAAATCATTGTAATATTCCCCCTCCCATTAAACACACACACACACACACACACACACACACACACACACACACACACACACACACACACACACACACACACACACACACACACACACACACACACACACACACACACACACACACACACACACACACACACACACACACACACACACACACACACACCTTTTTTACTATTATTATGCTCTTTTTTACATAACAACCTATTCATTTTTATATCCCCCAGGAGACAATCTCTATTAAGTACATAAAGCCTTCCCATTTGTGTTGTTCCATAGTTTCTTGTGCTTGTCAATTTTTTGGGCATTCTTTGAAGTCGGCTTTCGAAGGTCTACGTTATTAGGCAATACCTATCATTTCTACTTCCTCAATTATGTCCTGCCGCAAAGATCGTCGTGTTGTTCATTGTAAGCCGAATAACTGACACCAATAAAATCATTAATTGCAGACTTTAATTAGACACAAAAAACAGTTATAAGTCAACAGAGCCACTCGTATACAATAACTTAAGTCGGATTTGTCCAACAGACAACAATAAATGTCACCTTAATACAGATTTCCAGAAATTAAGACGTTAAACATTTCCCACTGAACCGCAACGATCACTTCGATTCGAAATCTTAAATATCGTCAGATGTAACTGAAATGCTAAGCCGACCGCTGACCACCATATACTCCTACAAGGTTCCAGAGAAATCTATAACTTTCCCGGCTACGAATCGAGAGAGTTGCGTAATTAACAAGCGCTTTGGAATTTCCTAGAAGTTAGGTCAATGCCGCAGCCTTGACATATCGCGCCGACCGCAGATACGTGTGGAATGGTAATCGAATTATCTAGAGCGTTACATAATTGTCTTTCATCTTAACGTAGCAATACAAATGATTTTCCTTCGTTTCCTAATCTTTTCTGTATGGATGTTCCTCTGTCCTAACGAAATCTATTTTCATTATTCTCAGTTTATTTTTATGTTGTATTAAACGCTGCCGGATTTAAAGTCACGTGAAGCTTTGCTTTGCACCATCGTCTTGTACACTCCCATCTGACACTTTTCCAAAGATTGCCCTAAATTATAGTTTTGAGGGAAATGATCAGTCTCCGATTTTGCTTTGCCCTTTCATCAACTACTTCTCCGTAGAACCTTTCAGCCCCTATCAGCTCTTTGTTGAATAATTAATCGTGTCTTGGTTGTTATTAATTCTAAAGTTAATCTTTATTTTAAAGTCGCTCTTCAGGTTAAATAAACTTAAATTATTATTTTTTCAAGATGAGTGCTAAATATTTTAACGAAATGCCTGGGATATGAATTGCAATTGGAACAAACGATAATTTAATAGTTTTGTATTAGACGATATTAACAGGAATCAACGTAAACAAATTGTAAGAATATATTGTTCAATTAGTTTAACATTTAGTTTAGTTTAGTTTGTTATTAGCGTTTATTTTCTAGTTTAAGGTACTTTTCTAGCTTCCACGCTAGTAATGTTAATAGTTAATTAATCACTACAAGTTTTTGTTTGTAACATTTTACAGATTACATTTACTTCAAAATCGGTTATTCACAGTAGTCAACGAGTAAGATATTACAAACTTGGTTCAGTGAAAAGATTAAACGACACATTGCTGAGTTTCCGACTAAACGATAACAAAATAACAAGCTAAATCTCAGAGGGCACACGAAATATCAAACATCTGGTTAGACATGATAAGAGAGATTTGAAGTTTACAGCGTACAGCGTAGGTTTCTACTTGGAGCTGCGGTGTCAGGTTTTTCGCTTGAAATCCTCTTTGTGGGTGAGTTCCTGGTAATTGTAAAGGATACTGTATGGTAAATCTTTGCATTGTTAGGGTTCAACTGAAATTTAACGCCTTAACACAGAGCGACTCGTTTTCTTTGACGCTTTTTGCGTTTGTTGTGATTTTTTTTTTTTTTTTTTTTTTTTTTTTTTTTTTTTTTTTTTTTTTTTAATACCTACAGGAACTAAATTAAAGATGATATTCTCTGTGCCGCCGCCGTTCTCAAAACATCGGTCATTACAAGAGTTCTCAGTTACCTGACTTATGTTGTAGGATTGACATTTCATTCAGAACAAAATAAAGTATAACAAAAACATATGCATGATATAGGCCTATGTCTGTGCACGCGGGTCATATTTGTCTACTTTTCAACATGGCTAATGAAGACGAACCGAATACCACACGAACGCAAAATTACTGGAACCTGAGACTCAAGTTCTTCAGGCCGCTTTTACTAGGCGTTGTGTTAAGCAAGAAAGATGTCACATGAATAACAGAAAACTGTACGTAGTATATATTACGCAGGTGAAAATAAAGAAAAATCGTCATACACATTTGTAAAAATCTGTAAAGTTTTTTTTATCCAGGTTACCGTTTGAAAAATAATCAACCCAAAGTTTAAAGCAAAACAGTAACTAGGGATTCAAATTGTACACATTTAAACACATTTTATCTCATGACAAAATTTATAGTATTAGATTCTATAGTGGCATAAAATTTAGATGAGACAGTATACGTATTATGTTTAGTGATAAAATGAGTTTCACAATTTTACTTGCGACATCTGCGTAGGTAAACGATTGTGCACTTGCTAAGCGCGATTACATATTTATTTTATTTTACATTCTTATTTGCTTGAAATAAAAACAAAGTTGTTGCTGTTAGCTTATACTCACGTTTTGCTCAATTTATTTGTAGAAGAAAAATAGAAAATATCTTATTTCATTAATTATTATAAAAGCAATCCGTGCTTTAATGTACCTTTTTTTACTGTTATTCACTGGTAATAATGAAATAAGGTATAATAGAGTTTTATTTTATTTCCTGTTTGTATTCTGTCAAATCGGTTATACTGTGCCGGCCATTGAGAGGAAAGCCCATTAGTCACAACACAAACATGTAAATATGTATGACACTTATGACACTTAAGGCTGGTTGAGTCTTATGGAGAAGAGACGTGTTCACAGTAACAAGAAACAGTGAGAAGGTTTGAAAGAGAGATTGCGCGACGTGGTTATGGTCCGGTTAATGAAGACGATGAATATAGAGTAAGAAATGACCTGGACATAGACAACCTATTGAAGTATAAGGACTTCGTAAGATTAGTAAAGGCTCATCGAGTACAATGTCTAGGTCATACAGAATGGTTAGATAATCTGGTCATATAGAATGGTTAGATAATGGAATAGTAATATAGGACGTACGGTCAGATACGTCCAAGAAAATCCTGAGGACACAGGTATCTAAAAGCAGAAAGAAGGATCGACCTAGGATTACCTGATTGAATAATATGCTGTAAGATTTCAGAAGAATGGACGTGATCGGTTACGCTGAGTTGGCAAGGAATAGGAGAGTTAGAGAAGATTGGTGTTGGAAGCCAGGGCTCACGTTGGGCTGAAGAAGAAGAAGAAGAAGAAGAAGAAGAAGAAGAAGAAGAAGAAGAAGAAGAAGAAGAAGAAGAAGAAGAAGAAGAAGAAGAAGAAGAAGAAAAAGAAGAAGAAGAAAACTCTTTTCTTTAGGAATTAACACATTGTAGGTTCTGAACTGACGTGCCTGAATTTATTACTATTTAAAAACCCTTAAGGATCCTTAACTATGACATTGATTTAAATAAACGCTTCTTTTATTACGAGAAACACCTCTTCTTATTACCATACTTTTGTTTAAATTAGGCTTGTTTCTTTTCTTCTAAAACTTCTACTTGTATTCTTCCTTGAAGATGTCTCCTTGATTATGGCTCTCCCGACATAATATTTTAATCGACTCCTCTTTCGTCACAATAACATGTAGGTCGTCTACTTGTTCCTCCTCCTTGTTGTCTCTGCTTGTGATACAGAACCTGCGACGATTTTTGTTTATCATCGCAATCGTAAATTAAGTACATGTTTCTGGAGACACACCATTATTCAAAGTATCGTATGTTCTTAGCCCACTCTCAGGAATGTGTTTATCAAGAATGTTTTCAAATACTATTTGGTGACATAATCGAGCGTAAACTGACATAAGCGTATCTCGCGTATATCTCTCGTATATCTCGAGCGTAAACTGACATAAGCGTATCCCACAAGCTGTCCCTTTACATTTACTGGTTTCATAATAGGTAACTCTTAAAGTAAAAGGACAAAAATCGTCTTAAGGGGCAAAACACATTGGAGCGCAGAAAGGATACTTTGGCTACGGCGTCAAATTTAATTATGGTAGACTTTTCTGGAATAATAAGTAAAAACTAGAAAATTACTGGATCAATCGGAAAAGAATAAGAGCAAACGTGACGATGCATTCAGTAAATTTCAAAATCACTAAAGCGAATAAAGTTCCGTTAATCCGTTGTATCGTTTTCTGTCAGTAATAATGAGGTTAAGTAATCGAAATTACGTAAGCAGACTCTAGTAGCGCGCTATGGGCTACCTAAAGCACACATCGCTAATAAACACAGGGTTTATGTAAATATTGTTTAGCGCTAAAACATATACACGTAAAGCGCCCCATAATGAGCCTGTGGATTATTGACTACACAACCCGACTCTTAACGAAGCCTACAGCTAATATGTACTTATGCACGTACGTGTTTCACTGGTAGGAAACTGGTTAGTTAGCATGCTAACTTCAAATGGTGGTTTTTAGCCGTTCTTCTGAGAAGTGACTAATGCCAACACGTGTATATGGTTCAAATACGTGTATAGAGTTGAAAAGATATTGTATTTTGAAATATCCAGATACTTTTAAGCTATTCTATATTCTCGTTGGAAAGCTAAAAAAATAATATGCAGTATTACAATGATCAAACACAAACATTAACTAGTTAATACTGTGTTTGTCTACGTCCAAACGTTTTGTATTAATATGTATGAAATTCTTATAGAATTTCGATTATTACCCTAGTCTGTAGTGACTCTATAAAGGGCGTTAATTACATTTATGACCTTGTGTCCGAGGTTGAATAAGTACTGTTTGATCCGCTACATTTGTTGACTGACGTAAATAATTGATAAGTATCGTGAATGCCCGTTCTTATTTTAATTGGTATGTGTAGTGAAATAAGCAATTTCCTTTCAGTGCTCTGACTAGTTTATGATAGGCTTCCGTTGAATATCAGTTTACTTTGACAACATTATCAAAGATTTTGTGTTGTACTGTTCGTCTTCTAGCATGTTTCTAATTTGTTGCACCATGCCGCTATAATTTGTAAAAATAGGAATCCTAAAGGATGTAAAAGTGCTTGGAGTGAAAAATTGGTGGATAGCTAAGGATAGGGAAGTCTGGAGGAAAATTCTGAGGTAAGCTGAGGCACACGGTGGGCTGTGGAGCTACTGATGGTGATGATGATGATGATGAGGTATGAAAATGGCAGAGGACTTTGGTATCTTTTTCATTGCTACTGGAAATTTTTCAGACGGAACTACTTAACTTAAGCTGGTTAACGGAGCGAACCGATTATTTGTGTCTGTTTTGTCACACAGCTTGTTTGTTTCATATGTACGACTTTTCTTCTTTTGGCCTTTCTAATTTCATCATTCGCCAGTCATTGTTTTGATTTGGGTGAGTTACCTCGTCCTACTCGCTGGTGGGATGACATTGTTTGGAATTGAAATCCGTTGGGTTAGTCGGTTGAGTGGTTGTTATTCGATGGTCGAATTTGTTGGAATATCGGTAAAACAATAGTTTGTGGGAGCCTCTTGGATTAGCGTAAATCGATGAGATGAATGCGGCGAGGCTTGGTCGTGTGTTATCTGTTGAAAGTGCATATCAGGCAGTTGAATCTGCCGTTCGTTATATTGTTGATTATGGATTATATTATTTTGATCAGGACATGTTCCGAACGGAAGCATTATTTTCTTAGTGAGTGGTTGTGTACGTAGTAAATAGTCAGACACATTTCTTCACACCCCCGACCGCATGTACGCGTAAAGGAAACAAAATATATTCAATATCTCAGAAGTAGATGAGTTTGTTTATGGCTTAAATAGTAGGCTGAACTCTCAAGTTATACTTACAACAATAATAAACTCTGAACACAACGACTTTATTATCACTATTTAGCAGGCGTTCGTCTACGACAACGCGTCATGATGAACTGACATTCAAATATGTGCGCCTTTTTTTGTCCTAACACCTTAACGCTTTCAACTTTCACACCATCTTCTTAATTGATGCCGATAGAAGAAATGTTGGATTTCCCTCCCACTAGATACCTCATACCGCTGCCTCATGGCAGTTTAACGCAATGAGAATGTGTCAATGTAGAAAAGTACCGCAGAGCGATATCTCGTATTACCAAAGCCCCGCTGATATCTTAAAGCCCATTCTTCAGCGGGTTATCTCTTAACGATATTTTTGAGCCATAATATTTTAACCCTTCCTTTACATCCCAATTCATTTTATGTAATTTTAGCTATGCAAAAGACATACCCCGCTGTTGGCATTGAATGTACAATGGACCGTGTGAATAAAAAGGAGGAAATGCTAGTAAGGAAAAGGCAGAGGTATAAGCTTTTACTTTCAAGTGTAAGGTAGAAAAAAAAAGCAAATTCTACATCTGGTACTGATTTACTTATACTTACAAGCAAACCCTTAAGCCATGAGTAAAACGGAAGCATCAGACTGTCACGTCCAAACATGAAAATCAGCTGCTACTTTTCCCACTGTTTTAAACACATTTCATGGTCTTAGAATCTAACATGATTTAATCAAGTGACAGTTACCGCTGGCAAAACTGAAATTTCTACTGAGAAATAATCACCCTTCCAGAACCCTCTGAACCCCTCCCCACACCTTCTGAGCCACATGAATCCTCCCTGGACTAGACAGCCACATCCATAGGGCGGCTTGCCGACTTTGGAGCTGCATATCGTCTGGGATACAGACAGCACAGAACTTAACAGTCAGTAAGCACCTGCTTTGCCGTCTAGGCTGGGCTGGAACGCAGAGCATGGGAAAACGCGAAGTGTGCAACGCCTAATTGCGGGTGCCATTCACCGTGTAGTGGCAACCCTCAGTTATGGACGACTCGCCTCCGGGCAGTCGAGCCTATCGATCACATCCGCGCGCTCCTAAGCTCCTGCAGGCTATACCTTGAGGGGCCACGGAGACGCGCCTCAGGCCTGGCCACTGCCTGGAGCAAACCACTCATGATATACACTGCCATCGTGTATTCTAGGACCGCATCACAACTCCTTATGCTGACCGAACAGAGCTGCACTATCAGAATCTGGCGTTTACCGGCTCCGGCCTGGACAACGCAAACAAACCAGTGCCCAAGACGCCCCGTGCATCTTCTCTCTGTCTGTCTGAAGGAAGAACAGAAACACAAATGCTATTATATAAAACTGTGGTTGCACCAAACTTTTATATAGTTTTCATGTATGGCTATTAAAATTATAGATCGCATTTAAACTGTGGTGATGAGATTCCTCAGATATGTGAATAAACGTACGTTAACAGGTCTGAAAACCCATGTATCGAGAACAGTATTAGACATTCTTAGACGACGACAGAAATGAAAATTACAGGTCAAAGTGAAGAGAACGTATGAGTAGAATTTATGTTGACAATCTAAACGAAAAAGTGACATGGGGTGACCCCCATATGAAATCGTTTACAACACAAGCTGGAACAAATGAGAACCCAGGAGATGAGAACGATGATCAGTGAATAGTGGGCTCTTGGTTTGAAGAGTTGTACTGAAGTTGTAAAATAATAAAGCAATTGTTATATTTTAATAAAAAGAAACAATAATTTTTGTAGAAGACAATAAGTTACGGGTCACGTGAATAGTGTTAAATTGCTTTAGTATCTTGTTTTGACATTAGATCGGTTATACTGCAGACAGTACATGAGACTGCATGAGATAGCACTAAACGTTACGGCGTGTTCTTAAGTACTGTCGTAGTCTCACCGTAAGAGTTTGTGTTTCCAGTGTCAACATCGATGTGCATTTCCGTCTGACAGGCGCCGTCTTTTTTTTTTTTAACCAAACGGTATGGTGACAATTACAACTTTCGATTGTTTTATTGCTTTTTGTCTGGCTCTGACTTCGTATTTGACGATCACTGTAATATGAACGCAATTATAATGAGCGACTGAATCGGGATAGATTGCGATGAAAACTAGAGGAACAGGTGTATCGTAACTGTTTGTTCTCTGTAAACATGCTATGTTCTCTGAGCACATATTGGTTTATGGTATATGTGTGTGTGTGTTTGTGTGTGTGTGTGTGTGTGTGTGTGTGTGTGTGTGTGTACGTGCGCGCGCGTGGACGTGTGTATGTCTGTCTGTCACTGTAATGCAACATGATAGTTTCGAGTCTGTGCATACATTTGCAAAACTCTTTGGTGAGTATACGTTTGTTGGTAATGGACGATTGACAACTAAAAGTTATTTGCCGTTCCTAATATAAAATTTAAATAAACGGTTTCCTTTTGAGATTTTAAATTTAATTTTAAAAATATACCTCTTTAAATCTATGGGGGAAAAAAACAAAATGAATTATTTTCCAATATAATTTATTTATTTTAAAGCTCAACCGACGGAACCTTCTTCATAAATAACTTTTCAAACGGTATGAAATGAGCTGACTAAGTTGAGCTGAAAAATAACAAAATTCCTAGTGACGCTTAGCACGCGGCAACAGCCAAAGCTGTCACATTCGTTTAGAGATCATTCTACGCGGAGAATTACGCGACGTTCTAGGTCACGCGAGATGCGCCTTCCAGACGTTACTCGACTATTGCAAGGCGGGCGGAGTATAAATAGACTACTAGATTTCCAAGGAGACACATGGCGATCTTAAAGGACGGATCGCGGTTGTTGTTGCGTTTTAGTGGAACATGATTATTGTGTTAATTAGTGCGAAACTGTGATAAGGTGACATTTATTGTTGTGTGTTGGATAGATTTAAGTTGAATTATTGTATAAGAGTGTTTTGTTGATTTCTAAGTGTTGCTTGTGTCTAAAGTTTGTAATTGGTTACTTCATTGATGTCTGTTATTCTGTTTCTACTGCAATTACGATGATCTGTGAGACCATCGTAACAATATGGTTTTACTGCATTCACATGTACAATATAAATTACATTAAAATTACAGCGTTTGAATAATGCGTTTATGTAATGTAGTTTTCACAATTAATTAAAATGTTCTTTAAGTTGTTAAATACCTTTGAAACATTTATCCATACATTCGTAATAAACATAATAATTTTTGTAACTTTCCTGGTCTCGTTATGTCGCGATGGCGCTGGATTCTTTGTTTGACATTCTTACACGCTGTCCTCCGTTACATCTCGGTTCTCGTCCACCTCCCGGGCGTTAGTGGGACGACAGACGATGTTCCCGCATCTGTTCTCGGTAAATTCGTACAGCAACATTAAGATTGCAGCTGCGACTGGAAACTCCTGACCTGTTCGAAAACTGATTCAGAGCTGTTCTCTCAGAAATTCAGCAAGTACAGAACTGCATACGGTCAGTGATATCATTCTGTAATGATTGCATACTTTTGGTAGATCGGTAGCTGTGTCTACAATCTAGAACCCTAATTTTTGGAAATGTCTGTTAACGCACAAAACGTCCTACTTCCGTTTCCAAGCACATGCGAAACTACGCACTTCATTACAAAATTAACAGGTTTTAATTACGCACTAACTTGTATCCATGGGTCTTTCACTGTTTCCTGCGGCAAAGTGAAACTTCCGTCTCCGCGTTTGTACTTATTTTCCGTGTCCAGATGTCTACTACATCTGTTTTTTTCACAAGTAACTAATGCCACGTTATGGAGGTTATGTACGACAATGTAACTTAAATAAAATTTACTTTGTTAGTGTACATTAAAAGGATGTATTTATTGGAAGTACAGAAATTACTTTCCATTTATCGCACATAATTACGGTACAGAGAAGTTTTTTGGAGGTTGTGTCTACGTTTAACTATCTAACTTAACCTTTTAGATTTTTAAAATTAATTAGCCTTAACAAACATTTCCTTAGTTAGTGTACATTAAATTATTGTATGCATAAAAGGCTGTATATATAATATTAAAGGCTGTATTTATTCGAAGTACCGGAATTAAAACCTAGTTCCAATTTAGAATGTATAACCTAGTACGTTATTGGTACATATTGTATTGGGGTTTATTGGTACATATTTTATTAAAAGGCTGTATTTATTGGAAGTACAGAAATTAGTTTCAATTTATCGCACATAATTACGGTACAGAGACGATTTTTGGAGGTTGTGTCTACGTTTAACAGTATAACTTAAACTTTTAGATTTTTAAAATTAATTAGACATAACAAAAATGTCCTCAGTTAGTGTACATTAAATTATTGTATGGATAAAAGGCTGTATATAACATTAAAGGCTGTATTTATTGGAAGTACCGGAATTGAAACCTACTTCCAATTTAGAATGTATAACCTAGTAGGCTACGTTATTCGTACATATTTTATTAACCCTGGAATGGTATGATACTTAAAACTTACATAATTGGTATGATGTCGTATTTTTTACGATCTTGAGAAAAAAAAATTTTTGGTAAGATGGAAAAGAAAAATCAAAACTTATAGAACATATTTTAATTTTACATACTTTTAAGAGTTGAAAATACATTTAATATAAAAGAAAAGTTTATTGAGGTAAAATGTCAAACATTGTTTAGTCGTTGACGTCACCTAGCAGTTAGGTCCGTCTGAAAAATTAAAAAAAATTGAAATTACTATATTTATTTAAAAAAAACAAGTTGTATGTTAAAACAGAGGGCTAATGATCAAAAAAGTTTTGGTATTAGCTCAAAAAAAATCTTACTTGCAATAATGTGATGTCTTGATGATGCTGCAGTTGATTCAGGCGCTGCAGTTTTTGTAGACTTCCCCGCGGTGCTCCGCACAGAACGCAGTGTCGCACTTGCTGCAGTAGTTGACTGTCATTCTTCGCTTTTCAGCTGGGCATATCTTACAAGTTGTTCTCTTTTTATCCACCCTAGGAAGAACTGGATCTGCTGCTTCTTTTCGGCCAAGAACACTGAAGACCATACTTCTTAGCTCCCTCGGAAGATTTTTGATTTTCAAGCGCTGTTCTAGCCATGGAAAACCAACTGCTGATACAACTGATTCAAAAAAGATGTTCTTGTCATGGTTTGTTCTTTTCTAGAACTCAAGACCCTGTTCAAAATGATAAGTGAGTTAACTCCTCCGATGTCGATCAAGTCATAAAAAATGCAGAGTGGCCATCTTTTTGTTTTCCTCGAGCACGATCTGACTGAAACCATTTGGTCAAGAGTATCTACTCCTCCTTTGGTCTGGTTGTAATGGTCAATCATAACTGGTTTGCCATCTTGATTCACTCCCTTGTCTTGGTGCATTGTGGAAATAAGGCAAACTACCTTGTTCTTCTTAGCCTTGTGCGATAGAAGTGTTGTCGTGTTGCTGAAAAGGTATTTGAATCACCAATGTCCCTGTTCTTTGTCGATCTCATACTCAAAGGTATCTCTGGTTTGTTTAAGCGGATCGTTCCTAAAAGTGTCAGCTTATAAGGATCCTTGAGCAATTCATCAGCCAACGGAACGGTTGTGAACCAGTTATCCATTGTTAAGTTGCGGTTCGATCCGTGAAATGGAGCCGTTAACTTTTTCACATAGTATTGGGAAAGAGGGCCTTGGACAGTTGTGTTTTGTTTCCCTAAGTATGGCTCAGCAACTAACATGTACTTAGAACCAGCATCACAAACCATAACAATTTTTAAACCATACTTAGCTGGCTTTTTAGGCATATACATTTTGAATGCAGATCTGCCTCTAAATGCAAGCAGCTGCTCATCAATGGTGAGATATGGGCCAGCCTCGTAGTTGTCTATGCATGATTTTATGAAAGCTTCCCAAAGGTCCCTTATAGGTGCGAAGCGATCCGTCGCTACTCTCTCAGCTCGGGTAGTTTTGTCATCGAATCTAAGACAATCTAATAAAAATTGGAATCGCTTTTCACTAAAGCAAGCTCTGTAAACATTACCACTTACAGAAGGATCAAACGTTATTGCTATATTTAGGCTATTGTCCTTGTGGAGAGCAGAGAATATCATAATGCCCAAGAGTGCCTTTATCTCTGTGGGAAAGGTTTGACTGGTTGAAAACTGAATTGTTTTGTAATTGGCTTGTTTTCTCACTATTTCTTCATTTGTATGAGTAACGATTAAGTTTACCATAGTGTCAGTAAAGAACAACTGAAACGCATCCAAAGGGGTTAGAACATCTTTACCTCTACCTTTAGGCCGTTGTCGGATATTTACAATATTTCTAGGGGCATTTCTTGTACTTATGGTTGGAGAATTTTCAGTCCAGGAATAACCGTTTTTTCCTTTGATTATTGTTGTTGTTCGTTGTGGAGTCGAGCTTGCAGATCCTGAAGAACCAGTAGTAGTAGCAAGAGTCCTATATTTATTACTACTATCAGGTCTTGATTCAGCAGATAGAGTTGTAACAGATTTTGTAGGTTCGTTTACAGCGGGAAAGCCACACACGTCTCAGCTTTTCGCTTTTTGGAAACCGGTGGTATACGGTACCAGGTTCCTTAAAGCAACAATTATGATACTGCGCAACAGCACAAAAGGCATTACTACTGCTACCACAATGTAACGTATAACCAAACAAGTACATTAAAATCCTTTTTTCAATATCAAGAGGAGTGTCGGTTTTTTATATTTGTATAATAAATAAAATGAGAGGAGGGAGAGGGGGGGAGAGAGAGAGAGAGAGAGAGAGAGAGAGAGAGAGAGAGAGAGAGAGAGACCAAACAAATTTTTTGCCTATCTAATTTTTCCAGAATTATGTACACGTAGCAAAATGGAATTTCTACAAAGTTTACATTAGATGAAAATGATGAAAGTACTGTTAGCTTCTAACAAATATTGACAATTTTGGCCAATACAGAAATGAAGGAAATTGACAGACAAATTGTCTACGGGTTCCCTGGAAGTGTTTGGAAAATGATAAACTTTTATTCTATCACTTACTTGTTACATTATGTAACAGAACAATATTTCTTTATTATTTATTTATAATTTTTAATATACATAGTATTTGAGTTAACTTGTTTCCATTTATTTTCCATAGAGATGAAGACAGGGTAATTGTAAACATGCAGTTAGGATTATAAACACATGAAATAGTACAATGTCAACTAGTTTACAGTTGTCACTATTTTTGTTTCAATATTTCAAAGGATAAAGAAAACACTTGTATACAATTACCTCTAAGATGCCAAGGGTATTTGTAATTGAATTTTAGAGCTGTATTTATTGTTTATATTTAAACCATTTTGTATGTAACATAATAACAAAGGTTGAAATATTTGCAGTTATTTCAATTTTAAAACGTATACAAAATGTTTCAATCCATTTTCCATTTACAATTACCCCACCTAACCGCAAATGTATGGTGTGTGTGTATCTTCAGTTAGCACTTTTAATGTTAATTGCTATGAAAATAAATTGAAATAACATGTGTATGAAAAAGAAACGTTAATTTTAGTAGACTTTAAAAGACAATACAGGGAGTTTTCAAATTTGTTTTAAAGAGTTCTTTCCTAAAGCTCTTGAATTTTGCTTAGAATAGCCAAAGACCCAATAAATAAATTCTTTTAAATAATTGAAAAGAATTGAATAAACAATACTTTTTTACACTTCTGTATTTAATTTGAATTCAGTATTAGACGGTAAATCCGCCTCTGATGTACACACTTATAAAAGTGGAATGACATCTTTTTTCCATGATCATTAATTTTAAAGGATATAGTACATGTCCGTTAAACATCTGTTGTATTTTACATAAATCGTTAAATATATATTCATCAAATAAATTGATAGGCGAAAAGTGATACGTGAAAGGATGATTATGTCAAAAGATGTGTATTTAATGTATTTTCATTTATTATGTTAGGGTAATATTAGTGGAATGATAATATTCTACCACTACTGTATTACAGTATACAAATGTAGTGAAATATCTTGGCACAATACTATGTAATAAATCTGGATATAAGGCTCATTTCAAATAGAAAGGATAGCTGGTATGATCAGACATTACAAATTTGTATTAGTTTTTTGAGAATTTATTCCTATCAAACTGCAATAAGCCAAACCTTTATGGATGTGTGTCATGGAATTTACAGATTTTACCAACAGAAACAATAAAAATATATCTGTTCAATTAAACAAAAA
This sequence comes from Magicicada septendecula, assembly GCA_034769895.1. Lineage (NCBI taxonomy): Eukaryota > Metazoa > Arthropoda > Insecta > Hemiptera > Cicadidae > Magicicada > Magicicada septendecula. The sequence continues at coordinate 304,465,847 of CM068376.1, read as the reverse complement.
TTGGTCTTGTAATATGAGTCAGTAATACAGCAGGAACTAATCAGTTAATTGCTATTACAAAATGCCTTATTCCTTTTTCATGATGATCAGATTTTGCTATACGCCTGCATAAATAAAAATTATTAAAATGCTTAACTCTCAACACAAAGTATTTAAACTATTTAACAAGAAAAGTTCATCATGTCACATATTCTAGTAACAAGGTAAGTTTTTTTGGAATAGTGTCTTAGCTGAATTTATACACTAGGAGGACACTCAACATTTAGTTTGTGTGTGTAACTCTGGTCAATCAAAGAGAATTATTTGTGTAAATTCAAATTTAGTAATACAGATCTACTATCATAAAGGCCTGGAATGCTATGCATTAAAGAATTTTAACTAACTTTATATGGGGAAAACTGGTTTACATACATTATTTCTAAAAATAATAATCCTGAAATGTAATCAGTACTTGTATCAAGTTAAGTGCAATAATTAAATATATTCTTCAACTTGCACGTTGCAAACTTCAGGTGCTAAGCCTTTACTTTATTTTTAATTTAACATCAATTTATGTTCGGCAACGTTAAAAAGAACATGTTATGGCCTCTGAGGAAGTACACAGTGAGTGCAAGCTGGCTTAAATGAAGGTAAGCATTTTATCTAATAATTAGTGTCCCATCTTAGAAAACATGTGCAATACATATTATAAAAAGAAGGATATTGTTTTTACTTCCATGTTCCATAAGGAAATGAATGGTGAAAGAAATCGTATTCGAGATAAGGGCTGAGTCTGATTGTACTACCCTCAAAACATGAAGAAAAGTCATTTTTCGAAAGATGTGTGTGTGTGTGTGTCTGTCTGTCTGTGTGTAGAATTTTGTCTATGACGAACGATAACTGACGCAAATTCAAATAATTTTTTGCATATTGTAGAGGACTCAAGGTCTGTTGATTTTTGTGAAGATCGGTTAAGGAGAAGGGGTAGTTTACCTGCAATGTTTTATGTTTTAACAAGAGTAAAGTACCGGTACTTAATTTTGATAAATAAAGTATCCTGAAAAGAAGGGCATAATAATCCACTGTAGAAAGGTAGATGAAATATCTATAAATGAAAAGGGGTAGGGGGAAGTTGTAGGGGGAGGGGATAATTTTCTATAAATGAAAATGGTAGGTGAAGGGTAGGGGATAATTTTTTATATATGTACTACGTTATCGGCCAACAAAGAAGTCGTTTGTTGATAAAATTCCTTCCCGGGCTGTTTGGCCGTGGTCCAATGTTTTCTGCAAAACCAGACGTTTCGGAAGTGCCATCGACTGCCATCATCAGTGAAAATCGAGTGCGCTAACGTGAGGTGGTATATGTTAGCGACCACAATTCTGTGGTTGAGGCTGAAGATAGAAGTAGTTTCTGTGGAAATATTTCATTTCTAAAATGATTTTAAATATAAATCTTAAAACATGGAAGTCATGTATGGTTCTCCATACCGATATTTTAATTATTTTCATCAAATAGTATTACTGTTTAATAAATGTTCTATCCAGATCAAATTATGTGTATACAGTTCTGGAAAAATTATACAGGCATAACATTTTGTTTGTTTATTGTAAACTGTATTATATTTGGAAGTATCCCAAAGTAAATTTAACATTAATCATGTCAATCAATGAAGCCAGTCCAGTTTTTTAAGGCTAGGAGAATCCTTGAAATGTTTGGAGCATCACTAGGTCATGATGGATCTAATCATCAAACTTCAGTTTATGTGAAAAACTGGCAGATTTGAGTAGTCACTTGAAAAACGATGGTGTTTTAAAAGCAACAATTCTTTCAGAATTACTTTATAGCCCTGTCAGTCTGCAACCAAATATCATTCGTTTAGACCTTCAGCAGATTAAAATTTTTCTTATTTCGTTTTAGCAATATATCATGTAAAACTGCTAGAAGTATGGAATGCAAGACAAGTCGAGCATTGTACATTCTTAGGTTAGGTACACTTTACAAAACCTTTTCATCAGATGTTCAAAAGAGCAAGCTTGTAATTTTTTTTTTTTTTTATAAGCCCCTTAGTAAGGTTTCTCAGCAACAGTTACTGGATGTCACAGTTTGTTTCTAGGATATGTTTTACAAAGTAGTGGAAACTTGCTACTTTAATTCTGTGTTTCTTTGACTTCCTATTCTAAAGTAATCTTTAAAGTTTTTTAAGGGATTCGAAGATAACTCTACTAGGAATAAATCTGCATCTTAATAAAGTTCTACAGATAACTATAGATGGGTATAATCCTAAATGGAAATTTTAAGAACAATTCAGAATACTGTGACTCTGGGAACACAAGTTGATAAAATGTAAAAAAGGGCAAAGTAACTGTGGATAAACTCAGAATGCATGGTGTTAAAAGGTTTGAAGAAAACGTTCACCATGAGTTATCTTGTCTTTTTTAATCAATAGTAGTATACCTAGACGTTTTTCAGTGTAACGAATTGGTTTCACCTTTTCTTAATTCTTAACCTCATATTATGAGTACAAATGTATGCCTACTTATTAGTAACTTTACTAATGGAAAGTCTTTTTAACAAAGAGCTCTCAGTTTCTGAACAGTTATTTTATGATGAGGTCGAAATGTTAAGAGTAACAATTGAAAATGTAATAACAAACAAGTGAGTTTTTTACAAAACTATTAGTCCTGTACAGAGAAGAACATGTAAGAAATGAACATTTGCAAGATGTGTCCATGTTAACAGCAAAGATGACTATTACTGAAGCTCTGAGAACTGTCATATGATAATGGCATGACAATGTATCAGTTAGAATAATCAACAACTTATTAAGGCACACTGTAAGGAGGTACGCTTTAATCATTTTGCACACATTATTCCAGATATCTGTTCTAAAAACAATTATAATCAAACTGCTGTTTCAACAGTACTAATAATGCAGCATGGCAAAATTTAAGCCATTTTTATGGTCTGAATATTTGTTTCAAGCTGAGTATACCAAATATGTTTTTAATAGGTTTATAATTTATGATTTGAAGTATATGAAGCAATTACTAGTACCTATTCATTAGACAAGAAATTAAGACTATAATTTCCATTAATTTTGTTTATGTTCTTTGCCATTCATTATTTATTTATTTTTTTACTATCAGGAAAAGTTCTGATGAAGTTTCTGTACGCGCCATTTTTGGTCTCTACTCTCTCACACTCTCTCACTCTCTCTCTCTCTCTCTCACTCTCTCTCTCTCTCTCTCTCTCTCTCTCTCTCTCTCTCTCTCTCTCTCTCTCTCTCAATCTCTCTCTCACTCTCTCTCTCTTTCCCTCTCCCTCCTCTCATTTCTATTTATTAATATATATAAAAATACTGGCACTCTTCTGTAGTGTCCATATTGCATAAAATTAAAAAAAACTTGTGCCTGTATAAAATATATAAACTCTGAAAACATTTGTTCTAATACTGAATTCAAATTTAATAAATCAGAATGATCACTGTTGCACACCACTATATAAAAATTATTCCGATCAGCGCTTTCAAGCCTCACAGCCCATCGCCTCAATAGCTATTTTGATCTGGGCTGTGAGGCTTGAAAGCGCTGATCGGAATAATTTTTATATAGTGGTGTGCAACAGTGATAATTCTGATTGTGATTTCAACCACTAACACAAATCTCTTCATTAAATTTAATAAAGAAAAGAATTGTGTGTGTGCGTGTTTTAATTATAATTAGTAATGGTCACGTCATGGACAACAAAATCCAAGAATTTACAAACTAATAATGAAAACACAAAGATTAATAACTAATAAGAAATCATTCAATAGACATAAAGAAACAAATTAGTAAAATTTATTAATGAATCAAAGGAATTCAGAAATTCAACTGATAATATAGATTGATACTACACATTATTACATAGTGTTACTAATTTCACAATTCCACAAAATTTTTAATTATTGGAGAGTGAACATTGGATTTCAATATAGTAAGCATACACATATTAATGTAATGCACGTTTCACAAAAAGTGAATGGAAAAGAAAGGAAATACACAATTTCAACTTTCTTAAACTGAAAACAAGAAATTCTTTTGAGTTAGTGTAACGTGTTGTGTTACTGTAAACAGAGAAGTGCTGTTAGTGTACTAATTAAGATGCATTAAATGTATAAATAAAGCTAAATAGCCTAATGAGTTATTCTTAGATGACATCATTAATCTTCTTGGTAATGGTGTAAAAGCCTTCCCACAGTGGTTGCAGGTTCGGGCTGATTTCTTTTTTCCTTATCATGTTATAGAACTAAGCCTGGCAGCAAGTGTGAGCCCTGAAGAAATTGCAACCAGTCTTCATCTTTGTATTTGCCAAAATAAAGTTGTTCTGAGTCAGGTCATGTAGGTAATGTAAATTCAGTTTAGGCCAAATTGCTCATTAGAATTTGTCTAAATTTTAAAGATATAAAGTGTTGATAAAGATTTTAGGACCGTACATTAAAAACATTGTTTGCACATATGAGTAGGAAGCAGATGTATTAATATAATATGTTACCCAACAAGATACAGGAACAATTATGTATATTTAATTAAGTAGTTAGTGGACTTAAAATCTGCAGTAGAAACTCCAGTTTTTTGTAAAGCAAATAGGGAGAGAATTGAAGATTTCATGTTTGTAAATGTTAGATCTACTTTCTTCACAAGTAACTAATGGCTGGTTATGATTTTATGTTTTGTAATCACGTTTTCTCATAATGTATGTTGTTAATGACATTTTTTTTTAAGAGTATGAAAAAAAAATAGACATCGGTATTTGAAAAAAGGTGAATTTTATTGGTACATACTAAAGTATAGAGTCCCATTTGTTTCTATTCATTAACAAAGGTCCGTACTGTAATAATTTTGTGTGTAATATACAAGCATTCTATAATATGTTTACGAGATTCTCCAGTTTTATTTGCATTAATTCAGACCGCAGTAACATTAAATTCCACTCTAACCCATTATTAATACTTAATCATTTGCGTGTTAACAGAAACTGCACATTGCTTTTTATTGCATTATGTTGAAAAAAGGATTAATGTACTTGTTTGGTTATACGTTAGATTGTACTAGGTTATAAATTGGAACTAGGTTTTAATTCCGGTACTTCGAATAAATACAGCCTTTAATGTTATATACAGCCTTTTATCCATACAATAATTTAATGTACACTAACAAAGGAAACTTGTTTTAAGTCTAATTAATTGTAAAAATCTAAAAGGTTAAGTTAGATTGTTAAACGTGGACACAACCTCGCAAAATCGTCTCTGTACCGTAATTATGCGCGATAAATGGAAACTAATTTCTGTACTTCCAATAAATACACCCTTTTAATGTACACTAACAAAGTAAATTTGATTTAAGTTACATTGTCGTACATAACCTCCATAACCTGGCATTAGTTACTTGTGAAGAAAACAGATGTAGTACACATCAGGACGCCGAAATTAAGTACAAACGCGGAGACGGAAGTTTAACTTTGCCGCAGGAAACAGTGAAAGACCCGTATCCATGTTATAATTCGTAGGCTTACACGGCCGGAGTCGATGTTGTTAAAATTCATTCCCGGGCTGTTTGGCCGTGGTCCACTGTTTTCAACAAAAACAGACGTTTCGATAGTGTCATCGACTGCCGTCATCAGTGTAAATTCAAGCTTCACTAACGTAGGTTGGCGGACGTTAGTATCCGCAGTACTGTGGTTAAGGCTGGAGAAGTCCCGTGAACACCGGTCCTACTTATAAATTCTCTAAGTTTCACGATACAGTCATAAATCAACCACCAGCCAATCAGAAAGAAGAACGTGTATTAAAAGTTCGCAACAGACCTTCCCACAGAGTACTAATGACAGGCTTTCAAACAGCCGATTCATAGCGATCGCAGCTTGTTTCTGGATCTGGACGGACTCCGTATGAAGGCGAGGCAAATACGCACTCACCGCCTCGTCTCGTCGAAGAGGATCCGGTGGTCGGCATTGGCGAGCGCGTGCTCCGCCACGGCAGACGTCTGCGGCCGCCTCAATCGACATCAGCGGCTGTGTTCGCCCACACAACGACAACATTGTATCCATTTTAAACCATTGTTATGATTAATATTATTTTATTAAATTAATATTGGCATTATTTATTCATATGCTTTTGCCCATTCTGGATCTAACAGAACTGCATAATGTGTCCGCGATGGACGTATTCTTGAACACTTACTTGCTTCTTGCAATAACCGCACACTTTACGCTTTTCACAAACACTATCAGCTTTAAACCACTGTTGTAAATTGTGTTATACCTATACTAAATATATGTCTTTAAACATAATGACAATATACAATATTTGTACTGAAACTGTATTCATATATTTGTCCTATATTCATGCAAATAGCCTATAGTGGAGTGCTTGTTACATTGAGTGTGGTGGTGGTGGTGTGTGTGTGAGTGTGTGTGTTTATTACGTTTTTCCTGCCATTATGCACGACATGGTTGTTGAGTGTATCTGTAACATATTTCACGTATCCAACCAGGTCGTGGAATTTGAGTTTATTTTGGTTACGGCCAGGCACTGCATCATATACGACGATTGTTGCAGAGTGAATAAGAGTTTCTTGACAGAAATAATTACTAAAAGTTTTAAAAATTATTATACATCTCATTATTTCAAAATGAAAATTTATAATTTTATAATATAGGCCTACCCTTTGTTATAAGTGCGCTTAAACACATAATATTTGTAAAAGGTTACACGGTCAAGTAGGAACATATGACTTAAATAAGAGTAAAATAAAATAAAACTGAATACGCTTACTCGTAAAAATAACATTAAAAAGAAATACTTTAAATACTTTACATTAGAGTAGGCTACTGACAAAATTAACAAATCTAAAATAATCAGAATATAATATTTAAAAAATTAAAACTCATACTAGAGAAAACATTGCGTACCCGTACAAATATTTAAATATCACTCAGTTCTGAATTTACCTAGAAATTTGTAATAAATTACTCAACTTCTGTTTTTTTTTAATTTAGTTTTTCATTAACTATTTAAAAAGTTACATTAATTACTGTCGAATTTATATTTTTACAATTTTTTTCTGTTTTCTTTCCTTTCATTTTCTTATTATAATAAACTGTTGAATGGTCACGTGATGTCGACTGCTTTTTACCATCTCTTGCTTTTTGCTTGCTTTTAGTTGCTTTTTACTTGGTCATCCTCCGGCAGGTTGCGCGCTCACGCCCATTTGTGTGTCTGTGTGTGTGTGCGCGCGCGCGCGCCCGAGCCTCAACCTGACGGATATACGCAAATGGTATCTGAGAAGATGGATACCTGAGGGGAATCTATTACCTACTTACTTTAAAATATTTTGGGAGCAACAAGTGGGGTCGCCCAGAGGAGTAAGAAAGTCCTGATATACGAGTCACCAAGCCGATAATCTGTGACGAAGTACGAAAACAATAGAAACAAAAACGAAGGTGGAACATGTGAAGACAGAGATGTCATTATTAGAAAAGGTCAAACAAAGTGTGAAATGTTCCTTATGGATGGAACTTTACATGTTGCAGGAATAAATTTTTGCAGATCTACACAATTCACACCAACTTCTGTATCATGACTGAAAAGAAAAATATTTACCCAATCTCGTCTCGCCTGTTGCTGAACAATAAGAAAACGACGTTGTTTCGTCTCTTTCGTTTCTTCAGCTGTTATTGAATGGGCGCAAAGAAAGTTCGACGTCGATTTCGAAGCAGAGGCAGCGTGATATCTATACTTTGCCACATATTTTCTTTAACGGAGATCAATGTGTTTTCCCACATGAATAAATGCCTTTAAAGAAACGTTTGGGAACTTTGACTTGCAACAGAATATCGGGAGAGCGATAAAATGTGTCTATATGTACAAATGGAGGAGCTCTGGAAATTCTGAAATGAAAAATCTATGCTGAAAATCAAACTTTACGGAAGTAACAAAGTTCTTCAATTACTGCATCAGAACAATCACTTACCTACAGAAACTGGAGGTTCCTGTGCTTCACTAAACTGAGACAGCCTGTTTAGTCTAGTTCCTGTGTGTTTCACCGAGACAGCATCAAATATTTTTGTTGTATTTTGTTATGTGACAAAAATAAACATAAAATTTAGGGAAAATGGCAAAAACTTACACAGAGCTTCTTACACGCACCCAAAATTTATCGTGTTCCTAATCACTTTGCCAACCAAATGAAAAAAGTGTGATGGGAATCAGCATGTCTAATTGGGAGCGTGACTTCCACTAGCAGACTGGGAGCGTGGCTTAAAATGAATGTCTTTTGAATTATAACGAATGTTCTTACTCCTTCTGCAGTCGACCTCGTTTGTCATTCTCCAAATATTTTCAAGTCTCACTCAGGTATCCATCCCTCCGAACGACCAAAAATGTCATAAAAAATATGCTGACCCTACTTGTCGCAGGCCCCACTGTCGCGGCCGCTGCTGATCAGATATCCCGAATGCAACACTTTGATAGTACATTTGTCTCACAGCGATAAACAACCCTGAATTCAGACCTCGATGACCGGATTTCCAAGAGAGAGCTGCCAACGTCTATCGTACGTAAAGACTGGCATTCCGTTCCTGTCAAAGACTTCTTGAACAGTTTTAAAGCAAGGATTGTTAGAACCAGTTCGGCTTAACTTTAACCATTTGGAAATTATTCGCGTTTACCTGCGGTTTCCATAGTCATTAACACGCATAGCTAATATATAACATTTTGCGTTATATCACGATATTTTTAATACGTATATTATTAATAATTACCTTGTTTTTATTTACACGAATCTGCATACACAACCATGAATCCACAGAAGCGATAAATTATACACTAATCATTGATAGGTTCTGTTTATACATCGCAGTGACCAGTTTCCACGTTCCGCTTAAAACATGTAGTTTTTACGGGTGACAAATTTCCTGTCAGTGTATCGTTCTCACACACACAAATAACGGTACACACACACACTCTTTCTCTCTCTCTCTCTCTCTCTCTCTCTAGGAGCCGCATAAGTAACGTATTCTAAACTCGCCTCCTACATGTCCTCGATTTGATTTTGTCTATACTTAAAATCCGAAAAACCTAAGTAATCTTCCAAGTAACGAAATAAACTTTTTTTTAAATTAAGTTTTATTTCAGAAAATTTAAATGTTCATAATATTCATAACTTTATCATTAAGTCATTTTAATGTGTCTGTCGCGGTGTTCGTTGACCTCAGTCTTCTTTTGTAGGTTTAAGTACATGTATGTGTCCAATTCTCAGTAACTTGCACACAAAACGCTATCACACTTTAAAACATACACATAACAATTAAAGACAGGATTCCCGTACTTAATGGAAAAAGGTAAAAAATTATATTTACACGGCTGGACCATTCTTCTGAAATGAAATTAAAGAATTTTGTTAACTTCTAAGCGACCGCTGTGTTTTTTCATTACTTCTACTAAACATTATAAACACAACAGGATTTTAGTGCATGTTTTTAACCTGCTAACATAATACGCCAAACTTTGTTTATAGCAGTCAATTAAAAGAGGTTAAACTTTATAACTCTCGAGTTTAAGTTTGCATTGGAACCAGCGCTGACACAGTTCTCTACCCCTAACTTTATATTAAATTGTATTAAAATTATGAAGCAAGAAAATCGTCAACCTGTTTAACTTTACGTGTACCAAACTTTCAAAAAACAGAACTTTGACAGTTTGCTTGTTGTTTGTTTTTATTTTTTATTCCTAAAGTCTAATAGTTTACGAAATTTAATAAGTTCACCTAATGACATGTATACAAGTAATTTAAACTTTACTAAATAATTATACTTTAATGTAACTGTAGCTAACTAAGTACCCTGTCTTCAACGTATTGTCATGAGGATCCCGTTGTTCGTGGTCTTAGACCAATGGAATAAATCAATAAACAGCTGATAAATGGATGGACACAGTTTTCTAACAACAGGCTTGTAACATCTATTACACTCGTATTATATCTATTCGACTAGACTAAACATATTATCCAATATGAGTAATACACAACAATGAGAATAATAACAATCACTTTGTTCGTAAATTGCAATATCGACACAGGATTGAACACAAGAAAACAGCACTTAAAACCGGGACAAGTACATCTCCCTAATTATTTGTATTAACGCGCAACATATACTTGACGAAACCAATCACCCGTTCACCTGAAATTGTTGTCGCCTGCATCTGGTCTTTTACATTCACAGTCACCATAAACAAGATTGTAATCAAAGATAAGAATCTAGAATTGTTTATTCGATAGTTCTTGAACACTGAAGAACTTTCATGATAAATCATGATATCCCTGGACAGTGGCGTAGCCATGCGACTGGATGCGCGGGGCGGCTTTCTTTCTGAGACCCCCCTCCCATAAGACAGGTGTTTACAATCCAATTTATCTTTAAGTAATACATAGAAAAAACAGTTTACTGTTACATTTATTGTCTAATCAGTACCTTGTTATAGGTTAGCTCTCTCTCTCTCTCTCTCTCTCTCTCTCTCTCTCTCTCTCTCTCTCTCTCTCTCTCTCTCTCTCTCTCTCTCTCTTCCCCCTTTTTTCTTTTACATTCTCTCGCGCTCCTTTCTCTTTGTCGTCCTTTTATCATTCTCTCATTCCCACAGGCGCTGCAAGCCACATTTCTTTTGCAGTTTTATTAACACACATACAAATGCACACGCTGTTACAGTTGTACGTGGTGTTGTCTTCGATGTCACACACGGTTTTGTTCACTCACGCAGTATGTGATGCACTTTATGTAAATTCGTTCGTTCCTGTAACTGACCCGATTTCCACACTCCGAATTATCCGCTGTTCCGTAAAAATTCTGATGAGAGATTTTAAATAAATTGTTGATGTACTGAAATGTTAAATATTGTTCACTGGTCACTGGAGTAATCTCTTTTAGCGTATGCCTACATGTTATCGCCAGGTATTTCACTCCGCCGTTTACATTTTCATACCGAAACCCGTTCTTCTTGAGTCACTGCCGCTGCAATTGCCGTCCGTTTTGTTTGGTGCTCAATTTGTGACTTCCGACTGCGTGATGAGGCATTGACGCCAGGTACAGCTGACGCTTCTTTTTTAGTAAGAAAATATTTCTAATAACAAACTTATTTTTATAAGTTTTTTTAATATCTGTTAACACTTTATGAGGTAAGGTTGTGAGGTAGATTTCAAAATAATATGAAAAAATCTTGGAATCGATCGATTAAATCTTGGACTTATCCTAGTGTTGCGTGTAAGAACGTTACAATAGAATATTTGTGAATAAATTTAAAAATTTATCAAAAAACCTTGAATTTCTAAATATGGAGACCTCCTACTAAGTGGGAACCGGGGCGGTCCGCCCACCACCCCCCTTTAGTCTGCTACTGTCCTCGTGTTGTTGAAGTAACACGAGTTGTGTGACGAATCACGGTTATAATTGTTGTACTATATATACGGCCAACGCCGGATATTACGGTGCGTCGCGCGAGTCTACCTAGAGCATTTGCCCGGGTAGGCTGTGACTGTTTTTGCTCTGCAAAATTTTTCCAAATTGTGCGGAAATATTCAGTTTTCACCATTTTTGTTATCATCATCGTATTCAGCATCATCATCACTACAAGTCTCACCAACAGTTCAGTGCAAATCAGCTTTATTTAATCTGTGCGGGAGTGTTTTTGTTTCCGAGTGCTGTGCGGTCTGTGTCGTGTTCAATTGTGCCTGTGGATAGTTTTCAGTGTCTGGTGATCCCTCTATCCTAGACCTAGCGTAGACGTTCATTTCGGCTTGTCCGAAATGGCGTCGAATACGCCCCCGAATCCTCTGCCGGCGCCGCTTGTTTCCTTAATGGAAACATGCTCAACCGGCTTCCGTTCCACTCCACTTCCTCACGACAGTGAAAGTGATAATAGTGCGGTCGATATGTGCAGTGTTGGGTCGGGGGACGGACAGTTCTCGCTTGTGGAGGGCAAATCTGCCAAACGCAAGCGAAAACTGGCCCAAACTCCGCCGCCCGCCTCAGCTGCATATCAGTCGTCTAGTCACGGTAACAGCGGCACTCAGCGCGAGCGTGAATATTCAACTGGTACCCAAACTGTGTCTTCCCCACGCATTCCACCTATTGTAATTCCTGACAATAGGAATTACACACAATTGCTTCGTTCCCTATCCTTAGCTCTCCCTTCGGTCAAGGTCGAGGCGAGGTGCCAAGGCGCCTCGTTGAAGCTGGCGACCGCTACGATCCCCGACTTCCGCTCTGTTCAGGCATTCCTGACTGAGCGCAACATCTCCTTCCATACTTTTGCCCTCCCGTCAGAGCGAGAAATCAAGGTCGTTCTGTCGGGAATTCCTTCCTTCACAGAAACTGATGCCATCAGGCAGGAACTTGTTGCGCTTGGCTATGCGCCGACCGCGGTAAGCGTCCTGCATGTTGGCAAAGGTGATGACCGCCGACCTGTTAACAGCTTTCTGGTCAAACTTCTGAAAGTAGGCCCTTTCGAGGAGATTTATAGTCTCCAGAATCTTCTGCACCTACGGGTGCAAGTCCGGACATTTGACCCGCGGCCCGGCCCCTCGCAGTGTTTCAACTGCCAGAGGTTCGGCCACAGCAGTATCTTTTGCCATCAGCCCCCGCGTTGCGTGCGTTGTGCTGAGCCTCATCGTGGCTGTGATAAGCCAAAGGTGGGGTACACAGCTAAATGCTGCAACTGCGACGGAGCCCACCCGGCTAATTACCGAGGCTGCCCTAACTTTATCGCCGCCATGAAACCGCAGCGACCTCCTGTGCGCCCTGGCGCGCAGGCTGGCCGTGTAGCTGGTCCTGGCCCTAACCGGCGAGAGGCATTCCCACCTCTCTCTGGTACATCTGCCAAGGTCCCGGCGGCAACTTCGGTTGCTTCCGGTGCCGCTGTCTCGCCTGCAGTTGTCGCTTCGGCGCCGCCTGCAGCGGCCTCAACACCGGCGCCTGCCGGGGCCCCCGCACCTTCCTACGCGGCCATGGCCGCTAAATCAGCCCCGCCTCCAGCCCGATCGGGCAAATCCAAGCGCTCTCGTCGTCGCCGGAACTCCGCCGGCCGACCTACATCATCACAGGTTCCACCTGTACCCTCTCCGCGGGCTCGACCCGCCCCCAGTCATCGTCCTCAACCTCCCAGCGAGCAGTCTACTACTCAGTCTACCAGCCCAGCGCCATCTGCTACCCCTGTCGAGGCCAGTCAGGCTTGTCCTCCTGAATCCCGGGTATCTTCCCGGGCTTCGGCGGATCCCCTGACTGCCTGGGCAGATAATCTTGTTGCGTCTATCAGGACTGCTCGCGACACTACCACAGTGCTTGCCCTGGTGTTCCAATCATTAGCTACCCTCTTTCGTCTACTTCCCCTAAATGGCTAATAGCCTGAGGATCGTTGCCTGGAACGCCTTCGGGCTACTCCCCAGACGATCTGAACTGATGACTTTCGTGACGGAGTATGATGTTGATATCATACTTCTTTCCGAAACTCATCTGGCTCATTACCACTCGTTTTCCCTTCCTGCCTATGCCTGTTATCGTCAGGATCGTCCCCTACGGCCTCGCTGACCCCCTCGGGGGGCACAGCTGTTTTAGTCCACAGGCGGATATCCCACAGGCTTTTGCCTCCTCTAGATACATCTATTATTGAAGGCTGCGCGGTGGCGGTGGACGCCGGCGGATCGGAGCTGCGCGTTGTTTCTGCGTACCTCCGGCCTGGCCGGCGAACTCCGCCACCGCCCGAGGAGTGGGACGCCCTCCTCGACCACCCCCTCTCAACCATTGTAGCCGGCGACTTAAACGCCAAACACCCTTCATGGAACAGCCGCGTTGTCAACGCCTATGGAAATTCTCTGTTCCGGTTCGTCTCTGGCGACCCGGCACTTAATGTCATCGGCCCTGAAGACCCTACCTACTTCCCCTTTCACGGCCATCGGCCGGACGTTCTTGACATAGTAGTTGTCAAGAACGTTGCCCGCAACATCGAGGTCTCGTCTGTGTCGGACCTTTCGTCCGATCACAATCCCCTTGTCATAACTGTTCGAGAGCTGTCGGCGACACCCCGACTTCCCGCTCAGATTGTTAGGAGAGTCAACTGGCGATCCTTCCATGACGAGCTCTCTCGAAGGTTACCATCTCTCCCGGCGGACCCAATAGTCACTCGTGACGATCTGGATCTCCGCGCCACAAATCTTCAGGAACTGGTCCAAGGTGTCATGGATCGACACACCTACGCACTCGAGGTGAATCATCGTAAATCGGCCTTACCTGCGGAAGTACTCCACGCCATCTGGCTACGGCGCCAGCTCCGCCGCAGATGGCAAAGAACCCGTGACCCAGTCGTTAAGCGACGATTTCAACAACAGTCCCTTTACGTTCAGCAGCTACTGCGGGACGTAAACTCTGATCGATGGGACTCATACCTTGAGTCTCTTGAAGTCGACCACGCCTCCGTCTGGAGAGCGGTGAGTAGACTGACCCGCGAGAAGAGAACTCGCAACCCGCTGGAAACCTCGAACGGGATTGTGTCCTCATCAGAAGGCAAGGCTGAGGTCTTCGCCGACTGCATGGAGTCGCAATTTACCGTTCATCGAGGCGTTTCGGACCCTGCCCACTCGGCAGAAGTCCGGGACTTCCTATCTGGTTATTTTTCTCGCCCTCCCGCTGGCCCAGACCTCCCGTTCGACAGGGACGAACTCGTTTCGTCTGTCTGTCAACTAAACCGCCGTCGCGCCCCCGGTCCTGACCGGATCGGGGCCGCTGCATTACAATATCTCCCGGCCTCAGGCGTTGACCTCGTTCTCGAGCTGTTCAACTCTTGTCTCCGGCTACAGTACTTTCCCCGCCTGTGGAAAAATGCCAACATCGTTATGGTTCCTAAACCCCGCAAGCCGCGCATGCTTCCTGGAAGCTATCGGCCAATATCTCTCTTGCCAGTTATCTCGAAGGTGTTCGAGCGGCTCCTGCTGGCCCGCATCTCGCCGTTGTTGGATAATTTTATCCGCAATGAACAGTTCGGGTTTCGCAGAGAGCACTCGACCACGCTTCAACTAGTCCGCGTGGTAACGCAACTCTCTGACGCCACCAACAGGCGAGCGGCTACGGCCGCCGCACTGCTGGACGTGAGCAAGGCCTTCGACAAAGTCTGGCACGAAGGTCTTCTCTTCAAACTAGCCAACTCCCCCTTACCATCGTCCATAGTGTTTTTCCTCCGGTCGTATCTCAGCGACCGAACCTTCAGGGTGAGCGTCGACGGAACCTGCTCTCCAGTTCGTCCTGTCGCCGCCGGCGTACCTCAGGGATCTGTCCTCGGCCCCGTTCTGTACCTTGTGTACACGAAAGACCTGCCTGTTTTGCCCGGAGTCACGTTGTCTTTGTTCGCTGACGATGCAATGTATCATTACAGCTCTGTGTCCCCGCGTTTTGCGAGTACACAGTTGCAGCGTCAGTTGGACCAGCTTCCGGACTGGCTACGGAAATGGCGGGTGACGATCAACACGGAGAAATCCGAGGCGATCTGTTTCACTCGTAAGTCCATCTCCCGATGCCAGCCCCTCTCCCTGGAAGGGAGGCCTATCGCCTACAAAGAGTCGGTGAAGTATCTAGGCGTTCGGCTAGATCGTCGCCTTTGCTTCAACGCCCACGTGACGGACACCCTTGCCAAGGCTCGCGGCGTCCGAGCCAAACTTTACCCATACCTCGCGTGCCGCAGCCCCCTGGCGCTGCGCACGAAAGTTACCCTCTATCTGTTGTTTCTCCGGTCTGTATTGACCTATGCGGCACCTGTATGGTGGTCACTTGTCTCCGCCACCAACAGGCGTAGGCTGGAAAGTTTCCAATCCAGAACCCTCCGTTCCTTGTCGGGATCTCCTTGGTTTGTTAGAAACAGTGTTATTCGAGGAGGTCCACGAGTTCCTACTCTCTCAGCCTTTGTCTGGTCATTAGCTGCGACTCTCTTTGCCGCAGCTGAGACCTCTTCCTTCCCTTACCTCAGGACCATCAGCACCACGCAACCACCTCCCCCTGTCCGGGTCAAACGCCCTCGGGCGATTCTCGATGACCCGCCATAAGTTTAAGTAAACTTAAACCTCAACTACTTTGCATACTCACTATCTGCCCATGCCCCAGAATTTACCTGCTAAGCTGTTTCCTTCCTCCCTTCCTAGTATGCCGACCGCGCTGAATGCCGCTGCTACGCGCTATCACTGACACGGAGGCTCTCTGCCTCGCGAGGAGCGACAACGGGCGACATCTGTCACCTGAACCCGTCCTTGCGGCAGTGCCCACTGATTGCTGAAATTTTTAAAATAAATATAAATTGAAAACCTTTCTCCCCCGCCTTCTCAGTTAACTGGTTGGCTGTTGTCCATTCCTATTTTATTCTAGGTTACCTGTCGAATGAACCAGAACTACGTGTATCCACAGGCAGCCATTGGGCTCGTCCCAGATGCTGCAGTCATGCACCGGGTGCAAAGACGCCCCGCTACCACAGACATGCTACATGCTATTACGGTGCATCGCAGCAGAAGATTGTTATCAGAACTGCTCGAGTTTCAGCCTCCTTAAATCCTGTGTCTCACGTTTGGGAATCACTTGTAGCCGAATTCATTGACGATTGTGTCGGTCTACTGGCAAAGGAATTAACGGCAAATTTGAACTATTACAGATTTGTGGAAAGTTAGGATATGTTAGTTTCTTTTGTTCATAGTGTTATTCACGTCTCTACGTTGGACAAGCAAAACCACTGACTTGTTTTACGATTGATAGGATGGTCAGAGGTGTATGTACCAGTGGCAACAAATGAATGGGTAAAAATATCAAGCACTTTGGCCTCGCGGCTGATATAAGTTCATCATCATCATCATCATCATATTCAAGGATTAAACCAAGGATGGTTTGTTCCGGTCTCCAATAGATAAAGATTAGAGCTGGTCATTCCAGCGCTTCCTCGGACGTCCCACACGTCTCCGTCCCTTCGGCTTAAAGTTCCACAGTTGTTTGGGGATGCGGCAGTCATCCATTCGGCAAAGATGATTTCACTAGTTCAGCCGATACTGGGCGATCCTGTCGAGTATACTCATAATATTCAGTCCCTGCCGTATATCTCGTTGCTTCTATGATCATGGAGAGTATACCTTGCCACGTGCCTGAGAAATCTTATTTCGGCCGCTTGGAAGCGACTGGCCTGGCCTTTCGTTAAAGTCCAATTCTCAGACCCATAAAGAAGTGTGGGAAGAGCCATCACCTTGTAGAATTTTAGACGTGTTCCTTTACTTTCTGACTTCAAGGTCAGATGGTCAAATGATCCCGCACGTAAGGTTGAACTTGTACAACTTGATCTGGTTTAAATTAAAATATTTAAACGATTGGTACTATAACAGAAGAGAAAAAAAGTTGAAATCCTATCCAATGTGGAAAACTAACATACGTGTTTGTCAAGGAAATAAATGATGTAAAATAAAACATAATACAAAATAATGGCTCCTAATTATATTACAGAAGTAGTTTAGTTGTGTCAGACGGTGAAAGCTGCCAACTTGTGCAGTCAGGAAGTGTGGCCAGCACTACACTTCAGCCGCCATTTATTACCCTCGCATGTTGTCGTAAGTACTCATTACCACGGGCTGAGTGAACCTAGGAGCTAAAAAACACACAGCGATTTTATGGTGGTGACCGTGAGTCGAACGCGGGACCTATGGATTATTAGTCAGGCGAAATACTCACAGAGCCCCTATAATAGTATTCAGGTATTTAATATCTCTAGCGTTAAGCGTATGCATACGTTTTTACAAGGGTTTGTGTTGAGAAATGTTTTTTTTTTAAACTATAAACGTCGATGGTAAATACTACATTTTGCCAAAGTCGGCCACGTTATGTAATTAAGTAGCGCAGGCCTAATGAAAATAGGCACGAAGCGGTTCCGTAGGGACGTGATCCGAATCCAACATTTCCGTAATTGTAGTTAGTAATGATCCGATTGTTCTTTCGTTTGTACACACACTGCGTACGTTCGCGTCGGTTGCCGTGTGCTTGGATTTTGCCAACTGCTCTCAGTTTTCAAACATTATCCCCTTTAAATCTTCGATAATTTTACTTAATTACACGGTGGTAGGCAGTACAACAATTTCTGTTAATAACATAAACTTTTTTTGTGTTAGTTACTTTGTTAATCTGAAAACAATGGCATCACTTATCTGCTTACGAACGAAAACTCGTAATTAAAAACAATACGATTTTTAGGCATACCCCACTTTAGTAGTCTGAATAACATTAGTAGACATCCTCCCCTTGCTGTACGATCATCAGTGGTTGGTGTGGAACTGATATTACAGTTACAAACTAAAAGTATGCGCCTGAGTCTAGACTCAAATACTATTTCGTTATTCTGCTGCATGCACGTAATTTCGTATCTGTTAATCTAATCGTTGTTTCCTATAATTTACAAAAATTGGCACTCAAAGTAATTACTGATAACCTTTTTCTGTAGTATACAACCAATACGTTGTTAACAGTACAAAGATATTTCCAGGTTGACTGAATTTTTGACGACCGGTCTGATGGCTTTGTTACACAAATCCACATTAATACTGAGGCTGTTGTAGCGTCTTTTCATTTTGTCATTGGCTAGGTCTTAGCAACGCAGTATTAGTCAATTTATTTCACGATTTATTTACTAATCGTACCCAAACTTTTGAGACACTTGGGTGTTTTACAAACTAGGAAGACGCATCTCGACGAACGTTATTCTGGGTCAGGCTGGAGGCGTGTAAACAGCTGACCTGTAAACTACAGAAAATAACATCCCAACAGTAGTTATTGTTTGCATCAAATGAGTGACTCATTTCTGTTTCTAGTTACTCTTGACATGGTTTCATTTAGTTTTCTTTGCAGTATACTATTTTTCTTATCGACTTTCTTCTGTAACAACATATCCAGATAGTGTTGACAGAATAAAAGTTTAAATAAATCAAAGCTGTACAATTTACATGTAGGATGAACATTCATACAAGGACAATGGTGGTTTTTGGTTTGAAATTTTTAGTTGACATCAAAAACAGTGAAACAGGTAGAAATTTTGTTAATTACAACAATCCAGTGAGGACCGTACAAATGAGTGACGAAGGTTGCGGTGGTTCCTATCGCCAAATAAACACTCGTTTTTATAAAAAAAGCTATGCTTTAAAATAATAATAATAGTCATCATCACCACTCCAAAGATTAGGCCCTAGGCCTGTTCCGGAACCCATCTCCTCCTCGGTCTACCCAACCCTCTCTTCACAATAGGGTGAAAACCCAATGCAGCCACGGGTAGATGGATATCAGCCACGCGGTTCAAGTGTTTACACTATCTCTTTCTGTGGCCGAGGCTCGTATGAGTTCTGTAAGTACATATATTTTTACTTTATTTTTATTTATTTATTTATTCATTTTTACTGTAAAACCCCCAAGCTGGAGGGCTAGGAACTTTGACTTCAGACTGCTCTTCTCCTAGAGTTGCTGTCACCTCAGCTGACGGGCTCTCTCTGCCCGACCGCAGTAGACTAACTAGCTCAGCCTACGTGTGCAGCCGTTGGCCTACTGTAGGCTCCTCCGCCTCCACGCTAGATGCACCCCCTAATGTCGGTGTGCACCATCCTGCCAGGCATACCCCAAGGCTGCCCTAACGGAGCCCCCATCTCCCCTTTGCTTACCGATCCACTCCGCCGAAAGGATTGGCTACCACAAACTTGGAGTGGATTGCTCGGCGTGACAGGGCTCACCAACGTGTAGATGAGAGTCGTGTTGAGGTTCAGAGACTAGTACTCTAAAATAATTTAATTTAAAGATTGCACTGAGTGTGGCGACGGTATATGTATTTTAGAAGGCACCTGAAACACAAGAACTCGGACCCGGTAGAGTAAACAGACCGTTCATTACACGTTAAATACGACTAGTGACGTTGTGGTTAAGTTAAGAGTAAAGCAAACATTCGTACGATGCTCACTTAAGAGCAACAGATTTTACGTTAGAATACTAACGTACATTTGGATTTTAATAAACATCTAGTTGCATCTACTTTTTATTACATTCAACTTAACCGGCGTCACCAAAGACATTATTTTAACTGGATTAGCGAATTAAATTTAGGTACTATTCAATACACTATGTTCAATATACAACAAGCTATTTAAATAATTTTTTCTGATTTTTGCATTAGGAATATGCCAGCTTATAACTGAATACGCGTGACGGCATTCATCAAAATTAACATGCACTAAAACTATATACCATTTTATCGAATTAGGCTAGGCGTGTAATTTAGGTTTTGCATCGAGGCAAAATTTTCTTCTCCACGTGTATTCAATTAATTAAGGATTCTTCAGAGAATAACAATATATTAAATTTAAAATTATTTTATCATCATATATTTACCATATTACTTTTGAGATTATACTCCACAGGATTCTACTCTACCCTTTATTATCTCTTATTACAATTAACTAATTATAAAAATTGCTAAAACACGGTTACTGAAAAGTTGTATACAATATGGTAATAGATGATGGTGCTTTCAAGTAAACACCGCGTCTTTTCGAGCTGTGTTACACTACACGAGTTTAGATTACTCAGACACTCTGTGTATACTAACGTGTCAGATTCATAGCCAATAAATTCGTATCTTCTCGATATAATGGTATTGCTCGCGTGAAGTTCCTTCTATACGATGCACAATTCGTATGTTTATCCATCTGCACAGAAGGACGGAAAATTTACTAGCTATATACTAGCTTAATCCGAAAATATATTTTCTTTCCATAACCTTCTACTGCCTTACTACACTTGGTGCGTCATTGTAATTCGGAACTGATGACAGCACACCCTAGTTTTAGTTTGACTCAGGCTATCCCTTCCTGTATTGCGAGTAAATACATAAATAAAATATCATCATGTTTAATTGAATTTATTTAAAACAGCTTGCTTAACATAATGTCTGTCTTCAATGCAGATTCATTTAACAAAAATAAATTTCTTTACTGTGACAACAATTCTACGCCATCTACTTTAGGGGGGCCAGTTATTCCTTCCAGATTATGCTTACTTGAGATTATCTTTGCAGCTACGTCTTCTGTAGCCGCTTTTTCCATCTCAGTCTGTATTCCTATCGCGGACCTCTACGAAGACTTCTCTTTGCTTTCTATCATGTTTGTATTCGACACAACAGCAGGTTTACTGTTTTGTTTTATTTTTTCACATTATCAACTTATCAATATTTATGTTACTTCAAACCTTAAGATAGCCTATTGTTAGTGTTATTTGTAAAGTCGTATGTGTTCAGTGTCCGTAAATAAGCTTCGACAACACTGTTTTCAATAAGCAAATGATTAATTAATGCTGCTGCAAATGAACCACAGTTGTTTTTCAAAACTTTCACGTCTTTAATCAACGTCCGTGTGGTACAAAAAGTACCTATCCAATCGAGGCGCACAGTCGGTAAAAGTCGTTTGTGAACGCCCTAATTGCGATCTGCTTTCCTCAAATGAATTCCTGTGTTCATCTAAATTTACTTCTAGAATCGAAATTCGTCAGTTATTCTAATGTTAGGAACCGCTTTCAAAGTGGCTTTATTATAGCTTCCCGGAACTACTGATACTTGGTATACTGACATTCAAAAGTGTTCTGGCTTTAGCGTGTTTCTAGAAAGTGCTACTACTGTAGCAGTTATATATTTTGCTTTTATTTTATTTATTTTTGTTGTTGTTTCCATCTGAAGATGAGCCGAGAGGTTTGAAAGCGCTCATGGAAGTGTAATGAGTATTAGTGGTAGCAACACAAGTTTAGCAAAAGTTAGACTTAACCAATAAATTGTATTTATCGTTTAAATATTTTGGTTTTGATTACAGCTTATGTAGATTTGTTATCAGGGTTTCGTTTACAAGACCTCTTGCTGTACTTATCAGAGGTTTTACAACAAAAGGTTGTAATTTTTGAGTCTATCTTGTATTCAAAGATGAGTAGTATACATTTTGTTATCTACTCCTTTTTAGGGTTACTCATAATATGATATACTGAATGTGCAAACTTCAGTATTTTTCAAATTGTGCAAAATTATATCAGATTTATTTGGTGATCTCGTTGTATTAGTCTTTATTTGTGAATCATAATGTATTCTAACAAGGTTCTCCTCTACGACTGCTTAAAGTGAGTAAGGATAATCAGATTTTACCATTCATTATTAAATATTTCTTTTATTACTGTTAGGCTATCATAATTATTTGTTTCTTAATTTTAAATTTTTGTTAAGAAAACTAAGGGCTTGTTTCTCAACATGCAATCAGTTCTCCAAAAACTTGATGAACTTTATGTGTTTTTAACATAGGCTACTTCGCAGATTAATTGCTTTATAATCGATCAAGTCAGCTGCCTTCAAAAACGACAGAGTTCTCTCAATCGATGTCGTCTTACCAGCGAGGTCTGTTTTCAGACTGCCTCTGACTCAGCATCTCTGTCTGTAATAAAATTGATCATGACTTACCGCAAACGTTGGTCACAAACACACTTGATAACTTGTTACTGTGTTTCCGTACCACTTCACTACTACTGGAATGACGACAGGAAGTGTACGCTTTATACAATTACTACATAATTTCAGGCGTGCGGTTTAAAATATTAATAGAATTTATACTCTATTCCGATTCACTTGTGCTTACTAAGTCAACCCCGCACAACACTAAGAACAAAACAGCCAGCTGATTTAAAACGATACTTTTACCATAAATAAAGGGTTAAAAACAGAACACCTGACAACTTTGGCCACTCACTGATTCCCGGATTGTAATAAACGGTAAAGTGTACGGGACCAATTTTTTTTGGTTCAATTTAATAAACGCTCTTTGCATGTAATTTACACTCCACGATGCATTCTTACGATAGATAAAAAAAATTACAATATATTCAGTTTAGCAAAAGTCTATTGAGAAATGAAATAGGCTATATATAAGCACCGTTTTATTTCTGCAGATATACAAAGTACAATCGTTCAGCCTGTTACAGATCTAAACTTACATCGACAGAGAGGGTACAGAATTTGACCTAAAAACAAAGACCTTGTGCTGGTGTAATAGTATAACTTCGCCACTAAACAATGAAGATGAGACTTTTCTGTACACGTTTCGTAAACCCTCCACCGCACCACACCGTTTGTAACATGGTTTCGCACTCTTGGAGTAACAACATCAGTATAATATAGATACTTCAATCGAAATGCCTGAGTTTCTTATGGTATGTATATGACCAAACGTTACGACTTTAACTTAAAGTACGTTCGTGAAATTATTTCTCTGGAAACTAAGAAGCATTTTTACTACAAGGCAATTCCATTCGAATATTATACAACTACTTGGTCTGTGGGGTTTCTTCCACAAAAAGAGCTAAATCAGAAATTACCGAAACATCTCATAACTTGGCAATGGAAAGACCTACAAAAAAAAAAAAGATTTTTTCCACGCAAAAGTCTAAAACTTAGGGTTACCAGTTGGTGATTCTTCACATGCTTTTTCCAATTTTTATACACTGCCACGAGTCATGAAAACAGTCATGAAATTAACTCATGATCATTTTAATACCTGATTCTTAACATTTAATATAAGAAATGTCGAAATATTTCACCCTATGACAGTAACTAAGTCTCTGTATTATTATTTACTGTAAATATAGAAATCCATTATGCTGAATCTTCAAATTACAAATATATGTCTAACATATTTTTGCAGCATCTTAGTAAATATGCTGACGTGATGCACTATCAGTTAATTTTTGGAATGAAGCATATTTACACGTACAAAATGAAACTCGAAGCAATTTCCACGTTTGTTAAACTGGTCCAAGCAATTTCACACGCTATTAACGCGGAGAGTGTTTAAGAATTTAAACAGCTCAGTCCACATATTTCTGGTATTTATAATATTTCGGAATGCCTGCGCTTGATATTACCATGTTATGGCAATCGCGTTTATGACTTTATGTTTATCATTATTCTCACGATAAAATATCTAGTAGAATTCAACGGATAAAACAGAACAATAGTCAATAAACTCCTACACAAAAAAAAGCAACAGACAAAGAGAGAAAACAATAAATTCATAACACTAACATAGGCCTACATCAACAACCAAACTGAAAAAATAGCCCACAAATTCAAAAAAGCAGGATAAGAATCGCATACAAAACTACTAACAAAACAGAACACACACTATCAAAACACACACACATAGCACAAAACAAATTCGACCTACTTGGTGTTTACAAACTATATTGCTCAGATTGCAACAAATTCTACATAGGCCAGACAGAACGTAGCTTCAAACAAAGATACATTGAACACACAAAAGCACTACAGAATCCACCTTTGCAAACCATCTCATTGAAGGAAACCACACATACAAAAACATCGAAAATAACATGGAAATTCTACACGTACACACAACAGGCCGAAAACTAGACACTCTAGAGCAATTGGAAATACACAAACACACGAAAACACATAAAAACGAATCCTAAACGAACAGACACAATTCAAATCACACGCATTATTCGAACATATCACACCCTGCACACACAACATCGATCTTTCAAAAGTCGATACCGTCGCCAACAACAAGACGGACAGTGCTCACAACCGCAGCTTCTGAAGAAGCTTTTTAAAAGCAAAAACCGGTTCAGGCTATAAGGTAAAACTTTTACGTTTTTACCTACAGACAACGTTGTGTTCCGAGTCGGTAGTGAATTAATTATATTTAAAATTTTGTTTGTGCAAAATTCTTTGGACTATCCTTAGTAAAATGTCCTGAAGCTCAGAAGCTAATCTTCTTGTTGATTTTTGTGGACTTTGAGTCATGGCTAAACAAACGCGCAATTCATTTTCCCCTGTTTGGGCTGTTCTTGGGCCAAATCTTGGTGCATCCATAACAGATCCATGTTGTTCAAATTTATCTCGTAAGTTGTACAAAGCTTGTCTACACGGTGGATTCGAATTGAAGTGTTAATTCCACTCATTATAAACTGCAGTAGCACCTTTTCTATAAAAAGGTTTTAGAGGAAAATCATTTTTCCTTTTGTTAACATTGTAACTGCGTAACACAGGTAATCATCTCACACTCAGTAGCATTACTTACTATGCAACTGACAAACAGGTCTAGACAGGTGCCTTGTAATCCCAACCTGTCAAGACAAAATTATTGGTTTTGTAATCCCATCGTTATGGGCAAAAATTATTGTACCCCATTTTACTAGTGTAAATAAATTGAGTAGGGGTTTTTAAACACATGTCAAGTAACTTTTGAGCTACCCTGTATATTACGGTACAGTAACTTTATATTTATTGTAGTATCCAAAGCAGTTATTAGCAGCGTAAGCGCAGTTTTTTCAACAAGAACTAACTACGTTGTTCCTACAGTTAAAAGTAACTTAAAAAAATATATACCGAGATCTTCTGTTACGAATAACAAAGGCGTACTGTAAATTAATAGAAGGTATACATTTATGTTTTAAAATTAGTATGATAGTATAAAGTTGGCGGATAAAATAAGCAATGAAGAAGTATTCAGATGTATCAAGGAGTGGAGAAAAATCCTGCAAGTCGTAAACAGCAGAAGTGGAACGGGATTGGACTTGCGCAGTGACGTAAGTGCCGGGCCTGCGGACAAGCGGGCTAACCCAAACATTTCCCTGAAGACCTCTAAGAGTAGACATCAAGAAACGAATTGCATAAAACAGATGGCTGATATTTTGCTTATTGATAACTTCTCAATGGTTTTGAGGGTTCCAGATGTCTACAGTGCTTATTTGTTGTTTCTAACACGGCCGATGATTGTGGCTTTGGTCGAGCAGACATCCTACAAGTTGAAAGTTTACGAATTATCTACTTAGCATGATGTCTCAAGAAAAGCTGAGTAGACATAGTGTACTAAGTGTTGAAAATTAAAATACTATATCAATTAATGTTAATAAAGACTTTTTTTGGATCTCACAATGCATTATGTTCACGAAAGTTTCAAGTGAAATTAAGCCAAAATAAAATTACTTGAATTGTATAATAATATTTTTTTAACATAATAATGGCATTCAGTTATTGTTATTCTGTCTTGTAAATGCTGCAAATCTTTAAATTACGTTTTTATATTACTCTGAACCAAGTAATGTTTTGGAACACAAAAATCCTGTTTGTTTTTTATTAAATAAAATGTCTTTATATCAGAATATTTTTCTTTAATTCCAGTGCCAATATTAATCCTATAATAAAATAATTTCAAATTGTAAAACTATAATTAGATGATGGAAAACTTGAGAGGTGAAATGGACTTTTGGTTTGTTTAAAAACATGAGATTAGTTAACAAGGTGTTCTCTGTTAAATTTTATATAAACATTCGCTTTCTTCATAAATTTAAATTTAATAAAATTTTTAATTATACCAAGTTGGATATAAGTTTAATTAATGACAAAATTATAATCAGTTACTAGTGACATGTCTGATTATCAGTAAATTTTTACATCGATCAAAGACATAAAAGATAACAAATCAAAATATTGATTAAAAAAATTCTAATTTATTAATTGAATATATATCATACCAGAAAGAACTGTTTTTATGTTTACGTTATATAATTTTAGTAGCTGCAACAGCTATAAGGAGGGCTTAGTATTCAAGAGGGAACAATGGGATAAATTAAGTAAGAGTAGTAGGGGGGCCCATATTTTCGCCACATCAAGTACCTTCAGATCCAAAGACATCCACAGAAACACGACATTAAGGATATACAAATCAATAATAAGACCCATCCTAACCTATGGTTGCGAAACGTGTATCCTGAACTCCAAAGCAGCAAACACTCTTGATATCTTTGAAAGAAAAATATTATGAAGAATCCTGGGACCAGTTAATGACGTACATGGCTGGAGAATAAGACACAACTTTGAATTGTATCGAATGTATAAAGAACCACCGCTAACACGGTACATAAAACTACAGCGTCTAAGGTGGGCTGGTCATGTAGCCAGGATGGGAGAAGACAGAATACCACGAAAACTATTGAATACCAGAATCCACGGAAAAAGACCAGTGGGAAGACCAAGGAGAAGATGGGAGGATGCGGTGGATGAGGATGCAAAAGAAATATTGAAAGTGCGTTCCTGGAGAAGGATGGCTACTGACAGAAGGGGGAAAAATTGAAGGAGGCCAGGGCCCAACAAGGGCTGTAGTGCCATAGGAGAAGAAGAAGAAGTAGGGGGCCCCCAAAGAATTCCTTCGGGGGGCCCAGAAAAATGAGTAAGGTCACTGGACACACGCTAACCGCAAAGGAAATAATTATAACGATTTTGAAGGAACAATGGGAAGAGTGAAGAACAGATGATTATGCAACAGATGATTTCACGTTTTTATGGATTTTCTAAAATGAAAAATGTAACTTATTTTTCAGTTTGTATAGTTGTAAAAGCATAATAGAAATTGGATAAACGTCATTTAACAAGCTATTTTAAATTTAATTGAATCACCAAGCTACAAGAAAAACTAAACTCAAATATATTAAATATTCATATAATGCAAAAGACTGTAGGAAAATACATTTATTAAACACACAATTACATAGTGAATATTACAATTCTAAATATGTATTACAATATTAATTAATTCCCCGACTGTGTAGAAACATTCTTGAGAAAAATTTAATTTTACTTATTGTTACATTAATTGGAACTATTCTTTGCTCTGTGTAAAGCTTAAAATAAACTGCGTAGCTTAGTACTTATACACTTTATTATTTTTTCAGTTCGAAGGCCCAAGTAGACCTCTGCGGATGGCGCTTAGCTGCCAACAGAGAGAAGCATGATTTGATTTCCTGGCAGCACCATAAGACTAAGGTGCATTTCTGTATCTCCAAGTCGATTCAGACATTGGAAATGAGTACTTAGGTTAATGATCAAAGTACGAAGGCGATTGAAGCGTAATGGTTGCTTGACTATCTTTCTTGCACTCCGTAAGATAATACTGATGATTTAGTAAAAGCGTGAGTGTAGTATTCATCTCAAATAAGTCAGACCTCATACATAGCCTGAGCAATAAGGATTTTGTATGAGTGGATGTTAGAATGTCAATTTTTTATCAAATATTTAATTATTTGTTATTTCCTTAGTATTATTAGTTATTTAAGGCTTATACTGTAATATAGGTAACATAACCACATTTGCTACCGCAAGTAATCTTTTATTTTTTATTCACTCAGACTTATATGTTGTCTACATGAAACAATACCATTTGCGCAATACAACAAGCGTATGGAATTGTTGGCTGGTTAAATTTCCAGTTGCTGTTGTCATTAAAGTATATATATGTTAATTTGAATTAAAAATATACGTTTATCTCTCTGCAATCAGTCTAAATGTTTGTCTAGAAATCTCTCTTAGCCATCGTTTAAAAAACGATGTAAACAAAATGTAAAGTCATTTGTTTTAGATAAGTATTTATTAATACTTATGTTTATATAAATTTGCCTAGCTCTGATAATAGTAACATTAGTAAACGAATTATGAAAACTTAATTAATCGCTCCAAGGCTTGCTTCAGAGTTTTCTGAGTATATTTAACTTGAAAACCCTTAACTCTTGACAGTGAATAAATAACAACAACTTTGCCCCGCTTAAGTGCCTGTTTTCGTCTAAACGCTAACACGAAAACAAATAAGTTAAATCCCAGAGGGTGAGCGAAAATAAAACGTCTGGTTAGACGTGATAAGGGAGATTTGAAGTGTACGCGTAACTTTCTACTTGGAGCTGCGGTGTCGGTTTTCTGCTTGGAATGTTCTTTGAGAGTGAGCTCCTGGAAATTGTATTTTGATAAAGGATACTGTATGGTAAATGTTTGCATTGTTAGTTTGAAACTGAAACGTAACGCCTTTATAGAGGGTGACTCGCTTTCTTTGACGATTATTTTTAGCTGGTTTGTAGTGGTTTCTACTTTCTTAACGCCTGTAGCAACTGAATTAAGGGAGGCTTTCTCTCTGTCGCCGTTGTCAAAGCTCGATTCGTTAAAACAATTCTTGGTTACCATGATTTCAGCTGTAGGAATGACACTCCATTCAGAATAAAATGAAGTATAATAAGAAACTACGCAGTAAAGTTGAACGAACTGACAACGTATACTTGTGTGGATGCGGTTCATGATTGACTACTTCACGACACGACTAACGAACTGACAACGTATACTTGTGTGGATGCGGTTCATGATTGACTACTTCTCGACACGGCTAACGAACTGACAACGTATACTTGTGTGGATGCGGTTCATGATTGACTACTTCTCGACACGGCTAACGAACTGACAACGTATACTTGTGTGGATGCGGTTCATGATTGACTACTTCTCGACACGGCTAACGAACTGACAACGTATACTTGTGTGGATGCGGTTCATGATTGACTACTTCTCGACACGGCTAACGAACTGGCAACGTATACTTGTATGGATGCGGTTCATGATTGACTACTTCTCGACACGGCTAACGAACTGGCAACGTATACTTGTGTGGATGCGGTTCATGATTGACTACTTCTCGACACGGCTAACGAACTGACAACGTATACTTGTGTGGATGCGGTTCATGATTGACTACTTCTCGACACGGCTAACGAACTGACAACGTATACTTGTGTGGATGCGGTTAATGATTGACTACTTCTCGACACGGCTAACGAACTGACAACGTATACTTGTGTGGATGCGGTTCATGATTGACTACTTCTCGACACGGCTAACGAACTGACAACGTATACTTGTGTGGATGCGGTTCATGATTGACTACTTCTCGACACGACTAACGAACTGACAACGTATACTTGTGTGGATGCGGTTAATGATTGACTACTTCTCGATACGGCTAACGAACTGACAACGTATACTTGTGTGGATGCGGTTCATGATTGACTACTTCTCGACACGGCTAACGAACTGACAACGTATACTTGTGTGGATGCGGTTCATGATTGACTGCTTCTCGACACGGCTAACGAACTGACAACGTATACTTGTGTGGATGCGGTTAATGATTGACTACTTCTCGACACGACTAACGAACTGACAACGTATACTTGTGTGGATGCGGTTCATGATTGACTACTTCTCGACACGGCTAACGAACTGACAACGTATACTTGTGTGGATGCGGTTCATGATTGACTTCTTCTCGACACGACTAACGAACTGACAACGTATACTTGTGTGGATGCGGTTAATGATTGACTACTTCTCGACACGGCTAACGAACTGACAACGTATACTTGTGTGGATGCGGTTCATGATTGACTACTTCTCGACACGACTAACGAACTGACAACGTATACTTGTGTGGATGCGGTTAATGATTGACTACTTCTCGATACGGCTAACGAACTGACAACGTATACTTGTGTGGATGCGGTTAATGATTGACTACTTCTCGACACGGCTAACGAACTGACAACGTATACTTGTGTGGATGCGATTCATGATTGACTACTTCTCGACACGGCTAACGAACTGACAACGTATACTTGTGTGGATGCGGTTCATGATTGACTACTTCTCGACACGGCTAACGAACTGACAACGTATACTTGTGTGGATGCGGTTCATGATTGACTACTTCTCGACACGGCTAACGAACTGACAACGTATACTTGTGTGGATGCGGTTCATGATTGACTACTTCTCGACACGACTAACGAACTGACAACGTATACTTGTGTGGATGCGGTTAATGATTGACTACTTCTCGATACGGCTAACGAACTGACAACGTATACTTGTGTGGATGCGGTTCATGATTGACTACTTCTCGACACGGCTAACGAACTGACAACGTATACTTGTGTGGATGCGGTTCATGATTGACTGCTTCTCGACACGGCTAACGAACTGACAACGTATACTTGTGTGGATGCGGTTAATGATTGACTACTTCTCGACACGACTAACGAACTGACAACGTATACTTGTGTGGATGCGGTTCATGATTGACTACTTCTCGACACGGCTAACGAACTGACAACGTATACTTGTGTGGATGCGGTTCATGATTGACTTCTTCTCGACACGACTAACGAACTGACAACGTATACTTGTGTGGATGCGGTTAATGATTGACTACTTCTCGACACGGCTAACGAACTGACAACGTATACTTGTGTGGATGCGGTTCATGATTGACTACTTCTCGACACGACTAACGAACTGACAACGTATACTTGTGTGGATGCGGTTAATGATTGACTACTTCTCGATACGGCTAACGAACTGACAACGTATACTTGTGTGGATGCGGTTAATGATTGACTACTTCTCGACACGGCTAACGAACTGACAACGTATACTTGTGTGGATGCGATTCATGATTGACTACTTCTCGACACGGCTAACGAACTGACAACGTATACTTGTGTGGATGCGGTTCATGATTGACTACTTCTCGACACGGCTAACGAACTGACAACGTATACTTGTGTGGATGCGGTTAATGATTGACTACTTCTCGACACGGCTAACGAACTGACAACGTATACTTGTGTGGATGCGGTTATTGATTGACTACTTCTCGACACGGCTAACGAACTGACAACGTATACTTGTGTGGATGCGGTTATTGATTGACTACTTCTCGACACGGCTAACGAACTGACAACGTATACTTGTGTGGATGCGGTTCATGATTGACTACTTCTCGACACGGCTAACGAACTGGCAACGTATACTTGTATGGATGTGGTTCATGATTGACTACTTCTCGACACAGCTAACGAACTGACAACGTATACTTGTGTGGATGCGGTTCATGATTGACACGGCTAACGAAAACGAATTGAACTTCTCACGAAATACGTTAACGCAAAAAGTTCTGTGGAACCTGTGTTGTAAGCTGCTTTTGACCGGTTTTACAACGTTATTTTAAACAAGAACTGGATGTCTCACGAGATCTGTAGACATGGATCTGTAAAAGCTTTGTATACAAGTTTTTATTTATTTATTAGCAATTAGAAAGAATTCCTTAATCGAATCTTTTGATTAGTGTTCATATATAAAAAATGTATAACTAAATGGCGTTAAGGGGTGTTCTATCCAGCGATCCAGCGATGTCACCTCGTGGTCCTTTAAGGTCGGATGGCCAAAGTCTTCTCAAACGTCTGTCGGTTGCAGGCTGTAGAAGTGGCATGATCAGCGGGTTACGATGGTCGTAAAGGCTTGTACGGTGTCAATTGCCACGTTCCATGAACTACTTCACGGACGTACGGAATATGGAAGTCTGTGTGCTGACTGTGGTTGGACACATACCGCGGGGCATCCGCGACAGCTCGAAGGATTTTTGATTGGCATCAAACTGTATGACTGCTATGTTACATGTGGTGGTTGTATACAAGTGACGGCTTTACAAAAATTAACTAACTACAACTTTAAACGAATAAAGTAACTAAGGATTCAAACTTTACTTATTTTACCTAACTTCGTTCCAGACAAGTGAGTTTATTTACTTATTTTGAGTGATTAATTTTGTTTGTGTGTCTACGTGACAAATTATTCAGTGTTGAGTAGCTTGAACGTACGATTCTTCCACATTTTTACTCGTTTAAAGTAAAAGCAAATTCCTTTCTATTACCCTCTGCGTTTTGTTTCTACAATTTACTTACATAAGCTAAATGGGAAATTATTGATTCCGTTATTTATTATGACAGAATTTTCTACGTTCTACGGTAATTTTTACAGTTATTCATTGTTAAAGATTAAAATTGAGTTACATAATGTGCTTTTTAAGGTATTTACTTAAAAAACAAATTAATAAGTTTTAGCTATCGGATTGGCGTATCCGAAATTCCTGCTGTTATAAATTTTAACCTATCGTTTTTTTATAAAATTGGTGTAAATATGCCTAACTTGAATCCCAATTTTTGTTTACGTTAGAATTTGCTACATTATTTTAGTTAGTAATTTAAAACAAAGCCTTTTCAGTC
The DNA here is from genome assembly GCA_034769895.1 of Magicicada septendecula. Lineage (NCBI taxonomy): Eukaryota > Metazoa > Arthropoda > Insecta > Hemiptera > Cicadidae > Magicicada > Magicicada septendecula. The sequence continues at coordinate 304,432,813 of CM068376.1, read as the reverse complement.
CTGTGTTTGTAGGAACGTTTCGTTATTCATACCTATTCAAGATGACCGGAAAATATATTTCCGTTGTTTCTTGAAACAATGTGCATCTATTAAATTTATTATTATGATGTCAACAAACACAACTTTTGTGTGCTTCAAACTTACCGTGTTTACGAAGCATTTAATCTCATCAAATGTAATGAAACAAAAAGGAGCAATATTACTTTGTAAATAAACCGTTTTTTTCATCAATTGTATACAACCGTATTTTGACTTGGATGTGTACGTCAGGTCTTTACGTCTGAAACATATTCTATTTTCAATTTACGTGGTCTGATAGTTTGTTAAACGGACGCAGGGGGGGGTCTATCACAATTCAGGCTTCCACCGTGTCTGGATGTATCACCATTTCACTGCTTCCGGACTCGATGGATATTTGTTATCGATCCGACTGTTTAACACCGCTATTCCAAACATAATTGGGACACGATGCGTCACACTTCAACCGCCCAATGAGAATGGTGTCACTAGCGTACGCTTATGCATTGACTGGAAAAACAATTCAATCACCGTTGATAGCAGAACATATTAGTGAAACACGGAACTCGCAGAAACAGACATAAACATTCGGACACAAAGCAACAAAATGGACACACATGTGCGCGCGCGTACAGGTATACGTATGTTGAGGGTAACGCAAAACTTTTTGTAAAGAATGTACACAGGAGGTGTTTTATTATTAATTTTACACATTAAATTTTTTCCTATCGTATGAAATTCTTTTTATAGATAAAAATCTGAAGAAATTTAGTTGCTCAGTTATGTCAATGATATAATTGTATTTGTCTAGTAATTTAGTTTCGGTTTCAAGTGCTCGAATACAGTCTGTTCTAGTAAACGTACAAGTGAGGTTATATCTCCTTGCAGGTCTGTGTTTCAACATAGGCATGTGGTTTAAATATCTCGGAAGGGCTAAAATTGTAGCCAGATACCTTAACAACATTAGTTGACGTGTGAGATGTAAAGACGTCATTTTTGCTTCGCAATATAGTCTTGTCGCTAGGCTAGTGCATAACGCCCCTGTGTCACAGTGAGCCGAAACTTTATTTTCAGGATCTAGGTCTACAAATACGGCCTGCTGACTAAAAATATACCGACCAATCAGTTTGGAATAGCGTGTTGCACAGACGGAATGAAATCTCTATATCAACTTGCTTAACAGCCCAGCTCAGCTCTAGTTAATTGCGATTAATACGATTTTCACCTGGTACCCAGGTCTTGCACATGTGACTTCCATGTGAAGTGTCTGTTGAAAGTTAGTTCTATAAATTTAATTTCTTCTTTTGCTACAGCCGAACATCTTAGTTAGCATCGTTGTTGGGTGCCTTCCTTACTTTCAATAGAAATTGATACAGGTCGTCTTTTTTATTGAAAAATGCAAGCCCATGCTTTTAGAATTTTCAACCAATGTATCTAAAATACCTTGCATTTTCCGCTTGATCATCGCTGTTGCGTTATCCGACTAAAATATCGCAATATCGTCAACATACAAGCACTTCCCAACTGATGTTCCTATAACTTCAAAGGTTACATTGATCTTTATAGTAAAACGTATGCCGCTTATCGGATAGCTTTGCGGTATTCCATTTCTCCAGCTCATGAGGGGCTGATAATGATTGCCCGACACGAACATCGAAAGTCCTGCCCCTGAGAAAGCTGTAGATAAATCTGGGCAGGTTACTTGTGAGCTGCTAGTCATGTAGTTGTTTCATGTCACTGTACTCCATGTTTATCGAATGCTTTCACCAAGTAAAATAACCATGTAACCATGTGATTTCCTTCGATGAAACTGCTTTAGACTGCGTTCTCCAAATATCCAAGTTGATCAGAAGTAGAACGGTGCTTCCGGTCTCCACACTAGTTAGTAGGCTGTGTTTTTCAGGACATAAGGTAATCCCGATGGTTAAATGGTTAATTCTCTCAAAGAATTAATAGACTTTATCTATTCTGTACGACAGTTTTTTGCGTTAAGCAAGATCCTTTCCAGATTTCGGAAGCGAAATGAAGATCGACGGATATCCAGCAGTTGATGTGTAAGTTGGTAAGGAGTATCTCCAGCAGTGCGGATTTGGTAAGGGTAATTCCCTTCTGTGAAAGGTACGTTATAATGTATCCTATTGCCTTCGGTTTCGAAGACTTTTACTGACTTTGCCTTTCACTGTGAGGAAGTTGTGAATATACTTGTTTGAACTACTGCTCTGGTCACATCGTGCAACCAAGGTGTCCGCAATGGTATCGGGGTTGCTTGTCAATTCACAATCCTGATCTATACGTGTGATACGCTTAAACACTGACGTATCACTGATTTTTCTGATCTTCTTCCATACGTCTATCAGTGGGGTCGAAGGAGACATATTATGGGCTTGATCCTTTCGTAGCGAGTATTGTTCGACGAGAAGTCGCTTAAAAGTGATGTGATTGTATTCGGGTCGGCGCCCGCTCGTTTGAGGCTTCTTTGTTATGGCGTCACATTCCACCGCGGTACCGGTGTTCTGGGTGGACGACCACTGGTCCGTAGGATGTCGTCCGTGGCTGGTGATGGAATGCCAGTAGTAAAACTGTGTACACCTGCTTCTGTGTCGGATCCTCTATACCATCTACAGGGTCAACAGGGGCTGGTTTCTACAGCTCTCTATTTGAAGGCCACCTCGCTGTAGGAGGCCGTCTAAGCAACTATGACGGAGAGGTAGCAGCCATAAAGGCAGCATCTATTGAGCTTGCCAAGATCTCACCACCTAACAAAGCCGTCTTCCTCATAGACTCGACTGCAGCGATTCAAAACGTGACCTCAAATGGTGACACAAACTGCTCCCTGACAATTGAGTGTAGGCGAGAACTGCAGAACCTTGTACAGTTAGGCTGGCAGATTGAACTGCAATGGGTACCCAGCCATTTCAACATCATGGGAAATGAAAAAACCGACATCTTCGACAAAATGGGCGCAGGACTACCTCAGCCGGAGACCCCCAGCTCATATGCATCTGCGAAAGCAAGAATAAACTGCTCGATAAGCCTATGGCTAAAAGAAAAACAATTTAGAGCCTGTGTGGGAAAAAGATGGGCAACATTGGTTACGGACGGCCCCATCAACAGAACTCTACCCCGAGCAACTAGTGTTGCTCTTTTTAGAACTACAACCGGTCATGACTACCTGGCCTCCCACCTGCACCGCATCGGCGTGTTGTCGTCTCCTGAATGTGTTCTCTGTGGATACGCTTCCATGAATGCGGATCACCTAATTACATGTCCAGCCTTGATCTCAGACACGGAAGTCCAAGACGAAGATGATACGGGAAGGCTCTCACGTCTCTACTGCTCAGCGCGCCGCCTAATGGCCCAAAAGCCAAGGGTGGGCGTTGGCTAGTAAGTAAGTAAGTAAGTAAGCTTCTGTGTCCATTAATATCTGTAGCTGATGTGGCCGCTGTGGAGCCTGACAAATCAGAAAGGACCACTTGTCATCGTTAACAACAGTGCATATTGTTGTTGTCTTAGGCAGTTGCGTCGTTATAAGCACTGGGAGGCGGACGGTCTAGTGGAGGTATGAGAGCACTCTCCATGACGGACGTGGAGCAAGGCTTCGACTACAGACAGAAAGAACAAACAAAGGAGAAAGCACTACTCCCGATATTAAAATGAATGGTTGCAACCAGTGGTCAAAAAGACAAGGGTGTTGATCAGCGACATATCTTTAATTCTAATTCCAGCGATGGTCGTTCTGTAACAACCCCAGCTGAGACTGCGAACATTGAAGTCGCCCACCAGGACTAATGGATATGGTAGCTGCTCAACTGGATCCTGCAGATCGTCTGCTCGCAATTCGGAACCCGTGCTACATACATGCAGCAGTTCATCATCTTTGGTGGCTGTAGCAAACTAACAGTTACTGATTGTAGGAAGCGGGATACGTCCGGTAGGGTACGTGTTGCTAAGAAATATAGCAACGCCTCCCCTAGCTCTGATGTTTGGCTTTACATCACAGCTTAAGGACTTATATCCCCTCATATTAAAGTGTTCTTCTAGCCTCAGATTAGTTTTCCTGCAATAACAAATGCATTACTGTATGTCTGACCAGTAGCATCTTCAGTTCGCAATAATGCGAAGTGCATGTGTTTATGTTCCACTGAAGGACGCTGTCTTCATGCTGGCTGTCAAAAAATCAGTTTCCTTCGAACGTGTTTACTTTCGTGGCTTTCTTTTTGGACAAACTTTCGTTTTCTTTAGCAATTTACAAAGCTCAGCCAGGTTATCAGTGTCCTGATGAGTTCACTGGCGCTGGCAATAGTTCGCTCCGATCCACAGCTCACCTCTTGGCATTGGAGCCACTTCTTGTCTCCGTTTTCATTTTTAGCAAGTTCTCCCTGGTGTTTCTATAACAACGCCGCGATTGACGGTAGTACCCTCTAGCCGTATCACCACTTTTGAGGAGATGGCTGCAGTCGCAGTCTCAAGATTTTATTCCGCCCTTCTTGGCGAACGAGTTGAGAGGGCCTTCCAGTTACTCACGGTTGATACAATTGCATTTTATTTACTTGCTTAAAGAGTAATACTTTTCAGGGAAGTATCTGTGGAGGAAGAGTGTAACTACACGCTTTATCCCCTTCACTACTGGTGAGGCTGTCACTGCAGATTTAACGGCCTGTGCGTAAGTGAATTTCCCCTGGTTTTCTGGGCGAACAACTTTCTTGGCTTCTACGCATGTAATTTTCTTCACTGTTTTTACTTCGTATTTGGCTACCTCTTGTTTCCCTATATGACAATTACTTGCCTTGGAAGGAAAATCGCGATAGGCCGACTTCCCACAGAAGTCGGGCAAATCTGGAAGCCGTGTGGCCTAAACGTAAACACTGGAAACACCTCATATGCTGAGGGAGAAAAGCTCTTGTGCTCAGCCTGTGAATTCCTCTTCATATTTTCTTTGGCAGTGTTCTCTTATTGCATATTGAATGTCAGAACGTGGTAGGCAGACGTAGGTGTCTGTCCCTCCCTGTAAACAGTCAGTCTCCGACTTGTTATGGTACCTTGTCGTGTTAATTATGCCAAACTTTCCTCTTCAGTGCTGTTGAGCATAAACCTCTTTATGGTACTGAAAGTGGGGTGGGCACTCAATTCAACGTCTGTGTCACCGAACTTTCATCATGAGTAATCTCGCCTCCTTGCTAGTTGGTTAGGTTCTTGATCTATAGAACACCAACCGTTTTTCTTATTTCCGTGGCAGCTGACTCAGCACAAACGGTTACAGCTTTCTCAGTTAATAAAACACTAACTTTTGTAAATCCATTCACTTTTTCTTCACGATCAAACATTTTTCTGCGCAGCTGTACTGACTTATGGTGTCAAAAACCTCTCAGCACCTAAAGTTGTGTAGTGCCTACTTCTCTTCACCCTCTATGGAGGGCTCTTTTCAATACAGGGGTTTTTGAAGGAGCCCTCAAGCCCTGAATTTGTGTGTCATCTACCATGTAAGTTGCCCAAGTACCGAAAATGTGACCTCTGCAGCAAAACCATTGAGTACCGAACTAGGACTAATTACAAAAGTCCTGGTGGCATGAGGCCATAGTTAGCGATTCACTAACTTGGAGCCAAACACGATCGTTGCCACCGCGGCTAGGATGTGTTTTAACCAGTTCACACACCCTTGTCAAGGTACGAGTAAGTTACCACTGCCCTGTTAGCCAGGTAAAGACTGTCAGCTGTTGCCCGGTCCTCTCCCCCCGTCCACAAGAAGTTGTAGGCTCGGGAGCAGGGTTATATTTTAGGGCAGGTTTGTTATTATTATTAATATTATTATTTTATTATTGTTATTGCTTTGCTACTGCTATTGATATTGTTATTGTTATTGTTATAGGTTTTTATTGTGAGTCAAGCCTATTGTTAAATGAAAATGCAAAAATTTTTATTTTTCATTAGTAAATCTGCAGAATAAGAAAACGACTTTTCAGAAGGGGAGCGCAAAAGGGAATTAGACTGATACAGTTAAGTCGAGGGCGTTCTACACTGCTTCTGATCATATAATGTATTTTGTGAATACTTAATTAGTTATTTAAAAATTAGTTAATATAAATAAATACTTGCCGTTTAGTTGTTTTTTTTTCTTAACTCGTGTATTTATTGATAGAGTTTAGGTGGCTAAAATTATTATATGAGTCTAGCAAAATCTAGTTCTAAGTGCTTGAATAACACTAATGCTTGCACTTGAAATCTTTCATAATTTGTCCAGTGCAAGTGTCATTCTACTGTGAACACAGCATGGTGAACACTGAACATTCTGGACACGAATAATAAAATCAAACGATAACTGTTATTAATTTCCGCCGCAACATGCAGACATAAAATACTGCAGAGGAATATTTGTGAGATTAGTTACGATTGGACGTGTTACATGGAAACAGAAGCTAAGAAACGAGCAGAAAATAAATTACTTTCAGCGTAGTTCTTACACAAGAGGGGCGTTCCTGTAGGGAGTACAAACAATAGTCTGACTTTGAACCACTACCTCAGCACGTGCTTTCCAGCGCGCGGTTCATTAGCTAAAATATATGTCACCTTTAATGTATAACAATAAATTACTTCCGACTTTTCCAATTTAATTCTGTTACTAAAATATGTCTGCTTTTCTCATGTTTTATGCGCATACAGCCTACGGTAGCGCTATTGCGACATGAACATATCTAATGAGATTCTTCTCCAACGAATTTAATTTCATGCAAACGAATTTATACAGGGGCAGGTTGATTAACCTGCCATAATAAAATAAAAATATATTTGTTAATATTTTGGCTGTAAGGTCGTGGTCCGAAGTTATTTGCTGTAATCGTTTCGTCGGCCGTTCCTTCGACGGCCATCTTCAGAGGAAAAGAACTGAAAACATTGACAAATTTACTAGCAGCAAATAAAATCGGAACACGGCTTTACAACCCGGCAAACCATAATATTAACAACCTTGACGCAGGTCGTGAAAGCCTTAGACAGGAATTAAAAATATATTTATTCAGCTTTGCGTGCAAACTTATTTTGCTTCACTTGAACGTGTTCTGTCATACACTGAATTCGCATCTGGTAAAAGTGTAGGTGTCACAATTAAAAAACAAACAAATGATAGTACTTTAAAAATATATTATATGTACAGTTTACGTTCGCACAAAAAAATTATCCTTACTGTGACAATAAACGACATAATTCTCTTGTGTCCCTCTCCCATTGTTCACACAAACTGAACCATTCGACGTAGCCTATCCTCTATAAAGCCTTTCAGTAAGCACACGTGGAAGAAGTCATTTTGAACGTGTAGTGACGCATCTTCAGATTTCTTTTCTTTTTAAAGCAGCCTACAGTCAAGTGGGATCCATGCTTACACCCATCAGTGGCTTTAAGAGAACCGGCACGTGATCTATAGACCGAAATACATTTACATTAGACGTCCTCTTGCCAACTGACAGTACAAACATTTTTCCTGTATCCTGTATTATGAGACCTGCATGAACAATGAACACCCAGAAAGAATAATTCGCTCGAGGTAGCATCAACCTAATTTTCAGCCTATGGGCTCAAGTTTTCTTTAATCACCACAGCCTGGGCCGTCAACGTCTTGACGTGTTTCCACAGAGCAAATCGTGTCGATTTCAAAAATTTCCCTAACTAATAAAAGGAAATCTCTTAGAATAGGGAAAACAGTAATATTCATTTATTTACACGACTAATTTTGAAGTTTAATTGAATAAAAATGATAACGTTGAAACTTGAATAAGAGATCAATGCGATTTTAACAGTAAAGCCCCATCAGAAAGAGAAAATTGGGCGTAAGCACTACCATTCAACCAGTATCAGTGACAGTGAGGACAGTGAAGACGCACAGTGCCTGTATTGCTAATACTCTTATTCAAAGTTACAAGAAGTGTAGATTCTCTGTAGTAAGTGTCTCATTTGGGCACTCAGTTTATGTGCGGGAGTAGATAGCGATGATAATGAAGCAGTTCCCATTTGTGTCTTATGGGAATAGATGTTTATACTGTTAGGACGGCCTACTAATCGTCGTATGGTACAGTGGAAAACAAAATACAAAACACCAATTAAGTCACTAATCACCAGCTCAATTATCACAATTCAACAGTTTGTAATCAACAAGATAGTACGTTACAACAAATCAAATAAAAATTGTTCACACGCAATAAAAATGTCAACTGATATAAAACACAATTGTATTACAATTGTCCCGCACGATTATAAAACACATAACACTTCGCCACAATATTACGAACCGCACGCAAATAAATCGCGACTCAAAACTGAATTGACCGTCGCTGAATGGCTGTATTTATACCCAGCCGAAAATCCAGAAACATCCATACTACGCACCAAAGATGCTACAATAAAACACCAGAACGTAATCGGTTGCGGCCTTGAACACAGTGCGCGCAGCCGCGCGACTTCTGCTACAGTCTAGCTAACGCGTTGAGAATCACGTACGCACACACATTACAGCCGGATTCCACTGGAACATTCGAGAAACACGTAGATGTTGTGTAATGTCGTGACAATAGCAAAAGTAGTCTTTAGGTTTCAAATTATTCGCTTTTGTTACATTAACTAACAACGCAGAAAAAGTTTATTATTGATCTTTTCTAATTTTTCATAAGGCAAATTAAAGAAATTTGTGTCAGGTTTGAAATTTATTTTGTTCTTTGCTTTGTTTCTGTTAAATTTAAAAAACTTTAGTTATAATTTTCCACGTTTTTTGTAACATATTATTATTTTTGTTATAATATTATGTTGTTATTAATTTTAATTATTATTTTGGAATGTATAATAATATTAATGATAAAAGTTATTATTATTTTAATTTTATTTTACATTTGACTCTAAGGTGCGGATGCTGTTTTATTTTATTAACTAATAAATTTGTGTTATAATAGAATAACCTTTTGCAAGTACCCTATTTAACTCCTTGTATGGTGCAAAGAGGTGTGTGTATGTGTGCATGTGCGCTCAGTGTACATAAATTCATCGCAAAATTTTGAGCTTTTATTGTTTAGAAAAATGTATACATGTTTATGATTTGTAACTTGGTAAATACAATTTTATGAACAAAACGTTTTGGTTGTGCAATCCCAAATAGTAGCTTAAATATTAACTAACCCGCTTTGCCCCCAGGTATTACAACGATATATATTTGAATATACGCCTATTATAATATATTGTATGTACAAATGAGTAATGTAACAACAGAAATTGTTGTAATTAGTTGTAAATAGTGCAAAACAGGCATGTACCTGTTTTGTGAAACACTTACCGACATTCAAGCGACAGAAGGTAAGGCTGTGTTTGTGTAGAGTATTTAGCCGGTGTGCGTTTAGACAGCTGAGACGTGATTTATGCAAGACAGGAAATTCTACGTATTTGCATATTGTTCTTTGTATTCGTGTGTGACTCTGGTTAGGACATGCATAAATACTAATAATTTGATATATATTTTTTTTTAATTCGAACATTTAAAATACATCTTATGATCCGAGCACTGCTATTAGAGGACGTGCGAGAAGGCGTGCATGTAGACATAAAATGTATTATATATTATATTATATTATTATATATATTATATTATATTATTATATATATTATATTATATAATGTATATTACTCATGTATGACTTGTTTAAAAATAAATTATTTACTTTGGTAGTTAATAAGTTATGTACAAGTAATTTGTGTGCACTGAACGAATGGAAAATCAGGAATCACATGCAACTACTGGTATGCACATCCACGCTATTATTAATGCAAAAACGGACATGAAAACGATCTACTAAAACCGATGCTTATGCAAAACGAAACAAAGTCTAAAATGCCGTTCGACAAAATCAGGCCTCTTGCCTTATGTCACACTATAAATCTTCTTCTTATTCCAATTCTCTTCTACCGCAAGGTGTAGAGGCTGAGCAAAAGTCTCGTCACCGTGGTCTCTGCATGGCCAGGGTCTAGGCTCCATTCCACTGCACTCCAAGCTCCTGCAAATAGCACCTCACATTGTCCTTCCAAGTCGCTCTTCTCCGGCCCCTGGGTATTCTCCCAGCGACTCTTGCCTCATACAGTTGTTTTGGAAGTCTATCCCCTTCCATCCTCTGAACGTGTTCAAACCAGAGCAACTGTGCTTTCTTAATTTGCTCTTTGAAAGGTACTGATAGTAGTGTTTCTGACTTGATCTCTTCTTGTCTTTTCTTCAACCTTCCTGTGAAATCTCATCTCCATAGCTTGGAGACAGTTTAGATCCTCCTCGTCTTCAGCGGCGCAACAACCCTTTACTGAGTCAAGGCCTCCTTTAACAGCCTCCGCCAGTTGTCCCGGTCAAGTGCAGCTGCTCTGCAGTTCCGGGTCTCAAGGATATGGCGCGCATCGTAGTTCACACCGTCTTCCCAACGTAGTTTGGGTCTACCAACTCTCCTGGTGAAATAAATCTGTTCTGTGGGTGCCTTTCTTGGCACTTCATTCTCCCCCATTCTGATCACGTGTCCAGCCCACCTGAGTCTACCAAGTTTTATAATTTTCACAATATCTGGTTCATTCAGAAGAGTGTTCAGTTCTTGGTTGGTTCTTTTCCTCCATTCACCTCCTACACATATTGGACCAAATATACTGCGGAGGATTTTGCGTTCATGAACCAGCAGGCTTGACTCAGACTTTCTAGAAATGGTCCAGGTCTCAGAACCATAGGTGGGAACTGGGCGGATCAGTGTTTTATACAAAAGTAGCTTGATGCTCCTGGCAATTATTCTGCTCTAGAACAGAGGTTTGAAACCAAAGAAGCACCTATTAGCTGAGGTGATTCTTCGCTTTATTTCTTCTGTTGTCTCCCCATCGGAGTTAACTTGGCATCCTAAATAAACAAAGTTGTTGACTGTTTCGAAGGAATAAATGCCAATTTGGATGTGCTCTCCTTCTCTAGCCTCCTGTCCTGTGGCCGTGTATTTTGTCTTGCTTTCATTTTTATGAGACCCAGCCTCCTTGCGGGACCTTCAAGAGCAAGAAAGGCTTCAGTGACTGCTCGAAGAGACCTCCCGATTATATCTAGGTCATCGGCGTACCCTAGGACCTGCACCAACCTGTTGAATACAGTCCCGGAGGAATCTGAAGAAAGTTTAGATACTTCTCATTTAGAGCCCAGGTTCTAAAAGGCTCCATACGTAAGAACTAGCACATACCTGTTTTTGAAAATGGTCATCTTAACTTTCTTCAAAATTTCTGCCATGCCAATGAACTTGGTCTTTAGTGCATGGGAAAGTTTCGTGTCACTGCTTATTATTGAATTAATTTCCGCATTGATTTTACCATCTGAGCTTTTTATAGAGCCTACACACTATAAACATCACGGACAATTTTTACCAAGGCATAGTGACTTTGGTAATAACAACGGAGTGACTATGTCACTCCGATCCTCCACGTAGAATCATCATCATTCAGTGAGAACACACACACACACACACACACACACACACACACACACACACACACACACACACACACACACACACACACACACACACACACACACACACACACACACAGACAGACAGACAGACAAACAATAATTTAGTCACGGTAACAACATTGAAAGCAGGTAAAAAGTGAACAAATATTTAATAAAAATCAGACAGTAAATAAACTCAGAAATGAGACAAATAAAGGAAAACTGAATACATAATTGTATATTGAGTAAACTACAAAATTTTAATAATTATTATCAGTAAAATATGTAATTTTAATATTTGTTTTATAATTTTTCTGTTTAACTACAAGTTATTACACAGTAATTAATGTTTATTGAGCTGAAGTTAATATTATTTTAATTAAAATACTACAAGTAAATTTTTCTTTATATAATAAATATTTAAATAGTATTTTTATATACAGTATGACTGCAACATTTAAAATAACGATTTAAATTGAATATTTTATGTTAGACACCTAAGTGTCTGAAGCATTTTTCATATTATGTTCACGTATGTGATTTGTGTTTGTTTTTTGCATATTATTTATGTGTGATATAATATGTATTATATGGTTTCATGTTATGTAAACAGCTGAATAGAAAAGAGGATACATAAAGTATAATTTATTTAAATATTTAATATTTTTGTTTAATAACTCAATAAAATTATTTTATTTCTATTGCCTATATTTAAGTAGCTATTTCATGTCTATAAAATATTTTAACGCACACAAAATCCTGCTACCTAGCCAGTAATTAATATACTAGAATTGTTTTTAGTATTACCACTGAAACGTCTTTAAATAATTGTAATATTGCAGTAAGCCTATTTAATATATCGAGCGCGCGCGCGCATGTGTTTTAATGTATATATATTTTTTCAAACATATCTAATAATATAATACATATGTAATAATATATGTATTGTAGTAGTACATGAATTTATTGGACGTTCATAACCTATTGCGTTTATGAACCTATTTTAATCAAACACATAATGCGAAATAAAATATTTCAAAAGTAATAAACTTGATTGTTATCGTCAACATACGTTTAATAGCGATGCTTCACACAAGCGTCTGCGTGCGATTGTGCAATCCACAGAGGACATTCATATAAAACTAGCAGTGAAGTCTTTTCGCTGTGGACGCAAACGTATTACAGATTAAAATTACAAAACAATAAATTTAAACAGTAATTTAAGTAATAACGTTTTATTTCAAAATAAAATTACGAAGAACCTGCAGACACAGATTTTATTGAACGGATTCGTTCAACCTCACCGCTTTTTTATTACTATGCACTGCGTAATAATTTTTTTAATTTTCTGTGCTAATCAATACAATATCAATTAAACTAGCTTCAGTGAATATGAGCCGTGCGGTCGTGCGTGCACCGTGTGTCCCAATGTCGGTGTTAGGACACGTGCGTGTTGTTTTATTCGTTTTCAATTTATTATTATAAATAATGTTTTATTTAAATGTTAATATTTGCGGTGGGGTAAAATTCTATATCACTTGTCCGTGTTTCTTGTTTTGGTTATACGGTGGTTTTAAAATTTTCCATATAAAATTCCGTGTTGTGCTGTCTAACATCGCGATTAACGTTCTGGCTACGTTGCGTCAGTAATCAGTCCTGCAGCGGAAATGCGAAAATATTCAGATTGGAAGTCTCGATCTACAAACTTATAGACCGGATCTTAGACACATAGAGCGGTGAACTATTCTGAGACGATCGGGGGAGACCACACCCTTGCATTTCGCAAAGTGTATGTGCCGTTTAGAGGTACCAACCAGAAGCTACATTTTGTCCTGAATTTAGAACGCCAAAGGTTACAAGGGCGTTACCGTCTGCGGCTAATCTTGCACGGTAGCGAGATGGCACGGATTACCATAAGCGTTATTTATTTACCGTTAGTTGTATCTTTGGAAAACAGCACACAATTTAAGTGTTTCGTAAACACACGTCACACAAAATACGTTAGAGTCCATCAAAAACGTTAGTAATCGTTGAGCTAAATTGGGACGATAATCGTAGCAGTTGGACTCTGTTAATAGGACCATCGGGAAGTCGGGGAAGACACTCACTGTTTACTAGAGATTTTACATTATAGTACTGTCAGATAGAACGGGATGCTTTGGCAGTAATTTCTTTAAGGACGAGGTCAGGTTAAACGGCGTTACTTGGAATTTTTGTCAAAATTGGTCGGACTGGTTGCCAGATGAACAGGAAGGTGAAGTCCACTACGTAAATTCTTTGTATCTTTGAATACACCTACAATGATATTTAGGTTTCTGATATGCAGGGAGATTGCCCGACTCCGCAGGGTGCACGACGTTTGAGCAAGACATCTAGAATTTAAATCCTGCTGCGCATTATATACATTCATTGTTACGTGAAAGTCGTAGACCGGCAAGTAACTTGTGCAAGTAGTTATTCTGTGTTAGATCAGCACTGGAGTTAAGACTAGAAAGCTGCGATAAGTAAGTATTGCGCCAATTCCTGTCAAGTTCTAACAAGTACGGACGGAGGATGCATCTTCGTGATGGAGTACTATTATTCTAAGTTTAACAGCTCGGCATCGTCAACAGGATATTTGATAGTGATTTGGTGGAATTTAGACAATAAGTAGCTGACGAGTAGGCTTAGTGTAGCTGTAGCATTTGACTAGCGATTCACGGACCTAACCGGAGAGATTTACCCACTGAACACTTAAACGTCGGCAACGCGAATCCAGTCCGACAATCGGCAGGAGAGTAGCGCACTACTACCTGGACGCTGATTCGGTGATTTACATCACTGTAGCACAGGGATGCAAGTGGCGTTTCTAACCCCGATCCCAATTTGAAAACTGTAACTAGTTAAGTTCCATCAGTAATTTTTTTGTCAAAGCAAAACCGAGGAAATAACTAGGTAGAAAGAGCCAGAGTCAACTTTGTAGGTAGGGTCTGATGTGCGTCGACTACGCTAAACTGTAGATGTTTTTGTTTAATCAGCAAATCGTAAATAACGTTGCCTTTCGCAGAGTGCTCCAATCCCGTTTGCGGTTATCCAAGTAGTAAGTGAAATATGTTTTGCGACTGGACATGAAACGCTAGCATATGATGGGATTTCGTGAACATTGAGTCAGTTTGTCAACAGTAAGAATACTGAATTTGGACGTCACTATTTTTACGACACTGCATAAGTAGTACAGAGACGTCTGACTCATGGGAAATAAAGTTACTTGAGCAAAGATTGTCCACACAAGATGGGTTTCTGATCTCGGAATCAATAATTCGTTGTCCTTTCTGTTTCAAAAGGATGTACTCTAATACATTCGTGGAACATAACTAGGTACATATTTCAAATTGGTTTCGTTAGAAACACTATTCTCATCAGGCATCTACCGGCGCTTCATTTAAACAAGTCATTTCAGGTCGTCGGTCAAAATTTACCTCCTATGCGCGCCAAAATTTGAATCAGGAGCAACTTTTGTGGAGGTTTTAAAGCTGGCCCTGCGTATAAATTTCAATCAGAATAGTGCTCTACCCGGATGTCGTGTGGTGAGTCTGCGTAACGTGTTGGTCTACTCCACGATTCGTGCCCCCATCAGGGTAACACACGCAGTTGGCGACCAAAAGATTCTATCAACGCTCAGACGAAAGAGAATCGCACCGTACAGGTGACAGGGTTTGACTTCTCGTTTTGCCTTATGGTACGGTTCAACTTTTATCCTATTCATATTAGCCGGTAGATTCCCCGGTAGACTCATACTGTTAGGGGGTTAATTAGGTTTGGCGCCACTCTTGGCGGTAATCGCAACATATTGCGATACTCAATATTTCAAACTCAAGGAGTCGGTCAGAAACGATAGATAGGCGGTGGACTCCGGGTGAGAGAGCGCTTAGTCCCATCGTAATAACAAAGAGAGTGTAAAAGTTACGAAGCAGATCGCTTCTCGTCTCTTTGGTAGATAACCATGCATCTAGTGTCAGTTTCTCGTCGGTTCTCTTAAAGTTTCCGCCAGTTGTTTGCTTACCCGATGACATCTTTCAGAGTGTAGCTAGTATAGTAAGGGAGAAAGTTCTTCAGCCTGGAGAAGAGAGACTTAACACGCGGCATGCGTGTACCTCCTGTAGTGCCAGTAGTGTTGATTCTGATGACAGACGGTGCTCAAAATATTCCCTCCTTTAGACTGAGAAACTGAAATTGGTTTTCTAGTCAAAAGCGCGGCACCTTCATGTGATGTCTTTAATGTAGTGAAGTATTGCTTATCTTGACTATAACTGGTAACAGATCAAGAGAGTCTCTGGCACCGAATGTATAAGCGCCACACCATTCTAAATTTCCTAGGCTCGGTAGTTGACGTTCAACTTAAATTGTCAACTCTTTTGTTTGGTTACACTACTTTTGATTCATGTGTAAAGAAAAAAGTCTAAAGTTTCTGAAATCTGTTGTTCAGTATGGCTTTAGCGAAGATTCTTGACGCTTTTCGAAAAACTCCATTTGAGATTGTCTCCCCCTCATAGGTAACTTCGTCCTTGAAAATATGGTTCAAAACCTGACTATTCTTCGGAAGGTCCAGTTTAGGCAACATCACAAAATTCGTAAGTCTCCTGCTTTACTTTAAAAATTAGATTACGTAAACCTGTTTTGGCAGCCATCTCATCTTCGGACGACCCACGTCTCTTCTACCAATGGCTTTATAGTTTAGTTCCGCTTACGGTAATGGATCCTCTGTCATCCTTTGCAAATGACTGCACCAGCACCATTGTCTTCTGTAAGCTGAAATGATTTTATTTATGTCCTCCACTTCGTGTTCTGCACTAATATCCTCATTCCTTATTTTATTCCTTATCTTTCAATGCATAGTTTAAAGTGCTTCGAAGAAACTGCATTTCAGCACTTTGAATATTGCTGCATCCCCTTTTGTCTCGCCCCACTCCTCACTCGCATTTTAATGAGCCTTCACGCATCTCTTAAAATCCAGTAGAAAACATTGCCGCGTGCTTGCAAATAGACAGTACAAAGTAATTATGTTTTTGAAGTCTTCTTCCGGTATGGACCGCGTCAAAATGTCTTGTATGACAACGTTTCACTCAAGTATCCTCGGATACTCATTGTAATATGAGTGAAACGTTGTCATAAAAGACATTTTTGACGCGGTCCATACCAGTAGAAGAAACACAATCGACACCGGCCGCGGAAGCCTACGTGAGAATATAGTACAAAATATATTGCAACAGATCAAATTTTATTATACTAATAAGGATATAGTGAATGTGTAAAAATCACAAACAAGTCTATTATGGAGGAGATGAAAATTATTTATTATACACACAAATATAGTTTTTAAAGAGGTATATTGTATTATAAATTGTCATGTATTGTAATTTGCAATAATAGTTTATAATGTTCGATAATATATCGGTTTTACTTGATTGAGGCTACGATCTCAGTACGTGCAATCCTCCGCTTACTACTGCCACTCCCGTCCTGGCGTCCTCTTCTTCAGCGTCACTCCTTCCTGGCGTCCTCTTCGTCCTGGCGTCCTCTTCGTCCGTCGTCCTCTTCGTCTTGTCGTCCTCTTCTCAAATATGTTAAAATATGTTGTCAAATATGTTGTGTGTATTAATTAATCATACTGTGGAAGGCAGACTTTTATGATTTACAGACTTTTATCTTTGCCCCTCGGTGATAAAGAATACCGTGAAGAGTTGGACACCATTAAACACATTGCTGTCGCTAATGGTTATGATGTCAATATGGTGAATAACATCCTTCGAAAACATAAGAAAGGACATAGCAACATTGTCGGACGTAAAACACGCGAAAATACAACACGCAAATATATTGCAACACCGTACACATACCTTATGCCACAGATCTTTGGGTCAATTTTTGGTAAAACCAGTAATATAAAGGTCACTTATAAGACCACTAATAGTATTATGAATAATCTTCGTGTCCGCAGAACCACCAGCCTTGAACACAAAACTGGTGTTTACAAATTGATATGTGACGATTGCGACGCTTTTTATGTGGGCCAGACAGGACGTGGTTTTTTAAAAAGATTTTTAGAACATAGGCCGCCTACACATTTTCACAGTTTGGACAGTGTTAAGTCAAAATTTGCAGAACACCTCATTTCCGAAAATCATAGCTACACAAATTTTAAAACTAATTTGAAACCCCTTCACATATGTAAGAAAGGGCGATATTTGAACGCTCTTGAAGAATACGAAATTTATAAAGCACACAATAATATTGGTACCAAGCCGCATGTTTTAAATGATAAATTGGTCTTCAAATCAAATGTATTGTACAACACTGCCTTGCGCTACTGTCGTGGTGGGAGCGAGACATAGATTAGTGCGCGGTCGGTTTTCATACGATGTACATCGGTAACCTTCGTTCTCGTTGTAAATATTATAATATGTTACATTAAGTTATTTTATATTAGATTTTAATATTTTAAGTGTTTGACAAGTGTATCATATTTAAATGATACACAATTACTTTTAAATTCTGATGATGGGACAAGGGTCCCGAAACATGTAAATTTATAAAGACGCTGTTTCTGGAAAGCCGCAGACGGTAAGTTCCAATATATTTGATTGAATTATCTACCAATTTTTATGACCCTATTAATGATAAGTGTTTCAAATTGAAGTGTTCCTACTTAAAAAACCATATTTCCAAAATAGTTATGAACCATAGAGTACACTTAAATTGAAGCTATTTACATAAACAATTCATTGTCAAAGTTTCACGTCGATCGGTTAATTACCGCGGAAGATATAGCGATCACACGTTATCACACCCGCACACGCGCACAAATTCACTCAAAAAATACATGACAATAAAGAACATCCTTTTACGGAGAATTTGGTATACCCTAAATGCTTATCCATTTCTAAATACAAAACTTATGGCTAAAAGACAAAGTATTACATAAAACCAATTTAAACATGAAAATGCTCGTCATCCATGTGCTCTGATATAAACAACATAGCTTATCATCCTGTGTTCCGTTGCAATATATATCTTAGAATCGGAACAGTTTCATTTATACATGTCTCACAAGGAATGTGATAAAACATTCTAACTACTGTCAAGAATAAAAACACTTGTAAGTATTTACAAATGTACAGTTTATTTTATGTACTTATAAAACTAATAGTTGTTTGGTAAGTAAAATATTCTTCGGAGCTTAGAGCATCAGATACCACAAATATATTTGTGACAGGATTTTTATTAATGTCTTTTATTCATGATAAAATTATAGCATACAATAAAAGTCATAAAAGAGAACCATAACTGATGGACTACTTAACAGGAAACAGGTTTGAGCACTGCATATTTTTAAGAGCAGATACGTATTGGAATACTGAGGGTATGAATAAACTGAACTTAAGGAAACAACCAATATTGTCTTGTTACTTTTGAACATCAATAAAAATTAAAAGTAAAGTTATGCTTTAAACTTGAAAGGCGTACTAAAGTTACTATTAAACATTAAATAACTTCTTTCACTCTTATGTCTTTGTGAGCAAGCTCCTTTGATTCACACACACACACATTCCAAACATGCATAGATGCAAGCTACAATATCAGTTCTTGAATTACATATTATTTACAAATTTGTTTAATTTTTGATGATGTAACTTCTTTCACAAATAAAAATTTTGATTTAAGGATTATCAAGGATTGGACAATTTAAAATTTCTTAACTTTAAAACCTGTGTAACAAATTTCCATTAAATGTTACCTCTAATATACATAAAATAAATTTCACTCACATCATTCTTGCTATTCAAGTTAATAATAAACTATACTTTATATTTTTAAACACAAGAATATACTTTTTATTTTGTTTCTTAGGCTTTCACGGCCGGCGTCATAATTATTAAAATTGCTATCCGGGCTGTAAGGTCTTCCAATTGCTATCCGCGCTGTAAGGTCTTCCAATTGCTATCCGGGCTGTTAGGTCTTCCAATTGCTATCCGCGCTGTAAGGTCTTCCAATTGCTATCCGGGCTGTAAGGTCTTCCAATTGCTATCCGGGCTGTAAGGTCTTCCAATTGCTATCCGGGCTGTTAGGTCTTCCAATTGCTATCCGCGCTGTAAGGTCTTCCAATTGCTATCCGGGCTGTTAGGTCTTCCAATTGCTATCCGGGCTGTAAGGTCTTCCAATTGCTATCCGGGCTGTAAGGTCTTCCAATTGCTATCCGCGCTGTAAGGTCTTCCAATTGCTATCCGGGCTGTGAGGTCTTCCAATTGCTATCCTGGCTGTGAGGTTTTCCAATTGCTATCCGCGCTGTGAGGTCTTCTAATTGCCATCCGGGCTGTGAGGTCTCCCAATTGCTATCCGGCTGTGAGGTCTTCCAATTGCCATCCGGGCTGTGAGGTCTACCAATTGGTATCCGGGCTGTGAGGTCTTCCAATTGCTATCCGGGCTGTGAGGTCTTCCAATTTCTATCCGGGCTGTGAGGTCTTCCAATTGCTATCCGGGCTGTGAGGTCTTCCAATTTCTATCCGGGATGTGAGGTCTTCCAATTGCTATCCGGGCTGTGAGGTCTTCCAATTGCTATCCGGACTGTAAGGTCTTCCAATTGCTATCCGGGCTGTACTGTCTTCCAAATTCTTCATGCCGAAAGGTGTTAATTACTCGACCAGAAGTTTCGGCCTTACCTCTGGAGGGCATCTTCAGTGCGCTGACGTACACCTTGTCAGTTCTTAAAGTCCTTACACTGAAGATGGCCTCCGAGGTGAGGCCGAAACTTCTGGTCGAGTAATTAACACCTTTCGGCAGAAGAATTTGGAAGACTATGGCCTTACAGCCAGGATAATAATTTTAGTAATTATATTTTTTATTGTTATACATTATAATTCTGCTGATTACAATAATTTAAAACTGTCGAAACATTGTGAAAACAATAAAAATACATTTTTGTTTTTAAAATATAAAGTATTATATATACTATCTTCAAATAAATTACACTGCAAGTAGGTTTATTTTCACCTGACAAACGTTTCACAGAAATTATTCTGTGTCTTCATAGGTTTGTTTGAATTGTAATTGAATGTTTCGCTTACAGTACAGCTGACGGATAATCGATTTCACTTCGATTCTAATTTCAATTGTTTTAATGTTTATGTAGTACCGTACCTATTTATTATATATTTAATGTTTATTTCATTATTCTAATAAATGTATGATTTTAAATAAATCGTCTTGTTTTGTTTCTATTTGTATTTGTTCATTAATTAGTAGAGTATTATTATACTGTGTTTGTAATATATATGTATGTTTTTATTATAATTAGTATTAAATCCTTAAAATTTTAGTTACCGTCAATCAATGAATTTTTTAGTAGATGGTTAGTGAGGATCGGTCAATAATAACATAAATTTTAACTATTTTGCGTCGTCGTTTCGACAGTATGTATTGTCATCTTCAGGACCTGTGTATGAAATACAAAAGAAATGTCAAACACAAAGGAACAATTAAATATTTGGGTGAACGTGTTCGTGTACGTAAGTGTGTGGGTGCGTATGTATGTATCATTGTATATGTGAAGATTTATGATAATTTGTTTACATCTTCAAATTATCTTTAAGAAACCGAGCAAATTATAGTATGAGAGAACTTAATTTATACAGTATTCCAATTTAAATTGCTAAATCTAATGATATTTTAATTAATTAAACAAACAGTAATCAACAATTGGATATTAGATTGGTACATAAATTGTTTATACCTACAGCAGTCAACATATAGCAAAGTAAAATATATTGCCTATAACTAAAACAGATTAGGGGATGTTCACTACGTAATTATTAAAAGTTATTTTTAACATGTTTCACTTCCTACTGGTATTAACAAACAATCATAATTTAGAAACATACAATTTACACAATAACTGTAGAACTTTACGACTTACATCAGATAGTTGACATAAGGTTACAAACAAAAGTTTCTGGTAAATTTTACTAACAAGTAAATTTGGATAATAATTGTAATCATATTGTAAATTATAGTCAAGAGTACTATAGAATATTGTAATTTATGTATGTGTCCACAATCACACCTTCTCTCTCACCCATTCTCCCCCTACCAATCCTTCTCACAGCCTCTCATTCTAACCATCCACTAAAAAATTATTAGAATTGTATATGTATATGTAAACTCAAACTTGTAAACCAAGTACAATTTTATTCCTCTAATGACTGGTCGTTAAGTGTCAATAGGTTTAAAACGCTTATCAAAACATTGATCTGAGGTTAAAAATTCTTCAACTATTTGTTTAGCTAAATAAGTTTTCCCGCTGTAAGCTTACAAACAGTGTTATTGTCTTGCACCACCGCAAGCTAAAATCTTGGTCTAGTCTATCTTATAGTAAATGGTTTTATACACCAGGGAAATTAAAGATTGTCCATGCGTTGTGTTGCTACGCAGCACTACGCTTCTGGTCACCCGAATGGGTTAAGTAATTGAGTTTGAGTTAGATTTATTTGAACCCTTTCCTGACTCTAAGTACGGGTAGCTTATGATGACAACCTGAATAAAGAAGGTTAACAACGGAGTCTGAAACAGAGATGAAGAAAGTG
This sequence comes from Magicicada septendecula, assembly GCA_034769895.1. Lineage (NCBI taxonomy): Eukaryota > Metazoa > Arthropoda > Insecta > Hemiptera > Cicadidae > Magicicada > Magicicada septendecula. Next base: position 304,410,700 of record CM068376.1, on the reverse strand, counting down.
ACACGTTAATTAAAGAGGAAGTTTTAATCTTAGCGAGAAAACACCAGTTGATAATATTTCAACAATTCCTTTACGATTTTTAGTCCATATGCAAAATCTGGCATGTGTCCGTTGTCCAATGGAAGAGGATCTGAATTTTCTGCCCGTTAATAGAAACCGTTTTCAGAAGTAGAGTCAAGCTTCTGAAATTGAAGTACTCGAGTTTTCTTTGTTTTGAATGAAACAAAGTTTTCTTTGTATCACCTACATGGTACTCCACATGTAAATCTTCATCTATACCTAAGGTCGGTAACTCGAATTGGTTTCTGTAGGTTACACGAAAAACTATGTAAATTATTATTTACTTCTGTTAAAAGTCAATTGATTAATTTTTGTATAAATTAAGTTTATTCTTCTTCCTCTCCTTCTTATCTGGCGTTACACCCTTTAGTGGGCTTTAGCCTCCTCAAAAATACCCCTCCATGCTTCTTTGGTCTCCGCCCTTCCTCCCCTGATTCCCATGCTAGCAAGATCTTCTGTTATGCCATCTTACACTTGGTCTGCCTGTATGTCTAGAAGTATATAATCTTCCTTTCACCATTCTTTAAAGCATTCTTTTCACATCTCCCAGCCAACGCAACCTCTGTGATTTGATGAATTTTACTATGCCTTTTCCATGTATGAGACCCTGTAGTTCATTGTTATTGCGTATTCTCCAACTAACTTCTTCTCGTATCGGGCCATAAATGTTACGCATTGTTTTGCGCTCAAATGATTTTAAAGCAGTTTTGTCATTCTATGTCGACGTCCACACCTCAGATCCATGTAACAATTGGTCGTACAAGAGAATAATATACTTTAAGTTTTATACCTCTTGTAACAAAATTGTTTTTAAAGATGTTAATACGTATTTGGAAAGTAGGCTCTATTTCCTGCTTGTATCCTTTCTCTTATACTTATCCTTAAGATTAAGATTATTATTTGTCCAAAATTTTATTTGTCCATGAAGGTTGCAAAATTTGTTTTATTACATTTTACAATTTTGTTTTATGAGACACAGATATGTATATTTTAAGCTAAAATGAAACCACGAAGTTTGTTGAGCGCGCAGTATGTTCTACTGTATTATTTCATTATCTCAATCTTTTTGCCTTTTAATATCTAAATTTGTTAAACTTATGTAAACGTAGGAATAAACAGGTAAGATAATGTTAACCATTATTCTGCCTCAACCGACAACGTGAAAATTAATTTGTTGCCAAAATTGTTTTAAAAAAATTTAGAATTACAATTTTACATTATTACGTATTTAATGTCTGAACTGTTTCGAGTACTACAATTTTTAAAGTTTCTTTACGCCTATACTTAAAAAAAAAAACTCCATAATTCTATCCCTTCGGTCATATTTGTTAAAAGCTGGCATTGCCGTCAACAATTGAGTAAGTTTTTAATAAAGTTGACGTGTTGTGTCTACAGTACGCTATTTGGCACTGTGGGCTTACTTCACGAACTGGAAACAAGCGAGTATTCCTGACAAAACATTAGTGATATTCAACAGGTGCCTTCTGCTTATATTAATGTTTTGTATTTCGTATGTCACGTCTATATTGATTGAAATAATTCGTGGCAATTTTATATTTCAAAACAAAAATAAATGTCTGCGACTATTTCAGTAAAAATCTGTTGCAGTCAATTTCTCAATTTAATTTTGTTAAATTTGGTATGATTACGTTTATATATTGTATATTCTTACAGTAGATTATTAATGAATTTTAAAGACAAATTGGAGAAACTTTGATTATTTTAATAATATCATATAGTGAAATAAAATATTCTAAAAACTTGTTAATCACATAATTTGAAACGTAGATGTTCATTGTTATACTGTTATGTTATAGACACTGAAAACGCCTTGAAAGTAAGGACGATAACGTTATTCTTTTTAATGGATTGCCTTAAGCAAGACTTTGTTTGGTGCAATCTGTGCCCTTACAATCAACTCATCTGAGGGAAAGTATATTTTTCTTTAACTCAGATTTCTATTCCAATCCTGTATTCATTCGATTCATAGACTTCAACTGTAAGCCTAGGCACCTTGTTCTAACTACACTTATAATTCCGATTCCAGTCGTGTAATGTAAGTCAAATTTTAGTACACAAGTTCTCTCACCAATGGTTTTGTATAAACAAGTGGAGTCTTTTCTGTGAACAAAAAACAGTCTTTTTATATCTTCAATAGTGCGTCAGACATAATCAGCAAAAAGAGTACAATGAGAAATTTTGACGATTAAAAGAGTCGTTCATTAAGAACGACGACTTCGGTGGCTGTGCAAGCCGCGGCGACAACGCTGTATGAGTTCCTAGGTGGGGCCGAGTGGTTTCTATTAGACTTAGTCTGATTCAGTTCGTCGAGACCGGGTCCAAGGTTCACCTATGACAACTTTCAACTCTGCTGCGATACTGTCGTCGTCGTCGCCATCCTTTACGGCTTAGGCTAGCAGCCTGTCCCAGTCTAAATGGAAGTCATCCAACCATCGCTTACGGGGTCTTGCCACACTTCTCTTCCCCCTGGGATGATATTCTTCAAGAGCTTGTAAATGTCCAACTTGTAAATCTAGTTGGACCCATTCTCTCTACGTGTAACCACATCTCCGTTTTGTACTGGGAGATTTTCTCATTGTCAGCTGTGCCCAGCTCTATTCTAATATGATCAATTCTGATAAGATCTTTCCTGCAAAAGCCCTTTACAGCCCCGAAGAACCGCATTTCCGCCTCTTGTATTCTAGATATAAATTTGTCCTTTCTATCCAAGTCTCGCTACTATACAGTAGCTGAGGTATGACTATTATATTATAATATTTCAATTCCGTCCCTTTCCTTGTTTTCTCCTTTAAGTTGCTATATTATTAGTTACCAAATAGTGATCACCGTTATCTGATTGAGGCATTCCTCACATTGGAATGAGCGCAAAGGAGGTGGGTTTAGTTATAAATGCAAATAAGACTAAATGTATGACGAATGGTAAAAATTATAATAGGCCTGAAACTTTTATTTATGGCTACGTTTTTGAGTAAGTCGGTCATTTTTGATACCTTGATTGAAAAATGGCAACGAATAGCGATACAATAAATTAGATCCAACAGCAAATGGACGCTACTTTGGACTATTACAGCAGAGATGAAAAGTTGAGCAATAGGCCTATCAAGATTAACAAAATACGCCTTCTATAAAACATTAATTAGACCGGTCTTGACATATGGAGCAGAAACACGGACCACCACAAAGTAAATGAAAGACATGTTTTAACTTAAAAAAAAATGTGGAAAATTTATTGTCCAGTATGTAAAAGGGAAGAATGGCGAATACGCTATAATCAAGATTTATACGCACTCGTTAGGGATGTAGACATTATTAAATATATTTAATTTTTAAGGTGAGATGGGTCGGACATTCGCTGAAGTTGACGGAGGATGAAATATCGAGGATATTCTTGTCAACGCAGTTGGACGGAAGAAGAAAGAGAGGCCGATCAAAGCTGTGATAGATTGATGATGTGAGCAATTTATTCCAAACTATTTGGGCCGACGGGCTGGAGACCCAACGCGTTAGATCGGGGCAGTTAGAGAAGGCTTCTGGAGGAGGACAAGACTCAGCAATGGGTTGTAACACCAGGTGTGATGGTGATGATGATTATCTCTGAGTACAGAGCTTATTGTGTAGTATAAAAAAATTAGTATGCGAATATTTACTATATAAGAAACATTACACGAATACTCACTACGAAAAGACAATTTAACTATAAAAGGGTGGTGTGCCCAGATTCGCCTCTGTCGCACTATATTGTTGACCTTGGTATGCATTGTGCTTGTGTTTTGTGAGCGTTGTGTGTTTTTTTATAGTAAGTATTAAATTGTTTTGTTTAATCTTTTGATTATACATTATGTGAAGTTCTGTATTATTATTTTATTGACTGTCTATAACTGGTTAGTAGAGTATTATTACATGTATTAGTTTATAATTAGTCTGAAGACGGCTGCCGATTGTTTGGTGGTCGAAAAGTCGCATTTATATTTTTTTTGTAATGGCTAAAGTCTGTCAGTTAAACTGAAATTCAATTTGTAGTCTGACGTCACTCCTTCGCGAGAATCTTACTCACTCAATTTACAGCAGTTACACAATTTCAGCAGAAAAAGTGAAAACAACTAGTAGTCGTCTTCAGTGTGCTACGAGATACAAGTGATATTCAGAACAGAATAAACGCGACAACGTTTAGCATCAAGAAACAAGGAGCAAGTCGCGTTCTAATGTAATATAGTAGCTTAATTCGGTATTAAATTCCCCCCGTTTCAGATAACACATTAACAATTAAGTACAACGCGTACGTCTGACAAACTCTACACCTCGCTGTTCTGTTTTCACTTATGTTACTCTAAATGCCTGGAATTTGATCCTGTAGCGTGTAGTTAACAGGGCTCAAAAAGCGTTAGCGATATTATTAATCACTGCCTAATAAATAGCGTATCCCATTCTCAAGATGCCCTGCGTACTAGTACACACACACACACACAGCGAGGCCGCGCCCATATGGATACACAGTTCCACGTACATCAACATGACGGTTTTCATCGATGTTCTAACCTCAAAAACGGCTTTTTACCTTATAGGTATGCTCAGGGCCGCCGCTACCAAATTTGCGAAATGCGCACCGCACACGGGCTGCCGTAGACTGCCAAATTCATGAGTAGATATTGCAAAATAAATTAAAACAATTAATATCGACTAGGTATACGTATATGACATTAACGTTTATTGAGTTGTTCTTGACATTTGTTTTTTTAGCATTTCACACGACATTTATATCTGAGTTATAGCTGCGGTATCTTTGTTGTAGGCAGGCGCGAGCTATGTCGACGCTGGCAAACTATAAAGTACCTACACGATAAGATAATAAATGGTTTATGTTTTGTTTTGACGAACGGGCGAATTTAGCACTGTCAACTTGTTTTCAAAACAACAGCAGTTTGTAAGCAGTAACAGAAATTTGTTAGTTATGCTTAAGACGTTTCCATGTACGGTCTTGTTTTCGGTCACGGTCTGGCGGTGTATTTCTGAGACGTGTCCTATTTTTATACGGTTTACATTCAATAATATCATCTAAAGTCTGACAGAAAAAACGAAACGGTTGTCGGGCTTTCAATATAAACAAAAAAGAAAGGCGAAAATTTAACAACAGGAGTTAAGTGGTGCGTTAGAAAAATTTGGAAAGATTATAAGCCCTAGCTACTCTATCCATAAAACATGAAATGTTGAGGCAATCAATTTGAGCAATGTTATTAAAAGGTTTTCTGAAACCTAAGTGCGAAAAGTGCTCTTTTAATAAACTATAGTATCATAAAAACTCCGAAAAGACAACCGCGCAAATAAACTATTATATTTTTGTTAACGTATTCAACACTTTTACAAGCACATCTTCCCCTTATAGGTAAGTACTCAGCTAAATAAGTTTTTTGTTAAATAGATTTAATTTTTATCAATTTTACTAATTTAGTCTGTATCAATTTTTAATTAAAATAGTATTAAATTAAATAGTGTGCAAAGTAGGAATATGAAAAGTATAATCAGGAGGGCGGCAATAGTAACAAGCACCCTAGTGGCGGCCCTGGGTATGCTCTAGAAATCTTCCCATTCCCCGAGACAAGCAACACCGATTAGTAACGTCAGTTATTGCAGTGTAATTAATTTTTTACTTAGAAAGAAATCAAGAATATCGGTTTAAGATACGCCTATTTGTATTCAGTAGATCAGGATTCGGGATCAATTCAGGATCATAGTACTTGTAATCAAAAACTTCTAATTAGTATGCTGCAGAGGTATTCCGCAGAGCCCTGAGTTGCAGAAAACGGAATGAAGTACATTTTTGGTTGGATACATTTTTGTATTAGATAATATTTCATTTGTGACAAAAATTATGTAAATCTCGATTAATCTACTATTTTTTAAATAATTATATAATTACCTTTTTATCCACTCAAGTGACACAAAGTTTCGTCTAATTATGACGCGTTTCGGGACTAAGTCCCATCCTCAGATAACACTGATTTTAATATAAACAAACTGATACACTATAAAATCGTAACCATGATTTTGGTTATGTCAATTAAATAAAATAAAATAAAACTTCAAATCGCATGTGAATTGTTATACGAATTATTTAATTGGCGTAACCAAAATCATGGTTACGATTTTATAGTGTATTAGTTTTTTTATATTAAAATCAGTGTTATCTGAGGATGGGACTTAGTCCCGAAAAGCGTCATAATTAGACGAAACTTTGTGTCACTTGAGTGGATAAAAAGGTAATTATATAATTATTTAAAATAAGTGACACGGTACGCTAAAAAAGTATACTATTTTTTGTTTAGTAAAGTAACAATTGAAGACCAATCGTACAATAAATTCTGAAAATTCCAAACAATCAGATTTGTGTTAAAATTCCTTTTGTTCTGAAATCCGACTGAATTTTTATATTTTTGTTACACTTTTGATAGAATTTTTGGAACCTGGGATCAACAATATAGGGTATACTGTACCCTAAATTCAGATTTTGGTTACAATTCTCTTAAATTTAATATACAACATAGGATAACAAATTTAATCAAACTTCAGCCTTATTGTTAGCCTTAGTATTTCAAAATTTTTAAATTTCTAAAATGTAACTCCACATTCAGATTTAAGTTAAAATTTCTTTTAATTTGATATGCCATATAAATTTGTGAGATTTTATCATATTTTTCGCCTACTTTTTGACCCCTAGATCACAAAATTCTGAAACTTTATAAATTTTACACAACAAGGGAACTTTGTGACTTTTTTCAAAATTTTGACCCGTCATTGTTTTATTTCCCGCTTCTCTATTTTATGGGTGGTCTATCTCAAAATCAATAGAGTTCTGTAGGGTAAAGGCATGGACAGGCATGCCAAGTTTTGTGAAAATCGGTTGATGCATTATATAAAGTTATCGTGAGACACCCCAAATAGATTGGTAGACAGACAGACAGACAAATCTTAAACGGTCTAGTTAAAACTGAGAACTCGTTTCACTCCTTAATGACAGGTTCGGTACCATTGTTGCTTATCCACAGCGCCTACGTACCTCAGGCAAGATTAAAGTTTGGGTATTGTCGTGCGCTTACTCACAGAATATTATTATAAACTATACTCCGTTTTCTTTTTACGTAGAATAATAAAAAATATCACTAATGCTATGCAGCTTAAAGTTTTAAATATTTGAAGTAACCGTATGTTGTCAAGTCGCGTGTGCGTTTATGGGAGCCTAAAATTTATTAAAACTTATCAACCTATTGTACGAAGATTGCTCAATAGAGACATGTTTAATCCCCGCAGCCGTAACTTCGTCGCCATGGCAACGGAATTCATTTGTTTATATTGTCTGTTTAAGTATTAGTGACGCGTCTGTAAAAAATAATTGCAGTTTGCTCTTTTCTAAGCGTTGTGACTGGGTTGAAAAATGGCATCTATGATAGAAAATCAACCCAAAGATAATCTCCGTGCCGTTATTCACTTTTGTCCGCTGAGGGGCGTCAGCCAATGGAAATTTATACAATAATGAAAGCTGTGTATGGTCACTATAGTTATTCTCATACGGCAGTGGTTGGATGGTGCAATAAATTTCGACAAGGAAGAGAATCCACTAAAGATTTGGCCCGTCCCGGACTTGCACGTGTTGCAGCATCAGATGAAAATGTGAGACAGCTAGAAACTGCTTTACGCGCAAGTAGGCGCATCAGAGTTGGAGAACTTTCTCAAATGTTGAGCATCAGCGTAGAAACTGTTCATTCCCATCATTCATAGTCTTGGCTATCACAAAGTTGCTGCTCAGTGGATTCCACGACTGCTTACTGATGAGCAGAAAAATTTGCGTTTTGCTTTATCATTACAGCATTCTATGCGCTATCAACAACAAGTTTATGCCGTTCTACACCAAATTGTTGCCGGTGATGAGTCTTGGTGTTATCACTACGAACCAGAATCCAAACGTCAGAGTATGCAGTGGAAGCATGCACAATCTCCGAAGGCGAAAAAATGTCGGTCCCAACCTTCGGCAGGAAAAGTAATGGTGACCGTATTTTATGATTATCAAGGTGTGCTGCTCTTAGATTTTAAAGAACCTGGTCTCAAAATCAACGCTGAGCGATATTTAGACAGTTTAAAACGCTTACGGGTCAGCATCAAGAATAAACGTCCCGGGAGCTCACAAATGATGTCATTCTTCTGCATGATAATGCTCAATCCCATGTAGGCCAGGCGATCTGCTTCGTCGTATAAAGTGGGAAGTTTTACAACATTCACCTTACAGTCCCGACTTGTCCCCGTGCGATTATTATGTTTTTGGCCCATTAAAGGAATTACTAAAAGGACGGCGGTTCAAACCGGACGCTGAGGTAGAGTTTGCTGTTAGCGAATGGTTCCGCAAACAGCCGCAAGAATTTTACCAGCAGGGAATCTACAGATTAGTTCAAGATTGTGACTCGTGGCTTAACGTTAATAGAGACTTCTTCTAAAATCATTGAATAATAAATGATTTACAACCTCTAAACGTGTTTCTATTGAACAATCCTCGTACTTTACGTTGGTATGTTAATACGTTTTAAAGCCTCTGTTAAGAATAGCGGTAAAGGAAGTGTTTCTCAAACTACGTAGCAAATTTACCGTCTCTCCTATTCAAACACTTCCACAAAAACTAATGCGGTCCCTACAGTATAATTAAAAAACTACGAATTATGAAACTGATTACAGAATTAATTATAAAATTGTGTAATCGTTTTCAAGTCAATGTGACTTCGACAGATTGTTCCGTCCAAATTCTGTGCACAAAATACCCAACAAAAGTTATCCTGGTTGTGAATATTTGACCACGCGTGGTTGTGGTTTGACTCATCAATGTGACCACGCGTCAGTATCAGTTTATTTACATTAATTTTTGGGTATAATTGTTTTTATGTTATTTTTTATTTATTTGTTCACTGTTTTACATTTATATTGTTAATATTTCATAGTCGTTGTGGAACTGGTATGACGGTACACAAAACCCAAATTAAAAATTACGTGACGATATGATTTGTTCTCTGTTTACAGTTTGTGTTCTTTTATCATAAATACAATAAACGAGGCACGTTGTCAGGGTTGTTTAATAAATAGGCATACTGCCTGTCATTGTCGTCGTGGCCCCGAATGTTTTCGTTTAAAACGTCACCGTTTTCTAATTTTTTTTAAACAATAGAATAAAAATAAAAAAAGACTTTGTGACTCCATGTTTAACAGTTACATTTTAAATGGCGACATTTTGACGTGATATTTTGTAAAGCAATTAATGTTTTTAAACGCTCAGGTCGACAGTTTGTTGTGACTGAACGCAACTGATTGCAAAAACGTACGTATTTACCGCCATGTTTTTACTATTCCGGGAATACATTAGAAACTACTTTATTAACAAAAGAAATAGATAGTAAATTTACGTAACCATATCCAAGAGCAAAGAGATTAAACGTACGACGTGTAGAGGAAAGAGATTTAGTATTACGTGTTAATTCGTTTTAAGTGTTTTAAACGTAAAACTTGGTTGCGCACAATGTATCTTGTCTAGTCATCTTATAGGCTACGTTTTTACTGTGAAAAACTTACCTCCGTCGGCAGTCGGGTATATATTGAAAGTATTATCCTGCAGCCATGACGTAACGGTTATATAATCCCGAACGTAACTGGGAACGTGACAGGTGAACAGTCCCGTGTTGCCGGGTATTACTTTGGACTTGTACACTGTCGCTTCGTAACGCTGGATGACCACTGTAACAAAATAACAAAACAAAGTTAGTGACAGATTGCGTAATCCCCGTACGTTGAAACATTTCCAGTAGCCTGAAGTCTGAACGCAGTTTATGAAGGCATAGCATCAGATATACCTAAAAACATGAATTTCAATAAACTATACGCTTATTCTTTAAAGTTATAATTCTATTTGATTTGATGTACTACTCAGGATTTGGCATTTAATCAAACTTTTGCGTCATTTTTGCGCCTTGGTGTTCCAAGCTTTTAAGGGCACTCGTAACCGGCAAATCGACGAATAAATTGATTCTTGGTTTTTGTCTTTAAAAAAATTTTAATATTTTCTGACCAATTATCGTATGAAAACTCTTGTTAAAAGTGCTGATATGTTACCATTTTTCACAACTCCTTTATAATAAATCGTAGAGACATGTGGTTTTGCCGTTGAAAACAGAATTTCATTAAATATTCACTATTAATGTCCCCGAGTCTTCCTAATTTGTTAAAATATGTGTTAATGGTAGTACACAGAATGAAAACGAGTCGCTGAATCATCTGATTTGGAATAGATTGCCAACAAATATATTTTTTGGACTCGGTACTTTGGTTTTGTGTGTACATGATGATGTGTTGACCTTCAAAGAAAGTAATATATAAGTTAGTTTCAAGTCTTACAAAAATTAAGGATAAAACTAGGATCAAGTATAGTTAAGGTAATGAAAAAAATGACTTTCAACGAATACTTGAGGCAGAGACAGCTGTAGACTAATTGATGAAAAAGGTTAGACAGTTGACTAGAAATGTGAATGTAAAACTAGAGGACAAATGGATATGACAAATGCATACCCTAATTATGCAGCTAGACTATTTGAAATCAGGTGAGACAATAAAAATCTGTTTTAAAAACTTGAATGCGTTTTACTGAAAATCTATTTTTTTTTTTATAAATGACCTATTATTTCAGAAAACCAGTAAACAATTAAGCTGAATTTTTTTGTGGCTATTGGGTTAGTGGATATATAAGTACACTACTAGAACTATGTAGTTTCACTGAAAAATAAAAACGCATAAAAATATTAAGTATGCTTTTTGCATGGAAGTTAATAGAACAAAATATAAAAAATTATAAAAAATCAGGAAATTGGGATATCTTTATAAGTGTATTAGCGTTTCCATTGTATAAAGTTCTTACCTGGATGAATTTAAGATGGTAAGCATAGCCGGTTACGAGTGCCCTTAAAATTTGCAAAACATTACACCACAGTCAGATTTTAGTTAAAATTCCTTTTAATTTGATATGCCGTATTAATTTTTGCGATTGCATTTTCACCTATCTTTTGGCCTTGGGTCCCAAAATTTAATTCCCAAACTTTAGTTCTCGTTCTTTACTTCCTGCACATTAAATAAATCTTGGATTTCATTGTCCATGACGTGTCCGTTACTTAATTATATTTAATTAAATAAATATTTACCAGTAGTAATAAAGGATTGTTTTATTAAAATCTATGCTCTAAATTTTTTTATATGACTGCTGTTTCATGTTAGACATATTGGAGAACGTAGTTATAAAACTGTGCGCCTGTCCATATCCTGATTGAATTTTAAATAAATAAGGAAAAAATAAAAAAGTGACGGAACATTAGAGCTAAGGTTTTAATTGACAAAATTTAAAATTGTCTCCTTGCAGCTCAGAAACGGTAAGAAATAAATTATAAGTTTTATCAAATTACATGTAACAATGAAAATAATAGGAGTGAACAAATTTAACTGAATAGAGTCGGCTTATTCTTAACAACTTTGCATACAGTGAAGCAAATTTGTTAATCGGGATAGAACGTGCTGAAGTTTGTAATGGAGAAGTAGGTAATGTGACCGAGTTAAGTCAATAAACCAGGGCACTGTCGGTATTTACCATTGTGCAATTTTATAATTTTATCTCTTTAATAGAATAACACGAGGACTACACGAGAAACTTTAATTTTTATTATTGTTAAATGCAGTTAGGTTAGGTTAGGTTAGGTTAGGTAATGTTTAAGAGAAAGTATAATTAACAACATACAAAGGAAAGCCTAGTAAGAAATAATTATCTAAGACTACGAAGACTACGTACCAGATAAAGTGTAATATTTTTAAAACAATGAAGGAAACCAATTAAAAATTCATAGTTTACTGGACACTGAATTGTTACATTGATTTTAGAAAATTAATTGAATTGTGGCAGTAATTTGTAAATTAATTCTTTTAAGTTCCTTATCTTGTCGTAGAAAATACTATTACACACACGCGCGCGCGCGCGCGCACGCACACACTGAGGCGTTTACGTGACACACTTAAACCAATAGTAGCATAAAACGTACAACAAACCTGCACTCAAATTGAATTTTTTCGATTAAATAGGAAATGCGTGTATGTGTGTTAATCGTCACAATTAAAATCTTCACTGTTAATTTTCCTTTGCCTTGATTGCTCAGACAGTAGGACTACACGGTATATAATTAGTACCCCTGCTCTTAATCGAATGTACTACCATTCCGCTCATGCATACGTCTCCCTTTTAGAATCTACATACAGAAGTGAAACTTTGTGTATATAATAATATTTAACAAACCAAAAATTATTAAATACAATAAAGAGCCTTAAATTGCTACACGCCAGTTGGGGACGTTGAGATTTCTCTCACTCTGCTGCCTTACCAGTGGAAAATCAACTCACTTTCTCATCGACACTTTCGTTTTACATCAATTAAAGTAGTGTTTTCCTTTGAAGTCTTCTTATCGACGCGCTACTCCTGAGCGTTGAATAATTGGATTGCTTCAATATTTGGCTAGTCGTGCTGACACGTTTTGCTCTTTGAGCCGACTACGTTTCATTGTTCCTCGGCCACGATTTTATTTTGCTATCCTTACGGAAAGCATTATTAGTTATATACCAAGAAGCGGTGTTTAACCTTCATAAAAACTTATTTTTGAACCTCTATATGATATCAATATTGCTTGGTAAGCCATGTAGCCAAAATGAATTTATTATCTGCTTGTAGATTAAAAGTTTATTTGTATTGTTAATGGAAATATAAAACAAGCAATGGTATTCACATAAAGTTTTACAAAACAGTATGTATTCTCACATCCCTGTATGCTGATGAAACATGGACTTTGGTATGAAGACAGATAGGAAATTCAACGTGCTGAAATAAAATGTTTATAAAATTACACAAAGTTATTCTCTGCTGCGTCGAAAAAGGAATGAAGACATGAGCAGAATTAAGAATATTAGGGAAAATGGGAAGACATGGTGAGAATACTTGGACTGCATACTTAGACTACTGCTTGGGATGTGAGCTTGTTGGGAAGAGATATATTGGCATTTATTAGACAGTTCAGATGACATCTATTCACTTTTCTGCCTTCTATATTACACCGGCAGTGCATCTGCTTTCATGGTTTATTTAATGGCCAGTGGTTTTTTTTTATATTTTCTTATTGGCACAAGTGGAACAAGGTGATCTCCTGATGTATTACTACAGAAGAGAATAAATACCCTTTCGTTACTCTTTTTGTAACTAGGCGCTTTTTTCCTTGTTTACTGTAAACACTTTGCCAGGTAGAATCTTTAAATTAAGGCTCACCTATTCAGCATTATACGTTTCATTCTTCGTATACTTCTCAGTTATTTTTGTTTAATTACGTCACTTTTAACTCTGGATAATTGTTCTCCACTTGCAAAGCTAATTGCCTAATTCCTTAGAGAGACTTCCATCTGTCTAACCAACCGGAACTAGCACAGAACACTTTATAACGATCGCCTAGTTTAGAAGATAAAATTCTTGCTTTTCTTCTGTGGTAAGCCGTACAGACAGAAGATGCACGGGGCATCTCGTGCCCTGGTTTGTTTGCGTTGTCCAGGCCGGAGCCCGAAGAACGCTTGGTTCCTATTGTGCAGCTGGGTCGTTCGCTCGGCACAAGGTCTTAGGGTGCGGTCCACAAACACAAGATGTGCGTGTATGGTATGGAACATCACGTTTATGTATTGCTCCAGCCCGTCGCCAGGTGTGAGGCGTGCCTCCATAGCCACCTTAAGGCATCGCTCGCAGGAGCGCTGGTGTGGTCGATGGGCTCGACCGCACGGAGGCGAGTGGTCCGTAACGATGGGTTGCCACTACAGGGCGAGTGGGTCCCGCAATTAGGCACTTGCACACCTCGCGGTTTTTCTTGCTCAGCCGGATAAGCCCTGACAGAGGGACACCTTTTTCTCTATGTTTAAGAAACCAGGAATAAAGAACGTGGTTTAAAATTATGCAGATACAGTTCTTCATAATTTTACAATGTGGTAAAATTATGAAGCCACTATCGGTTGTACAGAAAATTTTGTTAATTTTTCTTTTCCTTTCATGCAGTCACTAACAGTCGACGATCCGACGTTTAAATCAGCTGCCACAGTACACAACAGTGCATTCTTTTCAACCCTTTCCCACCTGTTTTGATTGTAATCAATACTCGTTTCCTTTGTTGACGTCACAAGTAATTTGTATACATTGTAAGCGTCAAACACGGTAAAAAACTTAACCGTAAACTTAGTCAGAAGACTTTTAAATTACAGTGAAAGTAACTTCACTATCCAACAAGAACTTCAAGAACAGACACGAACGAAAATAATTTCACAATACAATAGTACAAAAGCCTACGACCTACAACGGACTGGTCAGGCTGTTGTAATTACACTGTGTTTACACAATACATATACAAATTCCTAGAAGTCGTAGTATGAACTTGTAGAAATTTTGTAGCCATGAAAACAAAAATAGCAGTGTCCAGTTTACCCAAAGTCACGTTCATAGGACCTATTTTAGATTGTTTTGAAAACAATCGTTTTCTTAAAACTATATTACCGTTAACATACTACAATTTTCGAACTCGTATTTTTCTGGTTATGAGATATTCCGGACACTAAAAGTCCGGATATGGGAGGTCCTACTGTATATAGGAGAAGATGGGTCCATAAAAAGGTTAAATAATGCCTGAAGATGATGATTATTTTGGATATTGTATTAAAATCAACAGAGTTTTATATAATTTAGTGTACTTCTCAGTTTTTGTTTTTATAAATTTGCTTTTCACCATAAAGCCAAAGTTTAGGTATAATTTGCATAGGATCTGTGATGAGATATGAGGTATGTTCTTAACTTTAGTTACAAATGGAACTTTTCCTGTAATTAAATAATATGATTCTTCTATGATTTTTATTCGTGGAATTTGTATGGATTGTTTCTTTTATTCATTGAGCCTTACATTTTACCGTTTTGGTTATTAACTGATTAATTATCGGTGGGGTTACTCTTCCTATGTTACTGCTTCAAAACTATCTCCCGTTTAGTTGAGCATGCTTATAAGATAATATGGCGTCGGTCGTAGTTTCTAGTCGTAGGATCTCCCAGGTCAATATAAATAGGATCCCCCAGTCCCAGGTAAATATAGGAAGCCGTATAGTAAGACGCTTGCATTTATGTTTTTGAACAATTTACGTCCCGTTATATTATTTTTAATGTTGGATGTGTCTTTCCGTGTCAGAAAAATTAAATGTTATTGGCAAAAAAAAGGTTAATCCTGCAGCTAGTCATTAATGTAATATTATAAACTCATACAGATTAGACTGGAGATAAAAAAGAAAAACTATCGAATGGTAGATGTAAACAGAAATTCATTTACAGCAAAATGTAGAAACTTCTGGAAAATGTAGCTGTAGATAGGCCTACTTTTGGTAATTATCAGGCAAAGTAGTCTACTTTAGACGAATATCAATCCCATTGTTGCTCAGTGCCAATAAAGCTGCAGTATTCTCTGAATTCGAATCGTCTTTTCGATTCATAGTTTTTATGAAAATTATGTTGTTTTTTGGCTAATAAAATAATTTGCGGTATAATTTGCAGTATTATTTACTGAGAAAATAAATTATATTAACGTTTGCTACACAAGTAATTACTTCAAATCCAGAAAATTATGTTATAAAAAGTTGACTTACGTTAAAAAAATTCTTTAAAAATATTCTTAAACATTTTATTTTATATATGAAAATGCAATGCTGTTGCTCTATTCAATAATGTACAATAAAGTTAACTTTATTGTATTCACCGTTGTTGTAGAACGTGGTAGAAGCTTCTTGAAGTCCTGATATGGATTCCTGATCTAGTTCTAAAGGTTCCATCTAGTCCTGTGCAGACATACAGTCTTCGTTTCTTAGAGCTGGTTTTGCTGTAGAGGAACGTCTTCACGGAAGTCTTTGTCTACTTCTGCCGGTACACACGGAGTCGTTTGAGGTAGATTATACGCGAGAAACTTACTGCTAAATCCGAAATTACACACGGGACTAATTAATGAAGGGGTAAGGCTTGTTACATCCCTACCTAGTTATTTTAAGACCGATATTATACATAAAACACATTTTTCCATCGCTTATTCTCAGCTAAGTGATTTGTGGAAACTTCTGAGATCTAAGTAACGCCTCTGATTGGTCCACATCAATCCAAAAATATTTATCTGCTAATTCGTGATTATTCTAACATTCGATCCACTAATGTTTCTCAAATTTTCTTGATTCTCCTGTGTGTTTCAAACATCATACCCGCCCTGATACTAGAATCTTTTAAAGAAAATTTTCAATAATGAACAACATCATTACTTATCAACACTATTTATCAAACTATTTAATATTATTCTTATGCAAATAAAATAATAATAAATATTTTGAGCGCTGAAACACATCATAGATCTGATATTGATCAGCCGTTCAGTATGTCGGGTTCTCTGTAGAATTGCATTCTACTCCTAAATGTTTATTGCTTTCATTAGCTGTTTTTCTTACATTGTCTGACGGGCACCTCATTTGAATGTTTTAAGAGTAAAAATCTCCTCCGACTATAAAAGCTGTCACGTAAACTAATCAAGAAGGTTTTTATTCTCCCACCGTAAGGTTATTTATTGAAGGGTAAGGTGCGGCTGCTACTGAAAGTTTGTGTTTATCTGTCACAATTCTGATAGCCGTGGCCACAAATTTTATTGGTCTCATATTTTCTTCTTTATGGTGTACTATATTATTTTTTATTATCCCCGATCTTTGTTTTTTGCTTTGATTTATTAAAAACAGTAACTGTCCACGTTTTTCGTACGTGGATGATGAAAGTTTTGTGATTTTGAGGAAACCCATTTTTTCGAGAAAAATCTTATAAAATCTATTAAGTCATCAAATCTTGTATAAAGAATTTACCCAAATAACGACTGTTAATATACTTAGATTTAACCAGACAGGACTAATATCTTCTGTTAAGTGTCTTAAGAGAATTCCCGTCTTGAAGTGGCCATTATGATATGAATGATGATATAATAACGATTATGGTTTACGATAATTTAAACCACATGTTTGCATTAGAATAAAAAAAGGTAGTGATTGTAATTTATTGATAACTTATGCTTTATTTACTGAGAGCTGAGTGTGGCTGTGTTCAGAGAAAAATGATTCTGATTAGCTGGACTTTATAATGTGACACGAAATTTGCGGAAACTATACCTAACTAAACACACATTGTAGCATTTGAATACTGAAATCATAAAGTAAAAAAAAGTCACTTTTGACTTGCAAAATAAATAAAAACTAGTACAGTAAGTATCTTGAACAACACAGGAAAGAAGTGTATGATCATTACAGATGGTAAAAACATTTTTATTTTTTTTATCTGTAATAATAATTGTATTTAGACAAGAAATGGGTCGCACGATAGGCTTAGGCATTTGAACGTTATATTAACATATTCTTAATTACTTGATTGCTGGTCACCTGTTGGTGTTTCATCACGTGAATACCCTCAAGTCTCGATAAACGGTGAGTAGGTTAGCCTCGATGGATAGGTTCATAATTAATAAAAATTCAATGATAAAGCAATCTATTATTAACATAAAACTGTTTGAACATTATAATATGCGGTGTGTGTGTGTGTGTGTGTGTGTGTGTGTGTTCAGCGTATATATACCGGTATTTCCAATTCGATGGAGAAGTCTATAAGATTACACATCACCATTCCCAACTGCTAGTAACTGATCCTTTTTCGGTAAAATTAACAACGGTAAAATGTAAATGCACGTGTAAAATACTTTTTTCTTTGTGACATAAAAAACAAGTAAAGCGGATACAGGCTGTAAAAGGTTGAACTTATAAAGCACTTAAGAAAAGGCAATGGCTGTACACCACACGGTAAGAACATCAAAGAACAAAATGTCTACGATTTTCCGATAATAATTGGATTTGTAGGGCCGACAAATGACCGACAGCATTATTTCAAGGAAATTTCATTGAACTGTAAAAGCGGCGTATGAAGCTCAAATGAAGCAATTTCCTGTTGGAGCGACACGCGATATCAAACGGTAACTTAAAAGTAATTCGATTTACTGACGTTGTTTACTGTCACTTAAATTTACGACGTTATTACATCAGTAAAAGAGTAATACGTGACAAAGGCAATAGTCACAATATGCTTAGGGTACTGCAAATGGGTTTTATAAATCAAAGTTATCGAGACTAAAGTGGTCTAGTAAGAGACTGTTTACTAGTAAACGCCCACTCTTTGCTGTTGAACTATTTGGCGACACAGTGACTAGCACAGACGGGCTACGTTTTGGCTGGGGCCCTTATCGCGAACATTGTGGTCCAGGGCTTGCCAGTCGCACAGGTGTGAGGTGTTCATCATTTGTAAGATGTAGTGGAGGCGCTTACTGGATTGCAGTGTCCTAACGCGGTAAAGGTCTACCCGCGGAATGCGGCCACGCTACATATCGGTAGAAGCCTGAACGGATAGGTCGTTAACTCCAAGGCTTTCTCAGCGTTTGCCTGCAGCAGTTCGTTCCTCTTGATCGCGGTGTCGATCATCACTTTACCGAACTACAAAGACAACCCATTGCCCGCTTATAGTCTTTGCTTTGGCAAGGTATTCCCTATCTCGTTCCTACTGACGACACAGTGGCTAGAGATCCATTGCAGTTGAAGTTGCCATCCGTTTTCCGCGAGCTCCTCCACCTACCTTTTCCGATGCAAGAGCAATAGGTGTCATTGTTGCTCGCATGGATTCGGATGGCGGCGAAAGAGTCAACGAGAAACACTGTTATGTTATTGCAAATTGGGACTACACATCAAAGTTGTCAAGACAGAGTTGGTGGTCTAGTAACAGATCTTCTTAGAGACGATGAAGTAGTACTGTTGGGTAAAATTGTCAAAATTTTTCAACTGCTGCTTGAACTGAGGCGATTTCGCCATACTAGTTACTAAGTGTACAACCGACTGCCGCGTGTCCTCCGAAATGCCTGCTGCCTCCAGACGGTTCGGTCTCGCCTGTCCCTGTGAGGCATAATCCATACTAGTATATGTGAACCCATTCATGTTCTGGATAGAGGTGAATATGGTTTCTGCTGCCGCCTTCCTAAACTCAAATGTTCAGTGACGCGTGCTTCGGGAAATCATATTGGTTGAGGGAGTGAATGGAAGTGAGAAATCGAATGGCTAGGTCGAAAATCAAAATACTCGCTGTCAAATGGGGGGGGGGGCAAAGGCCCAGAAGTTAGACTATTAAGCAGTGAGAGTCACACTAGAATCTAAATCAATTAGGATCAGTAATAAGACAGAGAGTCGATTGCGAACGGGAAATAAAAACACGAGTGGACAAGGAGAAAAGCGGTACGCAGAACGCATATGAATATTTGAATCAAACACATCTAAGACAATTAAACGATTAATGCATTAAAAGTCAGGTGAAATCAGTAGATATGGACTTTATGCAAGAGAAACATGGAAGTATTAAAGGTTATACGAGGTAGAACATTGAAAGAGACGTAGTGGTTTGACGAGGCATGACGAGGTTTGAGTGGTGGGGTAGGGTCAGAACCGAGGAAGTAAGTGGACGAGTTGAGATGGTAATAGATATTGCAGTGACCATCAAATCTAAACACCTACGTTGTGTCGGCGGCCAACTGTAAGGAATGCCAGAAATAATGTGAACCAAGAAAAATGATATGAATATGAAAATGAATGCCCCATAAAGTAGAAACACAGGCAGACCTAAACTTTCATGGCAGTAGGAGATAAGCTGTCTTTCGCCTCTTCTTTTTTTCTTGGACTAAATACCGAGGCGTTCCTTAGAGTTGACGAGCATTTTCGCCGACTGTTCCTGTTATCGACAAGCTTCTGATATCTGTGACAACGGCCTCTCCCATCTCTTTTTAGGTTGAGACTCTTTTCTCTTTATTGTCCAGTGTTTTCCTTGACTGAAGCAAGAATTCTGTTCATGGTTTTTTTAAGATCTTTGAATTTTTTCCAATTTATTGCTCTTAGATTTCCTGAGAGTTTTTGTCCTGAAAAATTGTATGAAAAGTGTAATGTTAGTAATGAGTTTCAGGTAACAGCCTATCAGAGCTGAAGTAGTTGGGAACTCGGGTGCTGGAAACATCGAGGCAGACGTTAAAATCCGCTTATATTTTTATACAGACGATGCACAACAATGATATGAATGATCCCTTATACTGGTCTAAGTATACAAAGTGATCGCTGTATGTTTTAGCTAAAAAACTATAACGTAAAACGTTGAATTACTTATACAGACGGATAAAAGTTTTTGTGTTGGTTTCAATCTATCTCTAGTCTTGTTTTGTGTCTAGACTCGTTCTGTCTGTCCGTCCTCTTCTCCTCGACCCAGGAGTTGTTGGACTTTGCAACTTCTTCCTTTCCGTGGACAGCCTCTTGATCACCACATATCTTCTTCATTCTTTAACCCCATCCACGTACTCCTGCCTGGGCTTTCCCCTCCCACTACGTCTATCAATCAGCCTGAGTGAGCCCCTGATTCACTCAATCAGGCTTGTGACAAGTCTGAATGACGTAGCAGGTGGTGACCAACGACATTACTCATCTACAGTGGCTACTTACACTTACTCGTCCTTTCCTATAAACGTCCATTTTTTCCCTCACTCTCCTAAGAACGTCATCATTATGTACTCTTTCCGTCCATGAGAGTCTTAAGGGCCCCCTCCAGCGCCGCATCTCAGAAGTTTCAAGGTAGCTAATCTTCACTTTCATCAAAGTACAGATTTCCAAGCCATATGTGCAAGTGATCAATATGAAACAACTTATAAATTCCTTTCTGCTTTCTGGTTTCCTTTCTTAAAAAATATCCTCCTTCTTTATGCAATATAATCTTTTATATCACTGACGCACCTCCCATCGTATGTAATGGAGCTCCCAAGATACTTATAGGAATCTATCACGAACATCTCGTTATAGTTTCCTACGTCCAGAAATATCTCATCCGTGCCTTCTGGGACCGTCCGTCCGTCCCAGACTGGTCTTTTCCGTTTAGTCTGTCCGTACAGCTCTTGGACATTTGACGACTTTTGTTTTTTCTTTATTTATTGTCAATCTGGATTTATCTTTTACTATTACTATTGTCTTCAGTTAGTAAAGTGCATTCTGTAGTTCTTCCTCATCTTTTCCTAAAAGTACAATGACACCTGAAAAACAGATAGTTTTAAGACAGCCAATAATTATTATTTCGTTGTTGCTGGTTCTGAATCTGTAAGTTACTCTAAATAATTATGAATCGTTTTCATAAGAGATCGAACAGTACACACGTTTGGATACACGACACATTAAGACAATCGATTTGTACAACTGATTCCAGTGGCTCAGGCGTCATTCGAAGTGACATTGAAAGCTGAAACTATAACAACGTCAGGAACGATAAGTAATTATTTATCATAGAAATAACTTACTTCTTTATGATTTCAACGTCGTAACTTCAGCAGTATATTGTATGAATACGAATAGTGATCGGTTACTTCGTATACTAAGGCATTGAATACTATCGGCAAATGCAGACTAAATCGATTTTCACCTTGCTAGATGAAAGCGCGCTGTTATTACGCTCCCACAATACACAATATTAAATAAATCGTTTCAAAATTTAAAGAATATATAACCTTGCAACGTGCTCTGTGTCTCTAATAGTACGGGTATTGAAAGGAATTGACATTTTTTCTATATTCCATTAAATTTGTTGGAGAAAGGGATTGGTAAAATGTCAACAAAACGGAAAGTTTTATTTATT
This sequence comes from Magicicada septendecula, assembly GCA_034769895.1. NCBI lineage: Eukaryota > Metazoa > Arthropoda > Insecta > Hemiptera > Cicadidae > Magicicada > Magicicada septendecula. The sequence goes on along the minus strand of CM068376.1, from coordinate 304,388,742 downwards.
TTGGCAATATTTATTTATTATTGAATGATCGATGGAGTGAGTAAGTATTTTCCCGCGCTTGTGTCTACAAAACTTTAGGCATTTTACGCAGAGGAGTAAGGCATAAAATTAGTTTACAGTTAATTATAATTAAATTAGTTTGCAATTAATTTACAAGTTCAGTACAATAAAATCACTCCTTTCAGTCATAAATTTTCTCTATTCCTTCTTTTATATATCAAGTTTGAAAGTTCTAAGCTGTCAGAAATGGGTGATACTTCTTTTTAAAATATATAAACTGGTGATACATTTGCCGGTGAATGAAAACTTAAGACATACATGAAATTGTATTTGACATTCTGCAATACGCTACAACACTGTAGTCTACATTTTCATTCTTTGTCTGCTTCTGTCGTTTCTCGGTACACCTTTTCTTTTTGCTCGTATCAGTTTATTTACGAATTCCTTCCTCATTCTTTGTACTGTAGAATCTATGAAACTGATTTCTAAACTTTTCTTACAACTCACGGTACACGATCAGTGGTGGAGAAGGGCGACTTCAATGCAAAACACCAGCAATGGGAACAAGACTAGTAAATCCTAGGGGTAGAATTTTATATAATGTGTCAAGACAAGATACCCTGTCCTTTCCGTCTACACAGGCTTACCAATCCGTAGGCCTGGTAATCCTTATTTCTGATAGAAATAAAATAACCGATCTCATTAGTTCCTTTATAATAAGACTCTTGTCTTTATACAAAGTCGACTCTTGCATTGACTTGTCTTCTGATCACACTTTTAGTATTGTAGCTATTAGCAGTACTGTCATATATTATGAAAGTCTACCAACACTCACCAATCGTAATACTGACTAGGACACTTAAATTAGTAGGGAGCTCTTAAATGATAATATCTCGCTTGATCTTTCACTCCGCACACCTGCTGAATTGGATTCGGCTGTAGTTTATCTGACCATTTCTTTTCAGATATCAGTCCAGGAGGTTACACCCTGCGTTGCTCCGAAGACTAAGGAGATAAATCTTTCTCTAGTTGTGCGAGAGAAATTAGCTGAGAAGCGAAGGTTGCGACGTTGCGACGGCAGCATACTCACCATTCGGATGATAATAGAAAGTGAAATAACGTGGCCAGAAAACTAAAATGGTTGTTAGAAAGTTTGAAGAACGAAGGCATTCAGGAATATCTAGAATGTCTGTCATATAATGAAAGTACTGAGTATTCCTTGTAGAAGGCTACAAAACGATTAAAATGATCACTGTTACGAAACGACATGGTAGCTGACCAGGAAGCCCCACAGAAGAATCCAAGACTTTGGTTGAACATTTGGTCAACGTCTTTCAACATGAAGCCAGAACAAATGTCTCCTTTGATAAAGAAGTACTAATATATTTACATTCCCCGTACTAACAGGCTATCTCAATTAAGCATTTTAAGCTTAATAATGACAAAAAAATAAGCCACTATGATTTCAAATTGCAAAGGCTCCTGGTATTGATTTGTTATTGTGGAAAATTATAAAGGAGCCGCCTAACAAAGCCTTCTTACCAATAACATTCATCTTCAGCGCTATACTTTGACTTGAATACATTCCTGGTCTTTGGAAATCAGCTTAAGTAATCACAAAATGAAGAAAAATCTGCCACATAATTTTTACTATATTCTGAAAATCCTGTATAGTAGGCAGAGCGTTTCAAGCAAAGTCACTGGATGTTACCAAGTTCTCCTTCACTTCCAGTGTGGTCAGGTGTACCTCAGGGTAGTATCCTGGGCCCACTACTATAACTCCTGTTCCCTTGGACTTACCGTCGCGAAGAGATTCCACTACCTACGCCGATGACGCAGCACGCTAGCAACACATTTTATCAAGGTAGCTCATCTTCACTTACCTCAAAGTCCAGATTTCCGAGCCATATGTGCTATCAATATGAAATACTTTATAAATTTCTTCCTGCTTTTCGGGGACAGGTTCCTGGACGCCAGAAGGTATATTCTCTCAAAAAATACCCTCCTTCTTTATGTAATTCTACTGTTTACATCCCATCTGATGTAATGCAGCTCCCAAAATATTTATAGGAATCAACGCGCTGTAGTTTCCTACTGCCCAGAAATGTCTCATCCGCCCATCTGGGACCGTCCGTCCGTCCCAATTGGACGTGGTACATATGTAGATGTAACATGAACTGTTAGCTCTACCCTACGGGTTCAATGCATAACTTGTTAACCGTCTGTGTTATGTATACTATATTATGTGTGTTCATGTCAACATTAAGTATTAGTGTCAACTGATATTCCTGCCCTACAGGCTGAGTGTTTAATATTTGAATGCAAGTGCTCTGTTTATTCTAGCACTATGTGTCATTTTGTTTAGATGTCAAGACATTTAGACTTTTAATTATTGTTTGGTGTACATTCTGTGGACAATAATAAGAACAGTTGTCAGCCGACATGTGTGTACATCTCATTGAATTTGTTTATTCTCCGCATCATAACAATGAGTTTACAAAACTGCAATAAATTTAAAAAATCTTTGTACTTTGCTTTTAAACTCTTTTTAAGAAGCGGCTCACCAGGCAATTACGCTTCTCTTTCTTTCTTTCATTTTAGTTTATTTTTTGCCAAACCTACATTACATTAGTTAAGTGAAATTTGAAATAAATGATTAAGAATGTACTAATAGGAAAGCGTGATACATGTTGTAGCATCACAAAAATACGAGGTTTTGTAATTCTCAGCGACTGATACTAAACAAACACTTTTAAGTATAGTAAAATATTGGGGCCTCGGGCAGGGGACTACAAGGCCAGAGGACCATATGCACCGCTTTCTTAAGTAAGAAATAACAAAGAAAGTATGGCCCTGGTAAAATGAGCAGGTGAAAGAAGGAGTATTTCCTAAGTAGGCGTGTGAGTTATTGAGCTGATATATTGCCATAGACGATTAGCTCGAAAGCTGGAGCAATCTGCGTGTTGAAAGATTGCAATGGGTTTCAGTGTGTAAAAAGTATTCAACAAACGTGTATTAAAAGTACAGTACTGCTACGCTGAGGTGAAACAAATTTACAAAACCTCCTACGTGACGCTTCGCATGCGGCAACGCCCGAAGCTATTCCAGATGTTTAGAGACAATTCTGCGCGGCACAATTACGTAAAGGTCATAGTCATGCGAGATCCCCCCGTCTAGACGTTGCGCGACCATGTCACTACAATGCAAAGAGGGAGGAGTATAAATACTGGATTTCGAAGCGGCAAGTTCACCTGGCGATATTCCAAAACGCGGTTCGAAGTGATTGTTGGGTTTCAGTGAAAATAGATTATCCACGTAGTGCTAATTAGTTTCAATTAGTGCGAAACTGTAATAACGTAGCATTTATTGTTGTATACATTTACCTTGAATTATTGTATAAGAGAGCCTTTGTTGATTTTTAACCGCTGTTTGTTTCCTGTTAAAGTTATTAGTTTCTAATTAGTGACTTAATTGGGTTCAGTTATTGTGTTTCCACTGCATAACAAGACGATCCGTGGGACCATCGTAACAGTATGAATATACACTTACTATTGATAATATTGATATAGAAGTGCTATTGATGTTTATAATATTAAAATATAGTTAGTTATTGATAGTTATTAGAATGTATGTACTAAACTAAAGCAGTAGATCAGTGTTCAGTGATGTGATATATTTAGCGACTTTAAATTTAACTATTATATACAATATAAACTTTCACTATGAACTAACTTTGGTTATTATTTCCCAAACGTAAAACATTTTTTTACTCCCACTGAAGAAAACGTACAACACGTTGAAACGTTTGGGAAATAATAACCAAAGTAAGTTCGTAGTGAAAGTTTATATTATATATAATATTTAAAAAAGTGAACGAAGAGGATGTACCTACAAGATAATTATGAATTTAACTGTACATTGTTGGTTTATTAGATGCTTTGAGCTGGATTCCAGATTGCATGATGCATTTTAGAAATTTACAGAAAGTTCTGTTTGATTGCTGATCCATTCCAATATTTTGGAATTTCAATTTTGATGCCATTTTAATTAAGAGAACAAGAATATAATATCAGCACTGCTTTGCATTTGAAACTAAGTTTTTAAATTTAAATTTATTAACTTTTTTTGCGTATCATTAAGAGGATAATATCGTAAACTTTAGGTTCAGCAATGAACCTCCTCATGCTGTTCTGCAAATCATATTTGCGTGAATCATCTTTATTTTATTTTTATTTATTTATTTTTTCGGTTCACGTGAAGACAAAGTACAGAAATCGACCCGAGCACGCCTACAGTAAAACATAACTAGACCACCGCAACATACACCGAAGACGCCAAACCCAACCGTAACACTTGTTCGGGTAATAGAAAACGTCTTATTTAAATTCAACAGCTGGTTGTTTACAGTAATTATTTTTGAAACTAAACAGTCGTGATTTTGTTCTCGCGTAGGCTTCCGCGGCCGGTGTCCATTAAGTTTTTAAAATCTTCTTCCGGTATGGACCGCGTCAAAAATGTTTTGTATGACAAGGTTTTACTCATATTACAATGAGTATCCTCAGGTCTAAGTTATTATACCTGAGAGTACTCATTGTAATATGAGTAAAACGTTGTTGTACAAGACATTTTTGACGCGGTCCATACCGGAAGAAGATTTTAAAACATAATAGTCGTGATTTTATTTAACATGTCAAAACCCTTGAAGTTTAATATTCTTCTAGAATGTTCGTGGCCTTGTGAAGTTTGATGACCATTGTAAAGTTATGACTATGACCAGTGTAAACCGCACCGTTATAGCCCACTTAGGACCTACGTTGTCGTAAAATTCGACAATCACGGTAACAATGTATAATCTTTACGTTACGTACTTCGAACGTATTTATAATTTTTATTCTACAGAAAATTTTAGTGTAAGCATTGGCTTAATAGCCTCCATGTAACTTCGCCACTGATTTAGGTACACACCTAAAAGTGTGCCTTTCACACCGTGTGTGGGTGAGAGCGGCAACGGAACACCGAAACACACCGTCATTATTTAATGTTAATCTCCGAGTGTGTTAAGGAAGCGCTGTTTTGTGTAAACGAAGAATAACACGAATAACTGTTTATTCCATTATGGGAATAATAAAACATTATGTGGAGTAACTTAGTAGTTAAATACACACTTACTCTATGGACAGATACATTTTAAATCTTCTAGATAAAATTGGTTTTCAACTTTAAAAGGGACTGTGTTTGTCTATACATTAAGTAGTTGACGGCCAAAACTTATTCATAGTTTTCTGAATATCGTTGCGTTTCATTCACATTCCCTCACCAACAGCCGAAAAACCACAAGATTTCTTTTTGTAAGTGTTTGCTACTTATAATTGTCAGTTTCCTTTAATTATTATAAATGTTGTTATAGCATTACACTACATTAGTAATCATTTATACAATTAAAGCCAAACTATATATCAATATGTTATTTTTTAGTTTATTGTTTTTAGTTATTATTTTTATGTTACCTTTAATGCATGTAAACATAGTTAAAGCGATCATTGAGAACGGAGCGATAAATTATAATAATAAGTTTATGAAATAGGGTTGAAAAAAAAATGTTCATATCGAGAAATGTTTATTAAATTACTGCTGCTACTACTACTACTACTACTACGTCTACTACTACTATTACTATTGTTGCTGCTGCTGCTGCTGCTGCTGCTGCTGATAATGATAATGATAGTAATAGAAACATAATTGTTATTATTATTTTTATGGCAGTAAATATATTATTAGACAAATTTTTTTAACAAATGAAATGATGAAATGAAATATTACATCGTTAAGAAATATTCTTGTTGGGGCTGTTACCACATGCTTGAATATAGATTGGGTCCCCCTATGGCTTTAATAATAACATCGATATAAATTAAATTTATTCCTAACGGAAAAATAAAAATTAAAAGAATAGTAATCCGTATTAAGAGACAAATAAAATGTAGGTAGTAATGTAGGTAGGTAATGTAGGTTTTTGTTGAGGATATTTGAAAATTCTCCAACATTTTCAACTCAAGGCAGTTACAGTTGTTTATAAATATTTAAACCGGAGAATTTGTTTTCAGTTTGACACGTGGTATCGTTTTAAAAATATGTAGAGAACTATTCATGTAAAATTCCTGATGCACAGTTAACCCCGACTGTGAAACAAGAACAATGTGGCCTTTCTGACGATCATAAATTTTGTCCTTAAATTTTTATACAGTACTAACTCTAACGTGAAAAATCTTAAGATATTCAAAACAAGATTCCTTAAGGCAATAATTCTGAACTTTTGAAGAGGTTGCCAAAAATATTATAACTTAGGTTTTTTTTAATAACTTTATACCACACGTTTGGATAATACAACATACGTTTTCGACAACAACATCAAATGCCTTTATTTATTTTAATCCAACTACCACATTATAGAAAACATACTATGTTATAAAACATGGAATTTTTGCAAGGCTGAACATATCTCTTTCTTCTGTTTACTAACATATCCTTTCGAACAGAGATTACTATCCTTTATTACACTAATATTATAATTTATTTCTCCATTCTGCTAAATTTTTAAGCATTCACAATTAAGTTGTTCATTTTGACAGAATAATTCTTAAAAATTAAAAAGTCGAGGAGGTGTAAGTATGTAGCCTTAGCAAAATATTAGAAATTTATTTTTTTAATTTAAAACCATCTTATTTAAAGTTGAATTACCACACGAATTTTTGCATGAAATTTAAATAAACTATTACATGTTTCCTTCCAGTATTTGTTTATGATACACACACACATTTGAAGTTTTACTTTTGTGTAATCTTAAAGTGATGTTATTGGACCGTTTTACTCATAATGAGTATTAAAACGTCGTGTGGCACTCATCTAGAAAAGTGGCAAAAAATTATGCGTAACTAAAACAGGGAATCAATTTCATAAAAGGATTCTACTGCTGCCTATTATAACATAATATTTTAAGTCTTCTACCTAAAATTAATTTACTACTAAAATGAGTAATACATAAAACAATTTTAAACCTTTTTTTGTTAACAAAGAAATGTCATAAAAAAAAAAATTTTGTTACAGACTATGTCGCTACACACAATTTTATTTCCAGACCACTCGGCCAGCAGATTATTCCGTAAAAGTTAACAATCGTTTATAACAAGGCGACGGTGAAATTACGCGTAAATTGAACCGCTAGCAAGTTCACCATTAAATTTTCTTAACCAACAACTACATTATTATTATCGGTGAAAGTATTAATTGCTTTTACTTTAGTTCTTTTTATATTCTGACAGCTTAGCCTTATGCGCCTGTTCTCTTTTAACTGGTTGTCATGCAGCATATTCTTGCCTTCTGCAATGAAATTCTTGTATCTGCTTTGTCTATTCCATCTTCTCTTTACCGTGGTAACTTTATTAAAATTTTCTCGTCTGAGTCGTTATTTATCTTCTCTTTTCCCCAAGTTATTGTATAAAGAAGCTATATTTACAGATATTTCCGTCTTGAATAAAAAGTCATTTACACGTTCTGTGAAGCCTTGATCCTCAGTTCCATTTTGCAACAGGAATCGAACGTCGTTATTACTACCTTTCCACATGGAAGTCGACATACCTGCCCAACAGGCCTCGGTCACTTGCGACTAAACAACGTTTTTAACTGTTCTTACGCGGTCCATTGCGCCCCGCAGTTTCACTTACTGGCCAAATCTATCTTTTAAAAACGTTCCTGTTCTGAACTTTGATGAGATTTCAATTCTGCAACTTTTCATTAGAGCCAGAAACCTCTTTCTTCAAATATTCTAGTTACGTTTGGTTATGTTAGATTAGGTTATGTTAGGTTAGGTTAGTTTAGGAATGGATATAATTATAGTGGTCATTTCTGTATTATTAAAATAACATGAATATTCAATTGGTCGCAACTGACCGGGTCCACATTTCCACCTCTTTCGCAACTGACCGGGTTTTATACGATTGGGCCGCAACTGACGACGGTACTCATCCTGTAGTACTTAATAAACTTAATAATTTGGCAAAACTTTAAACCTGAAATTGTACAACGTAATAGTAATAAATTGGCTGATAAGAATAAAAGGACTGTTGGGCTTCTAGTGATTAGTGTGATTAGTGAAGAGGCACACTACGTGTGTTGTATTTAGATTCAGGGAGTACAGGGGGGCGGGCGATACCAAAACGTGAACTCTTAATTTAAGTTTAGCTGAAGTTTGACAAAAGTTTACTTGTTGGGAGACAAATTGCTAGTGGGCGGAAAATGTCTAGGTTCAAGGTACAATAAAGACGGACAGAATAAAAGACGAAAGAATTTTTTTATTAGAGAAATTTAGGTAGTTAAATTTAATTTAAAACGATCGTGTGTAACTTTTTATATACTATGTACTTTACATATCGTATGATACGTGTGTTTTTATGTATTCATATGTGTGTTTTTATGTATATGTAGCAAAACGCGGATCATTAGAATTCATGTATTTTTCAAACTTTTACACGGTTTTTTGAATACTTCATGTAAAAACCTACAAAACCATCTCCTGTAAATCGAATTTTTTTATTAACTTAAAGTAAAATATTAGTTTAAACGACGAAACATTGCTCCAATAACGACTAAAATTAAGAGATACAACTGGAAATAGATACCCTTTACCTTTATGGACAGATGCTTGTGTTAACTGGCTAAGCTACTTAAACATGTATCGGTCCCGATTGGCATTCGCTGCCACGTCATGTTGATTCCGATTTCGTCTAAATGATTTTTGTTAGAAACGCTTAAGACGTTTATAACGTTGACGATATTGAGTTTACCTTGTAAATACACTGTAATAAATACTTCCGACAAAACACTTGCTTTTAAAGAGTAAAATTGCATAACGCTCTTAGTCGGACCAAATATGCATCGCTCAGAAAAAGTGCCTTTCTTAATGGTATAAGCAAGCCAGCTGACCCCTGTCGTGAGCAAAGCGGACGTGGGTGATGCGGACAATTACCTGAGTACAATTCAGGTGCAGTGGTCGAGGCGGGCTCTTTAATAATTAAGAAGAGACCAATAGCTGTAAATCAACTGCAACTTCTTCTTACACTTTTTGCAGACTTGGTTTGTCATTACATTAATTTCAAAGCTTACAACGCGCACATAAAAATATTGGTGGTTTAAAATCTGCATTAGATTTTATTTTGTTTAATATTTTTTATGTGTTTTTTTAGTATACATTTTGTGTTTATGTTTTGTATACTCTTCATGAGTTTCATGTGTTTTGTAGTATTTTTAAATGCATTTACGTATAAATAATTTTTATATTTAATACTTATAATGATTTTACCTCAAGATGTTTTCTCCTTATTTGGAACATGTTTCGGGACGCTTTGTGTTCCATCCTCAGCCTTCCTAATTTTGAGTCTTGTAAAATACTTGTGTGTTGGCTGGTTGTTGTTGGGATTCCTGTTGCCGTTTGGCACTTTAAATTGGTATTATTGTGTGTGATTGTGGTGTATATGTTACTATTTTGTGTATTTTAGATGTCGATTGCATTAAAAATTGTGTCATGTTTTGTATTGATTTGTATTTGTTCAGGTATTAGTTTATTTTGTGTTTTATGTTTGCATATTTGTCAATTTTTCCAAATGTTCATTATGGTGCCTTTGTGTTTTATTAGTGTCATGTTGGTTATGTCTGGGAATTCATGTCCAGAGTTTATTGCATGTGTGGCCAAATTAAATTTATATATTTTTAGTACATGAGTAACGTATTTTGTGTATGTTAACCATTTTATTCATATTTTATTACTCATTTTTAACCAGTGTTTTATATGAATTCCATTATTTACATAACTGAGAGCTTTCAGACACTTTTTCATAACTGTTGTTTTCATGAAAAGTGTTCATTACGTTGTTAATTCTCCCGTCATGTCGTACATCGTTTGTAGCTCGCCTCTCCAAGATTGTTTGCCATTAGTTGAAAACAAACTTTCTGCACTTCGTCTTTCACTGTTTTAATCAACAGGTAAACATTAGGGTGATGTCTTCCTATGACGCTATTCAACTTTGAGTTCCAACTCCCAACCAAATGTTAGTTCTCATGAACATTCCACAGTTCAATAGGAACTTCAAAGTAGTCCATGCTAAAAAAAAGTAGTCCATGATAAGGACTAATTTCACATTTTCGGTAAGATTTTCTATGATCAGGAGCTATGATCAGGATTCTACTCGATCCTCGGCAAATATGCCAAACTAGCACACATCGTACACGTGAGTCCTGTATCTTAATTTTCCTTGTACTCCACAGTCACCTCAGTGTTATGTATAATATTAAGTTTGTTTATACAACCGAGCCACTTGTATGACAATCAAATAAACAACGTTACTTACCGTCAGAGGCTTAATTCTTATATTTGCGATGTTATATTAGACTCAACATGTTTCGAGACAGCTTGTCCCATCCTCAGGAGTAAAAAAAACATACTCTTCAAAACTCAATAGAGGATGAATCGTCGAACATTATAAAATATCAAAATCCAAAACACACATTGAATAAATTAATGAAAACCACAACATTAGGCGCACGTATAGGCTCCAAGGTGCACACCTCACGCCAGCTGAACGCGCACTAAATAAAATCACTCATCGCTCGAAAGATGTCGCAGTGCGGTATCATATAAAGCATTCGACTTAAAGTTTAGTTGATCGTTCAAAACAAATGGCCTGGTATCACTATTATTATAAGCTTTGTAAATCTCGAATTCTTCGAGAACGTTCATATACTGTCTCTTATTGCAAATATGGAGGGGGACTAAGTTAGTCTTAAAATCAGTATAGCCGTGATTTTCATTGACAAGCTGTCCCGAAACATGTTGAGTCTAATATAATATCGCAAATATAAGAATTAAGCCTCTGACGGTGAGTAACGTTGTTTATTTGATTGTCAGTGTTATGTATTTGTCTCCAAATAGATTAATTAAAATGAAAATTTCAGCCACTTATTGTAGTATCTGGAAATATCTTCTTTTTCGCACTGATAATCATAGCTTTAAAACCAAGTTTTATTAATCTTGGTTAACTAGAAGGGTCGCCATTTTTTGCATTTTTTGAGAATAGTAAGGACACAGAAATATGCAGATTCCATTCTGTCCGGTAAATGTACAAACCGAACTGCATACGCTTTCGTAACACGATTGTGCAACCGAGATCATCGTGCGCAGTTTATTCTGTGTGATTTTTTTTTGTGTTTTTCAAGACTTGTTGATTAGACAAGTCTCCGGCTGTTGGCAAGCCCCCCTTCAGTCAATTTGGATATAGGGAATTGGGAGTAGTACGCCATTACAGACCAGAGCGGAGAATGGTGGAGGCACCCTGTCAGGAGAGAATGGTTAGTGTTGTTGTGTGTGTTACATGCTACGTGTACTAAAATGTATGATGAGCTGCTGGGCCCAAACAGACGTAACACAAGAAATATTTCGACACCAATAACTGTGATAGTTACATTGAATGCTATTAATAAGGCATAATAGAAAATAATTAGTACTAAGTTTTAGTGAGCAGAATCAGCATTGATTCATTTTAGTATAATAAAGTTAGCCCCTTTAAGTGTAAAAAAATTAAGACAGCCAGCGGACTAGAATCAATGTCAATGCATCAATCAATGTCAGTTTACAACATATATATCATACATGCTACCAACAACTACTTAAGTATAAAAAAGTTTTTGTGTCACATAAATGAATAAACTTAGTTCTTTTCTTTTCTATCTGGAGTGCTACAGACTTGGAGTTCCGAATCCGCTTTAATTAGTAATTAATTAGTTTACTCAAAAGAACAAAGGGCGTGTCCTCTCAAAGCATAGTGTCGCCGACGATCGTGGAAGGGCCTGTCGTAGAGACGAATTTCCTGGGTACTTTCACGAGGTGTCAGCCTCCGTCTCTTTAAGTACGTGCAGGTTGCATCGACGAATGAGAGCTTCCTGGAGAAAATCAAAATTGCCGGTACACTTCGACCAAGCCGATGTATATCAAGTTCCCAGCACAAAGGGCAGATTTGAAGAAAATTTCCTGACTCTGCTCACCCAATTACAAGCTTGGACCTCAGTAGCTGACTGAGCAAAAAATTAAAGTCGACAGGCTGAGTACTGAATAGTTTGTAAAGAAAAGGTGATGGCGTGACGTCGAAAAACAACAAAAACAAACCTCAGACGATTGCACTATCAACCCGATACGATACGTCACGGGCGCATCATTGCATAGATTAATAATAATAACGACATACGCGGTGGGGATGCCGAATAACTGCAACATGTGTGATGCAGTGTACTAGGATAGTTGTAGTGGAAAGGTGTTGGTATAAGGGGTAGTGCCAAACGAAAGACTGCGATAGGCCAGACACGTGCGAAATGTGTTCGACAACTTTTAAACGTGCAGCTAAGTTAAAAAATAATTTGCCGTTGTTCAGCAGGTCTTTAGCATGATCTCCGGCACACACAAGAAGCCTAATTCACACACATGACAAATTCGAAGAAAACTTGAGTTGTTAGCAAGACGGAAAAATTCTCCTGGGAAAACGAGCGTCGAACTGTTGTGCGGATTCTGTTCTGTTCCCAGTACGTTTTTCCTTTACTTACACAGTCGAGTTTTCACGTTGATTATTTTGAAATTTTTGGAACTAAGTCATATGACCTTAAAAATTTTCCGAAAACTCATGGTTAAAAATAGCGTGCACTGAAGAGCATGCAATTTTCTTTCATAAACCTTTTATCACAATATTCTAACGTTTCCTTAACATTGATTTCAGCTACGTATTGAATGCAGGTGTGATCTGTTGTACTCATAATTTTGATAAGTAGTTATTTTAACGCTACCTTTAACTTTTCGTTTTTCCTTTACGCTTAGTTATTATCCTTCTTGTGAAGACAGTCCTGATATTCACCAACAACTAAAGATGTCTTACCCATTCCTGTTGTACTCACAATCACAGGAAAGTTAATTTAAGTTAATCACACTTTTCAGATCAGTTATCACAGGCAAACGTGCATGTTTGTATTACGATAAAAATGTTGGACCAAGAAATCGTCAGACGTTTTTGTGTGATCGTTTCAAGCAGCACACGTCAGTAACATAAAAGTGTGGCGATAAGAGGCTGACGTGGTGACGATATATTTTCAAAGCTTTGACGCGCTCCTGGACCTGCTGTGCGCATTACAGCATAACTTCCTGAGTCGAGAAGTTTGCTGTAAGAACTTCTTTGGCGAGTTGATAGCCCTCACATCAGAGTAATATGTCTTAGAATAGTGAAACGGTAATCACTTGCGATTTGACAAGAGTGTAAAATTACAGTGCTCAAAGTATTATACAAATAAATAAATATATGTGTATATTGCAAAAAGACGAACATTCACACTGTGTGTAAATATATGAAGACATATTTACAATAAGCCTTAGTTTGCGTCCTATGCAAAGGGGTGTGAATGTTAAACACAATATTGTTATTAGTTTAAGTGCTGCATGTTAACGTGGCATAAGACGTTAATAAATAATAAAAAAGAACAGTGAAGTGCAGTGTGAAAGTGAATAAGTGTTGTGCGCGTAACGAAGTGTGCAAAGATAACTAACAATAAGCCAATTAACAGGCGCACTATAAGTCGTTTATATTAGTGTCCAAATTGGAACAACTATTAATGACTAATTATTTTAATACTAAAAGAAATTTTAAATCATATATTCAACTGACAACATAATTAGCTACTCAAGAACACGCAGTTGACAACACGTGGTTTGGAAAGGTCTAGAAACCGGACGTTCATGTCCACCGACATATTGTCGATTTCCTAGTAATATCTAGAACGTTCCATTATGTAAAAATGACGTCATGTCCGTAAATCTATAAAAGCACGGGTGAGCTGTGACTTACTGCAGTTTCTCGCGCAAACGCAAGCGGCCTCGGCCGCTTAAAGTAGGCCCCGTCGAGGTGCCCTGGACCAATAGCGTCAAGTACCTCGGGCTCCACGTGGATTCCCGACTCACCTGGCGAACCCATACTAATTACATCCGTCAACGCGCTTCGGCGCAACTCAGTAGACTCTGGCCCGTGCTATCTAATCCGGCAATGACCCCCCGGCTAGGTAAGCTCATAGTCAACTCGTACGTGTTGCCCGTGATTACCTACGCCTGTCCTGTTTGGGGATACCTGGCTCGTGGTCATAGAACAACGCTCCAGCGCGTACTCGACCAGGGACTGAAGCTTTCGTGCAAAGTCCCCCGGAGGTACTCTTCTCGTCTTTTGAGGAGAGGACTCGGTGTCCGCTCTCTTGGTGACACCGTGAGACGCCTGGCGCGTAGATTCTATGTTCATTCCGACAGAGTGACCCACAATTCCCTCATTGCCGGACTTGGTAAATACACCCCGCGACCAGGTGAGTCCTGGAAGCGACCTCGTCTATTAGTCCCGGTGGTATAATCCACCAATCGCAGGTCGCTTCAGACCCCCCCTCCTAAAGAGATAAAATAATATAAAAGGAACTCAAACTGACCCAGTGGCAGGAGTTCTTCCTGAGACTCGGGACACTGCACCACTCGCGACCCGCGCTTCGCGCGGGCCGCGCAACCCCCAGTTGTGTGACTTACTGCAGTCTTTCACAGTCTTTCATATGGTCATGTCAGTCTTTAGTAGCCTCTAATATGGAGTCTCTCGGAGTCGGAGTGTATCGTGGAGGGAGCGGCTGAATTAGATCACGGCGTTCAAGATCTTCAATGACTGATGGCCGTCAATGAGGGGTGAATCAGAAGCGACTTCTTGGACGGACGCAACGCCTACGAGTAAACCCTGAGATCGTCCGGACCAAACCAACTACATCCAAGCAAATTCAGTTAAATGAAATAAAAAAATTACAAACTATAAAACAATTGAAGACTTTTTTGTAGTTAACAATTATCAAATATTTCAAATGTTTATATATTTTTGAATTCATGTATAACTGCGTCTTTTATGTTAAAAAAGAAATAACCAATAAATATATTAAAGCACCCAATCAAAATGTATTCTGCAAGTCCAGTTAGCTACAAACGTATAAATAAACATATATATACACATATATATATTTAATAATATTATTTAAATTAGTGAATAAATGTTAGGGTAAAGAGGAGGTCGTTGAATGACAGGAACAAATAGAAAGAGTCCATGGAGACAGCTCTTTTTCATTCAATTCAAAAACTCTTTGTTCTCTTGCTTTGCGACGGAGAAATTTATTTCTGTGTTAGTCCTTGTTTCTTATCCCAACAACGGCTTATCTGCTTTTCCTAAAAATTTTCCGTCTCACCCACGTGCGCCTCACCCACGGCGCCAGCCCACGATGTTACGAAAATGTAAAGGTTGCGTGTCCCGTCCCCTCCGAAACGAGTTCAGTAGTTCAATATGCAAACCAAAGTATAGTAAAAAATTTGAGCCTTTTTTTACAGACGGTTTGTGGTAAAAAACTGTCAGGTGTTCAGATGCTATTTGGATGCACACGGGATAATCAAGCATAACGTTCTTCAATATGTCCTACATATATAACCAAATTACACAAAAATTGATCGTTAACTGCTTTTGTAAATGTGTTTCCCGCCATATTGAAGAAGGATAGGAGCATAAAGCTGGCCGATTAGCCGTACCTATTCTACGTGATTGGAAAGATATTGAACATAACGCGGCGTTCGTTACGAAGAATTTGTAAACGTGGATAAAAGCTAGATCGTGTGCGCGAACCGGAGAACTGAAGGAAGGTGGCTGGTATTTTGAAGAAAGCAGGAAATGATAGTGCATCTTCAGATGGCGAAGCTTAGAAATATTCCGATTTTAACAGCTTTACAAGAGCCAAATTGAACTCAAGACTTTGAGAAACTTTTTTGAAGAACAGCAGTACGTAAGTGGCGCAGTTTTCAAACACTTAATAAACTTGAAGTGTTTACTAAAACGCAATTTCTGTAAGAAAACTGCAAATATTTTATAAGAATATAATACACAAAATAATACATTCTGAGTTATATACATTTTCCTGTAGGTAATTTTATGAAGTTAGAAATATTGGCGTAGACAACAAGAGGTTTAGAACAGAGCAGAGGAAGAAAATGTAAACGTTGTCAAGACATTTTACAAGAAATAATGATTAGGAGACTTATTTAAACCGAATGTAGCACAAAAAGAACACACTTTGTTAGTAGTTGTACAATAGTGTATTCCACCTGCCAGCAGTGACGGGTTTCACCTAACACAAACTGTAAATTGGAAGCTACAAATTGAAAACTTTTGTATTATTTATTTGACTTGAAAATATTTTTTGTTTTTTATTACGATTCAAAACATACATTCGAAAAACTTTTTACACCAGTAAACCTTTTTAGGATAGTAAATAAATGCTAAAAACGCGGGCAGAGAGATACAGAGAATTGTATACAGAGTGCGGTAGTGAGAGAAAGAGAAACGGAAACGCAGAGAGAGAGAGAGTGAGAGAGAGAGAGAGAGAGAGAGAGAGAGAGAGAGAGAGAGAGAGAGAGAGAGAGAGAGAGAGAGAGAGAGAGAGAGAGAGAGAAAGAGAGAGAGAGAGAGAGCGAGAGAGAGAGAGAGCGTGAGAGAGAGATAAGCAGGGTGACAGAACGTTAAAACAGAAGGAAAATTAAGTTTTAAATGCTTTCGGGTTTCTTGACTCTACTGAATTCATGTTATTGAGCCTCAAATTGGCTGACTATTTCTCAGTCGCTGAAAATGGGAAAAGGGAGCGAAGTTTCACGCCCACTCAGCTTCTTCCCGTATATAAACTGTCGTTGGTTGATTTCATTATTATGCCACATTAGAAACTACTGTGAAGCATCCTGCATTGCTACGATAGAATACAGTGTGTTATAACAATGGAGCCGTATTGACTTCGGTGGCGTGTCGAATAACAAAAGCTTCGAGTTTAACTGAAACAAAATTTCCGTAAACGTAAATTATCACAATAAAATCTAATAAAAATAAGTACACTGTACACAATCAAACACAAAGAGGAATAAACGCTTTACAATTATACACATTAGGTTTTCAGAAAACGGATGGATTTGCAGGTTTTGTCTGTAATTAACCATCTCACGCACCCACACTTCCAGACAGCCAGTGGTCTACGTTTATCGATTCATTTGTAATACGTTGTCTTAGTAAAAATTATAAATCTACCTAATTAGCCCATAAGAACAAATTTTCTCAACTGTACACGAAAGTCTATTGAAAACCAATTCCAAACAAGACATTGTTGTCTTACCTATTACTCGTCCTATTTGCAAAATTTAGTCATGTTCCTAATGCTATTGTAACGTACACAATGGTCATTTTATTTTCAACATACAGTATGCGAAATTCATACAGCATTTATCTTGGTCATTCACTTAGAATTTTAAAGTAGTAAGGATTCTATGATTCCACTAAACAATTAGGAACTTGTTGCTTAATTACCTACAGACAGTACGTGAGTCACGACGCCGAGCGACTTATCAGCTGCACTCGTGTGTTGTGTGTGTGTGTGTGTGTGTGTGTGTGTGTGTGCGCCCGTCTGTGTATCTACTGTGCGTGCGTGTTAGTTTGAGCACTCCCTTGCCTCAGCCGCTGTCGGAAAGGGAACAGAATAGAATATTGTTATGACGGTCATACCGGATCGTCGTGGGTACAGTGGAAACAGAATAACAGACACCGATGAAGTCACACCAACTTTAATTAGTCATAAACAACAATCAAAATTTAACAAAGCACTATTATAGAATAATTCAAGTGAAATTTGTCTAACAGTAAATGTCGCCTTATTACGTTTGCACAAAATAACACAATAATCACTTCTCAATTAACCGGACTTCTAAAATCACAAAGTGTAACTTTGGTAAACCGGCTACTGGCGCTTATATACACCCCTCAGAGGTTCCAGAGACATCTAGTACTTTCCAGGCGGTGCACTAACGTCTGGGAAATTCTGAAGACTACGTTAAAGCCCGACTTTGACCACCGTGCCGGCTGGGTATGCACTGGGCTAGTTAAGAAAAGTGTAGAAAAATCATCTCGAATGTTTAAGTGCCTTACGTAATTATTTTTCGTATCAACGAATGTAGCAATATGTACAATAAGCTAGTTTGCTCGAGCAAACTATAATATTCCCTATATAATTGCTCATTATTGCTTATAATAAAGGCTGAAATAAAGGAATTATATTGCCTTCTTATTTCGTATTTATTTTGTTTTCATTAATTTTAATTTGCATTTACTTGAGTTTTTATTAAATGTTCTTTTATTTTCAATTATTGTTGTTATATTTGTTACATGTTATGTTTTTTATATTACTAAAACGCATTTTTTTACTAAATTACTAAATGTATTGGCCATATTAATATTTTTACCAAACACACACACACAAACAGATGCGCATACGTGTTCTATGTTATTATGTTTATATCTGAAAATAACAGTGCAAAATCTGTCGGAATACTTTTATAGAAATTAATATCAAAATATCCTTGTACAAAATATTATTTGTTATTAATATTTCCAGGGTTGTGTGTGTGTGTGTGTGTGCGTGTGTGTCGTGTGCGCGCGCGCTACTAACTTAACTAACTTTTTAATGTCTTTAATAACCAATTATGCTTAAGATTTAAAAATTAATTTAGTTATTTTTTAAACAGCTTTTATGTGTTTTATATTGTTTATATTTTATTTACTCCAGTATTTTACTAAATTACTAAACACGTGCGCGCCGCACAGTGTTTTATAAGTGCTTTCACCAAGTTACAAGTATACGTCACAAAATTTCTTGGGAAAGAATTCAGTGGATCGAGACGAAATATGGACTGCTTAGTGCCTTTCACTCCCGTAACACTTCAGAGAAAGTTCTGTGTAATACCACGCCCACCTACGTAAAGTAGACTGTAAAAATGTTATATACAACCCCAAGTGTGAATGTGGATTACGGTATTTAGGCGAAACTTTAAAGCCTCTGGAGGTACGTCTGGCAGAACATAGGAAAAACATTACAGAAGTGAAAAGTAACATATCTAATTTAGCTGAACACGTGTGGGATGAGCAACATAAAATCCTTTGGGATCAAGTAGGGCGGGAAACGAATTCTAAGAAACGTAATATCATAGAGGCATCTTTTACCTCTGTAAATGATAATTGTATCATTCAGCCTAGAACAGATGTATCGTAGGATCTGGATTAGGAATTTGAAAGAGTAGGCTTATATATATACAAAAATGCTTATCCAAACAAGAAGGGACCAGCTTCATAACAACATTGAGATAGAGGAGGACACAATTGAAGTGGTGGACAATTTCACGTATCTCGGAGTGAATCTAGCAAAGACTGGATCAGAGGAGCCGGAGATCCAAAGACGGACCACCATGGCTAACAAGGCATACTTCGCATTGCTGCCATCATTTAGGTCTGGGGATGTGCGCAGGGAAACAAAAATGAAAATATATAGGACTGTCATCATTATTTATACATCTTCTTATGCTTAAATTCAGTAACCATATGTTATTTTTACAGCTGTTACTTAATTAAAGAATTACTATTTATTAAAAAAACTAAAAGTATATAATTTATATTTATATAAACTTTTTCACACATTTTTGACAAAATAAAAAAAATGTATCTCGTGTATCACAAATGCTGTTTCAATTATTTTATCTCTTGACTATAAACAAAAGCGTGTTTTAATAAGGCTTCAGTAGGCCTACACGTTTAATAGTTTTCACGTAAATGGTATGTAATATCATCATTATATATTACGAATTTAGCATACATGAAACTAACACTATAGTCACAAATTGAATAAACAACGTGTTAACAGTTTTTTTTAAATAAAACTGTGCAGTTCTGACTTACTATTTCGGATTCCTGTCATGACGTTAAGTATTGTAAGATATCTCTGTTAACAAGGGCGATCGCAATTGGGACGAATTTTACGGTTTTCGTAAGTCATACCAGTTTCAAGTAGTAAGGCACCTTCTCGCACCTTTTGACGCATTATGTATTTGAAACGTGGTCCGGTAAACACGATTTTAAATTTAGTGTAATTTATTTACGATGCGCTTGATATTTAGATCACCACTGTTTACAACATCAGTTTTCTACTACGGTTTGGAATTGATTGCGGGAATAGTAACATATTCTTTTACGTTTCGACGTTTAGCTCTCCGTAGATTATCGAAAAGCAGATTACGGGAATACAGCATAAAAGGCTTTTTCAACATTAGCATTGTTTCATGGGTTTTGATTTCCAAATATGTTTACTACTTATCTTTTGTTCCTTTGACAGCAACGATGCACCTAATATAATTATTATGCATGTATAATTTGTAATTATAATTATATTATATTATTTATTATATTTTACATATTAAATATATAATGTATATATTTATAATTATTAATGTAATGTAATAATAATTATTCAAATATAATTTGAATCCGTTAAGATTTCTATCCTTAAAAATTTGCAGTTCTCAATAATTTTCAGAATTTACATAAACAATGGTGTAATGAATAGATCACCAAATGCTTCATTCTTTTACAGCTTTTTTTTTTTAGAAATTTAGCGTTTTAATATTTTGTGGAGTGAAACGAATATCTTAGACAAGTGAAAAAGAATTTGGTTCTACCGTTATTCGTTTTGTTGTCTGTCCATTCACTTTTTTTGTGTTTAGTAAAATTATTCTCGACACGACATGTGATGATGAAAGTAGTATTTAGGCAAAGTCTAATTGGTATAAGTTATAGTGCTACAAACTTGGATCTGCTGTAGGACCCACACAGTATTTCGCAATGTGCGTACCAAATGTTGACTGAAACCTTTCATAACAACTCTCTGGCGGGAAAATAATATAATAAATACATCACCAACCGCTTCCTTTTTTTACAGCTTTTTTTAGAAATTTATTGTTTTAACATTTTGTCGAGTGAAAAGAATATCTTAGACAAGTGAAATAAAAAATTATTCTACCGGTATTCGTTTATTGTCTGTCCATTCATTTTTTTGTGTGTGTTTCCTAACATTATTCTCGGTACGGCATGTGATTACGACAGAAAGTAGTATGTAGACAAAGCCTAATTGGTATACGTTATGGTGCTACAAACTAGGATCTGCTGTACTGTAGAATCGACACAGCATTTCGCAATGTGCGTACAAAATGTTGACTGAAACTTTTCATAACAACTCTCTAGCAGGAAAGTGTTAGGAGAGACGCTGGAATTTCTGTACGTGAGAAACTCCCAAGCGGCCGCAAAATATCGTAACTGTTGGAGGAAAAGCCTAAAGGAGATCTAGGCTCAAGCACTAAAGGGAAGGAGCGAATAATTAAAACAAGCTGTAGTAATTAATTTACTCGTATATTCAAAATGTTTGTACAAATATGTCATCTTCTGAACATTAATTTCTTTACTTATTTCTAGTCTCATCCGATTTAAGGTAAAAAGTTATACAATTGTTTCAGACTTGATTAGAAAACTGAAAATGTTAAGGATATTTTTAATCCGATGCGACATAAATACGAGTAGCCTACGTGTCACATACTGGATTGGCAAGCAAATTCGAAGCGCGATGCGACAAGCCGGCTAGCTGAACAGTAACAACAGCGACCACATTCCGTAACCCCCTTCAACCTGGTAATTTAGTATCACCTCGCTAATATTAATACTTCCTCGGCCAAAAGGATGACAGTCAAAAGCCTTATATTTAAAAATGTGTTTTTGAAGTGCAGTTTCTGTGCAGAGTCGTTAGCAAGATAGGATTACCATTTTAAGTCCACTTTGACATGAGGTTGCCACAACAGTATTCATCAGTTGCAGCTTATCACGATCAATACAACCAAGACGTCGTATGGTCATCATTCCGCTGTCGATGCATCGTTGTTTTGTGATGTGCAGTGCAGAAGCATGTCAACCGTCTAACTACGCTGATGCAAAGAGAAGAATTGATTACTGGCGGTAACAGTAATTTGATGCAGAGGGTAACGATATAAATTAGAGATCTGTACACAAAGTGCGACTTTCGTTGATCGACACAAGAAGTGTCGCTCCCGTGTAGTTCAGGAGGAGTTGATTTCTGGGAAATGTGTTTAAGTGATTGAGTGCGCTAGGCAATAATATTACCGTATGGTTGTAAATAGCGGTGGACAGAATGTTATTTTCGCGACAGCTATCACTCTGTTACTGTGTGGACCAGTGAAATTTATATAATTTGTTGACATTTATTAGGCCAATTTGTTGTATTTAGTGTGACTTGAACAATTCTATTGCTAAGAGAACTATTGCAATAAGATTACAATTGTTTCAAATTGTTACAATCATTGTTACACGATCTCACGGATCGTCGTATTGTAAAGTGGAAACGAAATACAGACACCAATGGAATCGCTAATTAGTCACGAATAACAATTTGAAATCAACAAGGTACTCTCATGCAATAATTTAAGTTAAATTTTTCCACACGAAATAATAATACCAACTATCAGAGTTCCGAACTAATTGTAACACAATAATCACTTTTCACTAATCCGCAACAATCACTTCATCCGCACTCTACAATATTGCCAGGTGTAACTGACTTCTAAGCAGGCCGTAGATCCTTATATATATACCCCGCAGAAGTTCCAGAACAGTTTTCCGTTCTTGCTTAGTTACGATTGCTCAAACAGTCTAGAGGCTACGTTAGTGCTGAGACCTTGACTGAGAAGCTGCATCTGCTAGGGTAGCCGAGAAACGTGTAGCATGACGATCTCAAAAGTCGAGAGCGTTATGTAATTTTAGTAGCAATATAATCGTTATCGTTTGAATAACATTTGAAAGGGACTGGAATATGGAAAGGTTTTCCTAGATTATCCATATCCAGTGTCGGTAGCAAAGCATGTAATCTGCCTGATGGTACAGAATAGGATGAATCCAAATCTATCTTCGCCTTTGCTGCAGTTTAACTATCAATGTAGATCTAAAGTATAAGATTCATATTGCTTTCAAGTGTAATGTTCAGGGGATTCTATGTGCGTGTGTGTGATTTTAACAGCTGTCGAGCTGCCTTACAGATGTCACCTACAGTTTCCAATAGACTCTACTTTCCCATCCCCCCTCTCTGAAATCTCATCTTCCCATCGTTTTACTTCATCGCTCCAAGAACTTGGAGGCCTCTCTCTTCTACTTCGTCCCAAAGCCTCCAGTTCGTAACTTTTGTTATCCATCTACCATCTACAGCTCTTCTTACCTGCCCATATCACCTCAGCTTTTTTTTTCACTGTAAGTGATCGCAACTTTTCCTCTACTTTTATTTGGTTTCTGATGATCTTCTCCATTCTCAAACGTCTACAGCTCTGTCTCCAGTAATTCATTTCTGTTCCTATTATTGTCCTTTCACTTATCTTGTTTATGACCCAGTTTCCTGCACAGTACGATATTATACTCCTTATTTTGGTACTGAGTATCATTGATATAGTATGTCTTGTAACATGTCTATCCCAATTCACTTGTTGAATGTATGTCCTTGTTTGCTGTAACCTGTTGTTTATCTCTTCTTTAGAATTTCATCATTTCATTAGAATACACCACAAATACTTGGATTTTCTTGTCTCTTCTTATCCAACGGACACTTTTAGATTTTATGTTTCCTCTTCTTCCATTGCCGTACTCTCAGTTTTATCACAATTTATTTCCAAGCCACTCTTTGTGCGATCTTCGTGTAGTCTCCTTAACATAAAACTCAGAGTTTTTTCTTCTACAAGATGACTAACTAGTCACCGACAAGCTCCGTGATTAATCGTAGACGTCTTTTTTTTATTAACATTCGTTCACATTTATTTGTTTCATGGTCTCAAGGTACAAAGTCTGAGCTACGCTACTAGGCTATAAATATTAGGGCAATTGTAAATAACTTATTATATCGAAGGGTTACTGGTAAAACTAACCAAGTCGAAGTTTTTATAATGTTTCAAAAACAATATTTTTTACGCATTTTTCTTTTATTTTTATTTTTCGACATATGTTTAATCAATACAAAAACTGTTAGTAATAAAAATTAACCTTCAAAATCAGTTTTATGATTTATCATTGTATTTGAAAACATTTAATTTCAGTTTTCCGTAAATTCACGTGAGTGGGCTTGGGTAGATTTATCAATAACCCACCTACACTTTGTTCCGGTACATTTTATACTCGAGGAAGTACATTTTACGGCACGCAAAGCAAATATAAAAAAGTAGCAGGTGTTAAACGTTTTACATGGTTCTGGCAAATTAAAAGCTCTCTGCGGGAAAGTTGTAGAAAAACGTCTAAATTTTCTTTTGTTCAAGATTTTTAGTATTATTTACTTAAAGGTAAAAATGGTTTGACAATTAATGGAGAGACAGAAAGATAGATAGACGTCTTTGGTTGATAGACAGATATATTTTTTTTCAAAAAGTTCACATATTTTGATCGCAATATCAACCAGAACCTAATCCAGCCACCTATTCTAGTATATGGTGGTTAGGTTAGGTTAGGTTAGGTTAGGTTAGGTTGGTATTACATATTATAGCGTCGGATTTAGGCCACCAGTAATTACGTGTAGAATAATAAAGAGTAGAATAATAAAGAGGCGTTCTTCAAAAAATTTGTCAGAATTTTATAATAATGACGGCTCGAAAGAAAACCGCTTGATTTTTTGCGGGCAAGCGCTATATGCAGTCAACATAGTAACACACCGGAAAGAAACAGTTGTAGTGTGGTATTCGGCGAATTAGAAATCTTAAATTATAATTACTGAAGATTTTTGTTCCCGTTATTATTATTATTTTATAGTAAAGCACAAATTAAGAATGAAAGTTACAACGTAACTGACCTTGAGGTCCGCCAGTCATCGGTCAAGGAAACTAGCAACTCCTTGTTAATTCCATAGATTACTTTCCTGATGTTGATTGCTCGATCCTTCCCGGCCGCGTTACAACAAATCTCAGTCCGATATAAATTTAAAAAAAATTTCAACATCGTCCACTGTTTTATCAGCACTATCCATGCCACCCTCAAAACAGTATATTAAAATACAGCACCGATATAAGCAAAACTAAGTACAGTAGAGCGCTAATCATCCGAACTCGCTGAAACAGGATAATTCGCAAATAGGATATAAATATTGTTCTTGCTCCCATATGCCCGAAGCGTCCTGAACATCTTTCCGTATTATTCAGTATAACTTAATTACCTCAGAGTAAATAAGGGATTACGACAGGGCTGTTGCATCTCCCCCACGATTTTCAAAATTTACGTTGCAAAAGCTCTAACCCATTGGAAGAAAAAATGGAAAGGGATGGGTATGGAAATTGACGATGACACATGCTTGTACACCCTGCATTTTTCAGATGATCAAGTGATATGTGGAAATGAAAAAGAAGATCTGGAATAAATGACACTCAAACTGAACGAAGAGTATAACAAATAAACTAATGAACATAGACAACCACAGTATCTGTGTGTCGGACAAGAAACAACAGATTTAATCTTAGAAAACAACAAACGTATAAAAAAATGCAACAGCAACAAATACTTAGCAATCAACTTTATTGAAGAAGGAACAGATGGTGTTGAAATAAATCAAGGATAAACTAATTAGATCATTAAATGGAAAACGTGAAAATTACCGCATTCGAATTGAATTGAAAATTAGCACAAAACTGGAAGACAAATTTTACGATATTATGAGTAAAACCACGTTGATGTACGGATCCGAAACATGGACAATAAAGAAACAGGTAAAAAGAAAGTTAGAAGCTACAGAAATGGATGCTTTGAGACGAGCTGGTAGAACTTCAAGGCTACAGCAAATACAAAATGAAACGATCAAAGAAGAAATGAACGTACAAAAAAAGACAATAATCGACTGCACTGAAGAAAAACAACTAACCTGGTTTGGGCACGTACAAAGTATGGGACAAGACCGACTACCAAAGAAAGTAAAGAAAGGAAGACCCAAGGCTACATGAATAGGCATAAGAAGATCAATGAGCGATAGAGGACTAAACGATGAAAACTGCAACGACAGACAACAATGGACGTTGGGCATCGGACGCTTTGACCTCGAATAAAAAAAAATAATTACTGACTTACCTCAGTTATTTATTCTAAATTTGTCAGATAAAGAAAAGGGAAACTTATCGGAAGAGGAAATTTACTATCTTTTTGCTTCATTTTATTAAAAAAAAACTCTTTGTCTGTTCAATAACCAGTGTAACTTTTTGTTATTTATGCATAGTTCGTCGTGTGGCTTCTTGGCTCATGTTTAAGCACTTTGCCAAGTTAGCTTTGTTATTCGATTGCTATACAACCTTGCTCAACACTAATTTAACATTTCTTTATTCATTCGAACATTTTGATTATGGCTTGGTTAGTTGGGCTCTTGTAACATTGATGCTTCTATATTTTAACCAACTGTAGCTATATTATTGGCAGTGGTAGCTATTATAATGTCTAATAACTAAAAATGGGAATTGAAAACGTAGTTGTTTTATCGTGGGAAATATAAAGAGCTACATTAATATTAAAAAGCTACGTTTTTGCACGAAAAACGGAATAATTTTAAAAAACAAAAAAAAATAATCATACACAAAATTCTTCTTTTTTTTAATTTTTTCCTGTCACTAGATTTTAACTCTGCGCAACTTTTTGAAAGCAAATGTAATTGGAACGCAACACAGAAGCCCGCCTCGTTGACAGCTTTAGCCGGCAAACGAGTGCTGACAGGTTTGTTATCAATGAGTATTCTCTATTATACTCTAAAGCATTGAAAAACACTCATTGTAATTTAATTTTCACGTTACACGATTTGAATCGATCGTGATTGTTCTAAGTTTCTTCATTTATTTCAATAATCAACCGCGACAAATTCATCACTGTAGTCCATTAAATTTAGTTTACGTCTGCCATCATTTCTACTGAAAGATATCTGGAAAACGTCCTATCGGACAAACACCATCAGAATAAAATTTTCCTTTGACGTTTTGATCACAAAAATCTATGGTTTTATTCAGAAAGTGCAAGCATAGCTGCACTTATAATATAAACTAAATGAAAAATTGTATCAAAATAATAATAATTAGTAGGAAATCATTACCGTTTAATCATAACATAAAAATAAATTTAGTAAATATAAATTTTATACGGCAGATCTGCCAACTAGGAGTGATGTGATTACTTTTACGTACGTTGATGATACTGCAATCCTTGCTGTAAACAAAGGTCCAGTGGAAGCAACTATTTTACTACAGAATTCGCTACATAAGATTGAAAAATGGGCAAAGAAGTCGAGAATGCAATTAAATGAAACTAAGTCAACACACATCACCTTCACAAAGTGCCACGGGACAACATCAATTGTAAAATTAAATAACAAGGAAATCCCGGTAGTTGACTCTGTAAAACACTTTGGGCATCCAGCAAGACAAAATTGACTTTGAACAATAACATTTGCATGAAGAGAAAACAACTGGACACCAAGTTTCCCAAGCATTATTGGCTCCTGAGCAGAAAATCATTACTGTTAGTGCGAAACAAGCTGTTGGTGTACAGGTATTTGTCTTCAAGCCTGTGTGGACATACGGCTTACAGCTTTGGGTAACTGCATCTAAATCCAGTATCGCCATAATGGAAAGGTTTTAGACCAAGGTGTTGCGTGCCATAACCAACGCACCGTGGTTCATCAGCAACAAAGAAATCTATAGCGACTTGGACCTGCTCTGTCATTGAAACCATTGCGATGTGCAGCGAAAGATATGTGAAACGGCTTGAAGAGCACACAAATCCTTTAGCCATAAATCTACTAGACAACAGCCTCCAGACAAGACGTTTAAAGTTAATATTTCCGTTTTACTTACTTAGATCTTAACACTCTAATAATATGTTGTACTAACCTGATCCAGAAAGTAAGTACCGTTTGGGCATTAAGAAAATGATACAAATTATTTTCAAGTTCATTTATTTTTCAAAAATTCTGCATACCTTAATCTACGTTTCTACATAGTCACCATGCAAGTTGAGACATTTGTCGTATCTTGGTACTAATTTTAATATGCCCGCTTCAAAGAATTCGGCCGCCTGCGACTTCAACCACTGCTGGACGTTTCCCTTTATCTCATCATCACTTTCAAACTTCTGGCCGGCAAGAAATTTCTTCAGATGCAAAAACAAATGGAAATCGCTAGGAGCCAAATCTGGACTGTAAGGAGGATGACTGAATAATTGTTCCCAACGAAATGAATCAACAAGCGCCGTCGTTACACGTCCGGTATGCGGTACGCTCCTCGTCGTGAACATTTTCTCTTCCATCGTTAAACAGCCTAACCCACTTTCTCACCATACCTTCACTAATCGCATTCTGTCCATAAACTTCACAAATCTCACGATGAATTTCATAAGGACGAAGATTTCTCGCATTCAAAAACCTAATAACTCAACTGGCGGGCCGATCGATTTTTTTAAAAATGATTACCGATGTGTAGTAAACGTAAATCGGAACGTATACAAACAATATAGCGTGGCTACTTCGTCGTCGAATAGAAGGAAGTAACTACGCATGCGCGACCTTCGTACTACAATATGCGCGGGATATATGCGCAGACGGTACTTACTTTCTGGATAAGCCTCGTACACAGGCTAATATGCTACTGTTAAACTCTCATACAGAAAACTAGTCAATGGACTAGTTCTCTTCATGCCATGTATTCTGTGAGCAATTATGCTTATTGTTATATATTAACAGATTGCATAAATAAACGTATAAGTAAAATAGTTAAATATAAGCATTGATACAAACTGATAGACACTTAAACATTTCGTACTTGAGAGTGACGCTTGAACTTCCACTTACGTGAATGTCAGTTCCTTCGCACACACTGTAATTTTGACTCCCACCAAAAGCACGAATCATGTTCAGATTTAGAGAATTGCAATAAACCAAACTATTTTTAGTTTAACTGTAACATTCAGCTTGAGCACTTCTGTTACCATGTTATGTGAAATATTGGTCCTTTTTGAAAAAAAGGTATTTAATTTAAATTAAAAAAAAATGATTTCTTTACTGGATTTTTTGCAAGGCCCTCAGACAACCCGACTTTTCTCATAATTATTTTAAGTTTTTTTGGCCATCAGCAAAACAGAGTCGCAATCATTTTTTTTACCGCTCCCTCTGGTTGAGTCTAATAGTAAATTGAGAAATCCTATTAAAGTGTGCGCGAGCGCGTTTATGAGCGTATATATGTATATATACTCACATATATATGTGATTAGCATTTCATCAAATGTATATTAAAAGAGACATTATTTATACAAGGCTAGTGTGCGAGGTCATATCAGTAGACCAATTTTGATATGGTTTAAAAACAAAGCTACCTCTGACGCAGGTGTAAATGCTTAAGAATTTAATTTCAGTAAATAAAGAACTTAGATTTATCATAGTATTTAAACGTTCATGATACAAAGTGTAGCGTTATGTTTGTGAAAAAATCTTGTGCCAGTGAAATAATGAATGTATGTGCGCCTATCGGTTTTGAGCGTAATGAAATCCTGCCAGTTTATGAACACACTACTAAGTTATTTTAATGTGCAGAATGGTGAAAAGGAGTAGGGGGAAATAATTTAAAATCATCTGATTACCGGAACATTTTTTAGCTAGTAGTCTGCATGTTAGAAAACGTTTTAAGAAATTTAGAGTCTGAGTAATTGCACATGTTTTATTGAAGACGTTGCCAGCTTCATCGACGCTTTAAGAGATATTGCGTACAGTTTTGATTTACAAATCTATCAAGAAACTTGTACCTGATCTCAAAAACATCATCAGGGTATTGTGCTAAGGTTGCAGGATCAACAACTCTATGAGGTCATCCACGATTGTCGTTGCCTTCGCAACCTGGAACGGGGTTGGATTGATGGAGGGCTTCCCAGTAACAGCTCGGGAGCGAGAGGAAGGCAGGAGAACAGGAGCATTCGAGATCGTCAGGCAACGGACCCCAGACTCATAATGCATCGGCCTGTGTCTTCAACATCTGGGAAGTGACATATCTTCTGTTTCCACATTAATATTTTACAACAGAAAATTTAAAGTTTTTTCAAGCTTTTAAAGATATTTTCACTAATTATAAATATTTATGAACAGCATCAAAAGACATTAATTATAGTATAATTAATAGTACATCTTGTAAGTAGAGTACAGGCTAAATGTTTTTGTCTTTTTCTTAAATGTTTTCAATAATGTAATATTAAAACGTCACTTTAATTAATGTTTTAATAAAAATTGATTGTACTAAAAAACTTTGAATATTATACATATAAGATCTTTGTATTGAATTCAGGTTAAAGACAATTTACTTTAGGTGCGTGAAAAGAACAACTAATAAAAAGTTTTTATTAATTTTCTGTATTACTATACAGATCCGAACCTACAGTGTTGCAATATGCACTTGTGTTACGTTAGTACGCTGACTAGTAATTTGTAAGTCATACCTTATTTTTAATGCGGGAATCACTTGATCCCTGAAGAAACTGGTTAAGTGCTAGGAGCTTCTTTTTCTTCTTGACAATATCGTTTCGTTTTGTTTTTATTATTTTAATTTTGTAAAAAAGCAAGATTACCGATGTACAAGTTTAAATAATGCAAAAACTGTTTTGAAAATAATGATTTTAAAAAGTAGGTATGTGCACAAACACATGCCTATGTTTAAGCTATTTGTACACAAACAGAAAATATATGAAGCAAAATTATGGAAAAATGTTTGTGTTGTGATTTACATTCGACTACATGCGTATGAGTTCAATTCAAAGGTAGGAATCTACACGAAAGCCTTGACTGTGATAACCTGCCTGTAACGGACAGTTCTGGACATCAGACAGGTGTGCTTTGTTCTACTTCACTTCTTCCGCCGGAAGAATATTTCCAAATGCTTTGAGTTGTAAACGGTTTTAAAAACATTTTCTGTACTGTTTAAAATGGCGGAACAATTGGTAGATAGTACAAGAGAATTTGGAGAAGCTTGTGAATATATAAATTTGAAAACAGGGGACAGAAGTCTAAGGAAGCATGCATATTAAAACTAAAGATACAGTATTAAGAAATTATAATTAAACGGCTGCAATTCACATTGTCATATTACTTAAGTGTATGCTACATCGTAGTCTAATAAGTGCTACAAAACACTAGCTAACGTCATACCTATACTGATAATACTTTGGGTGTATGTCGTTTATGTAGTACTGACAACAATTTTTTGGGGTTTAGAAAATTTCTTTTTTCAACTGAACAAATGAACAGATTTCTTTGACCAAAATTACTTTGACCAACTGTGAAAACAAATTTTGTACAGCAGATGAAATCGGGCATTAAAGAAAACTGGTGAAATGTTTTATTTGCTTGCTTTATAGGTCCGCGATATGGATAAAAGGTAATATAGATAGAGATAGAGTTAAGGCGTTGGAAATGTGGCATTGGCAAATAATGGAAGAAAGAAGTTGTGTGTATAAAATAATAAAATAACCAATGTAGATGTGCTGAAGAAAAAAGGAAGATAGACACATTTTGTAGGTTGTGAAGAATAGAAAGAAAAATTTAATATAAGTAATTTACACACATAATATGGGAAAACCCGTTGGGTTTGAGAGGATAGTGACAGCAGAGAGAGAGGAGAATATTTACTTTTTTAGATAACGTAAAATGTGGTGTGCATTTCTCGGACAATTAGGTGAGGATGAGGATGCTTAGAAAGTTATATGAAGATATCGGAAATGAGTCTTAACAAAAAACACAAATAAACTGAACAAAATATCGTGGAATATACGTGGAAAGGTATGTTTTTAGAACGGGGAGTTGCGGAGGGCATAGATTTACACACATACCTTGGCGTCATGATTACAGAAGACGGCACAAGTGTAACAGGAACAAAATATCGCATAGGACGATGGAAATAAGTAACGAGACAGTTACGGAGCAATCATCTAAGGCCCGAAACAAAAGTCAAGAAATATAAGATAACAGTGGACGGTATTGCAATATATGGGACTGAGGTGTGGGAGACTACAGAACGTATGAGGAAACTATTACGACCCATGGGAATGGGAAACTGCAGAAAGATCTGTGGGTTTACATTGTTGGAGAGGGCAAACAAATTAAGGAATAAGGGAAGTAATGAATACATGTACCAACTTATATGACACGACCGATGCTACAAGATTTAGATGGTTTGGGCATGTGTGCCGTATGTGTAATGATAGATAGCCAAAGTAATAACTAAAATGGAAATCTCCTGAAGGAAGAAAGAGAGGCAGGCCGCGACAGACTAGGATAGAAAGCATAAAGGATGCAATGGTACAGAGAAATCTGAGGGAGAATGATTGTAAAGACCGTAAAGTATGACAGTATACAAACGGCTTTAAATGTTGTTCCATAATCGCAAATTTATATGTAATGTGGTGTGCCCTATAAAGAAATGAACTCTCAAACTCGAAATAAGCGTACGCAGCCTGGTTA
The DNA here is from genome assembly GCA_034769895.1 of Magicicada septendecula. NCBI lineage: Eukaryota > Metazoa > Arthropoda > Insecta > Hemiptera > Cicadidae > Magicicada > Magicicada septendecula. Next base: position 304,356,201 of record CM068376.1, on the reverse strand, counting down.
TTTTTATGTAGTGTCTGGAATAATACCATACTATGATGATATGCGGCAATAGTATAATATAACGACAATAGTAGGCCTATGCGTTAATATAATAAAAGAAAGAATGCTAAAATTGCAGACATACAACATATAAAGCATTCTATTCAGCAAAGAGGGTATGGAGATGGAAATGGGACCCAAGTGGCCTACTGGATGTCGTTCTCTACCTGCATTTCTCAATTTCCCGACAACTGCTTTTCATAACTTTCTTTATTGAATTCGCAAAATATAAAAAGCAACGTCGTTAACAGAATCCTATTTTTGGCTAAACTGGCAAGCGAGTGAGCACCGTAAGAAAAACTGAAGCAGTGGAACACGACGGTGGAAAAATATTATAGGAATGGCAATCGTGGTTGTTCGGAATGTTTGGTTAAATACATGTTTCACAAACTGGAGCAGATTAAAATTGCTGCGTGGATTCAATATTTTCTTTGAGTACTGCTAAACTATATGTAATGTTTGATAATGCTCGATAAATAACAATTAAATCCGCATAATACCTAAAATCGCTATTTACCAATACAAACATGCGCTTACGCACACAACACACAGTCTATAACAAAAACGTGATGAGAATAATCATTTTAATATCAAAGTGTAATCTGTGAAACTCCAAATTTTTAATTATTCCTGTGTTTTAATGGAGGCTCGTTATTGATAATGGACGTCGGTTGAGTGTTCATCACAGCAGCCGGAGGTATAAAGGACAGCACGTCACGAATTTATTTTTTCATAGATTAGTTGAATATTTTTATTCATTCTTTTAAAATTTTCTCGTGTAGCTTAACTTTAACAGACGCTAATAAAATATAGTATATTTTTCACTCATTAGTAATACTGGGCCTACTGGACACGATGGTTTTTACCTCTGAATGAGTTTTACTTTTTATTTACTTTTAAATAATATTGACGATCAACTAAAATATAACCCCTTAAATGTGTAAGAATGTTATTTACAAAAACACACTTACAATTACAGATAATATTGACGTACGTTTTATAGCTGTGTAAATTAAAATATTATTAAATTTAAATCATTTTAAAAATTAGTAACAGAGTGCGATAACTTCCTTGAACAGAGGGATGTATGGTTTACATAATAGGTAAATTTGTATAGTGAATTATAAGTACTGTACTAATAATTTCTTGTAATCGTTGTACCCAAATACTAGAAACATACACATACAAGAAATTTAAAAGTTAATTATTTTCAAATTAATGAATTTAATAATCTACGTCACTATTAGGAATAAAAGAAAATTATGTTGATAGCACTATTTTGGTCATAACATAACGAAAACAGTTAACTTTCAGAAATAAGGTAAAAGTTTTTCGACGAAAAATTTAATTTTTTACATCATAATTTTCTTCTTAAGAGAATTTTTTAAATTATTAGTATTCGGAATATTCTTGTAAAATGCATAACACTTTGATAGTAAAAACTCATAGAGGATAGAAGGGCATTGTACTTCAGCCACGTGATTGGTTTTCGATCGACTCTAATTACATTATGTGGGTTTGCAGAGGCTACATCATTTGTCCTCGAAAGGCTGTGAAGCTACATCACGGTATGCTACTGAAGAGAGATGTACCAATATTTATTGATCTACGACTACATTGAGATGGATTTGTTTTGTCAAGTTTGTTGCTTGTAACATTCATACAAAGTATAACTTCAGTCAGTCGTGGAATGAAGTTTTCAAACTTCAAAATTGAGGTTTGAAATTGAACGCATGTAGTTTCTGGACACAGGCGAATTACGGGTTCAGTCTTCTTTGATCTTTGGCCAAATATCGTACTTCCACATTTGTATGCACGTATCTTAATTTATTAATTCTAATAACAACAAAAATTAAGGACGGATCTAACAACGGTCTGACGGACCTAATACTTCCGTTGTCAGAATTAGGTGATTTTGGGCTCCTTCAAGGATAGAACTGCCGGATGGCCAGTGGCCTACTGGAGTGAACAAGTTTGAGTCATTGGATTTCATGACGTTTTCAGTACGGATGATATTGACGTTAAGGTTGTTATAATAAAGTCACCACAGATAATTATAAATTTGCATATTTGAACTCTTTATTTTAACATGTAGACATTAGTTGATTTAATGAAATCTGTTATTACTACTAATAATATTGTCACAAGGAAAGTAGTTCATAAAATTATAAAAAAGAAACTGATTAGTCAGAACCATAGAAAAGTTGCAATGATATGAACCTGTGGAATGTTTGATATTTTTTTAAGCACTGGACAAAATTTTAACATTCATAATTATTGCAGCTTTTTAATTGGTAAATACACGTGCTTACAAAAATTACGTAACATCGTTAAAGTTTCTTCAAGTTAACTTTCACTGTTTTGAAAGTCTACGTAAATAGACTTTCAGAGTCTGAGAAAGATGTGATTTTATGCTTTGATGGAATGAAAACCAAATAAGATCAACATTCGAAATACAACGAGAGCCACAGACAAATGTTAGTTGACAAGCGGAAACAACCAGTATATTACGGTTCCGACACACAGCTTAGTATTGAAATAGTAACTATAGAGCACAGACAATTTTAAAGGAAAACCCCGATTTATTTGGAATCTTAGCAGGCTATGTGACTTACAGTGTCAAGAAAAAAATCAAAGATTTCGAATACGGCCGTCCTAAAGTTAGTACCCTAGTAAACAACAAGACTGGCTTTCAAATGTATCAAGAGGATTCCGTATGAACCCAGGTGATGAACAGATAAGAACCGTGTTTAAAATGGGAGATTTCATAGAATTTCATGGCTTTTGTGGCTTGAACAAGGTTAGTAATGTAATGAAAACCTTGGTGAACATACTTAAATTGAAATACAATAACGTAGATGAGTTTGCGATTTCATATTTACGTCAGAACGCGAACATTTATCAGGATGAAATCAATAAATAAGAAAAGATTTGTAAACACATGCGGCTACAAGGCAACAGATTGTGGAAGGAAAAGACCAAGAAATTAAATAAACTTCAGTAAAATTTTCAGGTATGTTAAGTAATAAATAATTAATTAAACATAAATAATAGGGAATAATTTATGATTTACGTGTTACGTGTTTATGATTTACGATTTAAATTATTTAATATTTGTATTTATTGAAACAGTAAGTGCACCAGACTGTGCGTCAAGGAGCAAGAGTGGTAGGAAAACTTGCGAGTGATACTTACTGTGTACTTCTAAGTACTGCGTATACATCCAAATTACTCACGCTCCACAAGGGTTGCCTTTCTTATAGGGGCAAGAATATGGTTAAGACGGTCAACATATCGTCGTGTTGTTTACAGTGGAAACAGAAGAAATAAACTAATCAAATCACAATTAACAAACTTTAATTTTACACAAACAACATTAGAAATCAACAAAAATCAACAAAGGCGATCTTATACAATAATTAAAGTTAAATTTGTATGACACACACACTAATAAATGTCACTTTGTTACAGGTTTTCACTAATAATACACACAATAATCATTACCCACTATTGACGCTAGTAGGGTAGTCCATTATGGTCTGAAATGGGCAAACTCGAACAATCCAGAACGTTACGATACTCTTACGCGCAGAACGATCTCCAAACGACTTGAACAGGTTCGCGTGCCGCAGCATGCCAAGAGTCACGTATACCCTTCTTTTTTATTTTTTCACCGATAACGGTGAGAACTACAACCACAAGAATTTGATTATCTTACGGAAGTGTTAATAAAAATACGACTATGTATTATCAATTTCTCTGGTGCTCAATGTTTCACTGCGTTTTTATAAGACCACATTTCATGCAATCCTACTGACAATATAAATGTTTGTTATAACAAGATTACCAAGCGCGCGCGCGCATTTTTGACATATCATACCTTAATACTGTTTTGCCCTACGTCCATAAAAGTATATTTATTTTAAAATATATTTTAGTCTTATTTTAAAATATATATTTTTATATTTAAAACATATATTTTTTAATTTTTTTTTTTTTAGAATTAATATTAGGCAATTACCTGTATTAACGTCCGTCTTGTGACTTATTTGGTTTTTTCCTTAAAACGACGCGTTTCGAGGATAAATCCTCATCATCAGGTTTCAATACTATAAAAACATCAAATTCACCCAAAAGGGGACGTCAACTAGTTAAAACACACAAAAAACACAAAAACACCACACATAATTTAACATCGACACAGTCTCGGCACAGTCCGATGCGCATCGTCTCGTTGCCAACGACCAACTGTTGCACTTTGTCTTATATGACCGTTATCATTGCCCACTGACCCATCGATATCGATGGCCGTGTTGTACAGCAGATTCGATCGGAACGAAACTTTGTCATTAAGTAGCTGGTCCGTTTGTAACTTAGATGCCTTGTATATCTCATATTCCTCCACAGCGTTCATGTATGCACCTTTTTTACAATTATGAAGCAGTTTAAAGTTTGTGTGGAAGTCTGAGTACTTATGATTATACAGCATTAAATGCTGAGCGTAACTGGATCTTGTTTTCGAGATATCACTTTTGGGCAGGTGTTCTTTAAAACGTTCGGCTGACGGGGCCTGCCCGTTTGTCCTATATAAAATTTGTCACAGTCATCGCATTCAAGCTTGTACACTCCAGTTTTCTCTTCAGCCGGGATATGAGTTCTTTGTCCCAAACGTTTTATGATGTTATTTGTGGTTTTGAAGGCCACTGTTATTTTATCGGGAATTTTAGCGGACCTATACTTGAACCACTTTGAGAATACATTTTTAATGTCTAGTCTTAATAAACAGCGAGATAAAATTAAATTTTACGTACGCTACGTTGACTACACTTTTATGATATTCAATGGAACGAGTAGACAAATAAAAAACTTGAAAGGATATACGAACAGCATAAACATGAAAATCCAATTTACCCTAGAAATGGAGAATAATATCTGCCTGAACTTTCTTGATCTCACTATCAGCAAATATAATGACCGTTTTAGATTCAAAATTTATAGAAAACCCACCACCACGAATATTACTATTCATGCTGATTCGTACCATCCATATTCCCAAAAAATGGCAGCCTTCAACGCGTTCGTTCATAGAATGCTTGCTATTCCCCTTGAGCAAAAAGACAGAGTGGAAGAGACTAATATAATCAAAAAAGTATAGCTATCGCTAATGGGTATAACAGTGGAATCGTAGACAAGCTTATAAGAAAACACTCGGTAAAAATCAATAGTAAAAGCAGATTAACCGGCCCATCTAAAGAAGATACTAAGTTTATAGTAACTGAGTACACGAATGCACTACCAGTCATTGTAAAGAATGAGCTAAAAAAACGTAAAATAACAGTGGCCTTCAAAACCACAAATAACATCATAAAACGTTTGGGACAAAGAACTCATATCCCGGCTGAAGAGAAAACTGGAGTGTACAAGCTTGAATGAGATGACTGTGACAAATTTTATATAGGACAAACGGGCAGGCCGTCAGCCGAACGTTTTAAAGAACTCCAGCCCAAAAGTGATATCTCGAAAACAAGATCCAGTTACGCTCAGCATTTAATGCTGTATAATCATAAGTACTCAGACTTCCACACAAACTTTAAACTGCTTCATAATTGTAAAAAAGGTGCATACATGAACGCTGTGGAGGAATATGAGATACACAAGGCATCTAAGTTACTAACGGACCAGCTATTTAATGACAAAGTTTCGTTCCGATCGAATCTGCTGTACAACACGGCCATCGATATCGATGGGTCAGCGGGCAATGATAACAGTCATATAAGACAAAGTGCAACAGTTGGTCGTTGGCAACGAGACGATGCGCATCGGACTGTGCCGAGACTGTGTCGATGTTAAATTATGTGTGGTGTTTTTGTGTTTTTGTGTTTTTTAACTAGTTGACGACCCCTTTTGGGTGAATTTGATGTTTTTATAGTATTGAAACCTGATGATGAGGATTTATCCTCGAAACGCGTCGTTTTAAGGAAAAAACCAAATAAGTCACAAGACGGACGTTAATACATGTAATTGCCTAATATTAATTCTGAATAGTTAGTAACGTGACTTGGAGACAATTAAAACAAAATGGATCTAGGAGCTAGTCAGGCACGTATTGTCTATAAATTTAAAAACATCAAATTAAAGTTGATTAAGGCATCGCAGAACAACAAGTATAACAAAAGATGCCTTCACACCGAAGTACATAAGTTCCAACATGAACAGCAGACATTGTTCCGAAAAAATAAAATCAATATGGGTTAAGGAAGAGATCAAACGACTTTATATTTTATAAAGTGGTCTAAATACTAAGCTTTATCTAGCCCACCTGAAAATTTTAAACGAGTTTCACCCGGCAGTAATAAACGGCATTTTCGACATTGTCAATAGACAGATAAACAAATTCGTCATTTCCCTTAAACGTAAACAGTTAAGAAAGTTTCAAAACCTGTTTACAAAACAAAACAATGACAATAATAATACAGTAGTACATAGCCACGTATTTCATCAGCGGGTTGCAAATTACACCGGAATTAAATTTGAACATAACGAAATGACATTATTGAACAAAGGTTTGATGTATAACATTCCCTCGTTTAATAAGAACTTTATGATCCGTGAAATAATATGCGCAGAAGCTGCCATAAAATCTATTGATAATATTTCGCATCAGGAGGAAACGCATGCCATCATAAATAACAAAATAAACAAAGTTATCAAGAAGGATACCCACATCGCTAACCTGCAAACTAAATACAAACGTGACGCGCGTATTGCACGGAATGTTTACGAAAAACTTCGACATGATAACGCTATCGTCACGAAAGCTGATAAGGGTAATACGGTTGTTATTACTAACAAAAATATATATACCAATAAGGTACAGGAATTCATAAAAAACAATAATATTAAAAGGTACACAAGGATCCCACCAGCGCCTATGTCAAGGAATTAAACAGCGCTATAAATAAATGCTCCAATCTCCTCAATGAAAGCACTAGACGTTATTTAAAACCCATAAATGCCAGGGCCCCAGAACTTACGGGTTTACCCAAATACATAAAAAAGATATGCCAATACGCCCGATTGTAAATTACACAACTGCCCCTGGTTATAGGACGGATAAAAGATTAGTAAAAATCATAAAAGAGAACATTGAAGCAGTAAATAACTACAGCATAAAAAACAGCTACGATATCGTTGAAAAAATTAAAACTATTAAATCAGCACCACATTATAGGTTGGCTTCATTTGACGTAATTAATCTGTACACCAATGTGCCGGTAGATGAGACAGTGACAATTCTCAGAAATAGCTTAATTAATACAAATAGGTTAGGTAGAAATGAAATTGATGAACTTATGCAATTGCTACAAACAATACTCAAACAAAATTATTTCTCTTATGATAATGAATATTTCATGCAGGAGGATGGTCTGGCAATGGGGTCACCTTTATCGGGAATTTTAGCGGACCTATACTTGAACCGCTTTGAGAATACATTTTTAATGTCTAGTCTTAATAAACAGCGAGATAAAATTAAATTTTACGTACGCTACGTTGACGACACTTTTATGATATTGAATGGAACGAGTAGACAAATAAAAATCTTGAAAGGATATACGAACAGCATAAACATGAAAATCCAATTTACCCTAGAAATGGAGAATAATATCTGCCTGAACTTTCTTGATCTCACTATCAGCAAATATAATGACCGTTTTAGATTCAAAATTTATAGAAAACCCACCACCACGAATATTACTATTCATGCTGATTCGTACCATCCATATTCCCAAAAAATGGCAGCCTTCAACGCGTTCGTTCATAGAATTCTTGCTATTCCCCTTGAGCAAAAAGACAGAGTGGAAGAGACTAATATAATCAAAAAAGTATAGCTATCGCTAATGGGTATAACAGTGGAATCGTAGACAAGCTTATAAGAAAACACTCGGTAAAAATCAATAGTAAAAGCAGATTAACCGGCCCATCTAAAGAAGATACTAAGTTTATAGTAACTGAGTACACGAATGCACTACCAGTCATTGTAAAGAATGAGCTAAAAAAACGTAAAATAACAGTGGCCTTCAAAACCACAAATAACATCATAAAACGTTTGGGACAAAGAACTCATATCCCGGCTGAAGAGAAAACTGGAGTGTACAAGCTTGAATGCGATGACTGTGACAAATTTTATATAGGACAAACGGGCAGGCCCCGTCAGCCGAACGTTTTAAAGAACACCTGCCCAAAAGTGATATCTCGAAAACAAGATCCAGTTACGCTCAGCATTTAATGCTGTATAATCATAAGTACTCAGACTTCCACACAAACTTTAAACTGCTTCATAATTGTAAAAAAGGTGCATACATGAACGCTGTGGAGGAATATGAGATATACAAGGCATCTAAGTTACAAACGGACCAGCTACTTAATGACAACGTTTCGTTCCGATCGAATCTGCTGTACAACACGGCCATCGATATCGATGGGTCAGCGGGCAATGATAACGGTCGTATAAGACAAAGTGCAACAGTTGGTCGTTGGCAACGAAACGATGCGCATCGGACTGTGCCGAGACTGTGTCGATGTTAAATTATGTGTGTTTTTTGTGCGTTTTAACTAGTTGACGACCCCTTTTGGGTGAATTTGATGTTTTTATAGTATTGAAACCTGATGATGAGGATTTATCCTCGAAACGCGTCGTTTTAAGGAAAAAACCAAATAAGTCAGAAGACGGACGTTAATACAGGTAATTGCCTAATATTAATTCTAAATAGTTAGTAACGTGACTTGGAGACAATTAAAACAAAATGATTATTTTTTAATATTTAAAACACATATTTTTTATATTTAAAAAAAATATACATTTTTTAAAATAAATTTTTTTATATATTGTTACGATATTACAGAACATTCTACGTGTTTCTTGGCTATTCTAGTGGAACCAGAACCAGAGTAATTTTGTTTGCGCACGTGATTTTTAACAGTCGTTAACGAGACTGTTCCAGACCCACCGGTCCGCGCGCGCTGTGTTCAAGGCTTCAAGCAATTACTCTTTACTGTTGACGCTTATTATGGATTATTCTAGAATGCCCATTCAGCGGTGCTTAGTTTAGTTTAAGTGGCGATTTATTCCAGTGCGGGACTCTGTTAGTTGGCATTTGTATTGCGTGTAAACAATTTTCATTTGATTTGTTGTAAGTGACTATCTTGTTGATTACAAACTGTTTAATTGTGATAATTAAATCTGGTGGTTAGTGACTTAATTGGTGTCTTGTATTTTGTTTTTCACTGTACCATACGACGATCAGTAGACCGTCGTAACGATATATTACTTTGGTTGATTTCTACGTTCAATATTATTTTGCCTCGTCGTTTGTCGACGGTGAGTTTGTGATCCCTGAATTCTACGGTTCAGTTTCTTTTAATGTTCTTAAATTAATTTCCAACGATTTATAGAGAAACCGCTCCGATCAGAGACCGTGGTCGGCATCCTGGGTAGACTCCGACACAACGATTGGTAAAAACCTTTCCAGTGTAGACAACACTTTCATAATATTGCATACGTTTGTGTAGTAGACCTCCATAAATATGCTCCGCAACACTCCAGCTGCCCGTAGCTGTGGCGCATAGATTTACAGTTTATAAAAATTTTAAGTAAGCGTACACAGCTCAGTTCTCGACGTACTCCAAGTAAGTCAATCAATTCTGTAACTAAACAGAAATTTACTGCAACGTATTTGACCCGACTGCGGACTATCAGAGCGCAACGTGTTTTATTTTCTCCTTTAGTCAAATTTATTACTTTCAAGATAAAAATGCGCGCGCGCGCACACACGCACACACACACACACACACACACACACACACACACACACACAACAATTATAAAGACAGAGGATGTATATATTTTATATGATTACATATCGGTAAAATTTTAATCAGCAATATTACAGCTCAGTGTATAGTACGTTAGGCAACATATAGGCTAATTAACTAAGATGTAAGATGTATTTAATTGAGTATTAACCACTTGTTTTAATAAAATTTTACTGCCTGTCGCCAACCGTATCTGGGTTTCAATAAAACCATTCTTTCCCCTTAGGACTAGGCTTAAAATTCAGCAGCCGAGTGATTAGCGAGTGGAGTTCAGTCCCCAGCTGGGCATTGAATTTGAATCGCTACGATCCCCAGCGTATTCAATTTATATTTACAAAATCGTAAACGCAAAAACTCGTACGATTAGAGCGGTAGTTTGGTGGTTAGGCGGTTTGGTCGAAAACTTTATCGTTGTACACGGGGAGTACGTTTAAAATTGTTCACTACAAATGTAGGTTTTATATATTCCGCGTGTTCACGGTTTTGCACCCATGTGAAAGAGTGCGCTTGCAGACATTTTGTGTATCTAGTATTTCAGTGAAATAGCAATGTAGGTCGCAAGAAACTAATCAGACTAATTATCACCTGTCGTTGCAATGGCGTGGGCCGGGACACTGCCAAAGAAAACAGAAGAAACACTGGCTTTTGGAGAGAAAAGTCCTAAGAAATATGTATCCCCCATTTAAGACGTACAAGGATGGCATGTAATATAACTGTATACAAACAGGAACTTAGTAGACATACCAAAGTACAATAGCTTAAGTAGACAAGACACATAGAAAGAAAGGAAGATCAATGTGTGCCAGAAAAGAGTAGCAAAGAGACAAGTGATAGTAGTAGAAGTTGAGAGACATAAAATTATCTGGCGAGATAACATTCACAAAGATTCTCAAGAATTATTGAACGCAAGAAACTACATGCAATGGCCAGGAATGGGTCACGATGGCAGAAAAAACTAATGGAAATCATGGTCCAACAGGGCCGTAGTACTACGGGATAAAGTATTTTATTCAGTTCAAGAGAACAAACTGTTTATTTTCAATAAATGTTACATTTGGAAACTTCGAGACAGAATGCATTTGTTAGTTACTTTTTCTTCTGATTTATTGAGGTTTCTGTTCGCATGAGTGCAAAACTTGTTTTCTTAACGTTACACAAATCTGGAGGTTTAAACATTTTATCTTGCAAACGAGTTTATAAAAGTTTTATAAAACGCACGTTGCAGACGAGTGTGATAAACGCGTCAATAAGTGGCAGACGGTAATGCTGAATACCTGTTTGTTTCACGGGTACCCGCTGCTGGGAATTAATTGTAGATAGCAAACAGACAACAGCTGTTAGATGATGGCCCACCAGCTGCAGTGAAATTCTATTTTCACTCACTGTCGCGTAATAACGCGCGCACGTGTGCAGACTGCGGCCATTACATAATCACTGCGTACGGGCCGTAGCTTCGACAATACCGTGCATACGTGTTGGGTTCATTTGTAAAACAAACGACGACAGATCCAATGCAGGAAAAAGTAAACTTCTGTAAAGAGGACCGAGTGGATCGTGATTTTAAACCAGGGGAAAAAATCATTAAGCGCCAGAGAAAGGGATAGTAACAAATCATTGTTAGAGGTTTACCTTGGTTTTCGGGGGTTGGAAAGGAATTCGCCTAGATTTCGACAGTTTTTTTTAATTATTAATTTTGTTTAAACGTAGTAGTAATTAATAATAATCGTTTTTATTGGAAACGTATATGAATAATAAAATAAATAAATTTTTGAAAACACAATAAACTCCTTAAACCTAATCTCTAACTACATTTTTTATTACTCAAAACTTTTTATTACCACTATTTTTTTATCAATTAAGTTGAGTTAGTGGTTATAATCAAAAACAGAAATAACACTGTTGCCCACGACTATAGAAAATTTTTTCTCGATTAGCGCTCACAAATACATACAGTATTTCCGATTTGATGATGAGCTGTGAAGCTTGAAAGCGTTAATCAGAAAGAATGTCTATAGTCATGTGCAATAGTGTTATTTCTGTTCATTATTTTTTGTTTACTTAGGATTTTATTATTTGAGTTTAATTTAGCATCTAATTTTTAAGGAAAGTAAACCCTTTTAAACTGTAAATATTTAAATTATTTTTCTTACAGTTTGTTGTCGTTGCGCTCCATGTTGCTAACGCCTCGAGACTTAACGCATTCCTTTATCTCTTCTCAGGAACTCTGCTTCCGTCCTACTGTAACGCTTATTTGTTAACTCATTTCCCTCACCTTTTGGAATTTCCCTCCATTTGTCAATTAGCTGTTGATTGGTAGTTATGACGGTAAGAAGGGATAGGTGTTTCGGTTCAAGATTTCCCGAAGTGTTAAACCGACTGACACAAGGGTTCCCATTAGATGTTCCTCGACTATTCTCGCTGATGTAAGATTCCAGCTTCTTTTTATTTTTTCTAATAAAGTTACTTTCCGTAGCTAAGCAGATCCGGTCTACTAGCGCATGTGTTTGCTTTTTGAGTTAGTGACACTTGACAGTTTGTTTGTTCTGGAATTTTTCAGTCTTACGACTTTACACAACAATACAATATTTGTACACAAAATTTTATTATACAATATTTTTCAATTTTGTTTTGATGTCAAATAAATACTCCACACATCTAGGGCTCGGAGCTATAATCGTTTATGTGTATTTACAGTATATATAAATACCTATTTTAACTATTTTCAACATTTAAGCTATATTTTCGTCAGAACCTGTAAAACGTGTTTCTTGTCATACTCAACTTTCTGTCTTGAATGGCAACGCTTTATTTATTGTTTCTGCTGTAAAAAATAATAACGTCCTAATTTCAGCTAGCCTTCAGTTCTCCTTAGAGTACAGGGTAAAGTGCTATAAACAGGATAGATTGTATTACAAAGTTTTATTGTAAGATGTTCAGAAAATTATAAAATTGAACAAATCTTGAATATTGAACCAATGTTGAAAATTCCTGGCACTATTACTGTAAAAATACTGAAACAACAGAAAGTGGTCCTGAACTTTAGCAAAATTTATTTAGCATTCTTCATGTTCGTTCCCGTTAGGTCATGTTATTTGGAAAGAATTTCTCAAAACCAAAGATCATCTGACAACTGGAGGTCCTACAAATTTGAAACTTTGGTAATTGGTACCATTAGAGTGAATACTAACATAAGATAAAAATACATTGTTACAATTTTGTTACACAAAAATAACGTTTTGTTAAAAATAAACACACTTTGTTTATAAAAAAATTAAACTTTGGCTATTCACTTTTACTTTTTATTTATTTATTTATAAAGGGTGTACGTTACTATACGCAGAGAATAATGTTTAGGGCACAAATACATGCATATTTTCTGACTTTTACGGTACTCAAATTCCAGCTCTACGCATAAGAAGTTTCCTCAAATTCCAGCTCTACGCACAAACGTTTAAACAGCCGTTATATTAAAATAAATTAACTAATTCAAGAACTGTATACGCATTCTGACAGCAAACCGCGAAGTGATCATTTGCGAACTAATAGAACTGCAGCCGCACTGTGTTTAATGAAGGGTTAGCCACTGTCGCCTGTGTCGCACCGTAAACGAGAAGCTACCAGAATTGTATCCCTTAGTCAGAAGAGGCGTCCGCGCGATGTGCAAGCATCTGCTCGTATATCCTAATGCGTACTCATAGGTTTGTGACAAATGTCACGTAGGCTACTCGTGTTATTTACCCCTTATTGCCGTAACGGTTTTGCAGCACTGGTCGCACAGCGCAGGCCTAAGAACGCCTTCAGTATAACTTCAGTTTTGACTGAAATCTATCGTTAATGTAAAACAGTAATTATCACCCGCATTGCTCAATCGCAAAAACAATGTAATTAAATTTCATAAATTACACGACAACAGAATAATAATTTTTACTTTTTATTACTTTCCGATTATGACTGATGACAGTTATTTGTACCGTTTTTCAAACAACATTTTAGTACTTTGGATTGGCTAACGCAATTGTTGTAACGGATTCGTCAGAAGGATCGTTGTCTTTTTTTAAGACAAGTGTAAGACAAATGTATTTTAGTCTGTCAAAGAACCAAAACATATCTTACGGTCCTTTTGTTAACTAAAATAGAAACACGTGGGAAACAACTCGAAATAAGCAAGTATTCTACCACCAAAACATAACATTAAACGCTACTGAAATATCTACAGATATTTCAGTAGCCTTTTATATTTTCGGTGTTTCTGGCTGCCTCTGTTGTGGTTACATTCTTCCCTTAACCTATAAATCGTTTTGATGTCTTTCGCAGAGTACATGTGAGAATGACATCAAAGTAATTGTCAAAATATAGAAAAGGAACATAAAAAAAAGAAGATTGTAGCCACAATCCATATACATACGGCAGTTTCGGGGATATATATGTGTGTACACACACACACACACACACACACACACACACACACACATATATGTATATATACATACATGTATGTTGTTACGACGGTCTACATGATCGTCTTATGGTACAGTGGAAAGCAAAATACACGATACCAATTAAGTCACTAATCACCAGCTTTAATTAAAACAGTTCGTAATTAACAACACAGTCTCTTACAACAAATCAAATAAAAATTGTTCACACTAAATAAAGTGTCAACTAATATAAAACACAATTGAATTACAATTATACCGCCCGATTATAAAACACAACACTTCGCCACAATAACCACTTGAACGAGCAGAGTAATCATTTGTAATTGCCCGACAATATACTGAACTATGGCCGCTGGCGCCTTGTATTTATACAACGCTCACAGACCAGAACATTCCATAACTACGTGTTATCTCTACACTACGACGTAATTAATTGCGGCCTTAACACAGTCAGCGAGGCTGGCGGCGTCTATAAAAGTCTCGCAAGCGTATGTTGAAATCACGTACGCCACAACATTCAGCCGGATTCCAATGGATCGTTCGAGAAACACGTAGATTGTTCTGTGATATCGTAACACTATATATATTGCAACTCTACTTATATGCGTTGTTGTTGTGTTGTGTTGTGTATGAGTACCTACCTGCTGTCCGATCTTGCGGATTCTTCCGACTAGGGCGTGTGGATTTTGGATTTGAATGTCGCAAGCTAGTAATCTCTAATTTATTGCAACAACACACAAAATAAGTTACTTTAAAGGGGGAGAGTTTTGTGAGACTGGTAGGCTTTATCGTACAACAATAAAACAATGATATATGGGGTAATAAAACGTTGTTTATTACTCCAATAACACACAAGAATAAAATGGTTATTATATTATCAATTATCTTACTGTCTAAACAATGAATCTATGTTGACTAATGTTTTTCAATTGGTTAATAATTGAAAAGAAACTAAACTCGTTATTTGACGAGTTAATTGCAATTGAAAATTTAATTAATTAATTGATTTGATTTAATTAAATTGCTTTAACTAAATTGAATTTACTGTTAATAAAACAAAAATATAAAAACTCTGAAGTTAATTAGAAATATTTTCAAAAATAAATTAGACGTGACAGTCTAGTTCACCTCATTTCATTTCTAGTGATTTGATTTCTGTTATACTGCAGTATGAGCTAATAATTAGATTGTTAGTTAAGATTTGTATAGCGCTTTTATATTATTTCTATTTTCTTAACTACAGCTTACTACTGACTTAGACTGCTATACAGATTATCACAATGAATTTATTCTTAATTACTAGAGTCTTTGATTTTTGTATGGCACCTGAATTGTTCAAATTACAATGCTTTTAAATGAAAAATAGAAAATTTGATGTTGAAAAATAAATAAGTTGATTTTGCTTTCCTGTTATTGAAGAGGATGTTAGAGTTGCTCCCAATTGTCCCTCGTTGATTCCGGTCCGGTCGCTAGAGAAAGTAATCTGCTTAGAGCTCCTGGATTCGGTCGTTGAGTTCAGAATTCGGCAACACTCTGCTGTCCTGCTGTTCGTTGTATATTTTAACGTCTACGGCTCTCTGCTGGAACTGGTTTCTGTCCCTCGTCGATTCGCACGTTGCACGTCAGCGTGTGTGTGTGTGTGTTTCTTTCGAGTGGTAGCTCTGCTCGTCAGCCGTTCACCAATGATTTAGACGGCCTCTCTGCTGTATTCTTGAAGTCTGGTCCTGAAGTCGGGTGGATCTCTTGCGTGCTTATGACCACAGCTTGCAGTACACAATAAGCTTGGTTGATGTAATGAAGAGTATCTGACTTGACGCAATAATTACGAGTTGTACAGTTGATCTGTATTTACTGTGTTCGTAATTGCGTGTGATGACCACGTAGAGTTTTCTGATTAAATCTTCACAACTATGGTTACGAGACGATCGAAGAATTACGTCTTTACTTCGCAAGTACTGGCAGAAGAGTGATGTTTCAGCCCGAAAACACCGCGCTGGTCGAGATTTTCGTCAAATGATTTGATTGGCTGACACACTCTCCCTACTACATAAAATTCGAATTCCCTTGGTCCGTGAGAATGAAGTTAGATTCCCACAGACGGAGAATTAATATTATTACTAATATTATTATTCCGGCGGAACCAATTTGTCGCTCCGGATTTCCTGTGATTATTTAATTTTGCAATATCTTGGTTGTAAACCAAGTTGTGCGAAATCTAAAATATACAATCTGTTGGAAATTATTATCTTTATAACATACTAAAATCTCATTAATGTAGCTCTATTTTTACAGAAGTTATTCAATTAAATTAATTAACTCTTTTATTTGTTAATTATATTGCGTAAAATTTGCACACGTTATTATTAATATTTCGGCAAACATTTTGGCTATCTTGGATTTCGCCTTAATTTATTAGTTTCCGAGATATTAATAATTAACTGTTTGGGTGTGGCCCTTTCCTTCTACAGCGAGCTGATTACATAACGGCCACGTGTGCGTCGCTTTATAAAGCATTATTTTCATTGCTCTACATACAAATGGAGTTTTGACTATTACAATTTATTCAAACATGATTTTAGTATGCAGGTGACATATAACCCCAAATAATTAATATTTGGCGCTGTTATATACGCCCCCACCCATTTAAAAAAAAAAATGAATGTAATAATTACAGTTATTTTATTTTTTTTTCAATCATTACACGCGTATTTTGTAATCACTATACTTATTACCTATACATTGGATTACTTATTCTAAAGACACATACATAGGTGTTAATGTTATTCCCTTATATACAACTTAACTCTAAATACAGTCTGTCAATAATATTATATTTGCAAATTATTGTGTATCAATGTTTTTAGAACGGGTAGTATCTAACTGCAGCGTTTAAAAGGTTTGTTTGTTTGTCAACAACTGGCACGCGCGCAAAAGAATTTGCTGACTCTTTGTTTACAGTCGTTATCGCCTATGCGCGGTTAATTGCTTGACCTACTTTCAAACCGTCGGCCGGCAGTTACCGCGTGACGTAACTATTTCCTGCCGTGCGTTTGTTTCGCTGTACACGCCCGTTATTCACCGCGTTATAAATGCATTATTAGTTTATACACAATCTATCCACAATTTATTATTAATAATATAAACACAAGTAATTTATTTTAATTTTAATTATTATAATATTATTAAATTATTATTTTTAAAGTGCATCCAGTATATCGTAGGCATTTTTATGGGTGGCTCTACAATATTCCGCTATGTACTCGTCGAATTCATATGCGTCCCCGGATATGATTTCCACGTCTTCCCACGCTGACTGTGTGGGAACGTCGTCGTGTAGTTCCTGTTCCACCGGACGTACAATTGTCCGAGTCCATTGTTGTATTGTGTTAACGGCCAACCATGGTTCCGTACCTTCCGGTTGGAATACTTTGTTAACAGGCGTACAAATTTCTGTCGAAAAATCACTTTTCTTAAATCTAGCATTTTTCTTATTTTTACCTATTATATTTCTATACATTTTAGCATGATTTATGGCGCTTCCCCCCTGGAGGCGCCCGTTTCCAAGTTTTTTGGAAACTTACGATTCTTTTTCATGTCACTAGAGTCTTTATTGCTTGGAGTATCGCTGTCTTGCTCTACTGTATCACTTCTCGCTATTTCAACCGTTTGGATAGCTCTAATCGGGGCCCCATCGTTACCCTTATACTGCCCTTTCGGTCTACCGATATTTGGCTTGCCTTTTTATTCAAAGGTCTTATCTGGGGGTTTTGACGATGTCTGGGGTGGAGTAGAACTAGTACTCGGTCTTTGATCAGGCTGCTGGTGATATTGTTCCCGTGTATTCTGCCCTTCGTTATTTCGACGAAAATCAAGGTTGTAACGCCACCCACCAAAATCAAAAACTGTCTCGCTTTGGGACACTAGAATGAGCAGTTCATCAACCGTGCGTATACCCTGCGTAAACACGGCTACTCTTATGTTGTGATTAAAGTGATAGGCAAGTATCGTGACTATGTCAATCTCCGAAAATGCTGGGGTTAAATGCTTCGCGCGTTCGACCTGCTGAATTATATAATTTTCCGCGGTAATACCCAATTTCCTATCAAATCTCCCATACTCCAGTTCATTGCGCAAAAGTCTTTGAGTATGCGAATTCCAGTACCGGCTTTCAAATTTTTGTTTGAACTCCGCGTATGTGTATACTCTATAGCGTACAATGTTATACCACTTACGCGCCGAATCACGCATCGCATTAACTACCCACTGTATTTTGTCTTGATCTTCTAGTCGGGAACCTACTCTAGCCATTTCACTCTCACACGCTAACAAAAATTCAATAGGGTTTTCGTTATTTTCCCCAGTAAAATACACGCGATTTTTCTCGTCGACAGGACCTTGTACTAAAATATTAGGAGCGGACCTCCTCCGTACCTCCTGTCGTACTTTCAAAATCTCGTCGTTTAACGCTTGTAAGACACTCTCTTTATTAGAGTCTATGTTAGATCGCGTCTCTACAATTGAAGCGTCTAATCTATTTACTTGTGGTTGCGTTTCTGTCGCGTCGGCTTGAATCTTTACCTCTAGAGAGTCGACTTTTCTCGCGACGTCTTGCGTTTGTTTTTCACAGCGGCTTATATGGTCCTTGAACCGGCCCTCCATACGTGTGACTTGTTCAATAAACGATTTTTGCATAGTGGTCTCAAAAACCTTAAACCGTTCATTTATTTTGGTATCAACCGTATGTACTTTTTCACCGATTTCAGCTACTTTCGCGGTTAACACTTTATTACTCTCACCCATTTCAACGACTTTAGCGGTCAATTCTTTATTGCTTTCTTCGATTTTCGCGGTCGTTTGTTTATTACATTGTTTAATTTCCGTATTTATGTCGGAGTTGCTTTGGTCTAATGCCTCGATTAGACTAACCCCTTGTGCCTCGATTTTTGACGTTATTTCCGCGTTGCTAAGTTCAAATTTCGCGTCGACTTTCTCAAATCTCGAGTTCATGTTAGCGGTCAAATCCGCACTCATTTTCTCGTTCATTTGCTGTATTTGTTTAAGTATTTTATCCATATCCATTTTAAATACACAACAATTTCAAATATAAACAGTTTCAAATACACAGAACAATTTCAAATACACAACATAATTTCACTGCTGTACGACTACCAATCACAAAACTCTTTGGGGATTGTTCAGTTGGACGCCAGCTGTTTTAAGAGTTAAAACAGCAAAGTATGTTTTAACATTAAAATTAAATTTAAATTGTTTTTAATTAATTTAATTTTCTCGAGCCCCACGAAATTGGAGCGCTATATGCGTTTCACTTTCGTTGTGATTTAATGTAATGTACGTTTGCCGGGCCCCACGTTGGCCGACATATGCAACTCTACTTATATGCGTTGTTGTTGTGTTGTGTTGTGTATGAGTACCTACCTGCTGTCCGATCTTGCGGATTCTTCCGACTAGGGCGTGTGGATTTTGGATTTGAATTTCGCAAGCTAATAATCTCAAATTTATTGCAACAACACACAAAATAAGTTACTTTAAAGGGGGAGAGTTTTGTGAGACTGATAGGCTTTATCGTACAACAATAAAACAATGATATATGGGGTAATAAAACGTTGTTTATTACTCCAATAACACACAAGAATAAAATGGTTATTATATTATCAATTATCTTACTGTCTAAACAATGAATCTATGTTGACTAATGTTTTTCAATTGGTTAATAATTGAATAGAAACTAAACTCGTTATTTGACGAGTAAATTGCAATTGAAAATTTAATTAATTAATTGATTTGATTTAATTAAATTGCTTTAACTAAATTGAATTTACTGTTAATAAAACAAAAATATAAAAACTCTGAAGTTAATTAGAAATATTTTCAAAAATAAATTAGACGTGACAGTCTAGTTCACCTCATTTCATTTCTAGTGATTTGATTTCTGTTATACTGCAGTATGAGCTAATAATTAGATTGTTAGTTAAGATTTGTATAGCGCTTTTATATTATTTCTATTTTCTTAACTACAGCTTACTACTGACTTAGACTGCTATAGAGATTATCACAATGAATTTATTCTTAATTACTAGAGTCTTTGATTTTTGTATGGCACCTGAATTGTTCAAATTACAATGCTTTTAAATGAAAAATAGAAAATTTGATGTTGAAAAATAAATAAGTTGATTTTGCTTTCCTGTTATTGAAGAGGATGTTAGAGTTGCTCCCAATTGTCCCTCGTTGATTCCGGTCCGGTCGCTAGAGAAAGTAATCTGCTTAGAGCTCCTGGATTCGGTCGTTGAGTTCAGAATTCGGCAACACTCTGCTGTCCTGCTGTTCGTTGTATATTTTAACGTCTACGGCTCTCTGCTGGAACTGGTTTCTGTCCCTCGTCGATTCGCACGTTGCACGTCAGCGTGTGTGTGTGTGTTTCTTTCGAGTGGTAGCTCTGCTCGTCAGCCGTTCACCAATGATTTAGACGGCCTCTCTGCTGTATTCTTGAAGTCTGGTCCTGAAGTCGGGTGGATCTCTTGCGTGCTTATGACCACAGCTTGCAGTACACAATAAGCTTGGTTGATGTAATGAAGAGTATCTGACTTGACGCAATAATTACGAGTTGTACAGTTGATCTGTATTTACTGTGTTCGTAATTGCGTGTGATGACCACGTAGAGTCTTCTGATTAAATCTTCACAACTATGGTTACGAGACGATCGAAGAATTACGTCTTTACTTCGCAAGTACTGGCAGAAGAGTGATGTTTCAGCCCGAAAACACCGCGCTGGTCGAGATTTTCGTCAAATGATTTGATTGGCTGACACACTCTCCCTACTACATAAAATTCGAATTCCCTTGGTCCGTGAGAATGAAGTTAGATTCCCACAGACGGAGAATTAATATTATTACTAATATTATTATTCCGGCGGAACCAATTTGTCGCTCCGGATTTCCTGTGATTATTTAATTTTGCAATATCTTGGTTGTAAACCAAGTTGTGCGAAATCTAAAATATACAATCTGTTGGAAATTATTATCTTTATAACATACTAAAATCTCATTAATGTAGCTCTATTTTTACAGAAGTTATTCAATTAAATTAATTAACTCTTTTATTTGTTAATTATATTGCGTAAAATTTGCACACGTTATTACTAATATTTCGGCAAACATTTTGGCTATCTTGGATTTCGCCTTAATTTATTAGTTTCCGAGATATTAATAATTAACAGTTTGGGTGTGGCCCTTTCCTTCTACAGCGAGCTGATTACATAACGGCCACGTGTGCGTCGCTTTATAAAGCATTATTTTCATTGCTCTACATACAAATGGAGTTTTGACTATTACAATTTATTCAAACATGATTTTAGTATGCAGGTGACATATAACCCCAAATAATTAATATTTGGCGCTGTTATAATATATGTATAGTAAAACGAATAGTTTATCAGAAACAGAAAATCTCTTCTTATCATTCCTGGAGGCCGTATTTAGACGACTAGAATAAAAACATAAAGGGGATAGTAACAATGATTATATGTTGGTGCATATGACATAGTTTTGTCTATTGAAAATCAATTGGAAATGGAAAAGTAATTATTGAGCACAACAAGCAAGATACGTTTAAGATAAATATCAAAGTGACTGAAGTAAGTTGAACACGTCAGCATGTTGAACTTACATAAGGTAAAAGTAACAATAGGTATATGTATGTCATGACTGAAACGACATATTTCACAAAGTAATAACAAACAAGGCAGACACATTGTCAAAAACTGTCATTCGAATATTTTCAGGACAAAAGAGTATCTATGTCGTTACGAGAAACGCGTCGCAAAACTTAACTGGCTACATACCCGACGCACGGAATTGTATAAGCGAAGAAGGCCATCTGTTTCGTATTGTTGTTTGCGGAAAATTCCTGATGATTGGTGAGTAATCAAGAAACGTACTGGAAGGCGCAGCGATAAAAAGAGACGGAGGAAAGTTGCGAATTTCTTCAACCAGCCCTAACGTGTGATGAGCGCCACGTAAGCTCCACGCGACTTGTGTAATCGCCACGATGTAGAAATACTGTGATAAGTATATATTGTCTTGGCGTTTCAAAACGAAATTTAATCTAAGCGTCCTTCTTGCAATGATTTATGTGTTGAAAACGCGGAAAATTGACAAAAACATAATAAAACAAATCAAATTACTTAAAGGAACATGTTAGGAAAAAGTAATTAGGCTGGAGATAATGTGTCGAGATATAAAAATAAATACATATGCAAACGAAAGAAAAAAGAATATATTATTTCAGAATTAAGAAAACCTTTCACGACATTTAGATAGTCGCAAAATTAATTAGACAACGACTTGTTGAGGTTTACAAGGAGATAAATCAAAAATTCGCTGGAATAGGACTGAATTTAAATATAAGAAAAAACTAGATACGTGCTAATTTCTGCACCAGAAAGGAAAGGAAACCTGTATAATTTATGGATAGAGGGCAATTCATTTCAAGCAGTTAATAAGTTCGGATACCTGGGTAAGAAGGCAGATAATGAAGAGTGCATAAACACGACATGACGTGACAGGATACGAACAAGAAGTACGTCATACTATGCTAACAGTTGACTGTTGGGAAGCAAACTCGTTAGTCACAACATAAAAATGAAAATATGTAAGACACTTAACACACAGGTTGTTTCTTATGGAGGTGAGACGGGGACACTAGCAAAAAAGGAACAAGAAACACCGAGAAGGTTTGGAAGAAAGACTGTACGGAGTATTTGTGCCCAGGTTAAGGAAGTCGATGAACGGATGATAAGAAATAACCAGGAGGTAGACGAGCTGTTGAAGCATGAGGACATTGTAAGATTCGTAAAAACTCAACGAAATCAACGGTTAGGTAAAAAATCTTTAAATCATTACAAAAGGAAAGGAGGAAGGAGAATAAATCTGATGTAATACAATTGGGTTAACCAAAAATTGATCAGGGGAGAAATGTAGGGAAATGAATGTGTAGGAGACAATCGTAAGTTGTGTGGAGTCAAGTGCTGATGTTGACACGTGTGTCCCCCTGTCTTATATCTCGTTACCTACGTGTTGTTGTTTTGGGATTTCGAATAGCAAACGCTGTTGTTAGGATCTTATGAGCTTTGCCTAGGTCACTTACGTACATTCTACACAAGAAATTAGTGCATGAAGATCAAACAGAAGCAATAATGGAATAACTTTAGTCTTCAAACATTTAGCGGTCTTGTACCTTCAGCGGTATGCTAATTTTCGGACACTTGATTTTACACCTTAATGTATACATTGCCTTGGTTATGTTTATAAACTATCGCCTGCAAGTCAACTGAATTGTATTACTTAATCTCTACTTACAGAATCAGTTAAATTCTACTACTAGTCGTAGTATCCTATAGTGTTGTGTATAGGCTGAGACGTTGTATTTATCGTATTCCGCTTTCTAAGGGCGTTTGTCAAGTTTGAGAATGCCTTTGGTAGAGTAAAACATCAGGTGTTACAAAACACAATCTTCAGAATAAATTGAATTTTTTATAATTTTTCAGGTCGAAGAAAAAGAAAATGCTTTGTCAGGAAAGAAGACACAATCTCGCCAAAGGCGCCCAACAGAGCACTGGTAATTGTATTTCAAAGTCTAAAATTAAAGGGTATGGAATAATATAAACGGAAAATTCTTAAATTATCCAAGATGTTCTTATGATGAGGTATGGTTAGGTTAGGTTAGGTTAGGTTAGGTTAGGTTCTTATGATGTTCAAAAACTGCATGGAGAAACTGGGAAATTGACACTATCTTCCTGACAAAAAAAAAAGAATTTAAAATCATTTCTCTTTATGTATCCAAGTCGCTGAATTTAATAATCGTAAATAGTTACCTTTTATCCGTCTTATGCCTTCTGTTTACAATGTTTATCACGCGTTTGGGAACAAAAGGTCTATCATCAGATTACCGCTCCTTCGAAATCGTCAGCATTAAAATAAAGTTATTTAAAAACATGTACACATAATAGTATTATTTAGCATTATTTAAAAGCAAACTGATGTCTGTCGCATGCCTTGACAACGTCGTTCGATCACAGTGTTATCTGACTTATCGAATAACGTTCTGAAAGCGCCCCCTGGCATCGCGCGTGCCTATGTATTATTATGTGCAGGCGTTCTAAAATAATTTAATTGTAATGCAGACGGCTACGAAGTAGCGGTAATCTGATGATGGAACTTTTGATCCGAAACGGGTTACATACGTTGGAAACAGAAAACACAAGGCGGATAAAGTTAACTATTTACTGTGTTAGAATATAATTGACTTATCTCCGGGCTATCTGGCTGTGGTCCACTCCAGTGGCTATG
This sequence comes from Magicicada septendecula, assembly GCA_034769895.1. NCBI lineage: Eukaryota > Metazoa > Arthropoda > Insecta > Hemiptera > Cicadidae > Magicicada > Magicicada septendecula. The sequence continues at coordinate 304,331,486 of CM068376.1, read as the reverse complement.
AAGAGGAGTTTCGGCCTCTCCTCTGGAGGCCATCTTCAGTGTAAGAACGATTCGGAACTGACACGGTCTTCGCTAGTTAATCACGGTGTTGTGGCAAAAATCGTTCTTACACTGAAGAAAGCGGCAGGAGTTCTGTTCTTTTCATAGCGACAGGAGTAGGGAGTGGTCCATAGCCCGGAGATAAGTCAATTACAGTCTCACACAGTTGACGCCGGCAGTGAAAGCCTTAGATATAGATTAATTATTTACTATTTAAAAAAGGAATATTTTCAGTACATTCAAAATCCAGTACATGATCTACGCGTTCTTACGGCGTTTTTTTATGGCTTTCAGACGAGTTTACGAGTTTTCCCAAAAGTAAACATCGATAGAATAGCAGAACTGAACGATGAGTAGAGAAACAAATAAGAGACTTTAACTTATTGGATAGAAGGAGAAAAGAACGGCTACAAAAATAACAAAAGCGAAAGACGTTTGAAGTTACATTCGCAGGCCATAACGAAAGACAGAATGTTGGAAAGTAGTAAAACTACACTAACCTAAACATAAAAGCAAAAGAGGTAGAAATGAGACCACAGACGAGATACAGGCAGACTTGTAACGAGGTGGTCGCACATGGTTCAGGATAGAAGATAGTGAAAAAAGTATGAGTGAGGCTGGAGAAAGAATAACTATTGCGTCATCTTTGAATTTCAGATATATTTTGTTTATATTTAACTTTTTTCCAAAGCTTCTTCCGTCTCCTTGAACGTATTCGCTTTTTTACAGGGATACATATTATTTTAACTGTGCACTTTTGTTTAAGGTGACTGTGGACTTAACTGTGCACCTAACTGAGGTGAAAGTGTGTGTAATTTTAACTGAAATTCGGGTTAAGGCGACAAAGACATAGCTTGAAGAGAATGGCGAGGACGTTTATGCAATCCTATTTAGTCAGTCGCGCCAAATTTAAATTTTTACTGACAGCAGTTCATGGGTTACACGTCGGCATGTAGGCTTAACAGTTCATCGCATGTAGGCCTATGGTAGACGCTTGGCTTATATTGATATCATATTCCCGAAACTTTAAAGAAAACACAATTGGTTTTTACTGTTTGTACAAACCGAGATGTACGTTTACATTATATCTTGAAGTAAATCGTATCCGTATCTGATTTAGAATTGTATCGTATCTGTTTTACTGATTAATTTCTCGGAAAAGAAGAGAATCAATTATTAGGCTGCGCATTGTTTTGAAAACGAAGTGGAAATTGATGTTTACACATTTCTTGTCTTATTATATATTTATTACTGCTGATAATAAAAAATGTAATAATTATAAGGGCTTTTTTCTACAATATCTGTTTAATAAAAAGTAGATTAATGTGGTCTGACTGACCCTGTGTACATGCTACTGCAACAGTTCATTTGCATTTAGAATGCCATAGAATTTTACTACTCACAAATACAACGGCATAAAAAATTTAACTGAGGAAAATAACTCAGTGGTTAAGCTCAAAGGTAGACACGAGAGATAAAGTCTGTCTGGAATTAAACAAAATAATTTTTATTTGTCTTGATTATTCATCTCTTCTTTCACAGCACTAACACTTAACTAAAAATGAACTTTTTCATGTGAAAACTTACTGTTTTATTGGACGCGTTTCGGCTTACGTATCCGCCTTCTTCAGCTTTGGTAACAGACTGCCAGCATTTTGTAACGGTTGTGTGGAAGGTGAAGTGGGGGTGGTGTGTGGAGGAAGGGGATTGGCGCGGGGATTCAACTTACTGTTTGTTTTCTGTATAATTGTGTCGAAAACTCAACACAACTGAACAATACGAAATATATAAACACCACACAACACAACCAAACAACATACTCAACGATCAATTACAATATAAATCACATACACTTTTTGACAGAAAACAAACAGTAAGTTGAATCCCCGCGCCAATCCCCTTCCTCCACACACCACCCCCACTTAACCTTCCACACAACCGTTACAAAATGCTGGCAGTCTGTTACCAAAGCTGAAGAAGGCGGATACGTAAGCCGAAACGCGTCCAATAAAACAGTAAGTTTTCACATGAAACAGTTCATTTTTAGTTAAGAATTTTTATTTAGCTATTCAGTAAAGAGAGTTAAATATAAAGGTCGTTAAACAGAACACAACTAAAGGGAATGTAAATTATTTTTGAAATTTTGAAAATTATTAAAATAGATTTTCCAAAAAATTTGCTACCATTTATTTTGTGAATGTTTCGAATCAAGTAAAGGACGAAAGTATTGCTATTTTTAATTTTTCAGATCGATAACCACCTCTCTTTACTGAACACGTGTTCAAAAACTTTCGTTTTTGTTATTTATAAAACCGTATTTTCACGTGGTCTAATGCATAGAGTCGAATTGTACCTACCAAATATTAATTTCATCAACAAAACACAGAAATACAAAATACATCGGACTTGCTTACAACGAGATTCAAGGGACCGAACAAATATTCACGTTAAAACCGGGTGCTCGCTACATCGGAGTTGTCGACTTGCGAGCCTAAAATTTTATACCGTGATTATCGAACACACAACCAGAAACTCTACTATAGAAAACGCTTTGCACAATAAAATTTTGACATATTTTAAATCCTAAGCTTAAAAGTAAAATTTAGACTATAAACATTTTTTTGACGCTAACATTTTTTGCTGTATATATATATATATATATATTCGTTATAATCAAGTCTCTAATGTGTTTCTACTCGTTAAAAGCGAGTTCAATAATCATTATTAAGATAGAAAACCAAACAAATCTCGCACTTTTGCTCGTTACATCCGAATTCTCGTCATAAGCGAGTCAGTTATTCGCGAGTTCTACTGTGTTAGTTTTGAAAGAAAACTATGTTATTTTAGGCTTCACTGCTTTATCAGAAGTGGTAATTTATTTTCCACGAATATTTAACTATCTCTGTTGAACAATCAAAAGTTAAAATTTATATCGATCGTACCTGCATTGATGGGTGTAGTTTTCAAAAATCGCTGTTTAAAGGCAATATTTATTTAGTGTAAAAACATTGGTTCACCGAAATAATTAGTTGTTTCTTTTTAATGAAATTACCGCGTCTGTGAGTGTTACACATTAAGTGAAACATGGCAAAAGAAAGTATTCGTCCATAACGTCGTCCCACAGCGGGTATTGCTAAATTGAGAGGAAGTAACTCGTACACACGGAAGAGAGCAGTTTCCCCATGGACGGGAGTTATGCAGTCTTCCCCTTCACAAAACGAGACGTTTAATCGCCCACAGTCATTACCAACGGAGAACAACGCGGGTATTACATGTTTAATTATTTTCCTCTGTGATGTCAACTTGTACTTTCATAGTACTCGTGAATTGTGCATGTACTTTCATAACTTGTAGATGTGAATCAGTCACTGTTAATGAGCGTGCGGGCGCACGCACTCCTTAATCCGCTGTGTGAGTTTCATATGTAGGGGTTTACATTCAGCAAAAGGGATTCGCGTCTTCTCGTTCCAAAAGACGAATGATATTCTTACCTAACAATATGCAATACCAGTTACTTTATTTATTAAGCAGTTTGGTAATGTGATGCTTAAAACAAACGTACGCATGTTCTTACAATTAGAACATAACTACAAAGGAGTTCCGTTTGTCAAGATTGAGATCAAAAACCGAATTAACTATAAATAATACAAAAAACTGTCTCCAACTATTTTTTAATGTAAATAATATTTCAAGTAATTATCAAAACTTTTAACATTGAAAAATAGCGGTTTTTCACTTTCTCTGAAACAATTAGGAGAAACTGAAAAAAAATGTTTTTAACTTCTTTGTTGACACTAATTTTTTTTTTACATGAATTTAAATATATTTTAAAAATAAAACTGTTGCTTGGCAAAAGAAGGAACATATATTGAAATAAAATGTATTTACTGCACTTGATGTGAAACGTTTGCATAGAATCACCTCAATAAAAAAAATCAAATCGTGGAAGAAAGCAACATAAAGTTACACATGCGCAAGCGCGCGCTTACGGAAACGTGTACAAAAGCGCCCGTTGCATCATGTTTAGAGACATGACATTTTCTTTATTCATTATTTTTTTTGTAGTAGGTTCGGATGAACCTGAGTTTCAAATTAGTTATTCCGGATTATCGAGATTTTATTGTGTTTGTTTATTTATTTATTTACAAATCATTAACAACATGTTACATTGATCTTTCAATGTTTTATTGTATTTCATTAAAACATGTTTTCTTCATTTGCATGTTATTACTTTGTATCTGATTACTAGGCAAAGTAAACATATCAAGTTCTTCCAGTCTAACATATCACTATGGTCCCAGTATGTGAGACCCGTCTAATGCAACCCATCCATCCATTGTATAATGTAAGCCTGACGCTGATAGTAACGTCAGGAGTACTAATTGCAAAAATAAAATTTAATTGCATATCTTTGGTAAATCAGTAGGGCCTATATGAAGTGCTTGATAAAGGAAAATATTTATTTATGTTCAATTCGAATCTACCTACCTGAACCAGTAAAGTACAACATAATCCAGTAGTTAGAAAGTCGCTCAACTCAGTTTGAACATTATTTAAGTTTCCTGATCTCAAAGATAACTTCCTAAGTTTAAAATTCACTTCATGAGTTATATTTTGACTTCTAAAATGACAAAAGAACTCTTACATTCACTTTCAACCCATGTCGAAACAAGTAAATTAAGAAGCTTGCTTACATTCTGAATCTTTTACATTGATTACATAATTATTATCTTCTTCTTCTCCTCTTCAAGGATTAGGTTATATAAACTTGTTCCTGCGCCCATGTCGTCCTCGGTCGAATCACGTCTATACCAATGGCTTTATAGTTCAGTGCCGCTTTCGGCAATCGATCCTCTGTCATCCTTTGCAGATGATCCCACCTTTGTCTTCTCTAAATTAAAATAATTTCATTTATGTCCTTTAATTCGAGTTCTGCTCTGATATCTTCATTCCTTATTCTACCTTGTAATGTATAATTTAAAATATTTTGAAGAAACTACATTTCAGCACTCTGAATCTTGCCCCTTTCCTTTTTGTCACGACCCACACCTCACTTAGATAAATCAACGTGGGTACTACAATTGTCCCATAAAATTTAATCCTTGTGCTTTTCTTTTATTTCTAAGATTTCAATGAATCGTTCTACAAATGTTACTAAATTCATTTTTCTCCTTTCTTATATCATATTCAGGTTTATAGCTTACTTTACAGCTGAGATATCTGAAACGGCTCACTTGTTCTAAAGTGCTGTTGTTTACAACTATCTTAGTCTTCACTAATAACTAACTATTTTAATTATTATCTATTCCACCAAAATTGTAATTAAACTGACAATTATGATTTACCAATCTAGTCTAACTTAAATCATATCAATTTATACTGTACTAACTTGATCACATAGTATGTAACTTGTACTATCAATTTAGTATGTAACTTGATCACATACTGTACTAAATAAAATAATATAATATTTTTATGTAGTCTTTAAAAAAGTGGATAAAAATGTATATTACATATATCTTTTGAGTTTCTTGCAGTTTTAAATAATCGTTTTTCATGTAATATTATTTAACGTGTTGAAATGCAGCGTAATGTTATGTACTTAGTGAAATATTATAAAACAACAATAAATAAAAATAAAAATTACAAATTTATGGCTCTTACAATAAACAGTATTAACGTCTTTGATACATTTATATTTTACTTTTATTTTTGCATGTTTACTCTTACGTTTGTGTACAGTCTTTAGTCATAGGAAAAACTTATCCCAAATGATACATATTTATAAAATTGATCTGAGTATTTTTCATCTTTACGGGTTGTGCAGATTCTATCGTCAGACATTATTCTATAAGTAATACTTGTTATTTTATCTCTCTTAAAATAGTTTTCCTTATTTCTTTCGAACACTCACATTTTATTTAGCAACTATCTTGTACTTTGTATTAAATAGACTGTTTTGTTTAACTTCTGACCTGACAAAACATAACATAACATTTATACGACCTATTTATACTGATCTAACAATACATAACACTTTGATTCGTATAACAAAATTTATTTGTACATAAACGTACAATAACGTTAGGGTTAACAAATAAACATTACAAAATATGATGAATCACTTATCCTTAAAAAATTGAGTGCAAAAATTACGTAAATTACAAACTGGTAAAAAGGAAAAAGCAATTAACTTGCAGTTGATTGATTATTACAAAGGTTGGAAGGAAGCTAATAATTGCTCTACGTAATTAACGTAAAGTTTATTTAGCAGATAGCCGTTCAATACTTATTCGCAAATCTGATTTTAAAAATATGAATGCAACACTAGGTTTGCATAATTTACAATGGCTCAGAAGAAAAATGTAATGGGACGAAAAAGAACAAAATTGAGTTTACTTAATTTTGTGTGTTTTCTGAATTAAGCACAAAATTAATAGCGTCGAAGGCGGTTACGCTTGAGCTTAAGATGATTGTGCAAAACCTTCTTTATTTTTATTTTTCTTCATTTATACTTTAATTATGAAAGTTTTTTTCTCTTCTGAAAACTTATTATTTTATTTTTTCAACTTTACTATTAATTTTGAAATTGTACTGGTGTGTTCAGTAATATATAGCAATATTATTTCAAACTCTGCTTACTTTTATTATCTAGGACGGTAAAAAATTAGTTTTTTAATTTATCACTTTCCGTTTATGATTTTGTTAAAACGTTTGTGACTCTTTTCGCAAAACAGTCAACTGTGCAAGTAACTTTACTGCTAAGAAACTTCTACGAGCCCGTGCGCGCGCAATCACATACCCATATAAACGCATTTTTTCATCGTTTCGAGATTTATTCACCTCATACTAATGCAGGTGCACAAACTATAAAACCATTGCACAACACTACACACTACACTAAAGTACGCATTATACGTACATAAAACATTATAAAATGCACAATCTTTGTGCTTTGAAGTTATCAAACTCATTTCTATAACTCAGTATACTCGCGCGCGCGCAAAAGAAAGGAATAATTATAAGTAAAGAGAGATAGGAAATGAGATGTTGGAAGGGAATTAGGGAGAGTAAAGGAGACAGAGAGTTTATAACAGATAAATAGTGGGCACATGAAAGGGGCGTATGGAGTGATCTAAACAAACTTCAAATAGTTGTAATAAGGTTTAAGTCAATGTTATTCTGTTAGATGTGTATTATACTAAATTTGACCGTCCTCCGAATAAGTATACCTGTTTTACTGTGGTAAAATTATACATTTCACAGATTTTATTATTTATTTGCTAAATGAATAAACTTTATTACTGAATTTTTATACATAGAGAAATGCTGCTAACATTGCGCACATAAGATTTAAGATTGTAATGGCTTAGTTTCTTCAATTATTTAAAAAAAAATTTTTAACGAATTGAAATTTTGTACTTTACGAACATTGTAAGCCATTTTTTGAGTACTTACGTTTACAGCTTGTTAGGCGATACAATTTTTTTAACATAACATTTAAGTGCGTACTCTTAGACTAAGTGTCGGCTAACAGTATGCACGGAGTCGCAAGGTCAAAGTTTTTTTCAAATCCAATATCAGTATTTTTATTATTTATTCTAATTTCATTATGTAAGTATTATTAATGAAAACAATTATTAATTTTTATTGTTATTTGACGACGAAAGTGAAAATTATTACAATATATTAATGTCACGCACGCACGCAATGCAGAGTTATCTTGATCTTATCGTTTACAGAGTTAATGTTAGTGTAGTTTTGTTATTATTATTAGGCGCTATTTCAATGACACAAAATGAGGAATACATTGTTTATTACATGCTAAACTTAATTATTAATAAAGGCTACAGTAAACGCAGCACAATCAGAAACACATCAAATGACATATTTTCTTAATTCATTTTTTACTCAATTTAATTTTTGTTGACGAATTTTAATCTATCCGTTAATAAAAAAATTGAATAACATGTACATAAACCAGAATATTTAGTGCTCAAATGTTTATGTTAAATACGAATTTTGCTTGCAGATAATTTCATTGTGTTCAGTAAGGCTTACCTGCTCGAACGTGAACATCAAGGGACACGATGCGGCCGGCCGTGTTTGAAGCCGAACATTTATACGTCGCTGAATGGACGTCGGGTCTGAATCTTTCTCCAGGAAATTCTGGAAAGTACAGGCTGCCGTTAGAAAGAATAAGTCTCGCGTCTGGTATGGTGGTGATGGGACTTGAGTCGCCGACCAGAAACCATTCGATACGAGGCGTGGGGAATCCTTCAGCAGCGCAGTCGACGCGACCGCCTGTAGAATTGGAGAAGACAACGAGCGAGCCAGGCTCCAGCGTAAATCTGGGTCCTCTAACATCGGCCCTGTAGCCGCAACCTGAAATAGATAAACATGTCGCGCTCACTAGTTTGATCAAAGTACATTAATTATTAGCTAAAACCAAATTAATATATTTCAATTTTTAAACCTGTGTGAGATTAGTCGTACATAAGGTTCTTAGCGTTGCCTGGGAAAACCCACGAGGAGGCAACCACAAGTCATTTCTCATATCTTACCTTGTTTTTAATTTTTTACTTTTGTGTGTTCTACGGATACATGTGTACAAATAAATATGTTTCAATTAATTTGCGCAGTAATTTTAATTATTACATTTTTGAAAAAAATATAGGTTAAAACTTCTTGAAAGTGGTTGAATATTTTCAAGAGGTGTTGACACATATTCATTTCCTCTAATTAAGGGCACTTGTAACCGTCAAAACGACCAAAAATTTGATTTTTTGTTTTTTTCTCTTAAAAAAGTATTCTTTATGTTTGAAGTAAGTTAATACTAAGCTTACGTGGTATAATAAATTGTTTATGATTTTGAAAACTGTGTCTAAAGTGTTGATAATATTACCATTTTTTACAAATCTGTAACTTCTATCAACAAATTGTAGAGACATGCGGTTTTTACCATTGGAAAGGGAGTTTCAATTAGACTACTAATGTCTGTAATGAATGATTACAAAGCCGTTGTAAAATGTTCCTTAAGGAAATGGAAGTATGGTGATGGCAAAAAAAATCGTGTTCGAGATTATAGCAGATTCTGATTGTACTACACTCAAAACATGAAAAAAAGTCATTTTTCGAAAAGTGTCTGTGTGTGTGTCTGTCTATCTGTAGATTTTTTTCTATGGCAAACGATAACAGTCGAAAATTCAAACAGAATCAAATAATTTTTGCAAACAGCCCTTATTTATAGAGTAATCAAGACTTATTGTTATTGGTGAAGATCGGTTAAGGGAAAGGGGTAGTTTACCTGCAACGATTTTTTTAATCAAGGGTAAATTTTTTCTATGGCAAACGATAACAGCCGCAAATCCAAACAGAATCAAATAATGTTTTGCATACAGCCCTAAATTGTAGAGTTCTCAAGACCTGTTGGTGTTGGTGAAGATCGGTTAAGCTAAAGGGGTAGTTTACCTGCAACATTTTATGTTTTAACAAGGGTAATTTTTTTTTACGAACGATAACTGCCGTAAATTCAAAGAGAATCAAATACTTTTCTGCATACGTTCCTGAATTGTAAAGAACTGAAGGTTTTTTGATTTTGGTGAAGATCGATTAAGGGAAAGGGGTAGTTTACCTGCCACTTTTCATGTTTTAACCAGAGTAATTGTTTCTATGACGAACGATAACTGCCGCACATTCAAACAGAATCAAATAATGTTTTGCATGCTTTCCTCAATTGTAGAGAACTCAAGGCCTGTTGATTTTGGTGAAGACCGGTTAATGGAAAGTGGTAGTTTACCTGGAACATTTTATGTTGTAACAAGAGAAATGTATCCATGACGAACAATAACTGCCGCAAATTCAAACAGAATCAAATATTTTCTTGCATGCATCCCTGAATTGTAGAGGAATGAAGGCCTATTGATATTGGTGAAGATCGGTTAAGAGAAAGGGGTTGTTTACCTGCAACGTTTTATGTTTTAACAAGAGTGAAGTACTTCATTTTGATAAATAAAGTATCCTGATAAGAAGCTCATAATAATCCACTGTAGAAACGTAGATGAAATATCTATAAATTAAGAGGTTAGGTGACCGGGGTGGGGGTAATTTTCTATTAATGAAAATTATAGTTGAAGAGGGAGGGGAGAATTTGTTATATGTGTACTACGTTATCGGCAACAAAGAAGTAGTTTTTTGTTGAAATTCCTTCCCGGGCTGTTTAGCCGTAGTCCAATGTTTTCTGCAAAACCAGACGTTTCGGCAGTGCCATCGACTGCCATCATCAGTGAAAATCGAGTGCGAAAACGTGAGGTGGTATACGTTATTGACCACAGTACTGTGGTTAAGGCTGAAGCAATAAGTAGAAAGAAGTAGTTTCTATGGAAATACATTCTGCTCCTCCGACTGAAAGAAGCAACTACAAGAATTCTAACCTCAAAATCCAGTCCAGACCAGCCAGTTGGCTAAAATTTCGGTACAGTCCGAGTGGGCCAGAATTCGGCCAGTTCGCGATCAGTCGTGTGCTGGCTATTGCTTACTACTTTGTGCGCGGTGTTCTTGTGCCGAAGTGTGGTGAGTGCCAGTGATATAGTGCTAATGCAGTACAGTACGGGAATTTGCTCTCTACTCTGCCCCAAGAGCGTACCGACACCCGTTGACGACGGCGATGTCGGGACGAGCCGAAGGGGAGCCCCTGTCCGCGGAAAGTTGTGGCCCTAATAAGGACCATAAAAGATCCGAAGGCAGGGTAGCCCCCTTGCTGATGCCATCTGTGCTGCGAAGCGTTAAGCTAAGCTCCACAGATGGACCAAAAGTAAGCATCCCTACCACAACTAACCCAAAATCTGAAATTGTATGCCACCAATCATCTGGCGATTCTTCGCGGGCCCAGCCTTCCGCTGGCCCTGCTAAACCTGATTCTGTCCCAGTCCGCGGCGAAGGTCCTTTTAAGGCCCAGCCTTCAGTTGGTCCTGCTATGGATCACCAACCGTCTACAGCTACTTTGCAGGTCCGGCATTCTGCTGGTCCTGCTGAGAGCCACCATGCATCTGACCCTCCCGTGGGCGACCAGCCTTCTGCTGGTCCTTCTCAGGGCCACCAATCGTCTTCTGCTCTTTTGCAGGTCCAGCCTTCTGCTGGTCCTGCTAAGGGCCACCAACCATCTGACACTCCCGCGAGGGACCAGCCTTCTGCTGCTCCTTCTCAGGATCCTCTATCCATCGCTTATGCCGCAGCCCTCGGCGCTACGTTATCGTCGGACACCGAGATGGAGACGGAGGACGGCTTCCAGCCCATGCCTTGCCGGAAACGGCGAGGTAGCGTTGGAAGCATGCCGACGTCCCGAAAACGGACTGTCCCGGCGACAAAAGCCGTGGCTGCAGAGTCGGCAGGCCGCATATCACCTTCCCCAGAAATCACAGAACCAGAAACAACACCAAAACAACCTAAGATTCCGCCAATCGTCGTGCCACACTGCGGCGACTGACATACCCTCCTTCGGGAGCTGAAACAAGTAATGCCGTCTGGACGAATTGAGGCCAAAAGCCAAGGTTCGTCCATTCGACTGCTGCCGAAGTCGGTACCGGACTTTCGGGCTTGCCAGAAATTCCTGGCCGACTCCGGTCGCGCCTTTCATACGTTCCCCCTTCTTGAGGAGAGGGAAATCAAGATTGTGGTGTCCGGGATCCCCCATGACACCCCGATCTTGTGGATCTGGGAGGATCTGGCGGAAAACGGTTTCTTCCCTACCTCCGTCGTCCCTCTCCTATCCGGTGATCGTAAAAGGAAAATTAATTCCTTTTACATCAGGATCCAGAAGGTTGGTTCCTTCGCTGACGTATATCAACTGGAAATCATTCTGTGCCTCCGGGTACAGGTTAGGGCATTCAATAGTAAGCCTGGGCCTTCCCAGTGCTTCCAATGTCAGCGATTCGGCCACTCATCGGCCTTTTGTAAGATGCCGCCGCGTTGTATACGCTGCGGGGAGGCCCACAACGAGAATTGTCCCGTTGTGAAGCCTCAACCCGCGACGTGCTGCAACTGCGGAGGCAGTCAACCGGCTAACTTTAGGGGTTGCAATCACTTCAAGAAGGCACTAAAGAAGCAGCAGCGGGAGCAAAACCGTCAGGAGGAACCTCCTCGCCCTGCTCCTAGACCCTCGAAGCGGGCGGCAGTCCAACCACCCGCCTCGGCATCTACGACTCTTCCTGCGGCATCTGCCGCTGGAGGAGCCATAACTTACGCTGCAGCGGTCGCTACGGCGCCCCCTGTGGCCCCCAGAGCATTAGTGCCTGCCGGAGTGCCATCTCCTCAAGCGGCAACGCCCGCAGTACCCCCCTCACAGACCCAGCCGCCTAAGAAACGGCGCTCTAAGCACAAGGCCAGAGAGCCACTAGTGGCTAAACAACTATACCCAGAGGCTAACAACGCGGCTCCGGCTGCCCAGCATCTACCCGGCCAGGAGCCTGCTTCTGTTGCCCAGTCCACTGCGACTTCCTCGGAAGTCTCGCCAGCCCCCGAGCAGCCAGATCCAACTGCCCAACCTCCCCTGGAGGCGGCATCTGCACCTTCCGCTGGTCACTGAGGCTCAGCTGATGTCCTGGGTCAGCGGCATTGCCACCCAAATTCTTGCTGCTCGGGATATCCCGTCAATATTCATGGTGATCCTAACATCTCTGATCGCCCTGATTGTCCCTATATGTAACCATGGCTAGACAGTTTCGGTTCGTCGTGTGGAATGCCGATGGTTTTCCGGCGCGTCGGGCCGAACTGGCAGCTTTCCTTGTGGAGTACGATGCAGATGTCGTACTCCTCTCTGAAACTCATCTTGCCCCTAATCGTCGATTCTCCCTGCCAGCCTATGCTTGCTACAGGAAAGACAGGAATGGTCCCGATCGCCACCGTGCATCTGGCGGAGTGGCGATCTTAGTCCACAGGCGGAACTCTCATAGAGAACTCCCTGCCCCTGCAACGACCCTCATCGAAGCATGTGCTGCGGCGCTCGATGTTGCCGGCCTGGAGGTACGCTTTGTTTCTGCGTACCACCCGCCCGGCCATCGAGCTCCGCCGCACGAGGAGTGGGACGCCCTCCTAGACAGCGATCTCCAAACCATCGTAGCCGGAGACCTTAAAGCCAAGCATCCCTCTTGGAACAGCAGAACGTCAAACCCCTACGGCAATTCTCTCCGTAGGGCTGTCGAAGATGATCCCAGTGTCCTCATCATCGGCCCGTCTGAACCGACATACTTTTCCCGTGCGGTTCATTCGCCGGATGTCCTTGATATTGTAATTGTCAAGGCCGTCCCCTTTCATCTACAAGCCAGCGCGGTGTCGGACCTCTCGTCCGATCACGACCCTCTGCTTGTAACTGTCTTGCTGCCGTTGGTCTCACCCCGACTTCCCGATCGTCCTGTTAGGAGAGTCAATGGCGATCCTATCACGATGATCTGGCTAGGCAGTTACCATCTGTCCCTCCGGACCCACTCGCCTCTTGTGACGACGTGGATCTCCGGGTACATCAGGTCCAGGACCTCGTCCAGTCTGCAATGGACAAGCACACCTATACTGTTCCGGTGAGTAATAAACGCTCCGACCTTCCTGCGGAAGTTCTCCAGGCCATCAGATTACTACGGCGCCAGCTCCGCCGCAGATGGCAGCATGCCGCTAGTCGGCGTTTTCGAGCACAGTCGGAACATGTCTTGCAGCTTCTGCTTGACGTAAACGCGGATCGATGGGACTCCTATTTTGAGTCCTTGGAAGTCTACCACGCCTCCGTATGGAGAGCCGCTGGTAGACTGAAAGGCGAAAAGAGGACTCGCCATCCCTTGAATACCCCGGACGGTGCTGTATACTCTGCAGAAGGCAAGGCGGAAGTCTTCGCCGACTGTATTGAGGAAGAGTTCACCGTCCATAGAGGCATCTCTGACCCGGGTCATACGGCCGTCGTCAGGGATTTCCTTTCTGGATACTTTTCTACTCCCCCCAATAACCCTCCTAATTCGGTCGACGAGGAAGACCTTGTGTCTCTCCTTAGCCGACTGAAGAAGAGAAAGACCCCTGGCCCCGATCGCATCGGCGCCGCTGCGTTGCAGAATCTCCCGCCTTCGGCAGTTGACGTTCTTCTTGAGCTGTTCAACTCCTGTCTCCGGCTGAGGTACTTCCCCCGCCTGTGGAAAACCGCTAACGTCATCATGATCCAGAAATCCAAAAAGCCGCCCACGCTACCTGGAAGCTACCGCCCGATATCACTATTGCCAGTAATCTCGAAGGTATTCGAGCGTCTTCTCCTGGCCCGTATTCGGCCCCTGGTGGATGGTTTCATCCGCGAGGAGCAGTTTGGGTTTAGGCCGAGGCACTCGACTACTCTTCAGCTAGTACTGGTTGTCACCTGTCTAGCCGACGCCGTCAACAATCATCAGGCAACAGCGCCGTCCTGTTGGAAGTGAGCAAAGCCTTCGATAAAGTCTGGCACGAAGGCCTGCTCTACAAACTGGCGCATTCGCCACTCCCGGCATCTATCGTCCACTTGCTCCGATCCTAACTGACGGATCGCACCTTCAGGATCAGCGTAGATGGGGCGTTCTCTCGGGTTCGCCCTGTCGCCGCCGGCGTCCCACAAGGATCTGTCCTCGGCTCCGTTCTGTACGTCCTGTACACGAACGATCTGCCTGTTTATCCCGGGGTCACGTTATCTCTATTTGCCGACGACGCGATGTATCATTTTAGCTCGCTTTCGCCTTGGCGGACGAGCGTAATGCTACAACGCCAGTTGGCTATGCTTCCGGACTGGCTAAGGAAATGGCGGGTAGCGATCAATACGGAGAAATCCGAGGCGATCTGCTTTACTCATAAGTCCATTTCCCGATGCCGATCCCTCTCCTTAGAGGGGAGACCCATCAACTGGACCGCGAGGGTGAAGTACCTAGGCGTTCAGCTTGATCGGCGTCTAAACGTCAACGCCCACGTGACCCCAACTCTCAACAAGGCTCGTGGCGTCAGAGCCAAACTATCACCAATGCTTTCGCGGAACAGCCGCCTGGCTGTCCGTACAAAACTTACATTATATCTACTGTTCCTCCGGACAGTACTCACTTATGCGGCGCCCGCTTGGTGGCCTCTCCTGTCGGGGTCCCCGTGGTTTGTGCGAAATTCCGCCATTCACCGGGGTCTCCGTGTTCCCACCTTAGAGGCATTCGTCTGGTCCTTGGCAACGAATTTGTTCGCCAAGGCCGGCGAGTCCCCTTATCCGCACCTCCAAAGGCTGAATATCATGGAGAATACACCGCCCCCTCGCCGCGTCAGGCGCCCTAGGGCGCTGTTATACGACCTCCCCTAAGTTCATCACATGAACCCCCCAGAAACAAACCCCTAACCTTCTGGAGACTGAAATGATCACCATCATTCACTACCTGCGCCTGCCGAAACTGTAGTCAATCATGCTGCGGCAAATTGGATTGGATAGATTTACTGTATTGCCAGCATCGGTTTTGCCGACTCGGCAGGGCTGTGATCCGGGACACGGGCTCCCGCGAGGTTGTGCAAATGCCTTCCTTGCGAGAGCCGACTGCCCCGGTGACGAGTCCCTTCGACTCGGCCGCCGCCTTCGGGCGGTCGAACCTCTTGTCCTCGCCAGCGCGCCTCTAAGTTTCAGTGGGCTATGCCCTCGGGGACCACAGAGCCGCGCCCAGGCGTGGCAATTGGCTGAAGCCATGACAACTGAGATCCCTGTCAGCACCTGCTTTGCTGATTCGGCAGGGTAATGACCTGAGACACGGGCTCCCGTGAGGTTGTGCATGTGCCTTCCTTGCGGATGCTGGCTGTCTCGGAGTCATTCCTTACCGTTTCGGCCGACGCCCTAGGGCGCTCGAGCCTTTTGTCCTCGCCAGTGCGTCACTACGTTCCCAAAGGCTATGCCCGAGGGGACCATAGTGTCGCGCCTCGGCGGGACAATTGGCTGAAGCAAAAGCTCAAGGTTGCCTCCGTGGTGGCCATGTAATTTATCATGGACCCGCGGACTGCACCCTAATTCCCTTGTGTTGTGCAGCGCAAACGACCGCGCTGACCTGTTGGCACCTGGCGTTCATCAGGCCTAGGCCTGGACAACGCAAACAAATTAGGGCGCAAGACGCCCGTGCATCATCCATCCATCCATCTATGGAAATATTTCATTTCGAATATGATTTTAAATACAAATTTTAGAACATGGAAGTCATGTATGGTTCTCCATACCGATATTTTTCTATGGCAAACGGTAACAGCCGCAAATTCAAATAGAATCAAATAATGTTTTGGATACTGCCCTAAATTATATAGTTCTAAAGATCTGTTGGTTTTGGTGAAGTTCGGTTAAGGGAAATGGGTAGTTTACCAGCAACATTTTGTTTTAACAAGGGTAATTTTTTCTATGACGAACGATAACTGCCGTAAATTCAAACAAAATCAACTACTTTTTTGCATACCTTTTTGAATTATACAGAACTCAAGGCCTGTTGTTTTTGTTGAAGATCCGTTAAGGGAAAGGGGTAGTTTACCAGCAACGTTTTATGTTTTAACAAGGGTAATTTTTTCTATGACGAACGATAATTGCCGTAAATTCAAAGGGAATCAATTAATGTTTAGTATACTTCCCTGAATTGCAGAGTTATGAAGACCTATTGTTTTTGGTAGAGACCGGATAAGGGGAAGGGGTAGTTTACCAGCAACGTTTTATGTTTTAACAAGGGTATTTTCTATGGCAAACGATAAGAGCCGAAAATTCAAACATAATAAAATACGTTTTTGCACACCTTCCTGAATTATAGATTATTCAAGGACTGTTGATTTTGATGAAGATCGGTTAAGAGAAAAGGGTAGTTTACCTGCAACATTTTATGTTTTAAAAGGGTAATTTTATTATTATGATGCATGATAACTGCCGCATATTAAAAAAGAATAAAATAATTTTTTGCATACATTCCTGAAGTTTTAAGTACTCAAGGTGTGTTGATTTTGGTGAAGATCGGTTAAGGGAAAGGTGTAGTTCACTTCCAACGTTTTATGTTTTAACAAGGGTAATTTTATCTATGACGAACGATAACTGCCGTAAAATCAAAGAGAATCAAACAATATTTTGCATACATTCCTGATTTATAAAGAACTGAAGGTTTGTTGATTTTGGTGATGATCGGTTAAGGGAAAGGGGTAGTTTACCTGCCACCTTTAATGTTTTAACAAGAGTAATTGTTTCTATGACGAACGATAACTGCCGCACATTCAAATAGAATCAAATAATGTTTTGCATTTATCCCTGAATTGTAGAGGTCTCAAGACTTTTTGATTTTGGTGAAGATCAGTTAAGAGAAAGGGGTAGTTTACCAGCAACGTTTTAAGTGATAACAAGATTAATTTTGCCTATTTGCTTATGACGAACGATAACTGCCGTAAATTCAATCATAATAAAATAATTTTTTGCATACGTCCCTAAATTGTAGAGAACGCAAGGTCTGTTGATTTTGGTGAAAATCGGTTTCGGGAAAAGCGTAGTTTACCTGTAACATTTTTTGTTGTAACAAGAGTAAAGTACTTAATTTTGATAAATAAAGTATCCTGATAAGAAGATCTTAATAACCCACTGTAGAAACGTAGATTAAATATCTATAAATGAAGAGGCTAGTTGAACGGGGTGGGGGTAATTTTCTATGCAAGAAAATTATAGTTGAAGGGGGAGGGGAGAATTTGTTATATGTGTACTACGTTATCGGCAACAAAGTAGTAGTTTGTTGTTAAAATTCCTTTCCGGGCTATTTGGCCGTAGTCCAATGTTTTCTGCAAAACTAGACGTTTCGGCAGTGCCGTCGACTGACATCATCAGTGAAAATCATATTGTGTAAATGGAGACACTACTACACTACTAGAACTATACAGTTTCACCGAAAAATAAAAACGTAAAAAAATATTAAGTATACTTTTGTATGCAAATTTTTAGAGAAAACAAAAAATTATATAAAATCTGGAAATTCAGATATATTTATAATTGTAGTAGCATTTGCTTACCTGCGTACTAAAAATCCAGACTTTTATCTGTTACAGGTTCTGAGATAATGGGTCTCAAACTTGAAGAACTTAACATGGTAAGGATACGAGTGCATTCAATAAAGATACCGAGGCTCTTTAATGCTCAACGAAGAGTATACAACTTTTTAAAAATTGTTATATTAAATTTATATTATATTTTTATATTTTTCGTCCGTGGTATCCCTAAAGTTGAACGATTTTCATAGTGGATACCAACTAAGAATTTGGGTTAACATTTCCGGTATTCCGTAGGAGTTTAGTATGATATCCGGCATGCATATACATTTTCTTTCAAAAATTCGATCAATTTCTTATCTCTGCTATCTTAATGTTTTGAAATTTGGAAAACGTAAACGGTGTAGCTTATTCAGATTCTGATAAAAATTCTCTTTAATTGGATACCCCACATCGATTTTTGCGATTTAAACAACATTTTAATCCCTCACGTTTTGTTCCGGACTCTCCATTTTTGAAGGAGATCAATCTCAATAACAGTAAGAGCCTCTGGGTATAAGTGTGGATGTATATGTTTTATGAAAATCGTTTGATACTCCATATTTATCGTAAGGCACGCTCCAAGCAGACAGGCAGATAGACACAGAGACAGATAAGACCCCCCAAACGTCGAGTAAAAACTGAAAACTCGCTTTGCTTGTTCAATTAAACAAGTACAGTTATCACACACGCGTTAGTAAACGAGTAATGATTATCATAGTAGTCCTGAAAATTCGAGTCTCAAACGTCCGTGTAATCCGAGCGTTTTGAGTTATTTTATTTTATTTTTACCATGAAGTTATTTTTCATTTAAAAAAATATTTTTTTTTTATTCATTAAACATAACGTTGATAATTACATACTCTTTTTGTGCATGAATTCATCGTATACGTAACATGCCGGTATATTAAGTAGTGCATGTTAATTCACGTTGATCGGAAAAGATGTGATGTTAGTCTGTCGCATGCGACACATTACAGAAACGAGAAATGAAATATTCTATGAAACGTGTGAAAAAATGAAAAAGTGTGTTCGGTTCTATGAAACGGTATAATAATTAGTTATCAAGATAGCGAGGATGAGGATCAGCAAACGGAAAAACCCGTACGGAAGAGGCTAGATTAGTCACAGCAACGGACCAGCAAAGTGGCGCACTATCCAAGCTGACAATCTTAAGTAAAAAAGATTACGTGATGTGTGAGCCAGCAAACGCTCCAACGTTCAGAAACAAAAACTCTCGAAAGTATTTATGAACTGTAGTTACGAATTTTGTTCGTACTCACCAACAGTAAAATATATGCACGTTCATTTAAATGTTTACAATAATTGTTTTCTGTATTCTATGCAGTGCTTACTATTGTAATTCCGTACAATCCAAGTTTTTGCTAAACCAGGCCGTTCTTGGTACCATCCGACTCGATTATAGGGACTCTACTGCAATTTGTTATTACCGCTTCTCGGACTAACATATAACGGCATTAATTCGTCGTGCTGTTGGAATTAGTAAATAATTTTATACTAATTAAGCAATATAAGCGTTTTAAAACAGTTTTCACTTTCATTGTAATCTAGCGCTGAAAAATATAGTTGCCAATTATAATTAAGTAATGTTCAATAACATACTACGTTTATAATACCTAACAGGTTTCTATTATTGCTTATCATTAGAATAACATATTAATTAAAAGTCAGTCAGGATAATAAGTACTAAGAAACAGGTTAAGATAACATATGGAACAAAAAGTGGATTTCTGTACTTGATTATGTACAAAAGGAACCGCATTATGATATGATATGCCGCGTACTGAAATATTCGCTGCTTACCGGTCGTATTAAATTCATTCGGGTTAGTCTTCACTAATTCAGTTAGTTAGAGTTTGCTAACTTCCTTATAGTCATCTTTCCAAATAATCATAATTATTAGGCTTTAACTGCATATACAAAATCAAAGACACTATGAGAAAAAAGAAGACTTCTTTAACTGTATCCGCAAGTAAAAACTGATTCCCTTTAATCGCGCCAAAAGTTAACTACTGTAGACCAGAGATTTCCTGGTGATTGCTCTTGATGCGTTTTCATAGAAGAGAAATAATTTCACACAAAACTTGATAAAATAAATTATCTAGAGTTGTATCAGACTGTAACCTAAAGCATATTATAAGTAGTTCCTAAGCTGTTACGGCCGGCTTCCACGTTGTTGAAATTATTATTATCCGCCGGGACGTTCGGCCGTGATCCGCGGCTGTCGTTAATGACAGACGTTTGGCAGTGTCTAGATTGGCACGGTGTCCGCCAATTCGCCTCAGAGTCGAGGTAGAGACTAGAGACTATCTAGACACTGAGGGTAGCCTCCGATGGTGGGGGCCGGAAAGTCTGTCAATAACGACAACTATGGGCCACGGCCTAACGGCTCGAAGGATAGTGATAATCTCAACAATATACTATAACTCTTTGACAACTTCTTGATATGCATCAAGTTAGTTTTCTAAAGACATTCATACATATTTTTACTACGAAAGTTTTGATAAGGCAGAGTCTCTTCTACGCACTGTGTATTCCATAAAAAAGAAAGGATTTCAGTATACGAGTTCTTGGTTCTACCCACGTCAGTCACTGTGTTAATGTTCTGACGACTGTCGGTTCTTTCCTATCACCCCAGTTGCCGATGTTGTACAAAGTCAGTCAGTAAAAATCGTCCAGGGATGTAACAAAGACTGGGTCCACTAACAGCAATACATCCTTATGGAATAGATTACTAACATTGTATACACTACTTATAAAATTTAAAACTACTTTGTTTCAATTTGTCATAGCGGTTCCGAAGGCCAGTTATGAAACTGCATTATTTATTTATTAAGAATGGAGTGAGCTAACGATGAAGACACAACAGGTTATCGAAACTGCATTAGGAATGCGACACTCAGTGTCGCAAAACGTAAATATATACAGTATCATAAACAAATCCGGTTGCGCAAAGAAATAGTTTTCACATAGGTTTCAATAAATTTTTGAACTTTAATAAATAATGCTGCGACAATTACATAACGCTCTCAAAAAGTCGAATTCTACAGGTTTCTCGACTAGGGCAGGGTGCAGCATCAGCGTAAAGTTAGGACACTCACGTAGCTTCCAGACTGTCCGAGATCTTGTAAGTACGCAAATTATGTTGCCGTGGAATATGGAAAATTATTCTGGAACCTCTGAGGAATCTATAAGTTAGTTACACCTGGCGATGATGTAGAGTGCGCGTCAAGTGATTGTTGCGGACTAGTGGAAAGTGATTATTGTGTTATAATCAGTGCGAAAAATAATGTATAGTTGACACTATTATTGCCCGTGGACAAATTTAAATTAACTTATTGTATAATAGGACCTTGTTTATTTCAAATTGTGATTTGTGACAAATTAAAGCTGGTAATTTGTGACATTATTGTTGTCTGTATTTTGTTACCACTGTACAATACGACGGCTTGTCAGACCGTTGTAACAATAAGTTTTATAAATTGAATAAACACAGTTATTTACTTTTTACCAACAGCGTTGTTTATTAGCAAACCGATTAAGAGAACATTTTGAAACTCTAATCCAAAGACTAACCAAATACAATACGCTGCTAGTATACGATTCAGGGTAACTTTTACGTTATACAAAACTACTAGTTTGAAGTCAGTGATAATTTACTTCTGCTTGCCGTAGCTGAAAAGAAATTAATTTGTGTTTATTGCTCTTAGCAAAATACGAGAGCTTTACAACATTACAGTACATGCTGACTCCATGACTGTATTGAAATTCATTGATATTAGACGACAGAGTCGAATTTAAATTATCTGTATAGAGCGTACCGCGGGTCCGTGTCCGCTCTATACAATCGATCAACAATGCAATTTAATTTGAAGTGCCGTGGAATCTAATGCAACCCGTGACAGGTGGTGACGTGTGGGGGCTCGGTTATTATAAATGTTAACGCCGGCCGTTACAAATATGTTGTCTAATAACGTTCAGTCCGACGGAAATGTTTGGCACCCGAGTTTACAGTACATGTCCACCAAAAATGTTCGATCTGTCAATTATATTTTAAATTACGTCTAAATTTTATTCTTTCCTTTTCGAGTTTAGAAGAGTTAGTTAATTTTCATGAAAATATTGTTTTTCTTTTATTGTTGTATCTTTATTAGAACAATAACGCCAGTTTCTTTGGTTTCGTTCAGAAACCTCAAATTAAAATTTCTGCAAAATTAACGCTCATCGAATGATCATTATAAAAAGTTAATGATTTACCCAAGTGTTCTAAGTAGACGTCATGAATTACGTTTTACCCTGTTACAAAAAGTTTGTCATCGTCTATGTAAACAAAAGTATTTTCTCACCACAAGCAATTCGGATAAACTGAAATTCACCTTCGTTTTTATTGTCTACATCTCTTTTGAAGCGTCTTTCTGTTGGGTTGTGGTCGATTGCTTGAAGTCGGTTTCATGCTCTCTTCTAACGGTTTCGGCCATCCACCGGAGGCCTTCTTCAGTAGGAACTTGATCGACAAGGATAACAGGCTGAACGCAAGCAGAGGTTTTTAAAGAAGGCCTCCGTCGAATGGCCTAAACGTTTAGAAGAAAGCTTACTCCGACATCTCTCTTCCCAGTAGGGTGATAACCCAAGGCAGCCAAATGTAGACGGATATCAGGCATGCAATTCAAGTGTTCACACCATCTCCTTCTGTGGTCTTTATTCTTCTGGTGCAATGATAGAATGTTTAAATCGCGTCTAATATCCTCGTTCCTTCTCTGATCCAAGAGAGAACACCCTTGCGTCCCTCGTAGAAATTTCATTTTGCCTGCCTGAATCCTCTGCACGTCCCTTTTACTAAGAGTCCACGTCTCACTAGCATACAGGAATCTGGGGACAGCCACACTTTTATAAAATTTCATTCGGGTATCCTTCCGTGTTTTACTTTCCAGGTACCTATAAATCGTTCCACAAATGCGTCTAAATTTTGTTAGCTTACTATCCCAAACAATATCAGTTCCATATGAGATATCACAACCCAGGTAATTAAAATGACTAACCTGAACCAAAATCTGATTACTCACGACTACCTTAGTTATTATAGATATCTGCCCTGAAATGCCATCGTTTTAGATTTTGCAGGACCTGATACATTTTAATTTTCGTAATAGATATATTGGTCATTTTACTTTTCATGTACGTACAATATTTAGTTAGTGTCATTCAACAAAAAGCTACACAATTCTGACATCCACAGAAGTAAGTCCGGTTAGCTGTGCATATTTCACTAGGGGTCTCAACAATTTCGTTCGTATACAGTTTTCTTTAGTGTAAATAAATCTGAATAATTTTAGGTATACGGAGTCCTAATATACTTCTAGTAAAAGGTTTTTTTGTGTTAAAAAATAATGCATAAAGTACACAGACCCTTTCATTATCAAAGGAACTTTACATTTTTGTCTGCACAGGCTTGTCACATATCAGACTAAATGTCGCTAAAGAAAAAAAACGAAGAAACCAGCGATCTTTTAATCTGCTGAGCTGCACAAAATAATTTAGTACTTTATTTCTCAATAAATATCTCATCTTTTAGGAAAAAAAAACTCTGGGTTTAAATTTACCAGTACAGACGGAAGCTGTTTAATCGATTAAGCATTTAACCTGAACTGTTTTTTGCTTACTATAAAGGTTATTTTTAGTACGCTCTTGTTTGTTTTATTCTTTGGGTTTGTTAATGTGCAAGACGTAAAGCGAAATGTTGCTTTTGTGGCTGCGACAATCGGTGAAGTTCAAATTGATACAAAAGGAAAATAAAGTTTTAACAGATTTAAAAGGACAACGTAAATTAAATAGATTTACTCAGCGAGCCAGCGTAATCCAACTCAAACGAATTAAATACCTTCTAAAACACAAACTACTGCACTAACTACAAAAGCCGATTCAGATAACCTTCCAATAGTGTTACGACGCTCGCTCGGATCGCCGTGTTGTACAGTGGAAACAGAATAACTGACACAAATTAAGTCATCAATACAAACTTTATTTAGATACAAACAACAGCTATAAATCAACAAAGCATTCTTAACGATAATTGAATTTAAATTTTTGCAACACACAACAATAAATATCACTTTTTTAAAGTTTTGCCCTAATTAGCACAATAGGCCTAATCATTTTCCAGCAAACCGAAACAATCACTTCGATCCGCTTCTGTAGATTCTAAAATCTACAGATGTAACTGAACTTTTGCCAGCCAATGGACGCTTATGTTTATGCCCCGCTGACGTTCTAGAATAATCTTTACTTTTCTGGAGGGCGAGCCGAGAATAATTTGCGCAGTTGGAGGTGGGAACAATCGAGACACTAAGTCAAAGTCCTACATTTAACACAACAAGGCGACTGCATACAACAGGCTAGTCGAGGAACATGTGGAAAGACGATCTCGAATTATCTAGTGGGTCACGTAGTTGTAGTTCATCTCAACGTAGCAATATCTAATACCTATCCGAAATGTAAACCTGTCCATAAACGTAAACATCGATTCTGCAGTATCATCTTTTTCACCTAAAAAGATTAGGCTAAGAGCTTGTTTGTGAAACAATTAATGTAATTCTATTTACTTTGAGTAGATACAAAACTATATTTACGGTCAACGTACGCCTTTGTTTTAATTAAGAATCTGAAATCGTTATATTAAAATTGTTCTCAGGTTTTTGAAAAACTATCAGTTTTTATTCATATTTATACTCAGCGTTTAGTGGCATGTTTCGCCTTGCTTCCCCGTGGTTATTCGCTTAAGGTTGGGTATTTAAATGATCGCTTTCGATTTCACACAACGTTCTCAATTCGCTGCTGTAGATGTACTAAATACACTACACACAGGATACAAGAACTGAGATTAGGCTCGGATTGTTAAAGTTAATATTTTTAAATTATTCATTTAAACTGATTTTGAACAGTTTAAATTGTTTGCGTGCCATTCAAAATGTTACTTACGGGACGTTTGGTACCCGTGCTGGAAGTTGCTAACCCGTGGCTTGGATTGGCGAAACCACTACTCAATGCACGGAATTGCGTCTCCAAAAGTGTTAACGATTAAATTTACGATACAAAGCCGAAGATGAGCAACTCGTTCTGTTGACGCTTTATTCATTTTCCATTCACTATTAATGTAACAACTGTATTTACGCTGTACACAAAACGTAAATATTACTATGTATCGAACACATGTAGGTGGTCTTCACTCGGTGTAAATGTAAGTACAGTGTAAATAGTCCAAACCGTGATGATCCGTAAGGACACTAAATAAATTAAACTAAATCTTTACTAATAATTCCAAAAAACACTTAAGGGGATCAGCCATTGAAAGTTGTATTATTTATACCATTATTAACCATTTATTTATACCACTTATTTATACCATTCTAACCCAATTAACTCTAACTTTAGTAATTGAAATTTTAATTATATTCATAATTAAGTAGTAGGATAATAATTGTAGGGTTCAAAATCCCCAGTATTTTCCAAAAACACTTTCAAAACCTTTTGTAACTTCCGTATTTGTTATCTTATTTTAAGAAATAATATATCATTTCAATCACCAGATTTACCTTAACATTTTCTTGCATAATAGCATACTTTCATACGATCGGTTTTTCTTATTGCCTATTATACATTATTTTTTTTAAATTGAAGAACTTGCTTAACTTCAAACTTTTATTAAACAAATATTAGCAATCATATGTATTTGAAAATACACATATTGACTTAGCCAGATCAGCTCAAAGAGTGAGCAGACAGAATTTTTATTGCATGATTTGATCATAATGGAATATAACGGAAATTACTCGTGTAAAGGCAAGCTGATGTACTCTACTTGTCAAGCAATGATAAACGGCTAGACGGTACGGTTTTGGCTTACACAGGGTAAAAATACAGTTGAATCCGACATTAAAAGCCATACTTTCTACTAACTTTATTAATACGTTATGATGTATACTTACAGCTGTCATGCCGAAAAAAATAAACTATGGAAACTGTCATTAGTTGTAATGTACCATTCCGTTTACAGCTTCTCGACTGGTACTATTTCGAAGTAAAAATCGATGACATAACAGTAAATGTCACACATGAATGACCAGCGTTATGTTTATCCAGCGGAGATCTGAAAATTTGTAATAAACTGCTAACAGGATAAATGTTATCCTTTGTAAGCTATCGTGGTTATCTTTAGTAATAACAACTATTGTTGTCTGTTTAGCACATGTTGTTAAATTTTTCGAAGCACTAAATGTTCTTAAGATAAACGTTATTGAGCTGTGAAATTGGTACTGAAATGATAGTGTTTTCTACAGTGACGTTATTGATTTGAGTAATATTTTGTTAGTTAGTGCAAGTAAAATGAACCCCACGGAATTATTGGGAAAAGCGCCTTTTAGTTCAATACGTTTCCGAACAAAAGGAAGTAATTTAACGTGCTAGTCCTTTACGTTTTTAGCATCATTTGCATAGTTTACGGAAAATACGTTCTTTTAAAAGTAATGTGATATAATATTTTTTGGGAAATCAATAAATACAATAGATAAGTAATGTTGTGCCGGGATTTTGAATTTCCCGGAGCGTGTAGAGTTGTTCAGGGCTACCAACTCGGTTGGCAGGAGTGTCTGCCTATGCTTTGTCGACGCTGCGGCGACGCGATTTAGTGACCAGTCGCTGTGGTCAGGTGTTGGCTGTGTTTTGTTCGCAGTTAGGTTAGGCAAAGGCTTATTTTGGCAAACTGGGACAGGTTTGTTTTACGCAGGCAGGTACGACCAACAAGTCCAAGTTCCGGCCTCAATTCTCAGCGTGCCTTCAACCAGGACATTCCCGTTGGTCTGACGGCCGGGATTCATGTGTGTCTAAATTCTTTTCATGCGTGAGTAGACTTCTCAAGACGTTCAGGGTCCCTGCCTCAGCCAGGAAAAAGGGGGAAGATCGGTGGTCACCCGAACATCTGTGACTACCAGCAGAGCAGTTCTACATTAAGGCGCTCCCCGAAGCCGTCAGACCAAGAAATGCGGAAAGACCAAATATACACGGAAAGACCCAGAAATCCCAGGAATGAAGTCCAGTAGACATTCACCGTAGTCCAGGGACAATTTTGGAACCTCTGCTCGTCCACATTCATCATGTTTCTACTTGAGTTCGTCGCAGCATACTTACAGGTGGGAGCGTTTCATTTATGCTTCTCTCTACATCAACTCCATAGACTGGCTACCCTTGTTTTCAACATTAAATATCTGTCAACTCAATCTGTGTAACAACTTAATAAGAACTGAAAATGTTTCAAAGTCACAAGAACTCAAGTTTGTAAGAATTGTAACTGGTTCCATTGTAACTTGTCTAACATACACCATGAGGGGGTGGTTAAACTGTTTTACTAAAGCATGGTTTCCTTGCTTACATTATTTGGAGTCCGATTATCTGTATTATAATTATTTTTATTATAATTATTCTTGAAAGGTTATTAGTGTTTTTATTAAGTGGTTGGGTTAACTTTGGTATGGTCCGTGATTTCTACTGTATTAATGTTCGTGTTGTTCTCCCTCATGGGGTAGGCTAGTCTGGAAGTGTATGTATATATATCTTTATGTCCATTTACTACATACAATAAATTAATGACTATATGTAAAGAAGGATATCAAACTGGAACATTATGTCACCCATGTTAAATCTAATAAATCTTGTTATTCTGTTAAAATATGTTGATTGCAAATCAATCCTGTCACTCTGTTAAGCTCCAGCACACTTTTCGCTTCCTCTAGGTTCATTAACCTAGTCTTAAATATTACATATCGGTCCTGTGACCGCTACAATGTTAGATAATTCAGCAAAATTTTCTGCAAAATTGTAACCGACATTTTGATAATTACTGATCAATTCAAAAATTAAATTTTTATAAAATTAGTGTCATAAAATTATGTTATTTTACATGTTTTTAGTTTAATCCTTTCCTGTTAAGCGAGGTTATTGTCATACACCCTGTCTAATTCTGTTTACGAATTCAAAAAAAATATGCTTCTTATAATTTAAATTAGTGAGTGGCGTTAACATGTAAGAATAGCGAGTAAGAATTTGTCATCAGTGCTTAACCTTGTTAATTTGGTGTCTAGGTATCCTCAGAAAAAGCTTGAAAGTTGGTAAAATTCTCAGACTCGCTATTATAAGAAACATGGTTTATTGAAGAACGTAAGTGGGTATGATCTTCTTATGCTAGTAAGCAACATCGGACATTGTTTCACTAAATGCGAGGAATAGAAAGTAAAGTTACTCTTAACGGCGCACCCACGTGGAGCTTTGGGTGCTAGAATTCAGGCACATTTTTACTTTAGTGAAATAACTAAAAGCTATAACGCTTTGCTCACAGGCGTAAAATTCTCAAACGTATATTGTAGGTAGTAATATTATAATTATATTTATGTTATATTTAATTAAATCTGAATATTACATAACCTTTCTTATACTAAGAGAGTTCTTTAAATTATACTGTTTGCAGATATGTGTGTGTATATTAGCCGGAAGAATTTTAATTATGGAGGCCACTTATAAATGCTTTTCTGATTTATAAAACTATTATTTGACAAGTCTATGCAGACATTAAAATAAGAATCTCTAGGGACATTAAAAATATTTGTCAAAAACATAAATTTATTTTCTACTTTATTTGTTAGTAACAACAACAACACTCTAAGCCTTCCCGTCCAAACATTTTACAACATTTCTTTAGAAAAAACCACTAAGGTGTTGAAAAAAAGTATCGTCAACTTCCCATAGTTCAATTCATGTAAAAACAGAACTTAAATCTATAGAATCCCAGGAGCTTTGTTCTTGGGACTTGAGGAAGTAGAGTTAAGATTGTTCTTTCATAAACCCCGACATTCCTGTGTGCTTCCAAAGCACTCTCAATGATTTACGATGTGAATAATAAGTTAAGATGTTTAATATAGGTTACTAACCGAGTGCACCCGTTAATAGCTGCTTAAAATGGGACTTAGTGTATATATGAAATTAATGCGTATT
Organism: Magicicada septendecula; assembly: GCA_034769895.1. Taxonomy (NCBI): domain Eukaryota; kingdom Metazoa; phylum Arthropoda; class Insecta; order Hemiptera; family Cicadidae; genus Magicicada; species Magicicada septendecula. The sequence continues at coordinate 304,302,344 of CM068376.1, read as the reverse complement.
TTGTACAGAAATAGACAACACTTTAAGCTACAGAGAAAAAAATAGCAATTCTGACGCGTTTCTTTTACTCTTTTACAAAATAGTGTAATGTAAAGGCTAACTGATCCGTAGAAATTTGCAATTGTACTTTGCAAACTACGTTTACGCGTTATGCAAATTACTGCAGCATGACGTGGAATAGGGAGTAACCTATTCCAGTTGAGGGAAGGGATTATAGGAAAAAACTTTTATCTCTTAAGCGTACGTGTCAGATTAGTCTACGAATAAAAGTTACCGCATCGCTCTTTTCTACTGCTTAGTATTATTACAGGTGGGCACACGCAAACGTTTCCTTTTTTCTCTCTGTCACGAGATACCAAGTGAATATTTCTAACCATACGGTAATGACAAAATAAGTTAAACTAATTAAAAAGTATCAAGTAAAAAACACTTCGTAAATGTTTCACAAAAAATTTATTATTTTGTTGTTGTTGTAAAACTCAGATAATTGAGTCGATAAAACAAATTGTCTTCAGTATCCCATTTTCAAGAAATATTTACTCTGAAGATAATGTGACTTCCTCTGGCACTCCGAGTATTTTTGTTTTTTATTTTTCCTGAAGTTGGTATTATTATTTTGAGTGCTTTGTATGAGAGAAGATTTGTTGGGAAATTGCAAGCAACAAATCCATTTGATTATTCAGAACAAGAATAGAGAAACGTTAACGATGCAATTTTATAAGTCCAGACGAAGCTCTGAGGAGAAAAGGAAATCTTTGAAATTAAAGGATAAAGTAATCGAGGAGACAGTGGAAAAACACTTGGCATATGATATTCACTTACAGTTGTTAATATAAGTAAATAATGATGAATATAGAATAAGTTTCTAGAAAGGGAAGGAAAGGAAAACATCAAGAAACATCCGACTGTCTATTCCTGGACGAAAATTAATTGCGTATAATTTAATACAACAAATGACTATGGCAGACAAGAACACAGCAAGAATAAACGTGGTAGCAGACGAGGGCTGCAAGGAATACCATGCACGTCTGTGGCATGATCCTTTGCTTGAAGACGACTGGTATGATGAGCACTCGAAAACTACATGTGTTGACTAACTTGACATGAAGAAGTTAGATTTAGCGCTACAGAAAGCCAAACCAGGGAAGCTACTGGATTAGACGGTGGGTTAATTCTGAGCTTTTGAAGTATGGTGGTTCTGCATTTAAACTTGAAATTCTTAACTATGTATTAATACGTATTTTTTAAATGTTATGTCCCATGACAGTGGACTACAGCCAAAGTCATTTCGTTTTTAAATAGAGGTAGGTCTAAAGAAATACTGTGAACAACTATCGAGGGATTAGTTTGCTAAATACTGCCTACAAAATAATAGTACCATGTTACACAATAGATTGCAGTATACCTCTGACACAATTCTGCTAAAAGATCAATCTTTGTATTTAGACAAAGTCGACCTTGTACAGATGATGCATTTGTGTTAAGCCAAACTATGTAAATAGGATAGAATTAATTTAATTTAGGAACTCACATAGCCTTTATAGAACTTATGAAAGCATTGTGAAAAGACATTTACTGTGTTAGATTGTGGACACAAAGAGAATTCTGAAACACATTGAGGATTAAATAAAAAGTTTATACAAGAATACTATAATTATTATTGAAACTGTATCCTCTTTTAAAGGAAATTTTGACCACACGGACTATCAACCAAAGGTGTGTGCCGTACTGGGTTCGGCATCTTATGATTAGCGTTTTTAAAACGAGCGGCGTTGACGTCATGCACGGCCACGGCAGTTTGTCGCCGTCCGGTTATGCACACAGTTGTGGTGTATCTACGAAATTCAGTTGGCGCGTCCAGCTGTTTTGTACATTCCTGCATCGAGAGCTTTCTTGGGTGGACAGACACATTGAATCTGTCTCATTTCTATTCGAACCCTCAACCTGGTCATCTGCTCTCGACTGGCGACACTCTTCTGTTCAGGATTTCGTCGACTTTTCTATGGTTCGCTGAATAAAGTTCTGCTCCAGGTATGTACAAGTTCTCTGGTTCTAAAAATATTCTAACCCCAAATATATTTTGTGTTTCAGCTTCTATTATAAACTATACTTGTGTGTGTGCGTGTAGTGCAGTTTTCAATTTGGGCGTTAACGCAATTAAAAATTAAATTAATATGAATGTAAATGTTGTGGGTCAAATTGACTTCAATAAAGAAAATGCTAATGCATCTTGCACTCAGCTGTGTTTTGTGTCATTAATAATTATGAAATACGCAGTTAAGTAATTTGAACATTTTCAACGAAATACTTAAAAGTAATTGGTAGATGAGTGAGATAAGTCACAGCTGGGGAGCTTAATACTGATTAATATGAATTAGTGGCGATGTGTGTGTGCGCTGTTGATGTTTAAAGTTGGTGTTAGAAACTTAATGCGGACGGCCTATGTGGCGTGATTTTTCCTTATGACACCCTCTACAACCTATTACATGTCGCAGGTGCTCGAACAAGGGCGAGATGGGTGTCGGGTGTGACGAACAACTGTCCACCCTCCTGGCAGAGACGATCTTTTAGCCACGATTGCCGTCAGTCGAGAACAACTGTTCGGACACCTTTTCCAACGCTACGCTGCCCCAGGACTTGTGATACGACCGAGACATTACTGATCAGCGCCAATATTGACTAAGTACACCGGACAATCCAGGTGGGAACGTTTTAATTATCTATTTTCTATCTCAACGACATGGTGAATGCACGGAAGCTCCCAGAAGCTCACTCATGAAGTTTTAACCGTTATACTTTGGCACAAACTCTCATGTTCAGTTATGTTACTGCATGTGTGAACATTACAGCATTAGACCTAATGAAATCTATTATAACTGTTTATAATGTGTAAGAAAATTACACACACACACACACACACATATCCGCAGTTTGCTGTAGGTTCTACCTTTTCATCTAATTAAAACCATTAGGGAGTTAGTTCTTGTGCTTTCATGTCATACGGTCATGGCAGAGTTTTAATCACGTAACGGGGGCTGTCTGATGCTTCAGTTGAGAAACTATTTTCCTTTTCACCTATACTTAGCGCTTTTATGATTAAAGTCAGGGTTGTTTAGTATGTTGAGTCTCTGGGCGGTCACTTACATTCTCTGGTGCTAATTACCAAGGCACATCTATGCTTAGGAGCTGTGATTATCGGATTGCTCTGTCAATTATATTTATACATATATATATATATATTGTTGTGCATTCATTTACGGTAGTTGAAATGGGTTTATGAGGGATTTAGTACTGAAATGAGGGATGTTGTGTTAATTATGTTGTGTATGTGCTTGTGTGTGTAATTTTAATATATTTTGCTGGGGGAATATGTTATGAATTTAAAAGAAAAAAACCATAAATGTGCTTACTAAGACAAAAGGGCTAGCCTATTTGAAATCTATACAACACTTATGGATTAGTGAATTGCTTTTTATGAATGAGATTATTGCTACCATTGACTCATACATAATCAGGCAGGAATTTTGCGATTTATGTTAATATTCAATTCACTTACATTTTATGCCATTAGGAATATTAATTGATATATATACATATAATCCTGCCGTTAATTTTGTGCTTGTACAATCGATAACTTGTCATCTCATGTAACATTTTGCAGGCTTAATAAAGCATACGCTTGTTGGTGAAAAGACTTTTTCATTTGCAAGTCCTGTCATTCACCTAGGGGGACATGTCTGTAATTGTAATTGGGCCTTGCACACTTTTGCTTCCTCTAGGTTCTCCACCTAGTTCTAAATATGATGTCTCTCCCCTTTACAAAAAAAAACTTAATAAAAATAAAATAAAATAAAAATTTCAAAAAAAATTTACAAAAAAAAACTTAGAAAATAAAGGGGGGTTTCAGGTGTCGTTTGTCGTCAACATTATTTAATTTATATATTGACCATCTCACGCTGGAAGAAAAGCACGGCATTTGGAAAGCAACTAATAGCCAAACACACCTGAATATAATTTTGTATGCTGGTGATCAGATTTTTATCCAGTAAAGGGAGAGTATTCTTCAGAGGTTGGTCCATCTGAATAGAACACAGACATTTGTACAGGTAAAACTAAAGTGATAACTTTCAGAGGGAAGAAGACTCTCTCATATGAAAGATAAAAAATCTTGCAACAAGTTAAAAAGTATCCTAGTTTGATTATCTGGGATATGATCGGTAACAGCAGTGACATATACGCTAAATTTGCTAAGTTTAATTCAATCCGTTGTGCGACACGAAGGATATTAGGCAAGAAAGAAAGAAAAGAGACCCAATTAAAGGTTTATGGAGCCGTGGCAGTCCCTATTATGTTATAGGCCTACTCATAACATATTAGGTAATGAGAATTGGGTAATACTACGAAGAGATGTAAGCAGGTTTAAGCTTTAGAGATAAGGTTTCTGTGTTAGGTGAAAGGATGGTCACGCGAAGATAGATTACGTAATGAGGATATATGCCGGGAACTAAGTGTTTCCTTGCTGAGTGGAAGGTTCGGCGAATATCGGAATCTATGTTACGTTATATAGGTTGCCTACACTGACAGGTTGCCTAGGCAAGTGTTCTTTTATAAACCCCAGCCGAAGCGACCTACTAGAATTCCAAAAAAGAGATGGCACGACTTTTTGATCGGATCACTTGATGTTAACTACTCCTTGGACACAGAAGACGAAGATCAACATCTTGGTTATCCTATAAAAAGTTTACAATTTGTTTGTAAGTCAAATAAAAAGTCAATAACACAGTTATCCATTGTGTGTGTCAATATTTTGTCTTTCCAGGAATCAAAAGTATATGAAAATAAATTAAGAATAATTGTTAATGCCAATAACAATAATAAATAATAATACCAAGAATTCAATAATAATAATAAGAAAAAACACGTAAACACAATGAAAATTATCGTTTTTAAACCTGTTTAATAAAACTAATTATTTGTGTATATAAAATAAATCAATTGTTATAGTTTGCATGAACCTATTTGATTTTGTTTCTGAGATAACATTGAATTAAGATCCGTTAATTGATAAAGATTGTATTACGAACGTAATATAGTATTGTGATAAAGTAGCAAACAGTAGTATTACTGTTTCTTAATTTCTACAGCTTTATTACGGAATTAATGTATAGAAAAACATAATTGTTATTAAGAAATTTAAAAGGATTTAAATTGTTTAATTGATGACATTACGACAGAACTTAATAATGAAGGATAATTTTAATAAATAGTCTGTGTAATCAATTTCGAAGTAGCTCTGTGTCGTTGTAATAATACAAGTGAAACTTGATACAAATTTTATAATTTAAATAAAATGTTGGACATTATATTGTTTTAAAATCCAGTAAATAATAATGTATTCTATCTACTCTGAAGAAACCTAATTGTCAGTACGTATCAAACTAACTAAAATTGTTAGTAAAAAAGGGAAAATGAATAATAATAAAGTGATTTAAAAAAATACAAATTCGTATGTTGTAATTTCATTATAGTGGGTTTTCTTGTAGTTTTATGAGGTACCACCGAATGTAATATTATATCCTCGTATGTGAATGAAGTCCCAATAGGGAATTGTCTAATGGTCTCTACTTTACTTCATCTTAATATCTGTTAGAAATAATTTTGTAACAATGCAATTACTGGGCTAAAATACAGAATAATGTTATATTATTACTATTCTTGTTGGTATTGTTATCACTATATAATGCCTATCAAGTTTTTAGTAATATGTTAAAAGCATAGTCCTTTTGATTTTTCAATAACGTATTAGCAATGTTGGGGGAAGTAATGGGGCCGTCTTGTTAGTTCCTGAATTATTACTAGAGTTTCTCTACTAATCTACTAGTTTGGAGTAGTAATCCTTATTAACTTACAGACTGTGATTGTAATGCATGACTTAAGAAGTCTGATTTAAAATGTGACACATTGAAAATTTTGGGCGAAGTACGACAGACTCCCTGTAGACATAAGGGTTGTCTCCTTACTAGAAAGGTATATAGTATTTATAGTTAACCACCGATACGTTACAGAATGTCAGCGAATTGCGGGTGAGGGAAAGAGCGATAGCGAGAAGGAGGGAGGAGGGAGAAATTTTCATCGCACTTTCGCTTACGCAGCAAGGGACAGGAATATAATTATATTGCCCTCCATAAAGCTTGGCACTTTTGCCGTTTATCAAGAAGGATACTCAGCAAGGCTTCGCGCTCACCTGGATCTTCTACATGCTAATCCGATATTCTAGCACGATTACGGTCAATATTGTCTTATGCACTTGACAGCTGCGTGACTGATTAAAATTCTTAAATTCGGTGGATACAGAATGTGGCTGCTGTCGATTTGAATCAATGGCATGAATCTCTTCGGTAACGTAAAATTATTACCAACTATTTAGACTTTCTAGGTTTGTGGATTTTCTAGATCTCAACACTTTGCATAAAAGTGCATATTTGCTAACACAATTGTACAGATTTTACGGTGTATTATTGAACTGTTAGGAGGATTGCATGAATCGCACAAAAATCGAAAACAAGTTCTTTATTAAATTTAAAAAAATCACGTTGTTAATGCGCTAGTCCTCCTAGTTTACACAATTACTCAATATGCATTGTACACCACAAAAATAGAAGTCAACAAGCGAATCAATGTGAGAATTTGACGTCTCCTATGAAAATAAGGCACTGTATGTCACCAAATAAAACCAACTACTCATTATGTCGTGCATCAATCACTGTAATTCGTAGAACACATTAAATGACAATTGGTCACGCTGTATTATCGTAACCCATCCAAGTTTCCTGCGGCTGAATGACAAGATGTAACTGTATCAGTCTAGCAGCATCAGGAATTTGTAAGCGTCATCGAGTTTTTGCTAGGTGTACTGGAACATCGTCCTTTCTGATTAAGCGTTACGTGGAAAACTTCTCGTATGCTACTCTCGCTATTTACGGCAAGTAACCATACGAACAACTCACTGCGTCAGCCTATCGGACTAGAGAATACGACACTAGCAGACATTTAATTATACTCATTGGGAAAGGTTCAGTGAACATTTCATGGATACGGATGATTGCGTTAGTCTTGCGCCCACGGAAGTCTGTTTCCTTGCGCGCATGGAAACGGTATAAGAAACGACGTTACAGCAACAGTAAAATAATGTTCATTATTTTTATATAATTTGCTTAAAGACCAGACCTTGCCAGAAAGGAACCAAAAACAGACTCTATTTGCAGATTTAAAAAAAATATTAATAATTGTTTGACATCATATAGTGTATCACTCTGTTCTATACATATCATTTATGCTCATCTTGGAAAGTTTTTTAACAGATATTATATCTCAAAAATGTATACGCTGAACACTTTTAGAATGTACGGAATTAAGGTATATAAAACTATAATAAGGGTATAGGCATATATGAAACAGAATTCTGGTAAATGTATAAAAATCAAATAAACAATAAGAGCAAATTATTTTGAAGACTGACTAAAACCATAAATGGCCATTGATGCAGACATCGTAGAAAGAACAGAGGAAAACAGATTAAATTGATTAGGACAATTACCTGAAACGATTGTCACATGTGAGGGAACAGGTATGACTATTAACACCAACAGCTAGAAGAAGCAGAGGGAGTTCTAAACGCTCCTGGAACGACGGCGTTAATGTGCGATGGGTGCAAGACGGAAGAATAGTCTTTAAATAGATGTCGATGGGTAATAAGATGCGTGAAGTGGCGACAGCTGTATGAAATCGATTAAAATATGTACATACAATATGTACAATTATGTGTGTCTAAGTGTGTGTGTGTGTGTGTGTGTGTGTGTGTGTGTGTGTGTGTGTGTGTGTGTGTGTGTGTGTGTGTGTAATTTTTATTACTTTACCTATACCTATATATTTGTTATCGTTTTGCTGTAGGCCTACATTTATGATTTTTAAGATTTAATTTTTCCTGTTAACGCAGAATGAGACTTCTGACTGTGTGGATATTGTCAGTAACCTCGTTTCACCATCTAGTTTTCTGTTGAAATTTGTATCCCAAGTGTTCTAATTACGATTAATAATCAATGGCTACGGTGTATATAATTACGTAACTAGAATCAGCATATTACCAACATTATAGCTTATAACGGCCAAGAATGTATTTATAGCCAACGAAATGTTCCAAATATCAAAGGCATACAGAGCGCGCCATTAGTTAACGCTCACACATTCCGCAATTGTAATTTACAACCACAGAGTCGACCAGTGGCAGGTAACAACAATCTTTATTCACCACAACATCGATATGTAAATCCAATCAACTCTACGAAGCAGGTAACAAATAATAGAAAATGTTATTAAAGAATGACATCTGTTATTGATGACGATTGGATGAAATTGATAAGTTACAAAAATCGTATTTCATGATAAAAAGAGAAAAATCCAACTAACAGCCAAAACACTACGTGAACCCAGAAATATGCTACAGCCAAACAACATGAGATTATTCTTCTTCTTTTATATCCTTGCCCGGTTCCCCGGATCTTGGCAGTCACCACAGCTAGATCTTCACAGTTTTCTGCTAGGCAACGGATCTTTTCAACACTTCTTGCTTCAGTCCATTCTTTGACGATGTGTCAAGACAGGTAGTTCGTCTTTTCCCCACTACTCCGTTGTTCAAGAATATTGTCCTTGAAAATAAATTGTAAATCTTCGTATATCTCACATTTAAATAAATGTCCCATATAAGCAGTCTTCGTCAATTTATCTGTTGCTGTTAGATCCCTTTCACTGTTCGCTCTTCTGAGTACCTGTTCATTGGTGACCTGTTGGATTTTCAGCATTCTTCTACGTAGTCACACTTCCAGAGCTACCAGCCATGGTAATTGTGGCCTGTTGTAGAGTCCAAGACATACAGAAGTGCGGACCACACATAACATTTTACAATATACTGTCTAAGTTTTATATTTAGAATGCTACCGGATTAGTAATTAGTGATAATTAATTAATAATTATAAGGATAGTTGCTAACTACTGAAATATAAATTACTAACAAATAAAATCTTAAATACTGACGAACAATCTGGAACAAAATTTTTAAATGTCCTTAAATACTTGTTTATTGACAAATAAATCACCAAAATCTGTTAAAAAAACTGTAGTAAATAGGAAATGAGATTTCGATACAGTACAAACACAAAAGTTACAGTAATTATAATATCCCAAAGCGTGTGCAGAAAATTAATTGTGGAATGACGAAATATTGTTGTACGCCAAAAGTACCACTTAAAAGAGGAGCGAGTTTCCAGATAGCCATTAAACGTCTACACCACTCACTATATACAATACGGATAGAAAATTACAGTAGAGCATCGATTATCCGAACATCTATTAACCGAACGATCTATTTTTTGAACTCAATAAAAAGTACAATTATGTACTGTACTGTACAGTAATGTATTGGACACGTGTGGACGTGTTGGATATTTATTGAACATAAAAAATTGTATACTATAAATTATTACAGTACTGTACAGCAATAAATAAACGCTGTATATATTCAGCCTTACAATTGATAAACAAAGAATTGGGTAAAGGTGAATGAAGCCGATCCCGGTTTTCAATAATTAACCGATGAAGAGATAGTTGAGTCATTAAATGAACGTAATAAAAACGAAACCGATTCAGATGAAGATGGCGAGAATATTACTAATACAAAACCACCAACGCAGCAAAAGCTTTTAATGCACTTGAGACTATTATAAAGTGGCCGAAACAGAAGCTTGTGAATCTTAAACGACTTCAGTCTTTAGCAGCGAGAAAACGCGGTATCGGTTTGAAGCAGCCGGTGATTGAACAATTCTTCAAAAAAGTGTAAATCCATGCTACTGTATGTTGTGTTTTGTTTTTTAATTTTTAGTAAATTTTATAGTACAGTGTTTGTCATTAAACTCTAATATTGTTTAAATTAAATTTTGGTTTTTATTAATTACACTCAGTTTTAATTCAGTGATTTTTAGCCTTAGTAATACATTACAGTACAGTATACAGGTTGCTGTAATTATATAACCGTATGTTAGAAATGATTTTGTATTAAAAATCTTTGTTTTTGTAAAGAGAAATAATGTTTTCAATTTACGATCTATTTTCCGAAATATCGATTATCCGAACTGGCCCTCGTCCCGAGAGGTTCGGATAATAGATGCTCTACAGTATTTATATCGAGGGAAGGATATAACGTCAACAAGGCGTTATGTTTCATCAGCATATTTAACCTAGAAAACAAATGAGGCATTTATAAACTATACTGTATGTTCAAAATTTAAAACCTCAAATCAAAACACTAAAACAGAATAAAGGCGTAACACGATACATACATTGTCAACAGTACGTTCAGCGTACAAAAATGTGCTGAAATAAACTATAGGCCTACGTATGAGCAAACTGTGTATGAGACGTAGCTGGCTGCAAAATGCGCCCTGCTTGATGCCATTCATTCAGTAAACTGCAAAGCCTGTGAACTCTATCAAATCCTTTTAAACACGCCGAACTTTATCAATAACAAATGCAGCATCCACCGAATTACAACGATGGACGGCCAGTCTAAGTAAATCAGAACCCAAGCAGAGGCGACACAACAAACTACACGTTACGCACCAAATGCACTAAAAAGGACTGAGAATAAAACGAAATAAGCAACTGTAATTTTCTAAGCACATTTCTGAAGAATGAGCGATGTTTCAAATAGCAGTGTCCAAAAAAATGGAACTGGTGTGGTACCAAAACAATAACCAACACTGCATGGTACTGAACAAGCTTATGACGTCAGAGTACAAAATTCACTAATTTTGTTAGAATAGCCCTTTGGCGGCACAGAAACTAAGTGGTATCGTTTGTTCATTGCAACTCAACAGAGATGTTCCTCAAAAGCAAAACCCATTATATAAAATGGCTGACTGATAAACAAACTGTTTTTCAACAGGAACTGGCCAAACCAGAATTTTATAAATTGATTGAAACGTACAAGCCCCGCGAAATATCGTTCAAGACAGATGCCGTAGCAAGTATACGGCCATTCAGTTTTGCGCCTGCTACCATACCGCACAGAATTAAATCCCGTTGAAAAGATTTGGGGAATAGTAAAGGACTGGGTCACCAGTTGAAATGTGACTTTCATTCAAGTCACAAATTAAGTAATTTAAGTAAGAAATTATCCGATGTTAAGGCTCTGGCAGAAGAAAAATTTTGTAGCGTAGGAAGGGATGAATGGAACAACGTTTGCAGAAGTTGTTTGAACAAGAATTATCTAGAATTGTTTGCAGAATGGATTGAACAAGAAATGATCGAACGAGACCATATAGTAGATAAGGCCACTGTGGTTATGTTGCTACTGTGGGAGTAACAAACTGCAGCACCCACCTAATTGTCGGCGTACACCTAATAGTGTAAAAAAGTAACTAGTCACTGTGAAATTCCAAAATGCAAAAGACATTCCCAAAGCCTGCAGTAATTGAAGTTGAAATTGTGTACGAGTTGACCGATGGTGCCTTTTTATCAACCTTGACGCAATGAAAGAAACAATATTTATTAACTCCCTCAAATCATAAGACAAAATGGACTGCATATTCTGTGGCCCGCTTCTAATGTAACTTATATTAAGCGACTTGTGTAAACTGTTTCATGAGCAGGGATGTGAAATTTTCTCAACTCAACTTACTGACCTGTCGAAGATGAACATTCGAACGTAGTAGAAAGATAAATGAAGGAAAAGGGTGCAGTTACATCCGAAAAATTACAAAGCGGTCACTCGCGTGCCTCTGTTTACGTTTGTGGGTGGAGTAAGTGAAACAGAAAGAGGGAGAGACAGAAAGGAAAAGGGAAAAAGAGAAAGAGAGAACGTGAGAGAGAGAGAGAGAGAGAGAGAGAGAGAGAGAGAGAGAGAGAGAGAGAGAGGGAGATGATTTATAAATAAAAATTATATAAAGTTTATTACGAATGAAAACCAAGATTTTTTTTTAATACGATAGTAGAAAGAATTTGTAAGTTTCAACTGGAAGTATGTAACGGGGTATGCGCCAGAAAGTTAAATCTTACAAAAAAAAATCTAAAATATTTTGTGCTGACCAGTGCTCTTTGGTCTGTGACATACCAGACGCTACACAAACACGTCTGAATGGTTTTCTCAAGGATTACTAGAACGAAAAGCACAAACGTCGTATAGAAATTGGAAACCGTACCAATAATCTACTACACATACCACTGAAACAGCTCACTGAGAGAAACAGAAGAGTAACCTATGGCCGACATTCCTGAATGAAATCGAGGAGTTACCATAACTGAAAAGTGTTTTACGACGAACCAACAGAGCATAAAGCTTTTACACTTACCCATTTGTAGCACAACATAGTGTGTTCTACTTAATCAAAAATATATACAATGTTTACAAAATTTACAAAGTAACAAAAGCAATGTTTACTTGCTAATTTATTGAATAGTGCGTCGATTTATAACGAACGGAAGTTATACAATGAAACTACTTTTACTACGTATATAATATTAAAATGATAATTATATTATATACTATACGTAATATAATTATATAATTACTTCCTTAAATTCGTAGTGACCGTCAATCCATGAATTTTTCAGTGAAAGGTTAGTGAGGATCGGTCAAGAATAACACAAATTTTAACTTATTTGCGTCGACGTTTCGATAATGTTTATTGTCATCATCAGGACCTGTGTATAAATACAAAAGAAATTTCAAACACAACAGTGCAATTATTTGGGTGAATGTGTTCGTGTATGTGAGTGTGTGCGCGTGTGTGTGCGCACCTTCACATATACAATGATACATTCATACGCACGCACACGCGTGTGCGCACAGACACTCACATACACGAACACGTTCACCCAAATAATTGCACTGTTGTGTTTGACATTTCTTTTGTATTTATACACAGGTCCTGATGATGGCAATAAACATTGTCGAAACGTCGATGCAAATAAGTTAAAATGTGTGTTATTCTTGACCGATCCTCACTAACCCTTCACTGAAAAATATATAATTACTCTTTACGTAATTGGTATTAGTATAATTACCTTTAGACAAATTTTTAAAGAATCGCGTTTAACAATATTTAGTGTTTACAGATATTTAGTGTTCAAGAATATTTCGGTGTTTAGTGTTTAGTCGGGTTTGCATTAATCGCATGTTGAGACTTATAATGTTAATGAAATACATTGTTCTTAATTACGGGAAACTAACCCTCCCGCTCCTACTCAACCGAGGTAACGTTTTCTCCGAGTTCAGATATATTTCATTGCAATAATTTCATTAATAAATATTATGTTTTGAATGCAAAGTTTGTAAATTGTTAAGCTAATGTTAGTTAATTCTTTCACGAAATGTGTGTGTGTGTGTGTGTGTGTGTGTGTGCGTGTGCGAGAGAGAGAGGAGAGAGAGAGAGAGAGAGAGAGAGAGAGAGAGAGAGAGAGAGAGAGAGAGAGAGAGAGAGAGAGAGAGAGAGAGAGAGAGAGAGAGAGAGAGAGAGAGAAGGTAAGCGCCTATATGAGAGACTCATGTACAATGTATCTTAAAAATATGCCTAAGCCTATGTGATTACAGTTTAATGTAGAATCTCACTTTGTATAACTGGTACTGGTTTTGCCAAATCCATTTTGTATGAAACTGTTATGCTGTGTTCCACAACGTTTATTGTTATAATTGTAATATTCGAACAGCTGCGAATGGTGTTACGTCTTCTTGCCGAAAGACCGAAACGCAATACTGGTTAGGACCTGCGCATAAAAACGTTTGAAAGGACGTTCCGAGCTAAGAAGGAAAGTGCTGTGACCCATTAACAAATTCCATAGAAATTGGAAAGCGCGACTATAAATTATAAATTAGAAAGGGATCTGCACGTAGATGCAGATGGTTTAGTATTATTGAAATAATATATTTTTGACCTTTTACAGTATAAAAGTAGCGAATGATATAAAACCCAAAAGAAATGTACGGTAGAGTCTCGCTAATCAGAGCCTCAGGGGTATTTACAACAACTTTTGAAAAAATGAATAGCCTAAATAATAAAACATACTTGCCAAAACGACGAATTGACTGTTTTCACTGGTCTCCTCTTGCGTTGAAAAATATTAATGCTGATTAAATACGCGGTTAATTCTGCGCGCGCGCAGATTCCATATTTATAGCATTAATTTTTATAGACTTAGAATTGTTTAAAATGTTTTTATATTTCAATGAAGTTGTACATTTTTTGCCGCGCGACCTAGCAGACATTTCGAAGGGTTCATACAGTGATTGATATATCACTCTGTTTGAAGGTATGTGTGAACTGATGACTTCAAAGCATCTGCGTGTTTGCGCGGCAAAAAATGTAAAACTTCATTGAAAAAAAAACACATAGAAGTCAAGGGAGAACCTCGCTTCCTCAACTGCCAACCTCACTTTCTCGCGTTGATCCGGTATAAGGTGACAAGTGCCAACGGCCTCTTAGGATGGCGGATAAGCTGGTAGAGTTTAGGGCACCCATTTGCCCTTGGAGTGGGAAACTGTCTTTAAATGTAAAAGAGCCAGCAGATGGTCAACGGCCTAGGACCTCCGGACTAACAATCTTGGTTGTATCTTGGGTTAGCTGAAATACTGCTAACCTACCAGCGAAACTTTGTTCAACGGTACAGCATGGTGGAAATTCAGGAACGGAAAACTACTCCAAGTGGTAACCAATCCACCGTTGCCAAGGGCAAAGAAAGCAAGTCGTCGGATTCTAAAGAACTTGTCCCAACATGCATAAAGGACAAGTTTAAGCACAAACATAAAAACTTTTTCGCAACCTTAAAAGTAAACTCTCTTCTGAAAACAGGGAAATTAAAACAATTGACTGATACACTGCTGAACAAAACATTCTTATCACGGCAGTACAAGAAACAAGATTCACTGATGAATATGGTCTTGAATCGGAGGGATATAAAATTTTTAAAGGAAAAGTAAGGAAAAGATTAATGAAATATGTTCCACATTTAGGAACTGCATTTGTAGTCTGTCGTAAAATTTTGAACTCAATAATAGATTTCCAATCTCCAACACTTTCATTTGCTTGCACGGATAAGGCATATACGTACATTAATTAATGTTCATGCACCAATTAGCCGGGCAAATAAAACCAATAAAGAAGAAACAGACAAGTCCTGGGAGGAATTAGAAGAAATTATTAGCGTAGTCCCAAAGAGTTCTACAGTAATTGTGCTAGGTGATTTTAATTAATGCTTAATTAGGCTGGGAGAAAAAATTCAGGTAAATTGTTGAAAACTACCCAGCACACAAAAGAACGAATAAGAATGGAGAATGACTAATAGGACTGTGCAAAGCAACTAATCTAATAATGAAATCTACAGCGTTTAAGCATCTTCCGAGAAAAGAGAAAACTTAGATCTCACCAAATCCCAACCTAGGTGAATTCCAAATAAATCATGTACCTAGGAAATCCTCAACAGAAATTCAAAATGTCAAAGTAATAAGAAACGCCAAAGAGGATTCAGACCACTATCTTTCTAAAATTAAAGTTAAACTCCAACCAAGAAACACCAGGAGACAAACGAACCTAGAAACTACCAAATATGGTACAGAAAAACTCAAGAATGAGCCAAGTTTTACAGACAAACTGGAAGTACAAAATCCTGAAAATTGGGAGCAACTGAAAGAATCTCTAGTTTGAACAGCCAAAGAAACAACTCCTCCTATTAATGTCAAAAAACATGCTTGGTGGAACGTAGAATGTAATGAAGCAGTAAAAGAAAGACAACATTAAAACAAGCCTGGAAAAAATGGAATGCGCACAAGAACAGAGAAAACAGAAACAACTTTTTACAACGCAGAAAGAAAACATCGAAATTAATTAGGAATATTAAGATAAATTATGACATAATTCAGTTAAATAAAATACAACAAGATTTTGAAGAGAATAACACGAGGGACTTTTATAGTATTTTAAAACAAAACTTAGGTAAATACTCTCCCCTAACCCTCTGCTTTAAAGACCAGAATGGAAAAACAGCTTACAATCATAAAGATAATTGTGACATCTTAGCCAGTTATTTGGAAAACCTCCTGAACGGTGGATGCCTTAAACCAAGATTCAGTTTTATTCAGGTGAACACTCAACAACACGATTCTCTCCCTCCAGATAAAGAAGAAATCATTGCAATAATTCAATCTCTTAAAGACAATAAGGCGCCTGGGGAAGACTCAATCATTGCTGAACTTTGGAAGCATGCAAATGTTAAATATCTAGAAAAATTAACTAAAATTATTCAAAACATTTAGAAAACTGAGAACATTCCTGACGACTGGACAACAGCATTGATTCATCCAGTCCACAAGAAACGTGAAAGCACTTTATGCAGCTGAGTGTCTGACTTTGAACAAGAAAATGATGATGGAAGAACTGGAAGTCACAGAAAGGAAAATATTAAGAAAAATCTTGGGATCAATAAAAGATAGAGAACAGTACAGAAGATGCCACAATAATGAGCTGTACACACATGTTGAAAAAAATCACAGACGTAATTCGAAACAGATGAAATACTTTCTACGGACAAGTTCAAAGAACGTATCCTGGCAGACTAACAGGGAAGCTTTTTAACTATTTCAAAAAGCTCAAAATGTCCAATACGTGATTCAAAGAAACAGAAAAAGACATAAAAGAACTCCAGATTACTCAAGAAGACATTGAAGAATGCTTGCCACTCAAAAAAGAAATTTAAAAATGCCCAAGGTTTTCAGGAAAAACTCAAGAAGAGGACAGGTGCCATCTGGACTGACGAAAGGAGGGAGAGACATCGATCAAGAATGAAGGAGATGTGGGGGAGGAGAAAGAGAGAAGAGAAGAAGGGAGAAACCAGATGAACCAAACGTGGTCCACAGTGGCTCAACTAAAAGACAAACATACATAAAACACGTTTTAATTGATATCAGAATAAGCAGAATTTTCTATCCATGTTTTTCGGTATCCAGGCCACTTATAGTATATAATTAGTAAAATAGTTTACCTTTTTCTTGTCCGTCTGGTGGCCTTTTCTCTATATTTAATTCAACGCGTTTCAGGACATATGCCCCATCATCAGGAATATCCCTTGTTGAAGTTCGTCGATCGTTAAAATATTAAAAACACTGTATATACAATTTTACACATAACAATAAATATAATATAAACATAAAAAACACATAAAATACCCAAATTTGAGACACACGCGATATCGGTGGTGCGCACCACGACATGCTATAGTCGACTGCAGTGTTCATGTTGTTATATGTCGTGCACTATGGACCTTGTTATGTATTCTTATCGCTGTGTCGTATAATAGATTGGACTGAAAATTCAGCTGATCGTTAAGGATGACTTCTTCTGTTTTTTTATTTTTGTAAGCCTTATATATTTCGTATTCTTCGATAGCATTCATATAATTTCCTTTTCTGCATATATGGAGGGGTTGAAAGTTCTTTGTGAAATCAGTATAACTATGGTTTTTGTCCATCAGATGGCGCGCGTAATTTGACACTGTTTTACTAAAAGAATTTTCCATTTTTTTTAACTGTGTGTTCTTCTACTGTTTGAATTTTCTTATCGAGTTCCTATAGCGTACAAGCATATAAGTAATTACAGTAAATGCACTTTATTTCATTTTTCGTTTCCCTTTGCCATTCAGCCGTTGATCTTATTAGCATAAACGTAAATAAGCATAACAAACTAGGTTATAAGTATCAACGTAAATTGAATTCGTTGGGTACTTGGTAAAACATATTACAAGGGAAACGCTTGGTAGTGTTATAAAGTTGTTTGTCAAGTCCTAATAGTTGTTTCAGCCGATTAGGGTATTCTCAAAGATTTGGTAAGAATATGCTCCAGGTTCAAGATCAACAAAGGGGGAGTGATGTTTAGTCTACTCTGTGCCTTACGTTCGTTATATTTCGAACCGTGCCCCCATTTCCATTAAATGCTTCTTTAATAAAGTTCTTTAATAAAGTGTACACCTATGGTATGATTAATGTTTCTTATGGCAACCTCGGTATGCTCGCAAGTTTTTAATTTAATACGTAAGGTGAATAATTTTTTATCTTCGAGATGATGGATTAAATTTCTGTAAGAATCAAATGTAAAATGCTGATTATACCGTATTACGATCAAAAGTTTTAGTACTGTATTTTTTATAATGTAAAACGTTTGTGAAATTATCCATCATTTCATTGCAGTTGACTACACCATGAAGTTACACAGGAGGAGGTGTAAGTACTTCCGACTGGGCCAAGACTTGTGTAGTTTGGGTGTCATCAGGGGCGCCCGTAGGTAACACCATAAATCTATTGTGTTCATCAATTATTTGGGTGTGTGTTTCAGAAGCGTTTTCTGAAGACTGGCGACTTGTTTCTCGTTCTGTCACTACATCTTCGTGTTGTATGAAATCGACATTATCGTCTCTGCCTGGCTGTTGACTGTTGTAGGATCGAAGGATACTTTGCGACACAGTTACTGGAGTTAAAGTAAGCTGCTTATTTGAGATTCCCGAGAGTGTCGTAGGAACAGGTCCCACGTTTGTCGACAGGGCTAGTTGACGACAATTCATTATAATCGATTATTACAACAGAAAAAAATAAATAGGAAGAGACGTGCACTTCGAGGCCAGTCGTTTCTATAGTGTACAGATAAACAGGCACACACAGCCACAAACCGCAGACAAACACACAGCCCTAGAGACGCACGCGCGTCCTCTGGCCGGCTGCATGGATTTGACCGAATTACAGATAAACCGTCTGTTGTTATTTTTGTTACAGCAATACTTACAGATAAAATTCTATACAGTAAAAAGTGTGACACCGCGAGTGCATAATAACCGCACTTGACTGAACAACATCACTGATCAACTACTCACACAAGACTCAAGATAGAACAGAATACAAATACAGAATACCATAAGGCATGGTCTGCCACCAGTGTGGAATGCAAACTTAAAAACACAATGTAAAGTTTAAAGTAAAGGTTGGGTTACGTGTATGTGAATACCGAAATGTATTAGTTATTGATTTAAAGATGATATCGTCTTGCCTCTTTTTGGGAACAACGAAATTATTTAATATTCAGCATATACATTTCTTTGCCCGTTTAAAGGTATATGTGAGCTGACGACTTTGAAGCATCTGCGAGATCACGCGGTAAAAATGTACAAACAACACATAAAGACGTTTCAATTGATCTCAGGCTAGCAGACAATTTTCTTTTAACTTTGTGTTCGTTTACTGTTTGTATTTTATTATCGCGTTCCTGTAGCGTATAAGTATATTAAGTAAGCACAGTAAATGCAACTTTATTTCATTTTGCGCTTTTCTTTGGCATTCAACCGTTGATCTTATTTACGCATAAACGTAAATAAGCATAACAAACTAGGTTATAAGTCTCAACGTAATTGAATTCGTTGGGTACTTTGTAAAACATATTACAAGAAAAACGCTTGGTAGTTTTATAAAATTGTTCCTCAACCTTTCAAAAGTTAAATCCTAATAATTGTTTCAGCCGATTACCGTATTCTCAAAGATCTGGTAAAAATTTGCTGCAGGTTTATAAGCAACAAAGTACAGGGGGAGCGGTGTTTTGTCTACTCTGTGTCTAACCTTCATTATATTTCGAACCAAATCTCCATTTTCTTTCAGTGCTGTTTGAACAACAGCACTGATCTGCTGCTCATACAAGACTGAAACTCAAGATGAACAGAATACAAATACAGCATACAATGAAGGAAGAAACACGGTCTGCCACCTGTGAGGAATGCAAACTTAAAAGGAATGTAAAGTTTAATAGTAAAGCTTCGGTATGTGAATACCGAAACGTATTGAAGATTGATTAAAAAGTGATATCGTCTTGCCTGTTTTGGGGACAATAAAATTATTTAATATTCAGCATATATATTTCTTTACATTAAGGATTGGAATAAATAAATTTCTGTCTCTTTCAATATATTATTTGATTTCACTGTGCAGCAGAAATCTGTGTTGACCTTTCAGCTAAGTAATCGGATTGGATTTAGAAAAGTGTCTCAGTCGCTTTCAAGGTTTAATGATATAAAACAACATACCCTGTCGCACCCTCACTGTAAACTCACACTCTATTCCGTTTCCTGTTTCTCTCTCATCGCTCGCGTCTCCGTCTGCCGTATGATTCTTCTTTTTTCATTGCGCTCCGTATTATTTTTCGCCTCTTTTTTTCGTGTTCTTTTAACGTTGTGATGTCAAGGGAGCTCAAGGCTCTAACGGATATTAATTTTAAATGAAAAATCGCGAAGTTCTAGTATATTTAGAACTGCACTTGTTTTTTAGAGAGGAAGCGTGCAGAGATAAAATAGTAAATGTCTCAACGAAGTATTGAGACGGTCGCGTTTATTTTTGAAATCGATACAAACACACAAATCACGATGAACTGTTTCAGCTGAATGCAAAATCATATTTTACTGGGAAAGTTTTTATCAGAAGTGACAGAACTTTGTCAGAGTTCTGTTAAATACAAAAAGAACGACAAGGTTTCATTAAAGAAGAAACATAAATTTCATTTGCTTTACGTTATTTATTTATGACACTTACGTTTGTTTATTGTAATTTGTCAGAAAACCCGTTTCCTATTAAAAATTTAATAAAGTTATTAAATAATAACTTTTTAAAATATTTTTATTTTCTCCTATTTATTATCATTAAAACTTCTGTTAGGCTAAATATTAAGTCTCCTTTCAATTCTCTTTGTTCATATTTTTATATTGAATGACTACAAAGTATCTAAGCAGTCTTTTCTATGCCTTTATAAAGGGAATGTTAATATGCATGGATAAAAATATTATTTCACTGCGTCAACAAACGTATTTCAGGTTGTATTATTTACTTTGAAAAGTATTCGTTTATTAATATATACGTAGGTTTTGTAATGAAAATTGTTTTTACATGTAAAAAAATCACACAACATCTTTATTTTGTACTTAAACATAACACAGTGATGTTCTTTAGTACCATTACAATACTTCATGTCATAATTTTAAATTTATGAACTCAGTTTTTGCACAAGATGACCTGTACACAGAAAGTTCTATTAGAATACGGTCAGTAATCTTTCCATAGAATAAGATGTCGAGTTAATGAAAGTCTGGATTTCCAATAACAGTGGTGTTTTATTATAATTATTAGATTCCGTGAACACCAAACAATCGCGAAACAGGAATATTGCCAACCCAAATTCGTGTAGCTATATTTATTGTCCATCACGCAGTTTGACTTACTCTTTGCACGTTACCCTGTAGCATACGTCACAGAGTCTACGTCAGTATATTTTTGATTAATTGTTTTCTCTTGTTTTATTTGTCTCACATAATCTTTCAGCTTTATCATATTTACGTCTAGCATCAATATAATTAGATGTAAATTTTTAGATTCATAGTTAGTGTTTAAGAACCATTGTATGCTTTTAATTATTTCTTCTGCCTCTTTTGTTATTTATACGTATACCTGTAAAATGTTTTTCCCGAATTTTTTAAAATTGGAATTTAAGTATACTTTATTTATGTGGAATGAAATAAATTTAATCGATTCCTCTAATTTTTATTTTTATCTTCAACTAAATTGCGTTATTTGTATTAACGTTGAAATTTCTACGATTTGTAAGTTGCTTACCGGGTAAAATATTACAATATATAAGTCGAGACGTAGCTAAATCGCTTTTTTCTAATGAACATGTTAGATTCACTCTATTTCATTAAAAGCCTACAACAAACCAAGGCCTTGAATTACTTAGACTTCTACAGCCGTGTCTTTATGCTCATTACATAAAACGTCCATGGTTGTGGTCTATTGCTGAAATATCTCGTTGCTGCCGAAGGGTCAACAACGATAGAGTTTTGAATACCGCTAATTAGCCAGGTAGTTTCGTGTAAACACCATAAATCAAGAATCGATTTGAAAGTAACTTTACGTACTTATATATATAAGAAATACGTCGATTGAATTACAGGATTAAACCAGTTTATATGAAATATCCCAGATTTGATACAAACACGTAAATTAAATACAGCTTAAAAATAAATTGATAGCACTTCTTGGCGCTACGGTACGAGGGCTGTTCAAACAGTTCCGGAACTACACAAACAGTACGCCAGCGCGACGTGGTGGCAATGTCGGCTTGCCAATTGCGTCACGCGTGGTGCATCATCGTATTATATTAGTCACAGGACTATAGCTGTTTGTTCTCGTGAGTGTAGAGTGTGTTTCGCGGTATTCAAGGCGACTAAATTTATTGAGGGGTAAATTGATATTTTAAATTTTGATATGTTAAATTTGTCGTAACAGTTGAGGAAACTTTAAAGAGACACAGGAAATTATGAAACAGATTTAAGGTGATCCGTGCATGGGCCGTCCACGTTTAGTGAAATGGTTTAAACGATATGAGGGCCGTCGATAGCGAACAGAGAATGGCCCACTTTTAGGACGTCGCTTAACATTAACTGGTGATGCTCATGTTACAGAAGTCGTAAAATCGTGCGATCCGATTCTCGTTTGACAGTAGGAGAAATAACGCAAGAACGTACAGTATTGATTTGCTACTACTAAAACATCCTCACAAGAAAATTGTATTTATCTCACAATTAATGCTTGCAACTCCTCTAACAATTGATTTTATAATCGCATATATAAACAGCATATTGAAATCTGTAACACAGAGAGTCTCGTAAGAGAACATAATGACGACAGTGTTACAATAACCAGTTACGTATTAGGCGGCGGTTACATTGCATCAGAATTCGTAAGAAAATGTAGTCGTACGAAATCGTGAGAGTTCGTAAAAATTCCTCAGAAGTGTTGTTCATAGACGCGGTTAGTTTGCTTCCGACCTCTGCGTACTAATACTCACGAATTCGTACGTCTAGTCGTATGCGACCAAAATAATTTGTTTTTCATCAGTTTTCGTACGAAATTTGGCGTCTTTGGAAGTTGTAGATCATCTCATATCAAGTCGCCGTGTCGGTCGTCAGCGATTTACAACACTCGTACGATTTCGGAAAGAAAGTGTTTCCACGCTATTCTTACGATTTCCTACAAATCATTACTCGCGAGTTCTCACGAATTCGCACGACCACAAATTCTGATGCAATGTAACCGCAGCCTTATGCGACAATTTTATTAATGTACAAACTTTTTACAAAGTTATTATACCTGTTTGTTTTCGTTCCTATCCTCTGTCACCTAATAACCAGTTACTGCTCCTCAATATATACCAAGACAGATGGATTGGCACACCATTACGTTTTCTTTACATCTAGATATCTCCTGCCTTTACAGTTACCTTCACAATAATATAAATAATCTTAGAAATCTGTTAGTTAGTTATATAGCCAACTATAATCTATAGTTAGTTATATATCTGTTATATGATCTATAGCCAAGCCTCTTTCTCTTCCATCTATTATGTCGTTTATGTTATGAAAAACGAATGAAAGGTGTGTTCAAAGTAGAGTCAAATAGACGTAAAATATATCTGTAATAAAAATCAATAAGTAGTCTAACGCTGAACTTAGTAAGGTTATGAGGAACTTGGAATAAGTCTCAGTGAGGAACAACGCGCTGAAAGCTTTTATATTAGTCAGCTGGTAGGTAGCTCGTAGACGATACGATGGTGAAAATAAATTGGCACGGAATAACACCTGCAGGTTATTGGAAAATCCTGCACATTCATAACAAAGGGTTTGTTTGGGACGGTTGCCGTTCGTGTCTTTAAACAAAATGCGTTCGTGAAGTATGAATTCAGATCCAGACGGCATCGGCAACTTAAAAACTAGTGACCGTATTGAACACATTAGTAACAGTAAAATAATTTTTAGTGTTGCTCGTTAACGGAATATGTTGATGAATTTTAAGTGCTAACGAGTAGTAGAATCTTTGATTAAAACACAGAAGTTTCGACTCCATATCTGCACGTCGTTTTCAGTAGGAGATCTTTGTCCTCAGTCGACTACTGTTTCATTGAAATCCATACTGCAAATGACTTCGTTAGTTTAAATATGGTAAGTGGAATTATTTTCTTAGTAATATGTGTCCAAGTTAATACGCTGAAGTTACCAACATCTTAATTACAGTAAATCTGTTAAGAGTTCAGTTTTTTTGGTACTATATTTCTGAAACGTTTTAGTATTCAGAATGCCATTAATATGTCAAGTCATTTCGAGTTATACAATTTTAAAACTTGGTGCGAGACAAGAAAATTACACACAGTAGTAATATATAGTACACATGATGTAATATTTACTTTAAAAAAGTAAAGTAGATGTTAATTGGTATAGACCTACTTTTCTGTATTTTCTGGTTCAAATGATGTGGTGAGGAATGCTATGCGCAAAAGAGTATTTTCTACATCATTAATCAAACAAATCCAGACTTTTTATATACGCAACACGCGCGCCCACGACAGAGAGTATTTAATTCAAACGGTAATTATATTAGAAGTTACAAGGAAACAGTCAATGTTTGCTCAGTGTCGATTAGTATCAACTGGGGAGTAAAGGAACGAGACGAGTGAACATCTTGCTGACGGACTGTTACGGTGAGGTGTGGTTGAACGTTACAAAGTAAAGGCCCATTTGATTCACTCTGTCGCCTTATCGGCTTTCGAATTTGAAAGGCCTGTAATATTTTTGCCAGGTAATTAAGATCCCATTGCAAATGGGTTGCCAGAATTTAGAAGAGAACCAGTGGTTGTAACACTACCTGCGTACTGCTTACGGTGACTTCAAACCGTTTCTTAATACTACTGCTACATTTATATTTTGTTACAGCTGATGATGAAGCGTGAGAAAGAAATAAAACTTAGAAGAAAACAAATAAATTTTTGGAATGGTCAAATAAACGTTTGTAGTTTTTTGTGAAACTACATGATGACAGAATACAATCGATCAAAATTAAAAAGGATTTATCATCATCATCACCATCAACTTTAAGGATTAGGCACTATCCTGAACTTGTTCCAGTACCCACTTCGCTCACGCCCATCCACATCTCTCGTCCTCACCGGTCTATATTCCATTGCTAGCACTGGAATCCTGTCACCTGCCATTCTCTCCAGAAGCTTTTGTTGCTCCTTAGCTGTTCCAACAATGAGTGGACTCCCAGTTCCGTCCTTATATCCCCATTCTTCTTTCTGTCGAGAATGGTACAGCCCGTAGTACTCCTCATAAATTTCATCTCTGCTGCCTGAATCTTTGCTTTGTCTCTTTCTGTCATAACTCTAGCTTCATCTCCGCACGTCAGAACTTGTACCGCTACAGTGTTAAAAAATCTTACCCTTGTTTCCTTCTTTGTCTTATTTTTAAGGTTTCTGTGAATTGTTCCACAGATATTTCTAAATTTGTTTAACTTTTGGTCCAGATCAATTTCTGCCCCATATGTAACGTAACATCCCAAGTAATTGAAATGCTAGACTTGTTCCAAATCTTTCCATCTATTTCGTTTCTTTCCTCTGAATCCCATTGTTTTAGTATTTTCCGATGATATTTTAAAGACCAATTATATTTATCTGCTATTTGATTTTGTACGTACATTAATTTTTGTAGTTTATCCTTGCTGTCCTCAATTATTACCATATCATCTGCGTACAAAATGGAGTTTGAAAACATTTTTCTTAGAAAAATCCATGGAAAACAATTTATAAATTTAAAAAAGGAAATAAAAAATTACATTTATTTGATGTAGGGCCTGAAAAAGTCCGACACTACACTTGATGAAAACCCACCGAGTAAGTTATCTCCATTTTCTGAGGTGCTGCTCAAGCTTCAGTGGTCCGACGTTGTCATCAAAGCTCTTTGACGCGTTCTTGCTCTTAATCAGAACTCGGCAGTCTTTATAAAAGCTGTGTGCGCAAAGTAAACTACGAAGAGTTAAAAGCTAACCGACAACATTCTGAGACGGATTTAGACAGGTTTGTCACTCGGGTGTATCCTAAAACTCGGGAAGTTTTTGAATATGTTCTGCGGTACTGGCAGTTGTAGATCGCGTAAGAGAAAGAGATAGTAAAGTCCAGCGAACCACGAGATTGGTATGGGACCAGTGTACAAAAGGTGTTTTGAATCATGTGGTTCAGTTTGAAAATGCCAAGCCAGTTTGAAAAGAGTTTATTCCACAAAGCTTTGGTAGAAAAAAACCTAGTTACGGGCTGTAGTTCTTCAGTTATTGCAGAAAGACCTGTCACCAAAATAATATGCTCTATATTATAAGCTGGGGGAGATAAATGAAGAAGTAACATTCCATCATTTGATTTATCATGTTTCTTAACTCTTAACATGACCTCAAACAATGATGAGAACAGCTTTGGTATCAAACCGTGTGTCCCTTGTACACTGATATAAATAACAGCGTGTCAGTCTAATTTATGTTTAATTCCCATCTACAAACACACTCCACCTGCCATCCTTCTTGATCACATAAATTTTTATGTTTCCCTATCTATTTACTCGGTCTATAGCCTTCTTCTTTGCGTCCCCCGCCTAACCTTGACGCCTACCCTCCAGCTTTGGCCCCGTGTTACACGTCCCTGTCTTGGCTGTCCTCGTGTTTAAAATTTTATGGTAATTCCATCAGCCACTTCCATTACCCATTTGGTTATACACACTAATTATCACACAAATACACACACACGCACACACACACACACACGCACACGCACACGCACTACTCTACCTCCATAGTGCCTCCATCTTCTCCGCTTCAGGCCCACATTGGCGTGCGTCTTCTCACGTCATTCCTCTTGACTGAAGGGAGCTTGCCCCAGATCAGCCGAATCTTGTCCTCCGAGACAAGTCTCAAACGTCGCTTTAAAAAAAGTCTGATTTGTGCTCATGAGTTTTTTTACATTTTCGACAGATCTTGAAGCACTATGTATCTTTCTCTTTTTTCATTGGCACTTCTATATTGTTTAACAATTATGAGCAATTTTTGTCTTACACCAAAATACATAAATTATCTATGTATCTACTGTTTTATTATCGAGTCCATGTGATAGTGCTCATACAAACGAATTGCGTCGTCAGTAGTGAATACTATATCGGTATAGCAAACACGTTGTTATTAAATATCACTTGTAACCATTAACAACAAATGCAATATATAAAACATTTTTTTGTCGTATTTATCGAGGTTTCAAATACACTGTAGTGCATTCTGTACTTTGTTACTTGCAAACTGTTTAGTTATCTTCATAGTTATTCTGTCTCAAGTAATACGCTTAAATCTAGTCATGGCGTGTTTGTTTTTCTCTGCTCTGTTACCATTTAACTGAAAACGTAAATTCACGATTCTTAAAAATAATTTATTAGAGTTTGTTCTATTTTTTATGAATAAGTTGGTGCATCATTTGTGATTTATTTGAGTTAATCTATGCGCCTATGTTGTATTTGCTATATGTGTTAATTGACAGAGAGTATTGGCATACCAAATGGCCAACCACAATATTATACACCGCTCTCGCATAAGGCAACCAAGGATTCAAAACACCGATCAAATTCAAATTATGCGTTGTTAGTGACAACAATTATCAGGCTCATTCCAAATAATGCAGCCAGTGGCTCCCCAGTATCCAATATATCAACAGCGACCACAAATAATGCTAACTTACTAAGCTACAAAATCAAGATATTTCACAAATTCCACCGAGTACCATCAGATTGAACTAATGAATGAAACAGAAGTAGACACTGACACATGAACAATGTAAGCCTGGAAAATGGCACAAAATATAGACAAACATTGTGACTTTTCGCCGCAAAATCTTTATCATTTAAATGAACAACTAATGATAACGCAGAATAAAACAAAAATGTAAAGGTTAGTGTAATAAATTAAAACCTTTAACGAACGACGACTTAATGGATTTACAACTGAGATATGTACAGTAAAAACGTTTTGGTTTCAAACAACAATATTCTTTAGAAATCTATAATCAGTGTGTCTATCATCCGTATGTTACATAGTCCTTATGTATAGATGCGTTAAGCCTACTACTTATTTGTATATATTCTCTTAAAGACTTACGCAAGCGTTGTCCAAATTTTCCCTCAAATGAATAAGAGTGAAGTTAAACAAACTTAACGTTGAAAAAATATGTAAGTTTTTGGATGTCAATATGCTTTAAAGTTTACTAAAGTTCCCCAGGGGCTCACAACTTGTGAGTATTGGCGTGGCAACCCTGGGGCACCTAGCTGGATTCTCATTTTGCTTCAACTTGTCTTGGGTGAGCTCCCTATTCCTTAAGCTGTGCTGTCGGTCTTCCTTGGTTTTCCGGTCCCGACGCTGTTAGAGTAATCTAGACCTAGGAATCTTTACCTTTCGCACTTCATTCTTCTTTAATTTCTTCTTCGGAGTTTTAACCTGGTGGTGCAGAAGTAATTCCCAGGGAGTAAGCTTAGCCAGGAAATCTGGCAGCTGAAGCAACTCCGTGCAGGTTCGGAGGCTGATCTAGGTAGCTGTAGCCCAATCCCCTTGCACCCCTTGAACCAAATGTGATTAAAATAAATAGGGAGAGACCCGAATGGACTAATCGGACATCGAACTTGCGAGGACTATGGACTGCGACTTACGTAACATGGAATATTAGAGGGCTAAATGGCAAGGAAATTGAGTTCGTAACATCAAGAGGTGTGTAGAAGGCAAAGGAGCAGTTTGCCAGGTTTTGGCAATGGACAGCACGAGATGGAGAGATCTCTCGTAAACATAGACTAAGAAGAAGAAGCTTACTAAACACTGAATCACTGTAGTTGCCTTAAAATTCTAATTATAGGAGAATTTGTTCAAAAACATAACAACTCACACAAACCAATTTTATCTCATATGGACATGCATTAACGTATAAACCCAAAGGCCATTTAATGTCAGTATTAACTGTATTATATAGATACATTTCTAGTTATACTTAGATTAGGGTCTTAATTATTTCTTTATTTTGAAGACTACTTCCATTTCTATTTTCTTACAACGTTGTTTTACTTTACCCCAAACTATACATTTTTAAACGAGTTTTGAAACAGGATATTTTTTTATAAAGTAGGGATAACGTTATAATCAGCCTAGAACGAAAAGTCTTATAATCCGACTGTAAGGAACTAGCTTTCGCTACCATAAAGACATAATAAATATTTGGTTTCGCTACCTTTAAAATTAAATGAAATATTCTTAGTCAAAACTGAAAGAAGTTAAAGTTTTTTAAGACGTAAAATGAGAAACAGCAGATTGCATAATCATGTTTTTATTTGTCTTTTAATAAATACCAACACTGTAAGAGAGGTGCTGTTTGATTCACTGTCTTCTTCGTACAGGTTTTCGACCGTCGTTTTAATAGTCCTCTTCAAGTTTAGACACGGTTTTTCCGTGTGCACTTACCATGACATTTTACACTTTAACAGCATTTCCTTACTTCAACATAGATTTTCCTACGTAGTATTTCCACAACTTTTTTTAGTTATAAATGTATCATTGAAAGGTAACAGTGAATTTAATCCACTAATATTTAGATCGAATAAGTTTTTTTTTTTTAGTAAAGGGGAACATAACAAATTGTTCAGCATTACGTTGAGGTTTAGCAATTTCCATTTCAGGCATTTTTTTAGAAATTTACTTAAGATTATTTAATCGCTTGAAAATTTCCCAAGTGCAGCATGTTGTGGCAGATTAAATTGATGTCTATCGTCAAACATTTAAGTTCAAGCATAGATTCCCTATGTATGAAGAATTATATCACCCGTTTCGAGCGGAGCTAGTGAGTCGGATTTTCATTAGTAACCAGTAGATGATAATACAATGTCCAAACTATTTGTTTCTTATCACTAGGAGTAGGCCCATACATATTTTTTTTAAGGACGAGGATATAAAATACCAAAAAATTAAAGTACGTAAAATCAGTAATATTTTTCCTGGCAACGTTTTCCCATCGGATAATTTTATTATTTTTTTGGTGTAGATGGTCAAGTCCCTATAATAGCTAACTGTAAGATCTCAGTTATTGATAAATAATTAACTTGTAATATATATATAAGCACTAAACAAATATTATTATAACATGTGGATACCACAAATACAAAAAAAGTATGTGTGTGTACCAGAGTACACAGGTAAGAAGTGAAACTTCTTTATGACATATCATTTTTCTACTATTTACAACTTCACAGAAATTGGGTAGATAAAGCTTAATTCGTCATGAGCCAGATGATGACGATAAAAATCTGTGTAAACCAGATGATTAGTTTCATTTTGTGATTCTTGAATTAATCTTGACTCAACCAAGTTCTGACTTTGATTTCGGTGTTCTTGAATTTGTTCTCTTATTGTTTGATTTTCTCTTAAGATTCTGGATTCATTAGGATCGGGCACATTTATAATGTTATTAGCTATAATTATAAAAAGTATGTTATTAATGTCATGAATATAATGTATTGTGATTTTGATCGTATATAACTGAGAAAATCTCACCTGTTGACTGGGTTTTACCCTTTTTTCGGGCTCTGTACTCTCGCGCACGCTCTGCATCTGATTTTTTACGTTTTCGATGATTCTCTATCGGAATTTCTTTCTTTTTCCGGGCTCTATACGCTCTCATTCGCTCTGCAGCTGTTTTTGGATATCCCCGTTGGACTGAATAAAGATCACTCGCTGCTTGAGTTTCATTATTTTTCTTATCTCTGTACTCTCTCGATCGCTCAGCTGATGTACTGATTTGTGAACAATTACGATGATGAACATCTACTTGTACAACTATTGCATTTGGATACTCAATAGAGTTTTCGGACTCTGCCATTATTTAATCTAAAAATTAGTTAATCAGTTTACAAAAATTATATAACGAACTTTAATATTCATATTTCATGTCATAACTTAATAAAAATAATTCAAAGCAGATATTTAATAATTTACTCAATTACACAAGTTATGAGTAAATAATTGGAATTATCTATTCAAAGTAATACAATTATATGATGACAGTTAATCTTGTAGACATGCAATGATTTTATAGAATTCAAAATGAATAAATAAATCATTAAAAACGAATAATTAAAAAAGATGTACGTATACATATTTTTATTTTCTAATTGTGTTTTGTTTTATTTTTAAATTATTATTTAATTTGTTTTTTTATTGTTTTTAGAATTAATAATGTTTACTAGATTTACAGTCATATTTATTAATACTTGCTAATTTTAATAGATTTATATACATTTACTGATACTTACAATCAAAAAGTGAGGTTAACCTCAAATAAATATTAAAATCACGCTCACGTGTTGGATTTTGGTAATTATTTACGATACTACGTAACCCCAAATTGCGGTGAAATATTTTTTTCCCTATTCTTCTATACTATATAAACACGAGAAAAATAATTTTAAACGGCGGCCGAACCTATTCACGGAGAAAAAATATTAAATAATTACTCCCATAAGCGCGCATGTAAATTGAATGACCGCCATGTTAACTCAGCAACGGCGCACGGATACACAGCGAATGACGAGTTATGACGGCATTGCGCGGAGTACTCAGTGCTGTACTTCCTAAGTTCACGCGGCAAATAACGCGTCGTTTTTTGCCGCCTTACGGGATAAATTATTTAATTTTTTTCTCCGTAAATAGGTTCGACCGCCGTTTAAAATTATGGTAAATATTTACCTGTGCTACACCATACGCCATATTAACTGAGTAGTTAGTGGGATCACCACTACATTTTGCCTTAACGTAATTCAATTGCCTACAACGCAAAGCATTACATTTCAGACTCGTGGGTGGCCGACTCATCAGTTTCCTACAGTATCCACCGCTGAGAGTGATTTTGGGTAGCCGGCTCACCGCACATGCTTTAGTCTACGGCGCCTTCGGCGCCTCCGAGGTTACTAATAATAAACTCGTGGTGGGCTCAACGCAAAGCTTTAAACCGCCGTTTGGGCTCAACGCAATAATGGCGTTCACCGGCTGTTGCATGCATTTTTATGTGAGTAATTATTTAATTTTTTTCTCCGTAAATAGGTTCGACCGCCGTTTGAAATTATTTTTTTCGTGTTTATATAGTATAGAAGAATAGGAAAAGAAATATTTCGCCGCAATTTGAACTTACGTAGTATCGTAAACAATTACCTGGATTTTTAATACTTGCTAATTTTAATAGATTTATATACATTTACTGATACTTACAATCAAAAAGTGAGGTTAACCTCAAATAAATATTAAAATCACGCTCACGTGTTGGATTTATCAAACGAAATATATAATCACTCTCACTTTTACTATAAATTCACTTGAATTTGAATTACTTTGCTTTCAATAACCAATTTTTCATTGAGGATGATGGATTGGCCATGGGTTCACCTCTCTCTCGTCTATTGGCCGACGTTTACTTGAATTTTTATGAAAACTCTCATTTGCTCTCACATAACAAATAATAAGTCTTTTTATTTTATCACTTTCAAACTAATATATTATTCTTTACGTCACTATACTGAACTTTGATAAAAAAAAACAACATGGCGCGTAACCGAAAATCGTGACGATTTTTTTTTACATTGCTATAAAATTTCTCTCATACGTAGATAAAGAAGTTTCACTTCAAAAATGCTGTTCTAAAGCTATGTTCACTGTTCACGAAAAGTTTATCACAGCTAAAATAATTTCAGACTATTCAACATTATCTAAATGTTAAAGAAAAGATTCCACACAGTAATAACCAATCATAAATATTCCTGTTAACATTGTCAGCAAAGGAAATAATTATTACGAATATGACTGATGACTATAGTGATTAATCGAAATACTGTAGTTAAAAGTCTACAAATTGTTCCATTAAAAGTTTCCGTATTTAAGACGCACATTAAATGTTGTTTATAATTAGTTACATAACATTCCAAAACACGACATTTTATCTTGCACACATAAAAACTGCAAAACCAGTAAATTATATCCGATATATAAAATATTAAGTTTATTTCAGGAAACATTACTGAATGGTGGTTTATTGAGTGGTGCTCGTGTAGGATTGCATGGAGGACTCGACAACTATGCCGGGAATTTCCCATCTTAAAGGCATCCATATTATAAACTTCCGTCCGCTGACGTCAGTTTTCACTTTACTAAGTGCTTTATAGGGAAATATTCAGCATTAGGAAACCAAAATCTTCTATAAATTGTTTGGAACAGAATGTTTTAATTGTTTAAGTAAAAACTGAAAGTGTAAAGTACTTTACTGCTTTTAAAAAGTCTAAAGTGTCTGAAATGTTTAGGACACGCAACGTGAGTTTGGGACTTTTATTACATACGTAAACAAATTCTTGAAATGCTAAAGGCGTTAATTATTATTACAGTGCAATGCGAATAATTTTGGGCATTTTTTAAAAGTGATTTTGATATAACATTCTAATATAACACTTGGCAGTCTAGCTTTATTAACCGGCGTTTCTTTCTTCTCTTCCTTGAAAATATTATGAATTATGATGCATTTCTGAATTATCTATCCATCTCTTTCCCCCACCGTCCTCCCTATTCCTTTCTTCCCTATTAGTTTGTCAATACTTCTGTTTTTTTTTCACAGTTTTACTGTTTAAAGTTCTTAAAACTTGGTCACACCTTTCACGTCTTCAACTGCGGATCAATTTACTATGACTATTACGTTTAATTTTGCCACCATTTTTTTCATATATTTTTTAATGGTCGCGTGCACTCATTTCAGCGTTTACGTTAATGTTGGTCTAAGCAAATCTTCATAAACCATTAATTGACTTCTCTTTATTTCTCACCAAGAATATTTAATTAATAAAGTTGTGTTAGTGGTTTTATCACAAACAGAATTAACACTGTTGCACACCACTATAGAAAAATGTTTCGATTAGCACGTTTAAGCTTCACAGCTCATCAACAGATCGTAAATATGAGCTTTTATAGCATCTGAGACATTTCCGATCTGATGATGAGCTGTTAAGCTTGAAAGCGCTAATCGGAAAATTTTTTTCTATAGTGGTGTGCAACAGTGTTACTTCTGTTTCTCTACAAGGACCACTTCCTTTCAATAAAACCTACGAAACTTGAATTTGCTTGTATTACTATTATATTTTTAATACT
Organism: Magicicada septendecula; assembly: GCA_034769895.1. Classification (NCBI taxonomy): domain Eukaryota; kingdom Metazoa; phylum Arthropoda; class Insecta; order Hemiptera; family Cicadidae; genus Magicicada; species Magicicada septendecula. The sequence continues at coordinate 304,268,155 of CM068376.1, read as the reverse complement.
CTGTAATATTTGAACTACTAGTTGCTCCTACTCTTTGACAACATAAGTACATTACTTATTATTAATTTATTTTATGTTTTAATTTGTTTCGAATAAGTTTGTTTAGAATTGACAATGGTTTTCTAGTAGATATTAGTAATAAATTTGCTACGTTTTCTTCAATTTTAGCAGTAGTGTAGGTAACCCTTGTATACAATAAAAATCCTGGCCCTCATTTTCTGTCCTTTGAGTTCATGTAAAATGTTATTAATTTCTTTCTGTGTAAGACAAAATTTAGTGACTACAAAAAGACAAATTTCTGTTAACGTATCGACTGTAATTATATCAGTTAAATGTTTGTTTTTATAACTTGATTAGGCACAACATAACGTAACACGATAACTTTAAGTTCTCATGTACCGTACGTTAAATAATATTGGTAACTTCTTATATTACTTTACAACGTATGACTTATTTTAAACGAAAATGACGCATTTCGAAGATAGATCTTTGTCATCACATTGTATAAAACATTAATCATTTTTTTAAGGTTGTCGAGTGAGTTATTTGAAATGTCAGTTTTAAAATACTTCCGGACCGCATCGTGCTATTACGTAACTCAGAAGGTAGAAATAGGAATTAATATTCAAAATAAACAAATTTAGAGAAACATTATTTATTGATAATAAGAATAAGAAGAATTTATTGACCTTTCTTCTGACAATTTCTAAAGTTGGTTTTAAGAACGTATCCCATTAAGTTATGTGTACATTTCCTGCAGACAATAACACGTGAGCGGTCAGTGGACGCCTCTTACAATTTTGTCATATTGATTGCTATAAAGCATCCGATTTATTGTTCGCTAGGCTAACATATTTCAAGTTAAAAAAAAAAGAATTTACGATTTCAAAAACTGTAATTTAAAAACATACATGTTTCTATAATTACAGTTTAGAAAATATATTTAATATGCCAGAAGCAAAATGTGATTTTCATATAACGTAAGATATACGACCTTCTTTAAGTAATCGGTGACTCTAAGTAAGCAAACATAATTGGAATCTTTAACTTCCTGCAGCATGTAGTACTTTAAAAATGATATATTTTATGTTGAGTAGTTTCTCTCTGTTTGCTAAGAATTGCTTCCTATGTTGTATCCTAGAGGCAAGTTTTAGTGGATAGATAATACAAACCTCAACAGATTAATTAACTACAGTGCAGTTCAATTTATTTGATACCCGCCAGGTTTAATGTTTTGTAACTATCTTTGTTGTCATAGCTACCAATACTACTATCGCTGCAGTATTAAATACTCTGTTACATATTTTTTTCATCTGAAAAGAGAAAAATTTTAAACCGCTCCTCATTTTCTTAAAAATTCACAACATAAAAACATTATTTAAGAGAAACAGAGATTCAGTAAGTAAATAACAGGAGTTTAGATGTTAAAATTAAAAAAAGCACTGCATCAGAGTAATTTATTTCATTATTTTTGTTATCGTTGTTATTAATTGGTTGTTCAAACCATCGAAGAAATATCTAGTAAAAATTTACGTATCCTTTGACAGTAGAACTCATTAACTTCTACACAAAATTTTAATTTTTTAAATTCAGTACTTTCGTTATACTCCTCATTTCTTCAATTTCTTCACCATACAATCATTTCTCAATCAGATAACAATTGTATGACCTAACAATTTACGTAAAAATTATTTTTTTCCCTGCTTTCCTCATAAAATAACTCACTTGTCTGTAACATTTTTTGTCTGCTGTTTAGCGTTTGACGTTCTAGAGTAATTTTACTATGAAGACCACCACATAAAGATTCTCATTTTTCCGGTTCCACACGGTAGGTCAATGCAAGAAAATTACGTTTTATTTCTAATATTTTTGTTCAGAGCATATCAGTTTTTATTTGGACAATGATACTGTTTGCATTATCGCAGTTTTCGAGGCTGTTAGGCCGTGGCCTAGATGGTCTATGTTTAGTTCTAGACATTTCGTGCGTACCAATGACTTACATCTTCATTGGTGGAGGGGGGGACACAGATCACAACTACCGCGAACGAATATGTGCAGTGGCGGAAGAATATAGTTTACAAACACTCGCGACCCAGTACAAACAAAGACTGTTCTATCCCTTCAGGCACTTATATTTACAAATGTGCTAGTTGGTCATTTTTTGGCAAAAAACATCGCTCTCCTTGTTTGTTTGGCTCGCTTATTTCACCGAGTTTAAATTCTGTGTTTGTTTGTATCCATCTCCTGCGTAGGAGTTTGTAATCTGTGGTCCAGCACCACTGTTAGTATTCTTTCGCGGGTGTGTGATTTGTGTTCTGCCGCCACTGAAGATGTCCGACGTCGGTATGGTCGAAACGTCTGGAAGCAAACATATGCTACGACAGCATAGAACAATCTACGCGTTTATCGAATGCGCCAGAAAGATCTCGACGTAAGCGTGTGGTGTACGTGCTACTAAACGCATTTTGCGAGAATTTTCTCGACTGTGCCAGGCTCTGCTCGGGTGCTCGGACTGTGTCAAGGCCGTAGCAATTTACGTAGTTCGCGAGAGATAAGACGCAGTTTGGAAGCTTCTGGTGTGTGAGCGTAACTATAAATACATCGCGTCGCGGCCTTAGTTTTCAGTTCAATGCGAGATTTTTGACTGTGCGGTTCGAGAGTATTAGTGCGATACATTTACAGAGCGGTTCGAGTTATTACGGTGTACGTTCAAGTAGTTATTAGTGAAGTGTTGCGTTTTATATTCGGACGGTATAATTGTAATACAGTTGAGTTTTAATATTAGTGGACATTTTATTGCGTATGAACAATTTCATTTGATTTGTTGTAGACACTGTGTTGTTAATTACGAACTGTTTTACTATAACAATTAAAGGTGTGATTAGTGACTTAATTGGTGTCTTGTACTTATTTTGTTTCCACTGTACCTACGATGATCGAGTAGACCGTCGTAACAATATACAATCTACACCACGCCCTAACAGCCGTGAAAAATTTTATATTATAAACATCTGCCGTGAAAGCTCACGTTAATTTAACAATGATAATGTTTGTTCAAATCATTAATTAAGGTGCATTTAGGCCTATGCATTAAAAATGCTGTATCATATAGTTGCTAGAATAAATAATATTTTTAAAGCTCATCTAACTTTTATTTTGTATGAAACCAAAAGTGCCTCTTTACCTCCAGAAATATTTATTACATTGAAATTTTTACACCTTTTTCCTTGTATTTTATTTTAATAAATCGCCGGTTTCCAATCCACCTTTCCCCCTAGGCACTTCCGAAAGCTATATAAATACCAGTTACACAGAAGGATTCGGTACCATACGGTACATGTCCTAAACGATTTATAACGTCTTTTGATTCCAGGTTCCATTTCTTTCTCTACAGTCGTCTTGCTATTTCTCCGTGACAACTTCAGCTTCTTTTCCAATCTTTCCGTTACGATTTAATGATAAGTTTTTTGTTAATAAATATGTTTTTGGTTTAGTGTGTTTAACACTTTCCTTTTTTATATTATTTTAAAGTTAATAATGTAACTTTGAAAGTCTTTCACAATTTTATAGCGAAACGTAGATTGAGTGATATGAATATTCTAATTTGAAATCACCTACCACATTTTAATTGTTTCTATTTATCTGTTAGTAAAACCAAATTGTCTGTAACGTGTCGATCTTGGCGGCTAAGAGTTTTACAGTGGTCATGTAACCGTATAGTGCTTTTATTTAGGCCATATTTATTATATTTATGTATGTTACTTAAGTATTTCGCTTTGCTACGTCTGCTCTTTTTGCATCTCTTAATTTATATTTTGCGAATATCTTCGCTGTCTTCCTTTTCCTCTCATCTTTCTTTGTAACACTGGAAGTATTATGAACAACGTCGCTTTTATACTTGAAACTATTATATAACAGGCATTATTTTGTTAAAAATATTAATATTAATATCGAACACATTATTACATTATTATTATTATTATTGTCAATAATTTTCAGTTGCTATTATTGTTTTTTTGTTATTAAATTTCTTATTGTCCCCCACACAATAAATCAAGTGTACGCCTGTACACACTCAACATTATTCAAATTTTGATGCCTCTGATACTGCATGATTCAGCCGAGTACTGTCAAGTGTGTCAGGGGTTTTTAAATTTACTTTATTCAGAAACATTGTTATAAGATACTTTGCAGTTTATTTAAAATTTCTAGAGACAAACTGAATAATTCTAACTACTGTATCGAGTGTTAGCCTGTTTCTGTCGTCAAACCATTGAGTGGTCAGGTGACAGTATTATTCTGTGCTTTGTGACGGTGCAGCGAATAAACAGTTTTAGAAGTTCTCAGTACTGTTCTTCCTTCTTATAACATACAAAAAAATTCTACCTGCTTTTCGTAACTAATCTTTCCCTTCCTTTCATTTCTCATTCCCATCATCAAAACAACAACTCGTACCTAGCAATATTTTTATAATACGGGACAAATCCAGGTTCAGGACAACGGAATGTTTATTTTCATACCAAGGGAGGACGAATTTTTAGGGTCTTACAAGGAGGAATCCCAGATTACCAAGGCATTTTGGAGACCCTACTTTAACAAACTGTTTTACGAAACGTATTGCTCATTCTACTGGATCATCATCAAAGCTCGACTGAGTGTGTTTGGCGTGGAATCAGCAGACGTTTACAAATGGATTTAAAAGCACGTGTTGGGGTATCAGGAATTTAATTCTTTATTTCCTCTTTGTTTTATTACTTATGAGACACGTTTCTCCAGCCCTCGTCTTCAATGCTATGCTAAATATGCGCTAATATGCTGTCTTTCCAATCATCATGGTTTAGAATTCTCTGTGTCATTGCATTCCTTATGCATTCTATCCAAGTCTGTCGCGGCTTTTTTCTTTTCCTTTTTCAAGAGGGGCCCATTCTAGTCATTTCTTTGTGCGTCTATCATTACCCATACGGTACCACTTTAATCTACAACATTTAGAGTCTTTAATTTTAATCTTCTAGCATCCATTATTTCTTTATTTTTTACCCTACCCAGCAACGTAAATTTACAGAACCTTCTCTAGTATCCCATTTCCATGGCTCGTAATATTTTCCTCATGCATTTTGTAGTCTCCCACACCTCAGCTCCATATGTTACAATACTTTTCACTATTGAAATTTGATCCGTCCTTAGTCTATAATTTTAAAACAATTCTACGTAAGTTATTCCAACCACAAATGTGTTTAGAGTCTTTTTAAAGCAAATTGTCAATTCTGGTCTCTTCTTTCTTTTTTAGTTATACTTTCAGTATCTTTATAAACACTGAAACACTAATTCATGTTCAATTGTAGGTGTATATACTTGACCTTCAAAAATATGTACAGGTACAGCTATAATTTGTAACAGTCTGTCAGTATATCACCTCTCTTCACTGATCTGAAATACCTATAATAATTATATTTATACTCCTCACTGTTTTTTACGCTACTGAGTAAAACATCTGGCGATGTTCTTCTTGCTTTATTCGTAACGTGTTATACATATGCTAGGTTATACACAGGAATGGAGTTTTCTCATTCCTACCGTCACATGTCCAGCTTTAATGATCTTTCATCTCAGCTTACTCTACTTTCTTATTTTAAAATTATATTTTATTTGTTGTGCGTTTTATTTTAAGCATTTATTTACACGGGCATACTAAATTCAAAGCTTAAGAACGTGTAATCACAAGGATACTTATTATCTTTCATCTATAAGGCACTCTGTGCGGGTCTTTCCGAAAACGAATTCAATTTTGTCTGCCGTATCCTTGTGTCGCAGAACGATTAGCGTGATCTCCGCGTTTAGGGACGGTTCCCTTTAAGGGGACCCGGTATAGCCTATCTTCCCCATGTTAACATAATGTACCTTTTCTCAAAAACCCTGTATGTTAGAGAGTTAATGTTTTCTTTCTTTCAAATTACTATTCTTTGGACACATTTTAACGTAGGGGTTTTTTGAAAAAATAATTTTTAAATTTTTTACAAATTTTTAAAAATATGTCTACAAAAAAACCTTTTTTGCTAGCCGTTTTTATAACAAAACTCGGATGATTTTTAAAATATTATAAAAAGGCTGTGTTAAAGTTTGAAGCAATTGTTGAATAATATGGATACCAAATTTCAGGCTTCTAACTAGTCGATAAGATGAGAAAACGTACATTTTATATTACAAAATGTATGTTTTCGGGAAAACGCATTTAAAGTTAAAAAATAAAATATTAAAAAAAAAAGTCTTGAAAACTACCTTAAAACAATCCAGCTCCATACTCTGGGTTATCTGGGTCTTCCATGCTATCTGCCAGTCTCTTCTTAGCTTGTCTTCTTGAGTGCCTTGCCTTTTTCTCGTACTCGGATACATTCCTTTCAGGATTCCTAAGTCGCTCTCTGTCAATCTGCAGCATTGCCTTCTTTGTGTTGATGCCGACACTCATCCCAAACTGTTTTAGTACCCTACACCTTGTAATGTTCCCCTCATTAAAACATCCAACTGCATCGTACACTTCCACCATAAATGCAGATAATCCAACAAAAACTGTTTTGGGGAGCCTGGACCATACCACACTATTCACGCTCTCATTAGGATTTTGAGTCCTTCCGTGGGTGCATTTTTTCAGTAGCTCAGTATTAGCAAGATCTCGTATAACAGGTTTGATTGCAATCATAACAGCTGCAGGGAGACTATGGTTATGATGGTAATGCTCACCTTTAGCTTCAGCTTTTCTGAATTTGCACCAGCTTTCTTCACCGGGTGGGCACAGACCATGTTGCGGTGCATCATCTGTTGAGCACATGTGAAAATACATTGCACATACTGCCCTTTTCATGTTTTCTACATTGTTGGAATGTCTTCTGATTGCTAAGCCATAATAGTTTTGAATTTTGTCGATGATGGCATCAGTTAATCTGTTTTTTCCTGATAATGGCTTTCCGTGTGCTAGTTTTATGCCTTTTAGTGATATTTTCAAACGCCTCAATCGAGTACTCATCCGTTTCTGTATATGTCCAATGCACTCTAATTTTCTGATTTCAATATCATTTCCATATACTTTTAATTCATTTACTTTAGAAAAGGCTTTAGAATCTCCATCTCCTAAATATTCTAAGTATCTCACATTATACTTTTCTTCTGAACGCTGATAGATCGATATAGCACCTGCCACCTCCATTCCGCCACTCACACCTTGATAATTAGCAGTACACATTTCGTCATGATTATCTTTACTTTTGCACCTGCAATGTTTTGTAAGGACTTGTATATCTAATATTTTACCAGTATATACACTTGTCGTACTGACGATGCCGTTTAGAGATGTGTGGCCTCTCTTCTGCCACGACCTGTCAAAAGCTACACGTAAATCATGGCTATCATCGTTTGCTTCTACAGATTCTTCAACAGCACGTCTCATACTTAATTCAGCAATGTCTTTTGTAGCTTGAGCTATGATTTTATTATATTTTGTAAATCTAGAAGGAGGAGTCGGTAAATTCAAATTCCACATAATGATTGGGCAGCTGCGCTTCCCTTCCCTACTGCTCTCAATCCATATGCCAATCATAAAGTTGACATGTCAGATGAAGGATGCGTAACAAAGAAGATGAATAACTATGTAATTTATTAACATAAAAGTTAATTATAACTTGTTAACAGCGTTTAATAAAATTTTATTTTCAATTAGTTATTCCTTTTGTTGCACATTACACAATTGGGTTTATTTCAATCCGTTGCTCTGTGCAAAGGTTGGGCGTAAAAATTTTACGACACATGTTTGTATGGGAATCGGAATTATAAAGGAAACTGGACTGCTTTTTGAAACAAAATATTAATAACAAACATTCTTAGTCGAAAAAAATTAGCTCGAACACACAAACAGTCGGTGATGGGAAAATAACGATTATGGCATAACAATAACTAAGTAAGCAATTCAGCAATTCCACACAATCTTGATATAAATTAAAATTAAAGTAAAAAAAAAAACAAATGAGTTAGTAAGATAATTGTGGAAGATACTTTCAATTGTACTAAATCACTACTAAACTAAGGTAATTTTACTGATACTAAGATATTAATAACTGATTTAGTAACATCCAAATAACAGGCAATTGGAAAGTCAAATTTAATAAATTAAATTCCCGTCATAGAAAAATCGTTTTTATTTCATAAAAAATTCATAAAAATTTCTACAACTTGAAAATAGCTATCTTCAGTGACACTCTCGACGTTGTTAAATAAAAAAAAAAAATGGATAAAATGTAAATATTTTTCACAAAATAAAACAGACAAGGGTTACGAAAACAAAAAGTTTTAATGACGCAAACATGGAAATCTGTACTTAATGTGGAAGCGCCCTAAACGACACTCAAAATCTCAAACAACAACATATTTGTTTTACCGAACCCTTTTCACTCAAATGAATCAAAGTAAATGTTTACGTATAAATATAAAAGTTCGTGTAGTTGTTCGTGTGCGCGTACAGAAGTGTGTGTGTGTGAGGGCGCGCGCACCCGCTTCATTCTCCCACACGTATGTAAATAAGTTTTGAATACCATACACGAAATAGCTGGAAACATTGAATATATATGTGTACCCCGGTAAAATATGCTAAACCTTGATCTCCAATATGCAAATCTGATTATCTCGTATCAGTACACACAGCATATGGAAGCAAATGGTATCTAGGTGACGTCAATAATCTTGAAACACTCTTAATGGCATGAAGCAACATGTCCTTCTTTGCTTACACATATTACACTCGGTCACTGTAGCTGGTCTATTACATACTTGTACGTATGACGTAAACTACTTAATGGTGTGAAGCAACATGTCCGCCTTTGCTTACACATATTACAATCGGTCACTGTTGCTGGTCTATTACTTACTCGTACGTATGACGTAGACTACTTAATGGTGTGAACTAACATGTCCTTCTTTGCTTACACATATTACAATCGGTCACTGTTGCTGGTCTATTACATACTTGTACGTATGACGTAAACTACTTAATGGTGTGAAGCAACATGTCCGCCTTTGCTTACACATATTACAATCGGTCACTGTTGCTGGTCTATTACTTACTCGTACGTATGACGTAGACTACTTAATGGTGTGAACTAACATGTCCTTCTTTGCTTAGACATATTACAATCGGTCACTGTTGCTGGTCTATTACATACGTGTACGTATGACGTAGACTACTTAATGGTGTGAAGCAACATGTCCTTCTTTGCTTACACATATTACAATCGGTCACTATTGCTGGTCTATTACTTACTTGTACGTATGACGCAGACTACTTAATGGTGTGAAGCAACATGTCCTTCTTTACTTACACATATTACAATCGGTCACTGTTGCTGGTCTATTACATACTTGTACGTACGACGTAGACTACTTAATGGTGTGAAGCAACATGTCCTTCTTTGCTTACACATATTACAATCGGTCACTGTTGCTGGTCTATTACTTACTTGTACGTATGACGTAGACTACTTAATGGTGTGAAGCAACATGTCCTTCTTTGCTTACACATATTACAATCGGTCACTGTTGCTGGTCTATTACTTACTCGTACGTATGACGTAGACTACTTAATGGTGTGAACTAACATGTCCTTCTTTGCTTACACATATTACAATCGGTCACTGTTGCTGGTCTATTACATACTTGTACGTATGACGTAAACTACTTAATGGTGTGAAGCAACATGTCCGCCTTTGCTTACACATATTACAATCGGTCACTGTTGCTGGTCTATTACTTACTCGTACGTATGACGTAGACTACTTAATGGTGTGAACTAACATGTCCTTCTTTGCTTAGACATATTACAATCGGTCACTGTTGCTGGTCTATTACATACGTGTACGTATGACGTAGACTACTTAATGGTGTGAAGCAACATGTCCTTCTTTGCTTACACATATTACAATCGGTCACTATTGCTGGTCTATTACTTACTTGTATGTATGACGCAGACTACTTAATGGTGTGAAGCAACATGTCCTTCTTTACTTACACATATTACAATCGGTCACTGTTGCTGGTCTATTACATACTTGTACGTACGACGTAGACTACTTAATGGTGTGAAGCAACATGTCCTTCTTTGCTTACACATATTACAATCGGTCACTGTTGCTGGTCTATTACTTACTTGTACGTATGACGTAGACTACTTAATGGTGTGAAGCAACATGTCCTTCTTTGCTTACACATATTACAATCGGTCACTGTTGCTGGTCTATTACTTACTTGTACGTATGACGTAGACTACTTAATGGTGTGAAGCAACATGTCCTTCTTTGCTTACACATATTACAATCGGTCACTGCTGCTGGTCTATTACATACTTGTACGTGTGACGTAAACTACTTAATGGTGTGAAGCAACATGTCCTTCTTTGCTTACACATATTACAATCGGTCACTGTTGCTGGTCTATTACATACTTGTACGTATGACGTAGACTACTTAATGGTGTGAAGCAACATGTCCTTCTTTGCTTACACATATTACAATCGGTCACTGCTGCTGGTCTATTACATACTTGTACGTGTGACGTAAACTACTTAATGGTGTGAAGCAACATGTCCTTCTTTGCTTACACATGTTACAATCGGTCACTGTTGCTGTTACTTACTTGTACGTATGACGTAGACTACTCAGTGACATCGTTAGCAAAAAGAAAAAAGTGATTTTCTTTTTCTTATAAAATTATGACATGAAAGAATTCTTTCATATTGAGGAAAGGAAAGTTTCAATTTAAAAACAAAGACACTTTAAAATTTTCTATACTATTTTATTTCTGACACCAGAAACTTAAGTTCTGTAACTTTTTCATGTGTTCGAGTAACCTCTTTCTTCCACTACTTTTGTGTGTGGTTAGATTAGGTTGGTTCCTCCGTCTAGGAATAAGACGAAGGCTTATGAAGTTAATGTACAATGGGGAAATAGTTCTAATATACGTGTTAAAATGAGCGGTCGTGATGTTATGGATGGGATGGCCTAGCAATTATTGAATTATGTGGCTAATAATTATGTGGTGAAATATATTAATGTTGGTATAGGTGATTGTAAGTAAGTTTTGTTATGCGGTGGACCTACATGTGATATCTCCTTAGATGCTAGCGGATAGAGCGGAAACCCGCCCGTTAAACAGCCAAGCGTTGCGATCTAATGTTTCAATGTATAGGACAATAATTGATGTTTTTAGTAACTAGCAAACCGCAGGCTGCCGTTTCCATACCTACGTAGTACTATCGAAGCGAGGTCAGAGTTCTGTCACTTATGGGGTGAGTATAAGTATGCAAAACTATACACAGAGGAAGCTGATTGCTCGCAACAGCATACGAACGTTGAAAACAGTCGTACGCATTACAACTCCAAGTGTGATCCTTCATTTCTTCATACAATTTTTGATAGACGCAATCTCTGTCTCTGTTGCTGATGTAAACGACGTTTTCGATGGCAATTTGCCGGCTCGCAATTGATCGGGTTAAAATTATGAATCGGTCGCAACTGACCGGGTTTTGTACGACAGGATAGCAACTGTTCGCAGTCCGACATACAATATCTGCGTCAATAACGCACACTGAATCGCATCTCACAGCTGGTCGGCTGCTTCCGAGACACAGGTACTTATACTAAATAAAGTCGTTTGTTGTCGTCATAACGATACGTGATTGTCTTCGGTGGCGGTGGAATAGTCCACTACCGTGTGGAAGGAGCAGACAGATCGAGAACATAGAGCATCCTATTGTTCCCACAAAGGGTCACGTTGCCGAGCATTTACCAATCTCCTGAGAGTAAAATTGTACCTATAGTTTAGTACAAAGAGTAACAGGATACTTAATTAAATCTCAAACATTGTCTAATTCTAACTATTAATTTTCAAATCTGAAGCCCCTGAGTTTTTTGATGTAATAAGAGAAAAACACCAGCCCATTGTAACAACCGTAGCATACAATTAATTATAGTATGAATTATATTCACCATTATTTGTTTTTGTAACTTTATTTTAATAGTTTTCCACATATTTTAGGTTCATAAGTTGTAAAGGAAGCTATTTTAGTTACAAATCTTTCTACATTTTAAATACCAATCACACGTTACTGTCTTGAAAAATATAAAATATTTTTAAATTTGTCAATCTGAAAATCCCGTCAATATGACGTCAATTTGAGAACTAACAGTAGAGTTAAATTCCGTATAAAATTGCGATACTCGTGTACTGATATAAACACACTCTTATCAATAAAGGTAAACTTGTTTTATAAAATATTAATTTTTGACCGTAAAAATAATTATGAACTGAAGATTTAAAGTTTCCCAAGTATTTGTTATCAGTTACTTTGTTTAGCACATAACTATACACTGCACTTAGCATTATTTCTATCATATCATGAGGGGCGTAGTTATAGTTAATTATGTTAATTAAAAACGTTAATTATATTTGAATTTTAAATGCTTTTTAACTCAACAATAAACAATCGCTTTCTAATTCTTCGGTTCTTACATTATAAGTTCCGCAGCCCATTGATTTGGAACGTTTCCGATGATTACAACACGCTAACTTAGCTTAGCCTTAACGTTGTTTGTTAAACACTTAAGTACTTAAGCACCCTTATGTTCAGGATGGTTTCAAGATGTGAGCACGTCTCAAAATTTTGTTGTACACTGATAGCTTACAATCGCGCAACAAGAGGAACAGAAACTTTTTCGCTTTTTGAATCTGCACGGCGTATTACTGATCCAATTTAGTATTAACACATGAACATACATCATTTAAACATCACATGAACGAAACAATTAATTCAAACACGTTTTTGCCATTAACAATCAGTAGTCGTTTCTACAAATCACATTTGTCACAGTTACCATTAACTTCTTCTGCACGTGTAGTTATTTTCGCTACGCGTCACTGTTTGAATCTGAACAAAGAAAGACTTATAAAAGTGTAGATATTTTAATGGCATGATTCATATTACATCTTTGGAACGTGTGTACGACAGAACAAAACGTATTTGCAGATGAATTAATTATGAGGCCTATTATGACAATTGCAACGTACTGCACCTGAAAGTGACTTTGAAATGAAAATTATTATAGAGAAAAACAAGCAAACAAAGAACTAAATAACTAATATTTGTCCACGTAGTTTTTCGCTGTTTCTTTATTCGGCCAATAAAGAAGACGTCATATGTGCACTACCCACAAACTGAAGATATTATCTGCGATTTTGAATTTGCTATCACGCAAACCAGACAGACATGGCTTATCCGAAACCATAGAAGAAATTAGGGAGGAATTGCACCGGTTTGTGAGGGCTTTTTATTCTTCACATGATCTTATAGAGCGGCGTGGCGGCAAATTTAACATCTTAAGTATGATTTGGAGAGGTTACCATAGTGAGTCGTTGCCGCAAGTAAATTATAACCTAGTATTGTAGCTGTACGGAACGTAATAAAACCAGACATTTAAAACAGAACGTTTCACATAAAGACATACACGCAGAGAAACCGTTCAGAAGAAACACAGACATCATCATGCTACCAGGCGACAAGGGACAATAACCAACCATACAATACGTGCCTACATTCGTAACAAGCGCCAACCAAAAACGCAGGTGAAGAAGCATCTATGGTTTCACCATCTTCCACGATGATTTTCAACCTACAGACTTTAACTGATGGACGTTGCCCAAACATTTAAGATTTTTTTATGGGCATTGTAAAAACAGATTTACCGAAGTAACTTAAATTTTGTAGTTGATCGAAATGTGGATTCTCATCATATTATCAAACAAAATACGTTTCGTTAAAACATGAAACTGTATTAAACTTTTAAATAATATTTTGCAGTTACAGTAGTGTTAAGACAATAAGAGTGTTAATCGCCGTACAGGAAACGTAATTTATTAACAAGAGGTTTTGTGACTAACATTAGAAAGAAAATATTAGACCAAAATTGTCATTGGAATTTAGTATTAAGCAGATTTCTATCAGAAGAATCATTGGTGCTGATAATATACAACCAAAGGTTTTAAGGTAAAAATAACTGACTAAGTTATTTGATTTGCGTATAAAGAGAATTCAGGGCGACCAAACAAGATACGCCTCTGTATGTTTAACATTAACGATATACTTACAGTTTGGACACGTCCGTTAGTGTGAACATGAAATAATAACTAAAAGACTTGCAAATTAACCAATTCTTGTGTCTATTTGTATTAACGGACAAAAGTCCACGTAGTGACATATCTAGTGGGTCTAAACCCACATTTCTAGAGTCCACGTGTACAGTATTATACGGCGAGTTTAAGCGGTATGTGGTTTTTTCCTAGACCTATTGTTTCAAAACTGAGCAAACTGTTTTCAAATCTGGAAGAACTATACAAAATTACGTGTTATTTAAGTTAATGAAATACTTATTTAAGTGTTCCTTTACGTGTTAATGAAATACTTACAAAGTGTGAATATAGTTGGAAAGATATAAAGAATTAGAAATGTATTCATTCTAATGAATTCACAAGATGCAAAAGGAAAAGTTGAGGTGGTGGGATAAACTACAACTTGTAGAGTAGACAACGACAGGAAAAAGGATATAAGTAGTAAGAATAGCGACAAATAGGTGAAAGGAAAGATCTATACAAGCCTGGATAAAGCAGTAGAAATGGTACTACAAAGACAGTAGATAACATTGGGTGATATTAAAAAATAGGCAAACGGAAGAGTACGGTAAAAGAAATTTAAGATAAAATTAATATCTTCATAAAGTTTATAAAATGCACCGTGCAGAACTGTATGGTAACAGTTGGTATTGGATTATACACCCTTGCGCGTGCGCGTGCGCGTTGCAAATGTAGTGCGCCTAATTCTTTACTTTCAGTAGACCAGAGAAAACACACATAGTAAAGAAATAATGATGAAGGTTAGCAGTCTTTTGTTTAGAAACCAATATTTAGAGATCTCACTTAGAGATTTTTTCGATTTTGTGATTAAGTGATGGGTTTTCCTATAACCGAATAAATTTTAAAATAACCCTTTTCCATAATAATGAAATCATATAATATCTAGTCACTTTTAAACAAAAGAGGTAAAAAAGAGTTTAATGTAGTAACAGACGTGGTAAATAAGCGAAAAACGGGAAAATCAATACTTTTTAAGGATTATTATAGAAAGTTTTACAAAAATTCTTGAGAACACCACGGATTGACTGAGAGTAAGAGACATCCAAACTGAGGTAACAAAATCATCCGAGAAAAAAAAAGTAGCAAGACTTTGAAATAGATGGCATTTGATGACATGAAGAGACTGGAAAGAAATAAAGGATAAAATTAATTCGGGCAAAATTAAAAACTTTGTGAAAGCCCACACTACACCATTTTCCGTTTTTGTCGTTTTACTTAAAATACAAAGCGACAGATATTTGTTTGAAAGTAAATTAAGCTATGTAGGATAACGAAGCTATTATGATAACGAATAGGTAATCATAAGTCAAGAAACTGTGAATACCCGTGCTGATTGCGCGGTATGATTTCTATGTTGCTGATTTTGTGTGACATACGCACTGCGTGTGCGAATAGCTCCTTAAAATAAACCATTCTTTTGTGTACATATCGAGTACGGGGACGACAGTATTAATGAGGTCCGTGCTAATGGAAACTCGAATGGAGCAATGGTACACGTTCCTCCATTATACGTACCTTCCATTATTATTTAAGTAAATAAATCCTCCATTATTATTTAGTTTGTGTGTGTGTGTGTGTGTGTGTGTGTGTGTGTGTGTGTTCATTATGTCAAGTGGTTTCAGAAAGCGGTAGGTAAGTCTCGCGAACTTTATCTGGGCTAAGTACAGTTTAAAACGAAATTTCCATTTAGTCCTCTCTAAAAATCTTTGTCTTCATTCTAACCATTAAATGTGCTGTAATTTTAAATTGCTGTCTTTAGTTAAAAGATGTCTGACTAAATGTCGCAGTGTCTGGGCTGCTGATATTTAGTCAATATCACAATGAGCGGGCGACTAAATTATTCAAATACATAAGTTGATTTTAAATATTGCTCTGAATCAATTTAATAGGTAAAAATTGCACTATACGTGTGCCAACGCTACTGTACAATAGGCTTCGCTTCAGGGAATTTTACATACGAAAATTCAAGCATAGGGTTAATCCAATCAAATATTTTGTTTCTACAGAACTAAGAAAGGATACGTGAAAACATTTCTTCATTTTTTTTTAGATATTTCTAAATATTTCTACATTCAAAATCGTTTAGATATACCCAAACCTTCTAATTTTTTTTGTTCATATTCGCGGTGTTCATCTGATTAGATATATTCTACTTTACGTACTTACAACTAAAACTTTTAATATACCTACCTTTTTTGAAAATACACGATACTATCTACCGAAATTATCGTGTGTGTGTGTGTGTGTGTGTGTGTGTGTGTGTGTGTGTGTATATATATAGTATTTAAAATTTTATATTTATATTACCTCAAGATGTTCTTTTCCTTATTAGGAACATGTTTCGAGAGTTCCTGTTCTCTCATCTTCAGCCTTCGCCATCTTGTTTCTGGTGAAGTATTTGTGTGTTGGCTGCTGGATGTTATTAAGGTAGTTTGTTGGTCTTTGGTATTTTAAAGTTGTATTATTGTGTGTGATTGTGGTATATGTTTTTGTATTTTGTGTATTTTCAATGTTGAGTGCTTTGAATATTGTGTCATGTTTTGTATTGATTTATATTTGTTCTGGTGTTAGTTTGTTTTGTGTTTTATGTTTGTATATTTGTAAATTTTCCCAAATGTTCATTATGGTGCCTTTGTGTGGTATATGTTTTATTAGTGATACATTGGTTATGTCTGGGAATTCGTGTCCTATGTTTATTGCATGTGTGGCTAAATTGGATTTATATATTTCTGTTTTTTTGTATGCGTTTAGGTGTTCAAAATAACGTTTTTTCAGCTGTTTTTTTGTTTGTCCTATGTAACATTTATTGCAATCTTGGCATTCAATTTTGTATATACCGTTGGTTGTTATATTATCTTTGTTGTGTGACCTATTTAGAATTTGTAATTTATTTTTATTAGTTTTGTATGCTATTTTTATATCTGTGTTTTTAAATAGCAGAAAGTGATTGAATATATATATATATATATATATATATATATATATATATATATAATTCTGACTTTGCCCCGAGATCGAGTGTATTCGAGACTTTTTGCCGCAACGGTGGGTCGCGGTGGGACGCGCAGTTGGCAAATAGGTGCACAAAACGCTAATTTGTAGCCGGCTTCATCAAGTGTAGTAGTTAAAGGCGGGCTAATTGCACCGGTACCCACATCACTCCGCTTGTTACTTGGGCTGACCACGTAATCACTAAGCATTCTCCACACAACAGACAACACGAAATAACACAGACGAACGGATAAAGCAGAAATATTTACAAAAGACTACATTTACGTAATTTATAAGCTTAGCAGAAACCTCTGACAAAACGTCAAAAGAAAAATTATGAAAGACCCTTAAGAGAAAAAAGTGTCAATAAGAATTCCATTTCAATAAGTCAAAGAAGTTACACGAATACTATCGTTATTTTATAAGCAATAATTGGACGTCACAAACTTTTGTAACAAAAGAAAACCGTTTGAGTTTGTCTCTATTTATGTTATTTATAGATCAGATAAATGTTCAGTGAAAAGCAACGTTTTAGAGTGGAATATATAAACTTTGAAATCATTAACATCTCTCTCAAAGGACGTGCTGCTATTGAAAAAGAATTACAAGAGTATTTGTACCTACAGATGTGAACGGTAATATTTGTTAACAAGGCAAAGGTAACAGCTGAAATATCCTGCATGGTTTCTGGCGTAAAACAATATTTAAACATACATAGTACATTCATTCTTACATATTTACACACATCTGTTAGACATTAAGAATGTAAAACAATGAAACAGCTAGAATAAATAAAAATAATAGACTAAGTAATTCAACGAAATAAACACACATCCACAAACAAACACAATACATACACAAATACACAGAAGCATGTCGTGGGATTTTTGTCACTCGATATCCGCTGTTAATAGAAAATGTGCGCTGGTACGTGTTTCTTTTTCACGCCAGGAATCATTTGATGATAACGTTACCAGGCAGCCTAGCCGTGGTGCATTGATTACGATTCCACAGTTTCTATTTCACTTGTAGACGTTATCATCAGTGACATGTTTTACCCTATTCTTAGTCGACTAGTAGACCAAACGTCGACTAGAAAAAAGAACAAGACACTGAAGATGACTTCCTCAGGTGAAGTACGATCTTCTGATATTCTAACTACTTGGGTACTGCAAGACATCCCGTCAGTTCCATCAACAAATGTCTCCTAACTTTGCGTCTGTATTTCAGAAGCCTGTTTACTTTTTTATTATATTTTGTTGTATCCTAGAGAACCCCCAATCAACACTCAAAGTAATATTATGAAAATTGTATAATACATTAGGTGAGACTGTGATTGGTATTATTAAAACTATTTGTCATTAAAACAATATATTGTAAATACGTAGGTTTAACTACGTAACTTATGTTATCACGTGTACTTACATTATCCACGATTTATGTCTAAGTTATGTATACTGGTAGACACTATGTACAGAATACACTCGAATGTTCTGTATTAATGTTTTTAACAAAACGAATGTGCACTACGTTACCAGGTAAGCGTAGTATGTTCTACAAGATCCTAGATAAGCGTGGAATAACCTCGACTATACAAGAACGTTGTCGATCTTCAAATGACGTATACTTGAGAATTACGTCATTACCAACTTTATGTAGAACAATAGAAAAGAAAAAGTCAGTTTTTATTCAGAGTTCAATTAGTTCAGTACAGAGTTAGTGCGTGTGTGTTAATATTAGATATCATATTTATAGATCAAAATTATGTTTCTGTGGTTCTTTTTGATTGTATAAATTACGATTGTGTTAAATTTGGTATCATATTTGTCGATAAAAATTGTACTTTGTGTGTTATATTTTTGTATATCAAAGAATTATTTATGGTAGCGTGTAAATAAACGATGTGTTGACAGGGATACAAGTGTCTTATTTCAATCGCTGACCTCGAAGACGACAATTTACGTCTATATAACTAATGTCGATCAAAACACAATTGTATTTTATAGAACACTCACAGAAACACTCGAATGGGCCCCCAAAAAACTTGTAAAATGTAGCTTTCATATTTTTGTGGTGTAAAGCCTCTCAGAGACTAGGGATGCAGAGATGATACCTGTCGCTAAACATTAGGTTCTACTTTGCTAATACAAATAAAACTAACGTTATAACATGACAAGATGGTGGAAGTTCAAACACTCACGCGTGCGCGTAGTTGTGTGTGTGCGTGTGTGTGGGTGGGTGGGTGTGTGTGTTACGTATATGTGTATATATTACAACGTAACAAGTTGCAAATTTAATATAATTTAAATTTGTGGAGCCCCACGATCTTGGAGCGCCATTCTATACAACGATACATATACTCGTACATAAATGTAGGCGTGTCGGGCCTCACGTTCAAGGGATACAAACTTATACAACGAATTTATATGTAAATTCGATATACAGTAATTCATGCAGGTTGTATAATTACACCAGGTGTATTTATAATAAGAGTATTTTTATTTATCAGTATTTAAAACTCATATTTATTATTTATTCATTATTATAAATATTCATAGACATCATTAATAATTGTCGGTCACGATATTGCTAATTATTAAATGTTTATATCTTATGATATGCAACATTACACATATTTAAAAAATCTCTTTTATCTAACCATGTTAATAATCTTATATCTAGACATGTTAAATAATTGGTTTATTAATTTATTATAAAATTAAAATATTTTTATATTGAAATAAATTGTCTTATCTCAGATCTGACCTCTACTCGCTCAGTCTATACCAAGGTACAATATTCAATTTAAATTTATATTAATTGCTTGTAGACTGGCCTTGGTTTAATATTCAACTTTAAATTAATCTTTCTATACTTCAAATATCTAATCACTTTACTATCTATTTTGATACTAAACTCTACTCTCTTTACTTTAAATTCTCTTTCATTTATTAATGCTTTTATATATATGCGATCGCTCATTCCTACGACTAAACATTTATTTACATTTTAACACATTATTACTAAGTATAAACTTTTCTTTGTTTTAATTTACTGTCTTTTGAAATCGCCTTGATGAGTTCTTTTTCTTTTTTAAAAATCATTTAAAATGCATTACGCATGTCACCTCGATTTCTGATGATCTTACGACTGTTGTCCGGGGTCCAGCGTTGTCCAGAGTTAGTTTTCCATTCCTCTTGTCCTGGCGTGGTCCTGGATACGTCTAGAGTCCAGCGTCGTTCTACGGCAGCATGTTCCTGGATACGTCTAGAGTCCAGCGTCGTTCTACGGCAGCATGTTCCTGGATGCGTCTAGAGTCCAACGTCGCTCTACAGCAGCTTTCCCGTATATACTCTTGGTAGACTTACTATTGCGGTATTTACTTTTTCCGTAATATTGTCGTGAATTTAACGAACGTTATTTCGTTTGTTACTGCGACTTGTAATAGAATAAAAATAAACTGTTTTGCCGACGGACAGCATGTCCGGCTGCAACTGTGTCTTGAAATGAAGAGAAGGGTTTTTGGTCGAACCCTAAATTTATACCCTCTCGAGATTCCACGCCAGTCGGCTCCAAAATCGTCCTGTCGATACCTGCATATATCGTGACAGCCCCCACTCCCGAAACTTTTCATCTATTTGCAATTATTAGCAAATAGCAATGTTTTGCACGGAATCGAGATAGCACAAATCATAGCTAATTCGATTAAGCACTCACTATATTAATTTGAGCGTCTTAGAGTAATTTGCGTATTTTTTGGCACGTTTATTTTGCACTGTCTTCGCATAACGTATTCTATTAACGTCATCTTTTCACTGGGATAACTATAAATTTTACACACACTTTGGTGCCTTTGGTTTGATCATACACTACTTAGTTTTCGCACAGTGAATTAAAATAATTATTTTATTAATTACTTGGGGCGGTTGCTGAGATTCCTGTCTATCCCTGCATCACTAACACACACAAGATACACGTGTAACACACATGCAATTGAGCAGGTGTTCACTGCTTGTCGAAACAGGTTATTTTCTCCCCTAATCTAACAATGAAATATTTTTTGCAATCTCAGACCTGTCCATTTACCCGTAACTTATACAAATTATACAAAATTTATATTTATTTAAATTAATGCCTAATACAGCGTATGGCTGTATCGTTGCATTATTCCTCTGCCTGAGAAGACAAAATTTAATAAATATTTACTTCTTAAATTTTTGCCTATTTGTTCTAGACAAATATAATCATGTTATATTAACTTAATTTAAGTTTATACATCGGTAAAACAAACACATAATAATGAGTAAGTCAGTCTAACGTTCACCGTGGTGGTATGCAATATTCACCCCCCATTATACAGCTGATCGGTGCGTTGACCTTGTACTGATTCAGTGGCCTTGTCCCACCCTTACTCTCTCTTCTCATTATTCATACGTAGCTAAATTTTTTTTTCATCGTTCTCCTTTAATCTGGTCCCTCGACCTATTTATTTTGTTTGTTTGTTTACGTGTAGCACTTCCTACATGAGTTTGCATTCTTGCACTGGTAAACATTTGCATCTTAACATATTATGCCATTCTTCAATCTGAAATTTTACCATATGCAGGATTATATTTCTGCTACAACTTTAGTTGTGGATCGCCTAATTGTATACAGATTGACGGCTTTGGAAAATACATCTATACAAACAAGTATGTGTTTTCACACCCCGACTTTATCTCGGAAGTGGTCCAAGAAAATCCACTGCAATTAGCTTTCCTTGCTCACACATTCTTACCTTCGCTTCTTAACTCTTTTCTTAACATGAACATTACCTTATCTTTCTTAACTTTTCTTATATTACTTATACAATACATTAACATTTCTTACCTTAATATTATACAATACATTAACCTTCATTACCTTCAATTATTACATTTCTTTACTATTACCTTACTGATCGCTAATAATTTTCTTCATCCTTACCATTACTTTCTGAAATACACCTTTTTCGTTAGCTTCGTAGTGAGTCCTTATCGGCTACCGATGACTACCTTAGAAACACGTCTATATCCAGACTTTATGTGCTTAACTCTACTCGATGTTTAATCGTAGTATTTGGAGCTCTAAATAATCCCTGCCCTTGACTTTCACTATGGCTATCTTCTGTGTCCTTGCCTTTCCACTCAGGTATGAAAATTTCGCTTGATCAGCCATTCTGACAATTATAGCATTGATTTCTCCTCTGTAATCCTTTCTTCATATTAATAACAACATCGATAATAACATTCCTTTACAATCATTTCTTACAACATAACATTCTTTTTATTATTAATTCTTTAATCTTTTTACACATATTATTTCTTATTAATTAACTCCTTTTCTTATTAATAATGATTAACAGTAATATTTTTCTTTTAAAAATAATTATTTGTTCACATTCGGGTATTGAGTGTGATTCAATTTACACTCTCCGTATTATAACAATTGCATTGTGTCAACAGGAAATCTATTGTACCTTGACGTGTAGTCGCCGTTGTCGTATATTAGCCGACATGTACAGTTATTTCCGTCTCGCACCCTCATTGTGTTAACATCCCATTGTAACATAGCGACTGTGAGCTCATCTGACGTCATTGCGTAACTCACCTGTTTGTACGGCATGAATTTGTTTCTTAGCTGCGACGAATAACCTCTCTCTCCTCTCTCAGTACGTTCCATAATTCTCTCATCACTAATGCATTGTGTAAGGTCAGTCCGTTTGAACCCTATATAAATAGCTGTCAACTGTTTTTTCATTCGCCGTTTATGATAACCTCTGTAGTTTTTATATTTATTGTGATTATCATTATCATAATTAACACTCGTTCGGTATTTACCGTTTTTATAATTAATATTATAATTATCACAAGTTTGCATAGTGTTTCGTATAGATGGTCTCCTACCACAGTTATAGTTACAGTGACACTTAGTGTGTGTGTTCTCGTCGTAAATATTGCGACTTAATTGTTTCACACGTATTGTTTTACTGTGAGTTTGCACAGCGATTTGGATATTTCTATCAATAAGGTATGCCTGTCGACATCCTACGTTATATTCTTCCCTAGTGTTAAGTATTTCACTAGAATTATAATTATTAAATATTAACATTCCTTCAAGTTCTTTTTTGATTTTAATAGCTTGTTTATCAAGTGCTATCTTAACATTACTTTTGCGTGTGTTTATACGCGTATTATTGTCGATATCCGTAGGTACTAAGTGCACAGTATTAATTACGACATCTTGTTCTAATTTTGCTTTTCTTTCTTCTCTTAATTTTTCTGTTTGTTCTCTAAAAAATTCTGTTAACTCGTTCTATTTGTGTTCTAATATTATTTTCTTTTACTTTTTCTGTTTGTTTGTCCTCTACTTCGCTAAATATGGGTAGCATCACAGCTTGAAGTGCTTCTTCCATCCTTAAACTTCCCGATATTGCCATGTTGAATAATTATAAAAAAATTATTTACAATTTATTATTGGTGAACCGTATGCGAGCTTTTATTTATTTATCGTTGAACGTGTTCTATTAACGTCATCTTTTCACTGGGGATAACTATAAATTTTACACACACTTTGGTGCCTTTGGTTTGATCATACACTACTTAGTTTTCGCACAGTGAATTAAAATAATTATTTTATTAATTACTTGGGGCGGGTTGCTGAGATTCCTGTCTATGCCTGCATCACTAACACACACAAGATACACGTGTAACACACATACAATTGAGCAGGTGTTCACTGCTTGTCGAAACAGGTTATTTTCTCCCCTAATCTAACAATGAAATATTTTTTGCAATCTCAGACCTGTCCATTACCCGTAACTTATACACATTATACAAAATGTATATTTATTTAAATTAATGCCTAATACAGCGTATGGCTATATCGTATATATATATATGTTTATTATGTGAAGTGGTTTCAGAAAGCGGTGGGTAGGTCTCGTGAACTTGATCTACGTTAAGTACAGTTTTAACGAAATTTCCATTTAGTTCTCTCTAAAAATCTTTGTCTGCACTTTAACAATTAAATGTGTTGCAATTTTAAAATTGCTGTCTTTACTTAAAAGATGTCTTTAGTTAAATTATTTCCTTAATTCAGACCTTTAATTTATTTTTCCTTAAATCTTTTGTTATTACATACATTTTCAGTAAAAGTAAAAACTGTTTTTCTTTTTCATAAAATGTACGTTTAATAAAGAAGTGATTCTATCATTGTCGCCTCTCATGCTCCCTTAGGCGACATTCTAATGATTTCCCCTTTCTTTCAGTATATTAAACTGTATCAAAATGTTCAACTTTTGTCCTGTAAATTTCACTTTTCAGTTGTCACAATATATTTTGAATTCTTGTTTTCATTAGCCTATAGTAAAACAGCGTTAAATAGGTACCAAACTAAGCACATTTTCTGGTTTGTGAGCTACATGTACTATTGTTGTTACATATTTCACCAAAATTTCAAATGTTTTCTTTTGTCATCTCTCTTACACATTCTTTTTACCACCATCTTTACAAATTTGACATCTATACTTGGTTTATAGTTGTTGTTCCTTATACTATTTCTTATTCTGCCAACCCAATTCTGGTAGGTCTACTTTGTAGTTAATCCTATTCCAGTCAGTGGTTTATCAGCCGCTAAGTTCATTGCAATCATTTTATCTCTAACAGGATGAAATGACTCCCCAGGTGTTATTCAAGTTAAGTAAATAATTTTAGGAAAATAAATATTTTTCTTATTTACTTTATTTGTATATACAAAATGTAGACCAGTAATTTTATTTTTCCCTTTATTTTCTTTACATTTGCACTTATTTTTATACCTTGTATTTCTCTAATTCTACTTTGAGCATATCGGCGTGTCAGTATCTCGATAACAGAATATAGTTGTATTATTATGTACGTGCCAAATTCACGTATCCAAATAATTTAAACAGTTGACTAAAAAACTTAAAATTTTTGTTAATTAAATGTTTAATTAATAAAATCTAGTGGCATGTTTAGTGTTTGCATTGGATTGAAAAAATTACACTGTGATAATAGAAGATTCCAGTTGAGTGCCGAGTGATCAAGAAAGCCGCTCCTTACAAGGCGGAGTTTATGCTGGGCTGCTGTTCATTAGCGATCTGATTCTGGTGTTATTGCTGTGAAAATCAAACCATGTAATACGCTAGTATCTCAACGTATTGTTACAACGGTCTAGTGATCGTCGTATGGTACAGTGGAAAACGAAATACAAGGCACCAATTACGTCACTAATCACCAACTTTAGTTATCACAATAAAACAGTATCAACAACATAGTCTCTTACAACAAATCAAATAAAAATTGTTCGCACGTTATAAAATTTCAACTAATATAAAACACAATTATTGTATTACAATTGTCCCGCACAATTATAAAACACATAACACTTCGCCACAATAATTACTTTTCATTAATAATCACTTGAACGTACAGAGTAATTGCCCGACAATAACTGAACTGAATGTCGCTGAGTACTTGTATTTATACCCCGCTGAGGTTCCAGAATCTTCACTAATAGGCGTCTACTAGAAAACACTAAAACGTAATTCATTGCGGCCTTGAACACAGCACCCGCGGACCGGTATGGTCTGGTATAAACCCGATAGTTGACGCGTAATTGTTTTTCACCGCAAAGTAGCAGCATTATGTACACACACACACACACACACACACACACACACACACACACACACACACACACACATTACAGCTGCAATATTCGAGAAACTTGCAGAACGTCTCGTATTACTTAACACTTTTTCCGAATTACGTAACAGTATCTTAACTAAGTAAATATAGTCTCAAATTTATAATAATTTTTGAAGTAAAAATTTCTCACATTTATACTATTTGCCTGGAAAAATATGTAAACCAAATACATTGTCGTGCTTACATATAGAATTCACTGACTATAAAACTAGATTATATGGGATCATCGAACAAGTATTTTTTTTTCTATTAAGCGTTAGTATTTTTATTTGTAGCAGTAAATGCTGAGATGAAGCCAATTAACTTTAATTCAGATTGAATATACATTGAGACGAATATATTATAATAAACATCTCTTGTAGTATAAACGAAAAATGGGGAAGGTGTATGACACACAGAGTAATAAAAATTCGAGTTTTTATTTTTAACTATAATCTGTTGAATTTAACTTAAAAATTCTAAGACAATTGTAACCTTGCGCGTGCGCGCGTGTGTGGCATGGTGGCGTGCGGTCGCACTCGATATCAATTATCTGTTTCCATCGTAACGGAACTTGGACTGCTCCACCCTCACTAATTAATCATTAACTGGGATGTGAGAATAAAGATTTGAGATATTGTTGGATTCACTAAAGCTAGGGGAAGATAAATTACTGAATCTTGAATTTAAAAAAAGAGAATACACAATACTCTAAATGTATGAACGTTTAAGTATATAATTCAGAATGTCTGAAATAGTCGGTTGCCACAGTGAAGCAAAACAATTCTCTCTGTAATTGCTATTATCTAAGACCACAGCCGTTTAGATAGCAACGTCACGTACTGCGATTAATCAGTTTTTATTGTTTACGTTAGTTCTATCAATTCTCCGTGACCGTTTGTTTGTTGGGATTAAACGTCGCTAAACGTACGCTGCGCTCTTCGAACCCGGCAAATAAGTGAACTGTTAAATTCATGTTTCAATCAAAGTTTTACAGTCGTCTGCTCGTCTACGCACAGAAATAAACATTTTCTTTGTACTCCCTGAGTTTGAATAACTTCGGCGGGAGTTTTACTCGTCGGGGAAATTTCTATCCCTATCGATGAAAACGACATTGTCTATGTTACCTTAAATTTTTAATTTTCACTCCATAAAACCAAAGTCTATCAGCTAATAAAACATCGATATGGAGAACTATACATGACTTCCATGTTCTAATTGATTATAAAATTATTTTTAATATGTACACTCAGAACAAAACTAAATATATCAGCATGCTTTTGGTAAAAACGCTGAGAAAGATAATCAAAATACGAATTTTACATACTTGTTAACATTTTAAAAATAAAGAATTCATTTCATTAAATTATTTTTATGTAAACTAGGCGAAAGAAAGCGAATACCCCCCCAGCGTTTGTAATCTGTGAATTTCTGAAAACAAAAAATTATTTTGTTTACGTATCCGTGGTTACGATATTTTGTTTACATGGAACGATATCAGTTGTTAATATTTTATCGAAATTTTGTAATTCTTTGGTCGAATAAATTTATAACATCAATACAAAAAATTACCCCCTCCCATTCACCTACCTTCCTCATTTATAAATATTTCATCTACCTTTCTACAGAGAATTATTATGACCTTCTTTTCAGGATAATTTAATTATCAAAATTAAGTACTTTACACTTGTTAAAACGTAAAACGTTGCAGGTAAACTACCCCCTCCACTAAATCACGCTGATCTTCACCAAAATCATAAGGTCTTGAGTCCTCTACAACTCGGCCACATAAAAAAAAATTATTTGATTCTGTTGGATTTTCCGGCAGTTACCGTTCGCCATAGAAAAAATTCTACACACAGACACTTTTTGGAAAATGACTTTTCTTCTTTTTTTCAGGGTAGTACAATCAGAATCTGCCTTTATCTCGAACACGAATTTTTTTGCGATTACCATACTTCCATTTCCTTACGGAACATTGATAACATATGTGCATTTGCATTTGGTGCACATGTTTAGTAAAATCACTGTTTCTTTCAATGTTTGTAATTGGAAACAAAAGGAAAAATTAAGTTATGGTAACAATTTTGAACAACAAGTGTGGTAAGAGTAGAACATTCACTTTCTTTTACTGCAACCATATTTTTCATCTCTATAACGACTTACCGAAATAAGAAGGTTACATAATACACGTAAAGTTATGTCAACATTATTGTTCTAGATATAATCATTAAGATGTTTTGTAGTTGTAAACCAAACGTTGTTACTGAAAATGCACATAAAGAGAGAACCTTAAGATTTCATTACATATTTATATTGTTTACTCGATTTCATTAAACGCTCGTTTCTGTAAACCCTGGTGAACGTGATATGCGCAGTATTACTATTGTATTAAACTCAGACCGTGATAGCTTGTTTTTGTACGCCTACAAAGGTTACGCTGAAAGGCATACAACTGACAATGAGTATGTTGAGTATGTAGGTTTTAAATCGACGGCTGTTTCAACTGGTAAAACTATGGCTACATATTTCACCTGTGCGAGCATCATATTTCACAATAGTCTGGATGGTTTGCCGCATCGAGATTGGAAAACCACGCAGCGGCGACCCTGACAGTATCCTGTAGCTTCCTCAATGGACGACCAAGCAGAATCACTAGAACCATGTTTTCCGGTCAGTATTTACCCGAGGAAAATGTGATACAATACTGATAGTGTTGCAAAATAGTGGATTGTGTTCTCGGGACGGGAAGGTACTTTAAACAGGCCTTGTAAATGTAAGTGTAAAATATAAACAGATTTCCAAACTGTTAAACTTGTTAAAGTCAAACCCTTAATATGGCTGGTGTATATCCTTAGTTTCAAAAAATAATATAAACTACATTTTAACTTACTAATTTTTTTTATAAAATTTCAACTTATTTTATTTCAAAAGCTAAATACAATAAAATATTTACAAAAATATGATGAATTTTAACTTCTGTTACACAAAACAAATTCTAGAAAAGTACATCTTAATACATTCGGTTAATTATATTTGATTTGTTTGATTACGCATTTCTCCTCACTTGCACGGTTTTAGTCAAGCCATGGGCTTATATTTTTAACTCTTATACTTAACGTGCGTAGAGTCCCACCTATCTATTAATAATTAACTGCGGATTTCAGGTATATCTTTCAGAAGCTAGAGCGTCTGAATTTCAACAGATAGTTCTTACCTTCGAGTGTTCTGCTATATATCTACCCATTTACATCAGATAGACGTCTGATCTGATGACACCTAAATTTTTAGCGGGCGACGTAATACTTTTAACTGTTGTTAAAAATCCATTAAAAATTAAAAATTAAAGATTAAAAATCCATTTCCAACAGTTTTGGTTTAACGTAGTAATGAGTTTCAGAATCCCTGCGGCGTCATGGGTCTGCAGAGGCGCAGTGAGCCCTTATTAACTGCCCGCCCAGGTTGACCTCGACCTTCAGAGACGGTGGGGAGAGGAGATATTGGTTGCCTGTGTTGCTACTGGCCACTGCGAGAGACGTAAGCTTAATTCCTTACTTTTCTGAAGTCCATAAGTATAACTTCAATAAAAAAAGAAACCCTGGTGTCTCAAAGCGTTTTGGATCGTGGGATGGGTCCGGCCCTTGTTTCTTCGTCAGCCGTAGTGACCTGATGGGCCTTGACCAAAACAACATCGTCCTGAGTACTTTGAGAGTCTTCATCTAACTGAAGTCAATTACCAGTAATTGCTTACGCCTTAACGAAACTACTTGTTAATGTCTCATTAAGAACACATACATGACAGGAGTTAGATAAACAATGAGAAGAGTTCTTTCGGATGCGAATTGAGGCCTGTTGGTTTCGGTCATTTGAAGTATATGGAATTTGAAGAAATATCATCATTAGTCGTGGCTCTACAACCGTTGATGAGTCTTGGCCTGATTCAAGAGTTGACTCCATTCTTTCCTATTGCGTACCCTGGCTTTCCAGTTTCTTATGTTCAGCTTTCTAAGGTCCACCTCTATCTGATCCTTGAATCTTCTTCGGGTGTCTGAATCCCCCCTTGCTCTACTACCCATTAGTGTCTGGTAGAAGATACATTTCGTACGCTGTCTTTCCATCATTCTCTCTATGTATCCAACCAACCTGAGCCTGTGCTTTATGATTGTCCTGACAACGTCCGACTCTTTGTAAAGATGGTACAGTTCATAATTATAACGCCAGCATTCAACTTTCTTGTACTCCTCTAAATATTGTTCTTAGGATCTGTCTTTCAAAGCAACCTAGAAGTCACTCGCTATTTTGCCATCGTCCAGGTATCTGAAACATATATCAGCAACGGCCTGATTAGTTCCTATTGAGTATTTGCAACAATATTTTTTTCACAAGGTGAGGTCGTCAGCCTCACGCCCAACCCCCACACTGGAGGACCAGGTATTTTGCTTTCGGGGTGTTCTTACTCTAGACAGGCTACCTTCACTTCGCCTATAGTGTCCTGACCAGCCTCGTAGTTCACCTGCCGTACTACTGCAGACTTACGTATAATCTTTGATGTAGCCTGCACTAAGCGTGTTGGGCAATTGGCATTTAAAGTTCGTTATTCAAGAGAGGTTACACGCCAGAACCATCAGAACGGGGATTTACGCTCTCTCTCTCTCTCTCTCTCTCTCTCTCTCTCTCTCTCTCTCTCTCTCTCTCTCTCTCTCTCTCTCTCTCTCTCTCTCTCTCTCTCTCTCTCTCTCTCTCTCTCTCTTTCTTCAAATACTGGCTAACCTGAAAAAATTAGCATATCCTAACATTTATTAGACAAGGGATAAATGGACGTTGACTGCACGATGAATCTTAATTTAGTTCCTAAACTATATTCGTAAAAGTTGAACTGTTATCACTTACATGCAATGAATTGTTACTTCTTTCTCGTGAATTAAGCACGCTACATTTGCCCGAATAGCGTTCGAAAAGTAGAGCAATGGGAGAGAATTGGTAGTTCGTACACAAATTTTATAGTCTTCCGGTCGTATTGCCCTTAAACGAGCCTGTAATTATCCTAGTGGGCGACGCTGCTTGTGGATACAACAGTAATTACTACAGTTAGCTGGTAATGAGAGCGTAATGATATGATTTTTCGGGTTTTGGTAAAGACAGTTTTTCCCTTTACCTCTCTAAATCCTCTGTTTACTATGTATTCATAATTACTTCGTCGTTAAAGTACTAAACGTACTCGCCTCATATTTTAATTGTGCGGTTCTTACAATGTTCAGTTGCGGGTGCGCTTTCCGGAAAAAAAATTACAGCGAATCTGTTTTCACTAGAAAAAATTTTTCAGCGAATAGTAATTCTCATTTTGCATCAATGTCGGTACCAATATAAACGACAGCAGTTTAGGCGAGGGATGATATTTTTAAGAATTAGTGAGATATTAAGTTTTCTTTGATTCGGAATTGCATTCTTTCCGCATACAGAAATATTAAACTTACTTAACAAAAACGAGAAACAAAAAAAAACTTAGTAAGGCGATAAAGCAGTAATTTTAAAATCAATATATATCTTTGTGTCCGGTGTTGAGAGATTGTTGCACTTTTTGCGATCTATTCGCGAAGCACCTGGAGATGTACCGTGGCGAAACAAGCGCCCCGGGAAGAACAGTTTAGGAAGCGCCACTTTATTTAATAAAAATTGTCTTATTATATTAAAAAAAACATGAAACTCAGAACATTACCACTGACATAATATTTACGTGGTTTATTACATATTTACATATTAAACTTGTTGTAATTTATTGCTGGTTACTATTAAACAGATGAATAGAATTTAACATTTTTTTTAATAAAATGTTAATAACTGGCTTTTAGAGTAAAATAACATTGATAACCGGATGAAAATAGTATTGTAACGACGAAACGCTCTGGAAGAGTTTGAGAGTGTCGTCCAACTCGTTTCTCCGCTAGCCGAGCAGGTGCGTGTCCCTGTCAAGGCCGCAGTAAAGTACCCTCTACACTTTTCGATTACTTGTTGACGCAAATTATTGAACATTATTCTGGGATATCTGCAGGCTATATATAAGCGAAAGCTGCCACTTAGAAGTTAGTTACAGCTGGAGAGATTGTAGAGCCCTGACCAAGTGGTTGTTGTTGAAAAGTAATTACTGTGTTATGATTAGTGCGGAACCCTTTATAGTTGACATTATTATTGCGTGTGGACAAATTTAACTTGAACTGCTGTATGAGAGTATCGTGTTGATTTCAAGTTGTTAATTGTGACTTATTATAGCTGGCAATTAGTGATATCATTGGTGCCTGTACTTTGTTTCCACTGTACCATACGACGATCCGTGAGACCGTCGTAACGGTGAATAAGACAGAGCTAATTGATTCAGTTGTCAAGATTTAACACGAACGTATTTGGCGTTGTCTGCTTGGTTGCTTCTCACATGTTACACTGTAAAGTCGTTTGTAATATCAAGAGTAACGTTTGTTGTCTTTTGACACACTCATTGTAACAGTTAAAGTTTTGTTAGTTTATGTCTGTTTAGAGTTTTGTCTTATTCACATACAGCTAGTAATGTAGTAAAGGTAGCACAATCACGTTTACTACCGCTTTTTAAGTATTCTTCTCGTTTTATGCAGACTTCAGTGTTATATTGGCATTCACTGTTATGTGCATTTTACACTAAACATCATATGAATGTATATGTGTTCCAGTTGCTACTTGAATTTAAAATATGTAAGTTATTTATGGAAAAGTCTATCTCTCAATCTGCATTTGTGTTAACACTGTCTCCGGACAATACTCTGTGTGTTGAAATAAAGACGTTATTTCGTATTTAGTCTATCGGAAAGTGATTCTGCGCTGATAATTTTAATAGCCAATATAACGCGCCACTTTGCAAATATTAACATCTTTAAAAACAATTTTGTCACAAGGAGTGTAAAACCTAAAGTAAATTTTTCTCTTGTGCGACCAGTTGTTACATATACAGTGGATCTGAGGTGTGGATGTTGACATAGAATGACAAAACCCCTTTAAAATCATATGAGCACAAAGTATTGTGTAAAAGTTAAGGCCCAGTAAGAGAAGAAGGCAGTTGGAGAGTATGCAATAACAATGAACTACAGGCTCTCATGCATGGAAAAGACATTGTGAAATTTATCAACTCACAGACGTTGCGATGGCTGGGTCATTTGGAAAAAATGTCTGCAGAAAAGATATGGTAGGATGGCGTAATAGAAAATCTTGCTAGCATGGAAATCAGTGAGTGGCGAGGAAGCGCGGAGAACAGAGAATCATGCAGATGTATTGCTGAGCCCACCAAAGGCTGTAAAGCCAAATTAGAAGAAAAAGAACATATTACGCGCCCTCCACTCGTACGTTTGAATTTCTGAGACACACAGATGCACAGCACACAGAGTTTCTGAAGTGCAACTGACTATAACAAATAGGGCTTAAAAGATTGTTACGAAACAAATTGATGACTGAAAAAGATGCGTACTTGAAGCAGGAACCGCACACACTGTAAATATTTTTATAAAAATTGTGACAGATAATAAATGTTTGCGCAGTTAACAATTAACCTCGTGCGTGAAAAGAGAGATAAGTAAACGATGATACAAAGGAGTCTAGTGAAAGCAATGTTGACGCAAGTGTGAGTGCTGACATGAATATATTAACACACCCAGTGACAGACAAGAAATGTTAGGAAAACTCGTTACAGTTAAAAAAAGTATCTAACGAACAGAACGCCGGCAGCCGTTAAAACAAGCGAGGAGTCGTTTATGGACGATTATGCTGTAGGTATTTTGAAACTGTTTGACAGGTCCCATAGACCACCGTAGGAAGCCCTGATCCAATCTTGTGTCGAGCGTGAAAAACGGCTGTTGGCAATGTACCACCATCCGTAACAAAAAGAAATTTATATATTCGAACCATTCAGACAGCGTTCCTCCCAACGCCCCCGCCAAAACGGGGACCGCAAACCGTAATCGGTGGTTTGACACAAACAATGAAGCTTCCGTCAAGCCTGCCTTACGTTCAGGAGGTAACGCTACCTGACATCATCATTGCTGCGCACGTCCACGAATTTGGAAAACTTGGAAGCGATGATCAAACACAGAAATGGTCCTGTAGTGAATTTGAGTTAGAGGGGTAGTTTTTCATGTTTTACAGGCTAGAGGTGGGCCGATATACCTATAACAGCTATTTTGAAACGATATTTTTGTGGAACGGATATAACAGTGACTGAAAAGTTGAAATACCTGTTATTCGCGGCCTCGCAGTTGCGAGTCGCGGGACCCTCCTACGCAAGTAACGAGTACACAAGTAACAAGTAAACGAGTACTACAAGTATTAGGAGTACACGATTACGAAACAAGTTTTTGGTGCTGAATACTTCATTCTGCGCATATGTCGATTGCCATAAAAGTACGAAACGAAGCAAAACAGCAAGGTTCGGAATATCTCTATGCCAAAGAGAAGAAGCTGTTTAAAAAAAAAAAAAAGTATATGTTAAAATGCCACGTTAAAATTGGTTTTACAAATGACCCATTTTCTCAGCATCTGTTTTGTGGTACAGACTTGAAATTTGTACAGGTTATTCATCACACTTTCAGATTGTTATGGCACTAGAATAATAAATTTATATTAACAATTTATAAATTTACAAAATTTATAATTTTCTTAAATTTTTTTTAATAAAAACCTTTTTTTATTTTGGTCAGTTTTTAAAACATTTTGGTAATTCTAGTATCGTAGAAAAAAGTTATTAGTAGAATAACTGGTAAAAATTTTAACTTCCTATGTTAGACCTAAACAGTTTCACAGAAAACGTGACATTTATATAAAAAACTGTGTTGCTGAGAAATCGTAATTTAAAGTTTACTTATATTAATGTTCAGTTATTATTTGGTTTACTTACAGTATCAAAATAGACCAGCTGCTTATTGTTGGTCATCTGGGTTTTATAGATAGTATTCTAACTTCTTTTTCACCACCTGCCTAATCTGTCTAGCTTTCTTGCCAGTTCTGTGGACATCTTTCATCTTTTACTACCCTGGTATTATCTGTTTCCTTGAGTGCAGCTACCATATTTTGTTTCAGCGTTTATCCCTTCAGAAACAAAACTAATTGATTAATTTGACTCCAGATATATACTAAACCAACCTGCGAAGTTAGTGCACAGGCAAAGAGGAGTTTTACCACAACTTATTACAGCAATATATATCAAAACCAACATTTTGAGTACAAAAAACTTAATATAAAAACCGGCAAAACAGTATGAAATAAGTTTTTTTAATAAACGTGTATTTCATATACTAATGCGACGATGTAGTCAAAAGGTTCATATTTATCTGGGGATCCACTGAAATTGTGTTTGTTTCTGGAGGAAACAAAGGTTAAAAAAACTACAATTCCCGGTAATAAATGGCGTACAACGAAATCGTTAAGTGAATTCTATATTGTGTTTTAATATTTAACTGTGACCACAATCAATATTCATTTTAATATTCAATTCTGCATCCGCTAAGCACACAGGCAAAAGCCGATTTGGATATAAATACGTGGATTTCATAATACATGTATGTGTGGAGCGAACGGGTTGACGAGAGACTAGACAATAGCGGCGGTCGAATAGTAACGAAGTTGCCCGAGCGGTTTCACGCTTATTAGTCTGCAGACTCAAGTACTTAACTTCACTGGCACGGAGGCTCTCTGCC
This sequence comes from Magicicada septendecula, assembly GCA_034769895.1. NCBI lineage: Eukaryota > Metazoa > Arthropoda > Insecta > Hemiptera > Cicadidae > Magicicada > Magicicada septendecula. The sequence continues at coordinate 304,232,511 of CM068376.1, read as the reverse complement.
TCGCGGAGAGCGACCGACGACTCATGGCGTCTGGACGCTGTACTGGGGACGAGTGACATCTGTCACCTGAACCCGTTCAAGCGACAGTGCCCAAAGGTCAGCTCAAATAAATTAAAAATAAATAAAGAAATCTTTCACCCCCGCCTTCTCAGTTAAATGGTTGGCGGTTGTATTTCCCGATTTAGGTACCCGTCTACTGAATCAGAACAATGTTTATCGACAGGCAGTCATTGGGCTCGGCCCAGATGCTGCAATCATGAACAGGTGCAAAGACGCCCCACTACTACAGTTCTACATGGTCACCGGCACTCTGGCTTCCCCACAAAACGCATAAATCGTTCGCTTTTTACTAAAGATTTCCATAGAGGGAACAGACGAGTCTATAACAAAATTTCTGTTAGCGTCCGATCGTTATTAGGGTTGTTTTGCATCTGGATATTTAAACTGTGAAACCGCTCGGATAACTTCGTTAGTCGTTCGGCTACCTTCGTTGTCGGCTATTTCCACCTATATTCTGTTTTCAGATGTACTTTGTAAGTTAGGTAAATGTTTGGTTAAGGATTTGTGTTTTTATTTTAGCACTATAATTTTATTATGTTGACGGCTTTAAATATGTAACACAAGTGTAAATTTTTTGTACGGAGTCTATATTTATTCGTGTGTACTCTACCTATACATTTTCTGTAAGCACTTCAATGATTCGGTTTAAAATTTTGTGTCGTTTCACTTTTGTGTAACAATTTTTATTAGGTAGACGCGCTAAGTGTTTGGCGTGAGATTTCGTGTAACATTTAAAAAAGGTCTTGTCAGTTTAAGAGGGGTGGGAACCATATCCGCTTTCCCATGTTAAAATCGGTTTTCTCAGCAACTATTTGTGTTATAGACTTGAACATTTTTACAGGTTATTCACTACACTTTAAGGTTGATATCGTACTAGAACAGTACATTTATATTAGAGAGGAAAAGATTTGAGAATTAATTTATACCATATTGTTACGACATCACAGAATAATCTACGTGTTTATCAAACATTCCAGAGGGATCCAGAATTTAATGCGGTGGTGTAGGTGATTCCCGACGCATTCGCGAGATTTTTCTGAAAGCCGCCAGCCGCGCGGACTGTGTCAAGGCCGCAATTAATTACGTCGTACACACTGGCGCTAAGACGAAGTTGTGAATCTTCTGGACTGTGCGCGGATGTATAAATACAAGGCGGCAGCGGCCTTAGTTTTCAGTATAGTTGCGATATATTTACAGTGCGGTTCGAGTTATTGTCGGGCGATATTACCGTGTACGTTCAAGTGGTTATTAGTAAGTGTTACGTTTTAAAATCGGGCGGTAATATTGTAATACAATTGTTTTAATATTAGTTGAGATCTTATGGCACGTGAACAATTTTTATTTGATTTGTTGTAGATACTGTGTTGTTAATTACGAACCGTTTAACTGTGAAAATTAAAGCTGGTAATTAGTGACTTAGTTGGTGTCAGTGTATTTTGTTTCGACTGTACCTACGACGATCAAGTAGACCGTCGTAACAGTGGTGTCAGAACTGGGACAGAACCGTTAATAGAGGGAACAGTGGACACTTTGTACAAGACGAGTGTAATTCGTAATTAATCGGAAACAATGGATGCCAGTCAGATGATGGAAGCTTTCCAAACGTTGCTGCGGCACACAAAGGAAGAAGCAGAAAGACGACAAAAAGAAGAACGAAGACAAGAAAGAGAAGAAGGAGAAAAACTACAGGATGAGAAACGCAGACAGGAGGCGGAAGAATCCGAAAGACGACAAAAAGAAGAACGAAGACACGAAAGGGAAGAAACAGAGGAAAAACGTTAACAGGAGACAGAAGACATCAAGGCGTCAATACAGGAACAGAAACAGATGCAAGAACATAGTAACGCAGAATTGGGTCTCCTACGAGGTGAACTTAATAAACAAGTAACTAAAATACCGAAAGTAAAAGAATCAATGACATTAAAAATAGCTGAAGTAGAAACATCTGTTTCGAGTGTTGAAGAATCAATGTCTAAAAAATATCTATCATAGAAGAAACCATGTCAGATAAAATATCTGCAGTAGAAATCTCAGTGGCAAACATAAGTGAGCAGTTCCTGAAGATACAACCAAAACAACTTTGTGAACAGACTATACCAATGATAAAGACAGAAAAAGACGCAGAAAATAAGTTAATAAAGAAAGTCACTTACCTCCATAGGGACAGTTAATGTCAAAGCTCCAACCCAGCCAGAAGTTTAGTAAAACCTGACGAAACCGGAAATGTGCCTATTAGAGTGGCGAATATTTTGGGTCAAGCTGTCACTTTACAAAGCAATACGCTCCTAGGCAAATTGAATCCTGTGGCCTGGGTAGCCGGAATGACGCAACGGATATCCAGTGCTTCGGATACTTCCAAATTAACAGAGAAACTGCAGGAATTATTGAACAGATCTTCAAACGACCTTTTAAGTGGTGAGGTAAAAGAATTCAGACAGTTTTTACATGAATTCAAAGATTTTTTGCAGTTCGGGGACAGTCACTGGGAAGAACCTCTCTTGTGCAACATCGCATCAATACCGGGGACACAACACCGATACGCCAACCTCCTCAAAGGTCTCCATTATCTAAGCAAGAGGAAATGTCTCGGTTAGTAAACGACATGCTGACAGAGGGAGTAATCGAACCTTCGTCAAGTGCTTGGTATACTCCTGTAGTGCTGGTAGCGACGAAGGATGATGGATTACGTTTCTGCGTAGACTATCGGAGGCTGAATGACGTGACAAAGAAAGACTGATATCCGTTACCTCGCGTTGATGATACAGTCGACACGTTATCCGGAGCACAGTAGTTTTCCACATTGGACCTGAAGAATGGATATTGGCAAGTGGGACTTCATCAAGAAGACAAGGAAAATACCGCTTTCTCGACTGCAAGTGGCTTATTCCAACTTAACGTCATGCCATTTGGACTCTGTAATGCACCGGCAACATTTGAAAGATTGATGGACTTGGTTCTCCGAGGCCTGACATGGAAAACTTACCTTGTTTATTTAGACAATGTCATAGTCATCGGGAAGACTTTCAAAACCATTTTGAAAACCTTAAGGAAGTTCTAACTAGAATTCACGGTGCCCAACTGAAGCTGAGCCCGAAGAAGTGTTGTCTATTCCAGAAGGGAGTACAGTATCTGAACCATCTGGTTTCGGCAGCGGGTGTTAGCATGGATACTAATAAAGTAGACACCGTAAGAGACTGGTCAGTGCCGAAGAGTAAACACGAAGTTCGGAGTTTCCTGGGGTTATGCTCATATTACAGACGTTTTGTGAAAGGCTTCGCTACAATTGCTAAACCACTACATGAGCTAACGGAAAATAAACGAAACTTCCAGTGGTCGAGAGAGTGTGGTCAAGCATTTAGGACTTTGAAGATTGCATTATGTTCGCAGCCAATTCTCGCCATTCCAGCTTCCGAAGGTAAGTACATTGTAGACACAGACGCAAGCAATACTGGTCTAGGAGCAGTTTTGTCTCAAGCGCAGAACGGTGAAGAACGAGTAATAGCGTATTACAGCAAAACGCTTTCTAAACCAGAGAGAAATTATTGTGTTACTAGGAGAGAGTTGTTGGCAATTGTCAGAGCTTTGGAGCACTTCCATAAATACCTCTATGGGAGAGAGGTTTCACTACGTACCGACCATGCCGCGCTTCCATGGCTCTTGAGATTTAAAAATCCGGAAGGACAGTTGGCAAGGTGGCTCGAACGTCTGCAAGAGTACAACTTCAAGGTACAACATCGGCGGGGTCGCATGCTTGGTAATGCAGATGGCTTATCACGAAGACTGTGCCCGGAAGGCTACCGACATTGTCACAGAAAGGAAGAATAATACTCAAGCGAACATGTTCAAGAAATCACTGTAGATTTCCTGGCAGATGGCTGGACGTCACAATTCTGTCGACAAGAGCAGATGACTGACGAAGACATTGGGCCGGTTTTGACAGCAAAAGAGGAAGGTCGCCGCCCGGATTGGCAAGATATCTGCCATAGCTCCGAAGTGCTGAAGGGCTACTGGACACAGTGGGTATCTCTTACCTTAGAAAACGGATTACTGAAAAGGGATTGGGAAAGTGCAGATGGACGAGACGTGGTCGTGTAGTTGATAGTTCCCTGAAGTAAAGTGCAGTCTGTTTGGAAGGAGATGCATGATGGAACATCTGGAGGCCATCTTGGCGTTAACAAAACGCTTGACAAAATACGGAAGGTATTCTATTGGCTTCATCTTCGCCACGACGTAGAGGAATGGGTTCGGACTTGTGAAATATGTGCTGCAAGCAAGGGCCCACAAACCAGAAGCAGGGGAAAAATGAGACAGTATAACGTTGGACTGCCTTTTGAGAGAATTGCCATAGACATTGCTGGACTATTCCCAGGTACTGACGATGGAAACCGGTACATCATGGTTGTAGGTGACTACTTTACTAAGTGGGTGGAAGCCTACGCAATTCCAAATCAGGAGGTTACCACTGTGGCAAAGGAGTTAGTTCACAACTTCTGTTGCCGTTATGGAGCCCATATGGAAATCCATACGGATCAAGAGAGAAATTTCGAATCAGGAGTGTTTAAAGAATTATGCTGTCTACTGGGAGTTTGAAAGACCAGGACAACGCCTCTCCATCCTTAGTCGGACGGGATGGTTGAGAGATTCAATAGGACATTTGAGTAGCATCTTTTGAAGGTTGTTGACGAGAACCAAACAGACTGGGACCAACGCATACCACTATTCCTCATGGCGTATATATAATCAGTACACGACACAACCGGTATGACTCCAGCAAAATTGGTGTTTGGGCGGGAGATTCGTCTTCCTGGGGACTTAATGTTCGGATCACATGAGACTCAGTCCCAAGAGCCACAGAACTATTCTTCGCAATTAGAAAACCAACTGAGAGAAATGATAAGAGGACGGCTGAAGTTTGCCAGTGATAAAATGGAAACTCGGTATGACATTCGCAGCAATAGTGTGGGTTTCCAAGAAGGAGATCAGGTCTGGATATTCAACCCAAAGCGCCGTCGTGGTCGCCCACCTAAGCTTCAGTCTAACTGGGAAGGACCCTACACTGTGAAAAAAAGAATCAACGATGTTGTTTATCGGATTCAACAGGAAGGACAGCGAAAGTTCAAGGTCGTCCACCTAGACCGCCTGGCTAAGTATTACTTCAGAGACTGTTTGCCAGTTCGGGACGAACAGTCTTAAGGAGGGGAGGTGCTACAACATTACAGAACAATCTACGTGTTTACCGAACGTTCCAAAGGGATCCGGAATATAATGCGTGTGGCGTACGTGACTCTCGACGCATTTGCTAGACTGTGACAGAATTCGCGTGGCCGCTCGGACTGTGTCAAGGCCGCAATTAATTACGTCGTACACACTGGCGCTAACGCGTAGTTTGGAATCTTCTGGTCTGTGAGCGTTGTATAAATACAAGGCGTCAGCGGCCTTAGTTTTCAGTTATAGTTGCGATATATTACTTGCGGTTCGAGAGTTATTATTTGGAGATATTACTGTGTGCGTTCAAGTGCTTATTAGTGAAGTGCTGTGTTTTATAATCGGGCGGTATATCGCAATACAATTGAGTTTTAATATTAGTTGACATTTTATTGCGTGTGAAGAATTTTTAACTGATTTGCTGTAAGAGACTGTGTTGTTAATTACGAACTGTTTAACTGTTAAAATTAAAGCTGGTGATTAGTGACTTAACTGGTGTCTTGTATTTTGTTTTCCACTGTACCTACGACGATCAAGTAGACCGTCGTAACAATATTTTAATTTTGTAAACCGTCAACAGAGACAGTATAATTAGTTTGTTTTTTGTTATAAAGAGTATTAAAATAACACAGTGAAATGTTATATTATCATTAATAAATCCGAAAGCATTCCAATACGATTCAACCGACTACTATTTTTATGCGATCAGTGTATATCGCAGTATATATTCCAACAATACATATATTTGCATATTTGCACAGGGCGGTATGTTTTATATTGTAATTGGTATAAATAGAATAAGGAACAGTTTTATTCAATTTTGTGCAGGAATTGACAATATCTAACCTGTCGAGAGGGACACCTGCTGTGGTAGCGTAAGTTACAGCGTGTGTGTGTTTGTGTGTGTGAGCACGCTACGACATGAAAATATGGGGTGATGCGAACGACTTATTGTTTTGTCTGTAATCATGTCTTAACAGGATTATAATAAACTAATTACTTGTGTTAAACCTGTAAGCAAAGACCTACGCCAATTATAAAAACACCATTGCATTAAGGAATTCTTAACGACTGCAATGATATATAAAATATTGCAGAAATTTGCAATATTAAAGACGCTAAGTAATTAATGTTAATTACGGAAGTGTAATTAAAGAGTAATTAACATGTGTGTTATATGTGGGTGAACAGAAAAAAATTACGCAAACAATGATATCGCGCATGCTACAAGTGTGTTTACGAAATCGCTAAAATGAACAAAAAATGATTCGTAATTAAAAGGACGCTTTGCATGAAAGTTACAATTTCTAACATGTCAAGAGCAATCCTGGACATATCAGATCGAGTCCAGTATAAATACGACCGACAATTTTGGGGCATTCTCAGACTCAAGAAATCTACAGACGACGTTACGCTGCCCGTTGCGGATCGACACGGACACACACACACGGACACACACACACACTACCACACTCACACAAGACGTATGGAGGAACTCAGGAGCAACAACAACAACCCATAGAGACATCATCATCATCATCAAATTCTCAGGATTCAGGACGCGCGCGCGCGTGCACACACACACACACAACGGTAACGACAGCAGTATGCGGTGATGACTAAATATTTATAATCTTGTTGTGAAAAGAACTTTCAGCAAGACAATTTTACATGAACAGTAAGATTTAAAAATTTTAAATGTAAATAATAGTTAAAGTCAATAATTTAATTTTACAAGAAAATTTTAAAGTTACTAATAGTTTTGTTACATGTTAAAAATTTGGGTGTGTCAATAGAGTTGAATAATAGTTTGAAAATAAATGTAATTAGTTTATTTTGTTTATAGCAACTTGTAATTTTATTCTTAAGTTTAATATTATTTTTGTTTCTTTTTAAATGAGTTTTCAAATTTGCATTTCAAGATTGAATCAAAGTCAGACGCACTAAAAATGAAAGAATTTAGATGACTTATTTAACATGTCTGTTTTTAGCTAATAATAGTATATGATTGTTTAGTTTTTAGATGTTATGAACAGCCTATAATGTGTGAAACTTATAAAAGTGGATATTTGATCTATCTAGGCCTAATGTTTGAATTTTTTTAATATTGGAATATTTTCTCTATTAATGAATAAATCTTAGGATGATTATTTTTAAATGGTTTTAAATAATTATTTCATGTCAACAACATCTCACTCCTCTTTAAAATGTATTTAATTATTGTGCAACTACATATACTTGACGCAACGAGAACCAAAAATCCTGCGACCTGGCCGGTGTACTACACTTAATAGTTGAGTTGAGTACATGGTTCTGTATTTGTGTGAATTTATAAAATAATCGTAACGTTGCAATATATATATATATATATATATATACAGAGAGAGAGAGAGAGAGCTATACTATGATACATTTTCGTGAGATTCTACCTTGCAGCAATGATTCACCGTTTAGTAAACACTTGTCCATTAGAGATATGAAGGCTTGCCCGTTGCGCTACCGAATTCACTACTGTCAGTACACGCTATGACGATTGGTCGAATTCTAAATTCAAAGTGCCGTTTGTTCGACTCACGTAGAGATTACAGAATTACGCGGCTGATTCATTAACTACCACACTGTGGTTTGGGATGTGATTCAATAAAAAGGTTGATTCCATTATTCAGTGGTTCAATTAAGCTGCGACAATTGCTGTGTATAGAATCTGTTTAAAACATCCCACGATAACAGTTCGAATTAACTGAACGGATTTCTATCGGACCTAGTGTTTAATCCAGACTACAATTCAATTTGTAACAAATGATGTCGCCCCTATGGTCACGTTCCACTTTTTGAGCTCAATTATACAGAAGACTTAACGTCCTTAACGGATTTGTTAATTCATGAAATAGTAAAGTGTATAAACTTGATTATTATTACACATCATTATAAACCATTTCTAACAGCGCGCGTATGAAAATGTTAGCGGACGACACTAAAATTAAAACAACAAATATTGTGTAAAATTTTTCGTTACTTAGGATAATTGAAAACATATTTGTTACAATTTGTCATAAAGTAAAACCTTTCTGAGAAGGAAAATTATAAATAGATAACTTGATTTTTTTTTACCGTAATTTAAGAAATATAATTCCATTTACATTCATTTGGGAAAGGAAAGTTATCAGCAAGTTAGCAAGAAAATCCTTCGTAACTTCTTAAATAGCAAAACGTTCTTAAGTAGGCGTGTGTATATATATATATATATATATATATATATATTACATTCAGAATAAATATATTCAGTTGGTAATTATTCAAGAATAAACACATCACGATGCAGGAATGCAGTCCTACACAGTAATGTATTTAGTCCCGTGTATGATTATTTTACTGTATTGGTTATCAATTATATACATAGTTTTAATACCTTTTATAAAAATAATAACAATAATAATAATAATAATAATAATAATAATAATAATAACAGCCCACCAGACATCCAGGCCTACACCTTAGACTATATCTTGCCTCTTGGGAGGAGGGCGACAGCTGTCACAATCTAGTTGGCTAAGAGATTATTCGCAAGGTTGTGTGTACCGCTCGAAAACGTACCATAACCCAAGTGGGACATCGTGCCAATGGGTGGATGACTTTACGTTAGTGTGTCGCGAACGATGGCCTCAGGGCACCAAGTACTGTATTTAGTCTTATATTTAGTCCTAGCTGTGGCACTCGAGGGTTCTGTCGCTGTAGTCTGTTTATTTCCACGGTACTCGTGGCACCGAACTCTCAGTCTTGATTAATCATAACGTTGGGATTGAGGCATCCTCAAAAAACTTTCGTCATAAAAACTCTCCTCCACTGAGGGTGAAAACGCAAAGGAATTACTCTATCATGTGTAGAAAAATTCATTTGACGCCGTCTAAAATCATTCAAGTGCCTAAGTACCCGTTTGTAAAGAGAAAAGAAAGAAACTTTGCTAAATTGAGCCCGTTTCTTATTGTGAAAGCTGTAACATCGTGTGCTTGGGTCACAAGAGAAAGAGATGAAGAAAAATGCGGTCAGCCTTATGTTTGAAACGCATTCGGATGACCAAACAAAGCGGTTCTTAACTCTGAAACGATATAGTTTTTCAATGCTGAAAGGATTCTTCATAGAATACTAAACAGCACAAAAGGTATAAGAGATCTGCTCAACTGCTTTGAGGACGAGATAGCCAGAGGGCGAGTTGGCTGCTCAGTGCCATAACTCGTCGAAGGTGGAGTTTGACAAAGGATTGACTAACATTTGCATCTGCTTACACGTTTTGACGTTCAACCAAACAACATTACGAGAAAAATGCATAGCTGGTGTCCACATGCTGAGCGTGAGGTTTTTCAAATCTCACCCTATGCAGTGCAACCTGTGTTAAGTTTAAACACATACGCTCTAGATGTGCAAGAGTCAAGACATACCTATGTGGAAAACCAACCCACGGCGATGGCCCTCGTTAGTAGACAGTAATGTGCGTGAATTATAGTGGACAGCAATCGTCCAGGTCGATAAACTGCACTACGTACAAAACGGAAATACATATGCAAGAAGTAAAAACCCTTAACAAAATGAGTTATAAAGGCTAGAAAAGTTGCAATTTACAAAGCCCTTAACGAACTTATAGAGAACGCTTAAAATTCGGTTTTTTGTTGCTCAGAAGCGAAAGCAAACTGTGTTAATTTCTATAGTAGACGAGTGAGATGCTCTAATCCGACTGTAAAGATAAACGGAGTTGGAATTCAGTATCAAAGGGAAATGTCTGGCTGTGAATACCGCAACTAGCAACTGGCGACGCGTTGTACTAGCCATGCAACAGTCCCACTAGTCACAAAAAGCCGTACGGCATGCCTTGGGCCTTCACGGACTGTTGAGACAAAAAGAAATGTATTTTCTGGACATTTTATTCGGCAGACACTTAAGATGGAAAAGGCATATCAACGATCTGCCTGCTATATACAAATCAAGCACTCGATGCAATTAGATGCGTATCCTATATCAACTAGGGAGCAGATAGAGAAGTGCTGCAGCGCATATACACAATCCCGATCCTTTGAAAAATAGATTATGATACTCAGCGTACTATTCATCTAGAAAGTCTAATCTAAATATATTAGTCGTAGGGCACACCGCAGGTGGCCGTTACGCCACTGGAGAGTTTCGCACTAGCCTAGCAGCATTTATTACGATGCAGGAATGACGTCAGTACAGCTTAGATGTCATAAATTGATACTGAGCTATGCGTTAAACACCCGTGCCCTGACAACTCTACTGACACGCACAGTATTCACTGAGAACAGACGGTCACATGTGTATATCCGGAGTTGTACATACACTCGATCGGCTGGTGTTCGGGCGTTGGAGCCATTCGACCACTGCAATGTTCCAGCTGAGCACGTACCAGGCTCAGCCTTCCGCAATGATTATGCCATCTGAAGTAACACCCTGGCTCCTTAGGAAACCAGAATACTGTTTATATTTAACCAATGAAGGGAAGTCAACAGTACACCCCCATGTTCAGTGATTGTCGACTACAAAGATAACGTCGTGCGTTATACTGACGGATCGAAGACAGTAAACGGCGTGGGGACCGCGTTTGTTGTTCAGGGTGCTTAATCTCGTGGGAATTGCCGAGGACAGCGATCGTGCACACTGCTGAGTTTCATGGCGTCTGGCAGGCCGTTCGGTGTGTGAACACCGAGGACTGAGGCTTTTTTCTATCTACACAGACTCGCTGCATTTCATCACCGCTTTCGGCAACACAGGCACAGACGACCAGCTACTACAACATACAGAGGCCCTGTGCACGTCATACAACATCAGAGTTTATACTTTACTTTTATATAGATGCTAAGCTAGGTAGGCACCAAGGGTAATGGAGACGCAGACGCAGCAGCACGAACCGCTGTGGACGGTCCTGAAGCGAACGTCTTTAACATAAGTCCCACCGATTTGAAGATTGCTCTGCATCACCAATACTTACATAGTAACAGCAAACACGGCACACCTTACGCAAAAAAGTATTAGTGGTAAAAGAAAATATCGGCGGATTGCATCAAGCAGGAGAACGTAGTCGATGAGTACAGGTTTTCACTAACAGGACTTTATATGGGATATAGGAATCTGATATCGCTGTGCCTACAAAAACTTGAACAACAACGGCCAATATGTACGTGTGACAGAGTATCCACAGTCAAACACATCAAAGAGGTGTGCTCTGCTCTTGGAGGTTTAATACATAGTTGCGGTATCAAAGGTGATCTGAAAAAAGCCCTCGCTGATGAGATTTCATCGATTGGGAGAACTCTGTCATTCTTGAAGGCAGGTGACTTGATCAGCCTGTTGTCACCATCATTTTTAACTAGCATTAAACCACAAATGGTTTGTTCCGTTCCCAAGCAAATGATCTGGAGTTGGTCACTCCAACGCTTCTCCCTCCTTTCGGCTTATAATTCCACAGTTGTTTTGGGGATGCGGCAGTCATCAATTCGGTGGAGATGTTCCAATCATTTTACCTGATATCGGGCAATTGTATCAAGTGTACTCATAATATTCAGCTGCTGCCGTACATTAACATTTCTATTGTGATCTTGAAGAGTATACCTTGTCACGTGCCTGAGAAATCTCATTTCTGCCGCTTGAATACGACTGATCTGGGATTTCGTTAGGCCCAATTCTCAGACCCATAGAGAAGTGTTGGGAGGGCCATCTCCTTGTAGCTCTTCAACCGTGTTTCTTCCTAGTTGACTTTAGAGTTTTCCTGATGTTCCCACACAAATAGTTAAAATTGTGCAGCTTCTACACCACATCATTGTTTGTAATGTAAGGTAAATTGTAGTGCAGATTTTTAAATTTACTGAATTCAGTAATTTTTAATATCAGCCTGTTGTAAAGCAATTAATCTGATAGCCTTTACTAACATCAAACGAAGTCGACTCCTTTTCTCTGCAAACTGACTGGTTGTTGAGGAACAAGAGCTTAAGACCTAGTTCTCGAGCCCAACACTTAAAATAAGTAATAATTATAATTATAACAATAATAATTCAATTATAGACTCATGGTGGATAAAAATATTATTATCCTTATCCATCTCAGAGCCCTTAGGGGAAAACCCTGTTAGATTATATCACGATTTAACAATAAACAGGGATAAAATGTTATCAGCAAATAAATTGGACATACTTTTGCAAAATCTAAAACTATAATAAAACTTGCTCATCCAGTGAATCATACTATCGGTAAGCCTGATAAGGAGAAAATAACGAAATCTATACTATTTACCTCTGAATACAAGGAGCCTGACACATTGCGATCTTTTGAAGTAAAACCACTGATTGTTAGAGCAACAGGTTTTGTAAACAGAAACCTGATAACTAATCAATATAAGCAGCAAATAAATGTAAAATATAAAACTGAAACAGTAGTTAAAAATAAGTGAGTGTGGAAACGTTCCAAAGCCCGAAAACTTTTAAATGTGTCAGCATTACCACTGTACTAGAGGTTGTCATGTGAACCGTCTAATATAGAATAACCAGTGGAAAAAACTGAGAGACACTAAATAAAATTAATAACAATAACATCAGCAACAACAACAACAATCATCATTATCATTATCGTGTTTCAGTGTAATCGTCTACTGTCATTTACAGTATCAGTTTATTACAAACTCGGATTTTTGGAACGTTGTTGTTTCACTATATTATTCGTCTTAGAAAGTTGAAATTTTGACAACTAAAAAAAAATAATATATATCCCGTTATCAGTAAGTTACCATGGTTCTACAGTATTAATTTATATTCTTATAATTTGTTTTGATTATATTCTTATTGTTATATATTATATTTTTATTATTATTATATTTTTATTTTTATTTTATTATTTTTTACTTTCTTATAATTTTTATTTTTCTTCTTCATGTAAGAATGTGACAAATTTAGCCGGTTTAGTTGCCTGTCTCTCGTTGACTGCTTGAGCTATAATCTGTTGTAAATTTTCTTCGGACCTCAATTTCAGCGCCTTGTTTCAATCGAGCCTAGTCGATGTCTACTTCTAAGGACGTGTACTCAAGTAATCTCTTCCTCCTTATAACTAGTTGAGACTTTTTACAATACGGAGGAATACCACTCGCTGGTTGCTACTGATTTTACTAGCATTTAATGTTTAGTTTTAACAGTAATTACTAACAAATATGATTAAAATTTTCTCTTTCCCTGTTGCATCTAGTACTAAGTATTGTCATCCTTCTTCTTTGCCAGTTTCCTCTAACCTGCGAAGCTCTCACCCATCCAAACCCCGCCACAAATACTTACCCCGTGGTCATCGTCGGTTACTTCTACTGGCCTATCGAATATTTTGAAATTTGGCAACATGACCAGCGTGGTCCCATTTTAAATGAGTTATTCTTCTTATAATATTATTAACCCTTTATCGGTGTATAATCCGATCATTCCGTTTTCTCTCGCGTAAAGGTAACTAACATTTATCTTTCATTACTTTATACGTTCTTCTCAATTTAAGACAGGGACTGCCAACGTAACTATAGGGCTAACTATGTTTCAAGTAAAAAAAAGGATAAGAGAATTAAATGTGTGTGTGTGTGTGTGTGTGTGCGTGTGCGCGCGCGAAAGAGAGTGAGAGAGAGAGCGAGACCGTTATATAAATACTTTCTTCTTTATCTTTAACACAAGGTATTTTAATTCCTTGTTTAAACATTTTTTATGAGTTTTACCGTGGGAGCGTTCCTGTACAGGTTCGTTTCGGCCGCATGTTATTTTTCATTCGTTGTTATTTCGTTTTAATATCTGTTAATTATTTATTATTTTTGTGCAATGTATGTGTTGTTTTTTTGTTATTTGACGAGATGAATATACATCGATAAATGAAGTTTTAACCTTAATCATATTGGATGTGATGATGACACCATTGGTGTCGAAACTCGAGTAATCCCGTAAGGATTCAGAGAAACGTGACAGAAGGTAATTAACCTGTTTTATAGTTAATTCCTTGCTATATGTGAAAAATATATTGTTTTATCACGATAGTAAATGTTGAAGTCACAAACAGAGATTATTAAATACATACATATATACACATATATGGCACAATAATGAATATGTGGGAAAACTTACAAATACATAAATATAAAAAACAAGACAAACTAATTCCAGAACAAATCAAAATGAACATAAAGCATGACACGTGTTTTAAAACTTTAAACATTATAAAAAGACAGTAAAAAAATAAACTATACACACCTGTACAAAAACGCAATATATCACACCTGAACACAGTAACATTAACGTAAATAACCAAAAGCCAACAGGAACCCGTAGTAACAACCAAATTTTCAAGTATTCAACAAGACAAAAAAGTAACAAGAAAAGACAAAAGATGGCTGAGGGAGGGAAAATTATTTGATACCCGAAACATGTTCCAAGTAAGGAAAAATGGTACTAAATATTAAATAATACAAATCCCAAGAAAGGAACTGAAGCAAGAAGTGTTCACACACACACACACACGCGCGCGCGCGCGCGCGCGCACGCGAACGGACGCACACAAAAAATTTGCGTTGGCATAATAAAGTATCACTCAGGAGTGAACAATTAATAACAGCACTGGTAATCCCAATTTTGTAGGGGTAGGTGACTGACGGGAGGGGAGCGTGAAGGTTTTCTACCGGTCAAGTAACGGGACAACTCGGTTATAACAGAACAAGATATTATAAAAATAAATTGAAATTACTGCTTTTAACAAACGAATGCACATTAGCTAGTATAAGTAGTGTCTATAGTATAGATTATTAATAAATAGATATTTGTTGCACACACTGTTACGTGACTTCTTTTATATTATATTATTATAAAATGTTGTATTCTACTTACCCAAGTTTTCCTCTTGCTTCAACTTTTTATTTGCTTACCGCCTCCACGGTAATTGAACCTTTCTTCAATCTCATCTAACACATTTTAACATGAGAAACCTTTGTTGCATCGATTCATGTTTGTACATCTCAATAATAGCCTCACTGACTAAAAGAATTTTTGCAGATTATTAAATTGATTAATTTTATGAAACAATCAAGTGCATATTGTATTTTGTAATTAAATTACAATCCAGTTTTTTTAACCCTTGATGAAGAAGATTATTATGATGAGTAATTTACAAAAGTCAATTTTCACCAATGTGATACCGGCAGTGAAAGTCAAACAAAGTTTTGTTATTAGTTTGTCACTTTTGTTGGTAACTCTATGTTGTGTGGACACAGATATCCTCTTCGGCATTTACAGTGAGCATGACAGCCGCAGCCGCAGTCGAAATGCTTGGTACACGAAGAACCGGGTTGAACAAAAGTTTTGATCCGGGTTGATCAAAAGTTTTTCAACCCGGATACCTCAAATATTCACCAGTGACGCGATGCATAAACGCCTGAAAGTGTAAATTGAGTTTCTTGTCGATAACGTAACAACATGTAGATAATCAGCGGGCAGAATGATAAATAATTGTATCACGTGTAACACTTTGGTACATAAATCACCGGGCGCTGAGATCACGTGTCGTGAAATAAGTGTTCTCTTTACTTCCGCGCGTGCCGCCCAAATGTATAAAATAAAGTACTGAGTGAGTTTAATAATGGAATCTGTGATGGCCTGTAGCAACACGATCTATCATCCTTAACCCGGTGTCCATTAGACTGTAAATGATGATAAGTTTATCTTCCAGACACACGCACAAGCGTGAGGGAGGCACCTGTTGATATAACTCAATTTTTTTTTAGAGTGTAAGACCAGCGGAAGGCGTAAATATTTTATATTATGTTTAACCCTAATCGTGAAAACGTATTTTATTTTGTAAAAACTTGTTTTCATGTAGGCGTATTACATTGTTTAAAATAAATAAAAAGACTGTTCCTACAGGAGAATATTAAAAATAATGCAATGATTAATACCAATATACATGCAACTAAAATTATGCAGCCAATTTTTGCGTAGAATTTAACATTCGATTTAATAATAAATCAACATTATTAACAGTATAGCAACAGTCGATCATATTAATCAAACTTTACTTTACTCACTTCTATCGTTTTAACAAATATAATACTCCAATGTGCGGATGAATATTCAAAATCAACTAAATCGTGACCGGGAAATTTCATTAGAGTGATTAAAGAATGTAGCCTTTCATAAACAACAAATAATCATTTACAGAAATAACACTGTTGTGCACCACTGTAGATAATATTTCCGAATAGCGCCTTCGAGCTTCACAGCTCTTATCTTCAGATCGAAAATATACCGATCTGATCGGGTACATTTCCGGTCTGATAATGAGCTGTGAAGCTTGAAAGCGCTAACCGGTAATTTTATCTATAATGGTGTGCGACAGTGTTATTTCTGTTTTTGATTATAGCCACTAACACAACATTACTAATGATGCAATCATTAATTATATAGACCCGCATCGGGCTACTTCTCATGTGGCGGGTAGAGGGGCCTGTCACATATAGTGGCACGAGAATTTGTGAACGGCATACTTCTCGCTAACACTACGCGCGTATCCGAGCCATCGGGTCCGACTAGTATTCCTATACCGGGAAAGTGAAATGCACAGAGAGGACCAAAACCAGGAAGCGGTCTGGTCCAGAGTGGGCGTAAATATGACTAGTCAACGTAGTGTTTCACAACCAAGCACTCTCATAACGGATCACGAACATATTTTAAAACAAACAGAAATGATACGCGGGTGGGCGGAAAACTGTAATGTGCGTCGTGTAATACGGGAGACGCAAAAATCGTACCCTGATATGAAATAGGAAAGCTTCCAAAACAGAACAAAACTAAAGATAAGGGCATGCACACAACATTCGGGCAATGTTGGACAACGTAAAAGTCTATAAATTAGAGGAAGAACTGGGAGAATAATGAGGAATACAGTAGGTAAATCTTCAAAACGTCCACAATGCTGGAGCCATATAAGCAGACGACACACCTCTTCTGACGGCGGTTAATGAGTCCACTTATACAGTATTCATCTGTTGCTATCGGACGTCTCAGAGATCGGTGGAAGATTCAGATAGCCCCTATTTTTCGTTTCCACACATCCGACAGGTTTTAAGACAGAGCATTCTTAGAAAGGGCTTTCACATCGTCCTTAAATGGCTACTCCTCTTTTTTGTACCGACGGCATAGGCCTACTGTGTTTTTTCTGGCAACACCTTTATATTTGAATTGAAACGTTTTCCGTCGTTCAGAACAGTCTCTATTCCATGGGAGTCTGTCTTCCCCCTTAATTTTCAGCATTTTAATACCACACTTTTATTGCTCTTACACTTTAATAAACAACTCACTTTAAAAAGGCTATTTCTTGTACCTCGTATACCTTGTTATGATTTCTACCGGTATCATCTGTTTAACTAAAGTGGGCGCTACAAAAAATTTGACTACTGTATATAAATATAACAAAATTGGATGTCCGTAGTGTTAAAAATGAGAACGACGAAGTTTTCCGTCGTTGAAAAGTCCAGAAAATCGTAAAGATACGAGGAGTATTTAATTTACGCTGAGTATATAATCTACAAAAATGATAAACCCGTAGGCAACATGCGATTTTAACCCTTCCATCGAAACCGAACCTAGGAAAAGAATTACATTATTTCCACGAATCACTTATTTCAACTACGGTCGAGAAGTTAATCTCATTATTTATTAATCGTCCTACTCTAGTGACCGACTTTAAACGCTGTGTTGTAATTGTATTTAACTGGTACGGGGAGACCTGTGAAAGTTTGTAATGTACTTACGCCCGATTCGGCTCTAGTGTGCTCACCAAGTAGTAGTTACAGCGATTGTAGATGAAGGCATTCTTGGTATAGGCATTACGATAGCATGCGAGTTTCAGTCGTCTTTAGTAGACAGTATTTTCTCTCCTTGTTGGTAAATATCTGGCAACAAGGGCAATCTTCGCTTCAAGAGACATGCAGTGAATAGCTCAAGACATTAATTAAACTACATGACATATCACATAAAGACATGCAGTGAATAGCTCAAGACATTAATTAAACTACATGACATATCACATAAACAAGTGCTGGGTTTCAGTACTTTGAATGTTTAGTAATTACCAAATGAATTTGAGTAGCTGTTGAATTGAATATTCCTCCCACGTATTAAGATATAAAAGTGCAAAATTCGTACAGAAACATGGAATGTAAGAAGCCTTTATGCTAAAGGAAACCTATATAGTCTTGTTATAGAGACGTAAAGGCTAAACGCAGGTCTGATGGGAATAAGTGAACTATTATGGTCAGGTCAAAGTTCCTGAAAACAAGAAAATTGGACCCAGTATTACTCCGATTTGACCCTGGCAGTAAAGAACACTGGAACTCGCCTATGTCCAAACTCAAGAGCTTTTTGTTATTATGAGTATTATATTCTGTTATTGTCTATCTACTGAATGCAGAAATACTGTAAGTCTAATACATACATTTATGGTCAATAAAAAGGTCTAATAACTTTACGCCCGAGTAATGACATCCACTACAAGGGTTACTGGTATCCATTCACTAGTCCTCACTGTACTTCCTTGAGCATTCCGTAGTTTTTGTATATGAGGTTTGATCAAAATGTTCGTGCAATTTTCCATTTCCCACCGCTACAAGTGTCCGAGTAAAAAACTGCTTTTATGTGATGTTGGTACACAATGTTAGTGACACTCGTCTAAAATTTAAGCCCTATTTGATGCACAATTTAGATTTTACAACTAATTGAGTAAGTCGTCGTTAGGTGTATTAGGCGATTTTTTGTCATTCTACAATGCAAGATTGAAGAATATGGATTCAATTTTATGTAAACTGTGAGATAAATTGCTCTGTCCTGGTAAACGTGTTCAGAAGGCTTCTGGCGAAACTGCTGTGCGAGAACAAAGGGTTTACAAGCTTCAAAGGCTGATATAAATGAACTGAAGGTCGTGGTTGTCAACTAAAGATTATGTTCTTGTGTTACACGAAATTTCGTCGGTAGGCGCAGTGGTAAATAAAGAGTGCTATTCGGACATGTGTTTGAAGTTATTCAAATAACTTCAAACCAAATAGCCGTACACCAAATGTGTCCCAACGCGATCTTTCCTCCTCCCAATATTGATAATTTCTATGAAAAGACAACGTCTTCAAGGACCGTTGAAGGCGTAAAACAAAAATTGTTAGGCGAGCTCAAGACTGTACCAAAAAGTGCATGCTTGAAATATTTTGAAGACTACAAAACGGCCTGGCTTAATCGTGTTACATTCGACCGAGACTACTTTGAAGGAGGCAGTATAAGTGTCGATGAAGGAAGGCATAATTTTTTAAATAAACAAGAAATGTAAGAACTTTTTGATCAAACCTCGTATATCGCTCTAGTGTTTACTAAGGTTTAACTCCACTAAGTATTTGAAGGAAGAAACCTATACTCAAAGGCTTTGCCCTTATATTCATGATAGTATTATTTTGGTTTCAACGGTCGTACTACTTTGATCTCGTTGATTATTAAGTTTCATCACTGAACCTCAATTGTTCGTTATTTGTGACCCAAACAGTTTATTTTATTAACCGCTGTCAAACCCTTATCATGTATCTTGACCAACCCAACACGTGGTAAATATTTGCTGTACCTTCTCCGAATTTATTCTGAAAGTAAGCACTGTCAATGTCGACTTCCTTGTAATAGCCTACAGATATTATAATACTCCAAACTAGCACACTCTACGGAATGCGCATTACCTGAGAACTCTATAATTTGTTTAGAATTAATATAAGGCAATTACCTGTATTAACTTCCGTCTTGTGACTTATTTGGTTTTTTCTTAAAACGACACGTTTCGAGAATAAATTCTCATCATCAGGTTTAAAAATACTATAAAAACATCAAAATCACCCAAAAGGGGTCGTCAACTAGTTAAAACACACAAAACACAAAAAAACACCACACATAATTTAACACCGTTTTGGGTGATTTAAGTTTACGACCCCTTTTGGGTGATTTTGATGTTTTTATAGTATTTTTAAACCTGATGATGAGAATTTATTCTCGAAACGCGTCGTTTTAAGAAAAAACCAAATAAGTCACAAGACGGAAGTTAATACAGGTAATTGCCTAATATTAATTCTAAATAGTTAGTAACGTGACTTGGAGACAATTAAAACAAAATGAATCTATAATTTGCTTTAATAGTTGTTATAATAGCGAAGAGTCGTTAATCGAAACCCACAAAAATATTATTTTTTGTCTTATTGAAGTCGAGAACAGGAAACGCCCATGATGTTTTCATTTCGCATATCCCGCATCCATTGCAACTAGTAGCACTCTGTCTAGACACAAGTACCCTACTGTAATTTTGTGGGAATTAATGAATACATTAGCACAGTACTTAAGTAAGATTGTGAAACCAGCAGACGCAACAAGCTATAAAGTTACAACACTATAGTGCACTGTAGGAAAATTCCTGCTAAGCCTGTACAATATTTTTCGTAGTACACAAATTATAAATGAGTGAGGATTGCGCTAATAAAAGGCAACATCCCAGCCTAAACATTTCCCAACGTGCGTTAAAAAATTATACCAAATACTGCCCACGTACATGGAATAACAAAACATAAAGTGATATGAACTTGTGTTTCATTAATTTTAGTTATTATTTGTGTTTTAGCTGTAGTGCAAAACAGATAAACACACTTTTGTGTTTAAAAATGTTACCTTGTGTTTTCTTTATTATAATTTCTTAAGTGGACAGGAATCAATCGATGATCAGAACTGTATCCGATCTAAATTAATTCCGATTAACGACTGTAATGACACACGTAGTATTATAACAGACTAGTGGCGTGTGGCAGTCTAGTAGCAAAATAATGCAGCGACGTAAAACTTGAAAGAATCCTGGAAAAGTTTTTAAAGACGCTTTTAATTTTAAAAAATTGGTTTCATAACAGTCTTTTATTTGGAGCTTCGTGGATCACTGGAAAAACACACAAGACTCTATTTATTGGATCAAGATGACGATGATGAAAAATGCGGAGAGTTTTTTGTACGGGTAAAGTAAGGACTTTTCAAGAATTTAGGAAGATGCATGTGAAAAAATCGTAAAGAAACTTTACCAGAAAGTTGATGGATGTGACTGCGAATTTAAAAAATTTACTTAGAGGAAAGCCAAAAAAAGTTTTCCATTGAAAGCCGCTGCTTTAAAAAATATGCATAAGGAAAAAATATTCTGAAGGAAAAAGGATCAAACCTATCTGTGACTTATGCATGTAGCCGCCCGGACGGGAAGATTTAAAATCAACAATTTACAAAATTTGTTACAGCAATATGTATACAAGTAAAATATATCAACATATAGTATAATTATTACAGTTCTACAAATCTGTATAGTACTTTATTTTGAAGCAGAAATTAGTACTTAGTTATTTAATTAACAACCCATAAAAGTGCTCTCGAAAGCAAAATATTCTATCACATGTTACAGGCTTCATCAATTTTAAACAAATTTTAAACAACATTTTTTATTCATATTTACACTCTAATGTATTTACAATAATTTAGTATAAATTATTAAATTCTATATTAAACGCGGATTTGAAACAAAATAATTATAAATATTCCAAAAGTTTCTCTTAAATGCCGAAATTAAATGAGCAGAGAAATGAGGTACAAAGTGTTTATTTACAACAATTTCGCTACGGAAAAGTATTAAAAGTCAGAATGCAACGTTTTGGGCACTAACACAAGTAAAATAAATTCGCGCGATTTACGTAATACGATTTTAGGTTTTCAAAAACCTTTCCGCGACTGTTCCTTTTCAAGTGTTTAATTGTGTTAAAAAGGTTTTACGTGTACGTGCCCAGTAAATTGTAGGAGAGCAATAATATATATCACCACGTGCATTGTTCGAGTTGACAACGGTGCGTCGCGGTTTCCATCCAATACTCTCTGTGACGGAAAAGGGGTCCACAAAACACTGAATCAATTGTACGAGTTAAAGGCTGGCTAATTGCAGCGGTAGCCACATAACTCCACTTGTGTACTAGTGGCGGCTCTAATGTTACCTTCACTACAGCGAAATCAGTGTACTCGTTGCCATGGTAACCTAGACCTTCCCTGAAACAGCATACGTACATTCACAATTACACTTTTTTACTCATTTTAAACGTTCGTAATAAGATTCAAATTTATTTTATCGTTTGAGAGGCACATATATACGGTTGGCACGCAACGCTATGCTGTCCTTAGTAATAGGAATGACACTTCGAACGACTTCATATCTCTAACTCTGTTCTGCAAAACATAACATTTTACCGAGCAGTCTGGCATTTAACTCCGTCATTACATGACATACGAAATACGCTATTTATAGAGAACAAATGTGTAAGCTTAGGGTTTCATAATTAATAATACTATCATTAGGGTTTATCAGACAATACTATTACAAATTTTGATAGTGATAAACGAAGAAACATAGAAAATCTCAGGGACATAAGGAAGCAAATCATTATGTTTTAGAATAGAGCAGCATAAATATGGTCACTAAACATCCCGGAAAACTGGGACTTATCCCGGATTGTAAACGCTCGTCACAGTGTCCCGGTTGCGGACCACCGAGACGCTGGTTTGTCTTAGGTTTTAATCACTGTGAAGAATGGGTTTTGTGTTAATAATGATGAGGAAAGAAAGAATTGAAAGAAAAAATTTATCAAGAAAATTGTATAGACTTTATTTTGACTGTGAGAGTGAAAAACAGTGTACACTATAATTTTCAAACAATGCGACTGATTATTCGCTACAGCGTCCCAGAGTGCCATCATTGGAAGGATATTCTCGTATATAAAAAATTAATGTCTTGACGACTAATAAGCAGGCTAGAAGCTTACGAACTTGTTGAGATTCCTAAGTTCTTTACAACTTAAATGGACTGCATAGAATATTATACCCAAGTTTCTGGAAATGCGCAAATTCCTATTAGAATGCAAAAACGCTTGAAACGTACTCATCGTTGAAACCTTCAACATCAGAACCATGAAGATTTGGATAATATATTATGCCTATGTGTGTGCAACGTAACAGCCATAAAATAGAACAATAACGATAGAATAGTAATAGTCACATATTTAATATTAGAAATAAGAGTTACGCATATTATTAAATAATACACGTATTAAAAATAATAAATGCAGTAAAATAATTTGAATAACCAACGTTTTTTGATTAAAAAAGAATATAACACCCGGCATTTTGGGGCTCGAGACAACTTGGTCAGCCTGGTATAACACGGACAATTCCTGTTACTTACTAACATTATTAGATGTTGTCATGCATGCAAAAACTGTGGCAACTGCGATTTGCTACAATCGCCAATTTCAAACGGCGTGAAAAATTTTGCTTTTATATATTTATTGGCACAAATTACAGATTTCTAATGACAGGAAAGAAAATTATTATTCTACAAACACATATTACATTCTGTCACACACAGTCAACTCAACGCAAGCAGAATCGGTCAAGTAATTGAGGACATGGAATTTTTAAGCACAGGTACGAACATATGCAAACAGAAAAGCTTACTTATTGTATTTTGTTATTTAATAAATATAGCTAAACGTCCATCAGCAATGTATGTATTTCAGGGATCTGTTTAATACCTTATTCATAACAAGCTCAAGCGATGGTCAATAAATAATAATCGGCACATCTTCTTTATTATTATTTACAAATTTAAAAATACTTCCTTTACTATATCTACTTACTGGACTGTAGATAGCCTACATCACGCCCTACAAAAGATTATCTGTGTCAGAAAGGGTTATTTCATAGGTGGTGCAAAAGTCTATTCAAGATTGCAAGGTCTTGACCATGTTATCTGACCAAGGTTGTCATGGTCTTGTCCAATTAATGAAGATTGCAGGTGTTTCTTTAATTTTGGTGCACCAACATTTCATAATAATCTTTTATACAATATTATATATCAAGAAACTTATTATTATTTTTTTAAACCAGATACAAATTTGGTTATCATCATCAGACGACGCTCAATTTTTACTTTGGGAACGTTTCAATCAACAATAAATGTTAATTTATCAAAGAAATTACTCTTGGTTGTAAATAATAGTTTAGAGTGGAGCCAACATTTTAAAGTGGAGTATTGTTAATAGTCGTTTATAGTTTGTTTTTTAGAACCGTGAATGATTACGTAATAATTATTACATTACAGAACAATCTACGTGTTTATCGAATGTTCTAGACGAACCCGGCTGTAATGTTTGCGTACGTGATTTCAACATGCATTCCCGAGGCTTTGATAGACTGTACCAGAAACCGCGCGCACTGTGTCAAGGCCGCAATCAATTAGGCCTACGTCCTGGTGTAGCGCTAATGCGTAGTTGTGGAATGTTCTGGTCTGTGAGCGGGGTATAAATACAAGGCGTTAGCGGCCTTAGTTCAGTTATTGTCGGACGAAACTCTGTGAGTTTGGGTTGCGATATCTCAACTCAATATCGTTCGAGTATTGTGGCGAAGTGGTACGTGTTTTATAATTGTGCGGGACGACTGTAATACAATTGTGTTTTATATCAGTTAACGATTTTTATTGCGTGTGAACAATTTTTATTTGATTTGTGGTAAGAGATTGTCTTGTAAATTACAAAATGTTTAATTGTGATAATTAAAGATGGTGATTAGTGACGTAATTGGTGTCTTGTATGTAGTTCTCCACTGTACCATACGACGATCAGTAGACAGTCGTGGCAGTATTATATATGTGCTTCAAACTATAAGAGTGAACGTTACGTTGCTAATGGAAGTTTATAAATTTGTATGTGTTAACAGTATTGTATATTACGTAACTGATTGTATTTTATATCCTGCATATTCCGGTTTTGTACTATGAATACTGTGCAGACTACTTTGAATGTTTGCATTTGTATATTACTTTCTGTGGTTTCTCCAAAAATTACATCTTTATACGGTTATATTAGGATTTTTATGAAGTAATGGAAAATACTTTCAGGGCGTGTTACACAAGTGAAAATAAAGAAGTCTCTTATATAAACATAGGCTTGGAGACGCTTGGTTTTAAAATTGCGACGCCCAAAGCTTCAGACCAAATTTAAATTAAAAGCATAATTTGGTATTCAAATGAAGCGCACGCCTATTAATTGTGTAACGAAACTAATAAATTTAGATTTTAAAATAACAAGACATTTAGATAATTTGCCCTGAAACGTAAGTACGTTTGTTTCTAAGTTTTGCAACATGTACCGATAAATAATGTGAGCGCTCTGTAGCTTATAGGTACGAGATTTTTAAAAAATCTTTTTTTCTTTCAGATAGAAACAAAATATTTCCAGTTTTGTTACAACGTCGAAGCGACTTAATCACGTGTGTAGCCTACGTAGCGCTTGTTATAAGCGCTATATCGGCAATTAGTCGCAATGCTCTAGAGCCATCTAGTACTGTCTGGCGTAGTCTAGCCGTTGATAAGTGGAATGCAACGCAGGTGACGCTAGCTGGGAAAATACCGTTGCATAGCAAACTGCAGTTAAGTTTTCCGAATACGCCAGATATTCTCTAATTTGAGAGGCTACTTTTATACTCGTTGCGCGCAATGCCACTACATGAAGCGAAGCAGACGCTTTTACAGCTGCAGTTCAGTAGCATGATGACACGCCAGCGTTTACAACGAATGTGGTCAGTGTGATGTTGTTACTAATAGAAACGGGCACAATCGTGCTCGAAGATTACAATAAATTTTTCAATATTTTCGGAAGAGTTCAAAAATATTTTACCTATTGTTTACAAAAACAGAACAAAACGCCGATTTTCCATAGTATACGCCGTGCTTAGTAAACTGAGAGGCTTCGCACAACTTTGTAGGGAGTCTTATTAAACATATTTTGCGTGAATCGAATTCGCGTTCTTTACTTTTACTGTTATGGAAACGGTTTCAAACGTTTCACTACGTAAACTAATGACTTTCCTTAAGAGCAATAAACGTACGAATTACTTAATTTTAGCAAACACTAAGGAAGCCTTTGTAACCCCTCTTTCCTTTTATACATTTTACCTATAGAAAACTCTCTTCTTTTATTTCCTTTTTTTTCTATTTATTTTTTTTTTTTTTTTGAAAGAGAGACCACAAGTTATTTAGGACTAGGCTAGAGCCTAGAGAAGCCAAAATTGTGCTGGGTCCAGTATGATGGGACTTGCAAATGAAACATTGATCTTAAGGTAACAATAACAGTATTTATTGTACTCTGCTTGTACAACATATGCGCCCTTAAAGCAAGATAATTACGAGTAGTTTACAGTCAAAATAGCTCACTTCCAAAAACCCTCAATCGTTATCATAATTCCATTAACATATGCATCGCCAAATAGTTGAATGATAAATAATAAATTATTATCATAAATAAATATTGAATAAATAATAAATAGCTGAATAATTATTGAATAATAAATAGTTGAATGGCGCATAAATAATAATAATACTAGTGTGAAATGGCGCACATTCTCGACCCTTCGTTTAGTTTGTGGTGAGGGCTTTTAAATGTTCAGAAAACCTGGAAGAAAAAGATCACAAACTACATACATTCCACATTTGCCACACATTTACATAACGAAAACCACAGCTACACAAACATAGAACACAACATGGAAATATTACACTACTTACCAAAAAGTAGAAAACTAAACACAGCTGAACAATTTGAAATATACAGATATCACACACTACAACCAAACAACATATTAAATGAACAGATACATTACAAATCACATACACTATTTGGCACATTGATCCACACACATAATTCGAACCTCAGCGCCAATCCCTTCCCACCATCAACCCCCACCACACACTCCATTCCGTAACGGTTATTCTGTAATCGACAGTTAGTACTCAACCCACTGAAGAAGAGAAACAACATCTTGAAACGTTTGGAAAGTGACAACAGTAAGTTCATAAGTGAAAGTATTATATATATTATTAAATTAATAAGTGAACAAAGAGGATGCAACAACAAGATAATCTTTATATTTTGTTTTGAACTTCTTAGTTTCTCAACGTTTCAATTTCACGGTGACGTTCTTTAAAAAATTATACCGCAATGTCTAAATTTCTTACGGTTTAAAATCTAAAATTATAGATTACGTTATAAAATGAACGTATATGTGTGCAACATTTGAACTCAAAGGTGTGTTGATAAGTTAAAATTCTGGCTAAGTCTTTAGGAGGTGGTGACTGACTAAGAGCAAATCGTTTCTAAATCTATGTTATTATGTACGATTTATTTCAGTAATACCTATTCACTTAATATTCTTTCATGTCAGAATATATTCAATATTGGCAATATAATTAAAAAAAGCATTTAGCCTCAGCATGTCCGGAAATTAATGAGCTAGTTTTATGTTCTTCCTGAAGTAGTAGGTTTATATTCAAGTATACCTCAAGACAAGAAGAAGTACTGAAAAATGTTTCAATAAGCTGCGACTCGGACTACGTACACATTCCTGCAGCGCACGCTTGTCCTGTCAATTTAATGGTGTTTTCTTTGCTTTGTCATAGGGTACTTATAGAGGGAAATTAAAAATATTGGCGTGTGTGGAAATTGTAGAAAATTTTATTTTAACGAAGGAGATGTTACCACAATTCTAGTATATTTCTGATGGTACATTATTAAAAGGAAGCAATGTTAATGTAACTCAGCTGTGACTATAGAAACATATTGATTTAGGATATCAGGTTTCTTTCCCACTGCAAAAGTTGTTACTTAACATTAAAGTAGAGGTCTTCATCGTACATTATTGAAAATGGATTGTTTGTCGTTAAAATCGGGTCTCATTTGTTCTTTAGTTTCAGTGTGTGCGTGCGTGTGCTCGTATTCACAACCGTGTTGCACAAACCGACTCCATCCTCTCATAGCGTGAGCAAATAAAGCCAACATGTTGGTTTCAGATTTTCCTTTCTAATACACTTTTTTTAAGCCAAGACGATCTCTAGAAGGGCCGTCATGAATTTCTTCAGAACACATTTTACGTCCAGCTTCTGTTACTCGAATGACAGTACTTGGTGACACTTGCTCATCTGAATTTTGTCCAGTACTTTTCAGTAACACCAACAAGTATAAATATCAATAACTGTGTATTAGGTATTTAGCTGTAACCGATCTGCTTTAATGGCAATTCATTCTAAAGTGAATGCTTTTCCGTTTGATCTCTGCATCACACCTGATGCGTCAGAGTTGCATAGAATCGGCGTTACGATTGTACTGTCGTCCCTGCATAAAAGCCAGCAGACCCAGAGCTTATTTTAAGCAATAAACTAGGCGGCACTAGTGCCACCTTCTGAAGGACTTAGTGCCGCCTAGTGGCAGGTATTAGTGCCGGTGCCGAAAAGCGAGAAAAAGGGGAGAAATCAGCAAATCACGAAGGCGCGTTTGCATTTGCGTCTATTAGCTTTCAGCATTGTCTGTACAGTGTGCGAATTGGGCGCTTATTTTTTTATGCGAGTGTACATCGGCCCAAGCCCAAGGCAACAGAAAATGACGTCCCTGATGGTGGATGTATTGAGGCAAATCGAGAAGTTGCAAAAAGAGGGCCAGCGATCACTGATAACAATTGCGGACATTGAAACGACACAGAATATCGTTCAAAGTGCAAAATGAACCTTATCCGGGAGGATTTGAAGATAAAGTGATGAATAAACTTGAAATTGTAGAGGAAGATGAATATGAAGTTCAAACAAGAGGTTCAGTGAAATCCTTCGTTTCTACAAAGAAATCTTGGTCTGCAGTGAGAAACAAGGTTGTACAAAGCTGCAATGACTTTCTAGATGTGCGATTTGCAAATGGTCAGCAAGATATTTTTTCAACACTAAAGAAATTAGTAAGTGTAAGGACTGCTCCAGAAATGATAAGTACGATGCGTGTGGCCGTGGCAGATCTTTTTGATGTGGATTCT
Source organism: Magicicada septendecula (assembly GCA_034769895.1). Classification (NCBI taxonomy): domain Eukaryota; kingdom Metazoa; phylum Arthropoda; class Insecta; order Hemiptera; family Cicadidae; genus Magicicada; species Magicicada septendecula. The sequence continues at coordinate 304,203,253 of CM068376.1, read as the reverse complement.
GTTGAATCATTTGCTGATGACGTGATTGCCTTACATGCTTCAGAGAAGCTTCCTTCACCGTCAGATATGAACACCGCATCTGCTATATTGTACCATAACACTTTTACTTCCATGTTCCATAAGGAAATGGAAGTATGGTGATGGCGAAAAAATCGTATTCGAGATAAGGGCTGATTCTGATTGTACTACAGACACCATACACAAAAACTGGTTTCAAGGCTTGTTTGTGTAATAAACAGCTTGTTATGCAGCTTATGCATCGACAAGTCAGAGTGTCTTCCAAGCAGCCACAATATTTTCTTCAATTTTAACCAAAGCTTTTCTTCTCAACATGTGTGTCTGTGTGTCTATGTGTAGAATTTTTTTTGGCAAACGATAACAGCCGCAAATTCAAACAAAATCAAATAATTTTTTGCATACGTCCTGAATTGTAGAGGACTCAAGGGCTATTGATTTTGGCGAAGATCGGTTAAGAGAAAGGGGTAGTTTACTGTCAACGTTTTATGTTTTAACAAGGGTAATTTTTGTCTATGACGAACGATAACTGCCGCACATTCAAACAGAATCAAATAATTTTTTGCATACGTCCTGAATTGTAGAGGACTCAAGGGCTATTGATTTTGGCGAAGATCGGTTAAGAGAAAGGGGTAGTTTACTGACAACGTTTTATGTTTTAAACAAGGGTAATTTTTTCTATGACGAACGATAACTGCCGCACATTCAAACAATCAAATAATTTTTTGCATACGTCCTGAATTGTAGAGGACTCAAGGCCTGTTGATTTTGGTGAAGATCGGTTAAGAGAAAGGGGTAATTTACCAGCAACATTTTGTGTTTTAACAAGAGTAATTTTTTTATGACGAACGATAACTGCCGTAAATTCAAACGGAATCAAATAATTTTTTGTATATGTGCCTGAGTTATAGATGTCTCAAAGGCCTGTTGATTTTGGTAAAGATCGGTTAAGGGGAAAGGGTAGTTTACCTGGAACGTTTTATGTTTTAACAAGAGTAAAGTACTTAATTTTGATAAATAAAGTATCCTGAAAAGAAGATCATAATAATCAACTGTAGAAACATAGATGAAATATCTATAAATGAAAAGGCTAGTTGAATGAGGTGGGGTAATTTTGTATAAATGAAAACGATAGTTGAAGGGGGAGAGGATAATTTTTATTTATGTCATGTGTACTACGTTATCGGCAACAAAGAAGTAGTTTCTTGTTAAAATTCGTTCCCGGGCTGTTTGGCGTGGTCCAATATTTTCTACACAACTAGACGTTTTGGCAAGCTATCGACTGCCATCATCAGTGAAAATCGAGTGTGCTAACGTCAGGTGGTATACGTTAGTGATCACTGTACTGCGGTTAAGGCTGAGAAAGAAGTAGTTCTTATGGAAATATTTCATTTCGAAAATGAATTTAAATATAAATCTTAGAACATGGAAGTCATGTATGGTTCTCCACACCGATATTTTAAAAGTGTCAGAGCCTGGTTCGGTATTTTCAAAGCTCGTACAAACATACATGTGTTTGACACCAAATAGCTCTGGGCCTGAAGGAACGATGTCCGTCCACACTACGAACAAACAAAGCATTACATCACCTTACAGCATGAAGACACTAAATTCCAGGATGTATATCGCCCTAAATGGAGTGGGTATTGCAGTTTTTGACCCAAGGCCAGCATTGTGCAATGTTCTTACAAACTAAAGAACAAAGACGAAGGCTTTCTGAAGAACTATACAAATATCATGATTACATCAAGACCTTTGTTTCGAAAGACTTTTTTTTTTAAGTTTGTACCTTTCATGTGAATTAAGAAAATATTTTGTTACCGACACACTTTTTTCTTTTTCTTTCTTAATTAACTTATTCAGTTGTAAAGCAATTTAATATGAAATGTTTATTCATTTTTAATTTAAAAAAAAATTACTTAAAATTAAACAAACTTGTAGTGTTTAAGCTTTTGCCAATTGTGTATACATGTTGCAATAAAACATGCAGTAAGAGTCATTCTAAAAATTCGAAGACGCTATTACACACTTTCTGACATTATAGACATGTGTCAAATTGATTTTGTTCAATTGTTTTTAAGTAACTTTTGTAAGTTTTGAAATCAGAGATGAGTAATTATGCGTTATATGTTAAAATCCCCATAAATTTATTGTCTGTCATGTCAAGTGCAAATTTAGTGTTCGAGTGCGCGTGTGCGGGTATTATTCGTGTTCTCGTGAATAACTCCTATGATAATTAACGTATCCGAATGAAACTTAGACAGCGTATGCGTCATAAATAGCACTACATTTTTCATATGTCATACACTCAAAACATATAATTTTACTGTTTATTTTTTAACTGAATTCACTTTTCTTTAGAAGCCTTATCTGCAGAAAAGTCATAAAACTTTAGATCAAATCTATACAAGATTTTGCAGACTCTGGCATAGTCTTACATGATTTCTAGCTATCAAGGTAGAATCTATCACGTGTTCTAGATTTCAACCAATCAGGAACTCCAATTTCCATTTGAGATGTCCTCTAGCTAACTCAAGATCATCCAGTTCTCTTCTGTAACTCATCCTTGTAAGACGTACTCCTCTGTGCGAGTTAGTTATTAGGGAGGAATTCGTTAACATCTCACACACACACACACACACACACGCACATATGTATGTATGTATGAATATTTTCGATTTTCGGACAACACTTGAAGGCGTTTTCGCATACTAGCTTCCAAACTTCACGGTCATTCCAGTCATCATCCTTCGAATGTATGTGCCATGCCATTGCATTCCTTATGTCTTACATCCAAGTCTTTCGCAGCTTCCTTCTTTTTCTTCTTTCAGGAGGGGTCCATTCTAGCAATTTTTTGACTATCCATCATTAACCATACGGCACACTGTTTTGACCTTTTTGCATCCATTGTGTCATTTATCGGTACATATGCATTCATTATTTCCCTTATTTCTTCACTTTTCAACCTATGCAGGGATGTAAGTGTAGAGCACCTTCCCCAGTATCCCATTTCCGTGTCTCGCAAACGTTTCCTCATATGTTTTGAAGTTTCCCACACTTTGGCCCCGTATGTTACTATAAATTCCGCTCTTGTCTTGTATATGTTGAATTTTATTTCTGGCCTTAGTTGATTGGTCCGCAAAGTGGAATGTAACGTCTCGTCACTTGTTTCCCTTGTGCTATACGATTTTGTTTCTTTCCGTTCCATTTAAGCCTTCTTTTGTAACAATAACACCAAGGTATTTATATGAATATACTCCCTCCACAATTCCGCGTTCTAACAATGTATCTCTGCATGTATTTACGACGACAGCATATTCATCGTCCAATATATTTTTCTGCATTTGAGTAAAACATCTGCATTATGTCAGCTGGGCTTTCTGTATGCCATGGTGTTTGGCTCTATTAGAGAATCAATAGAGTTCTCTAATATAGGCATATAGGCCTTTACTCTATTATAGGCATACTATTTTCCTATTTATTGTTTCTCCTGGCGCGGCTATCGTAGCTGCCATTTTCTTCTTGCTACAACAGTCTGTTCTATAATTTCCCTTGTGTGCTTATCTGCCGTTACCCTTCCCCTGATTAGCTACTCACAGTACTGATTACTGTATGCATATTACAGACGTTTCTACTCCGTTCCTTAGACGATTTTTAAAAGCACAGCTATCCCTGTACTAATAACTGTGTAAAACTTTCCAACCGCAAGCAATTATTGACTTGTGTTGGGCTGATATCTTTTTGCACAATTAATTTGTTACATCTGTGTGGCCAAGCTCAAACAATGACTTCAATGTTGTTTTTTTTGTTATAACGCACTGACTTATCCTATGATAAAGAATAAGTGTATTCTCTCTAAATCGATCGATTTATTTCAAAAGACCACATCGTAGCCTGTGGTTCTTGGGTTAATGTTTACAACTAAATAACCATTTCCTATCAAGAGCGAGGCGCAAGTTTTCGAATCCAAAGCTTTGATACGAGTTGAACAGTTTCTGCTAGTCTGTGCTAATCGACGTGCCGTGCCTTGTGGTCAAATGTCATTTCACATTAAAGTTGAGACTAAAAGTAAATCTTAACGTTTTAACCAACGTGCCCATAATTTCGGCACAATCCCGAGACACTCTTTTGGAACCTCTTCACAAATGTATCGCTGGTTCGTAATTTTAGACCACGAGATTTAATAACTAACTTGAAAATTGTGTGCGATTTCTTATAAAAAATTCCTTATACTTTCACAAGTAATTTTTTTACTATTAAAATTAAATAAACATTATGTAATAATAATATTTTTACAAAATTGAACGCTAAAAAGTTAAAGAAAATTATTACTTTAAAATTCAGTTTGTAGATGTTCAACAATTTCAAATGATAAGATTACGCTTTAGCATCGTTTTCATCTTCTGTGTTTTAGTGACACTTTTGGTAGAGTCTTCTTATGAATGGCTGAAAACCATTATAATGATAATGGTTATACCATATACCATTATCATTATAATGATATAACAGCCTGGCATTTTAATTCCAACGGAAACAGAATCGTCGTGTATGAAAACAGGCACGCACGAAATCAAGTAAGAGAGATTCGTGCTGGTATTTTACACCAAAAGTTTTGAATTTAAATTAATAAGGCTCTAAATGAGCGCCACTATACATGCACGTCTGTGGCATGCTGGCGTGTGGACGCACTCGATATCATTTATCTGTTTCCATCGTAACGGAACTTGGGCCGCTCCGCCCTTACTAATTAATCATTAACTGAGCTTTGTGAATAAAGGTTTGAGATTTTTTCAGATTTAGCAAACCAAAAGGAAGGCGAATTACTGAAGCTTAAATTTTAAAAAATAATTCATTTTTTGAGCAAAAACATCAGGTATTGCTTACTGGCGTGTAATGTGTTTTGCTTGTGACAGTGAAACAGAATAATTCGATATGATAACGCGTTTACTCTGTAATTGGAATTATGGTAAGACTACGTTTCTCCAAATGCGACCAATCATATGATAGCGTTATGTATTGCTATTAATCAGTTTTTATTGTCTACGTTATTGCTAGCAATGGTACAAAACATCGTTCAGATTAAGCATCGCTAAATCCAGTCACTGCGCTCTTCGAACTAAGCAAACAAGTGTGCAAATAACTGAACTGTGAAATTCGTGTTTCAATCGACGTTTTACAGTCATCTGCTCTCGTAATGTGTGCACACATAGACCTAAATATATGCGTCGTACTTACTCTGATTTGATGCTATATTCATTACTCATTACGTCTTAGCATAGTGTTGTTCTCACCTTCAAAATCTGTACAATTTATGTTTTTTAAAGGGCGGTAGTTTTGGGGGGGTTTAAAGTTAATTAATTACGCTTGTTTTACGCTTTGATTTTTATTATTATAATGTATTTAATTAACGAGGTAAATTACGGCTGATTAGTTCTACATGAGTTCTCCTCTACCCCCTCTCACACTCTCTCACTCTCTCTCTCTCTCCCTGTCTGTCTATCTGTCTCTCTCTCTCCTCTCTCTCTCTCTCTCTCTCTCTCTCTCTCTCTCTCTCTCTCTCTCTTTCTCTCTCTTCCATGTGATGTGCGTGTGTCCGCGAGCGAGCGCGTCTGTTTTCTTGAGTAATAAGTAGTCATACTCCCGTCATGAACAAGAGTTTGAAACAGCGATTGCGAACAAGTGCGGTTAGTCTGCTGTAGACTCCAAGTACCAGAGCAATCACTGAAGCGAAACGGAATTAGAAGAATTTTGGTGAGAAGAATCCATAGAAGGGACGGTGATGCGATTTACCTGTAGAGACCGTCTAGAACCAACCTAGAAAAAATGACTATCTGTGCTATACTTTGTGCTATAGTCCTACAGTTCACAAACATGCGATAAGAGGAATCAGCGACATCACATAGGAATCAGCGAAACGCCCAGGAACGGAACAAATTCGTGAAAGGATTTAATATTGCTTTGGAGCCGACAATGTTGAAAGCAACAAGTGAACTTCTCGAACGTGGTGGCATGACTATTTTAATATTATACCCAACATCTAATGGCAAGCATCAACATGCCACAGTAGTACCGTGCAGACTCATGGGGAAAAGTGCAGTTTTTCATATTAAGTAAAAGAGTTATCGATCAGTGTCACAGTCGTCATTTAAATCAAATAATTAAAATCACAAGTAAATATTGCTTTTATTAAGAAAACGTTTGCACATATTTAAAGTAATGTAGCATTTAACAACAATGAAATTTATTGTGAATCTTTTATTCCTGAAAATTGGAAGAGAAAATTGCAACTCGAAAGCACAATATTCTGTAAACAGTGTCTTTAATACACATAGAGCCTGTTAAGTTAAAATTTAATTAATTTTAATTTTTTTACTTTGTAACAATTAATTCTTTATTATAACAATATCAGTAGAAGATACCACAAATGTTCCACAATACATAAGTTACTTTATAGATTTCATGCTTTAATCTTTAAACTTGATAATGACAAGCGGTAAACGTTAATGTTATAGTGATCCATAGTTTCCGTAATAAAGTTAATATTCACATGGATTTTTGATTGCTAGTTTTCAAAAAAGATATTGGAAAACGAGCCAGTAGCCAAAATTTCAGACTATGATCAGCAAATTAGCAATAAAGGGTGGTGTTAATTTTACATGGAATAGTAATATGCGGGGTGTGTTAACGAACCACAGTGTTATGAATATAACAAAACAATGTCTACTACAAAATTAGTAGGTAACACTATACAGTAACCACAAGTACTAGTTTATTTAGCATAATAAGAACAAGTATTTCAGAGTCACGCTATTACCAATGCAACCGTTTTCGGAGACACAAAAGGGAAAACGAGAGCTTCGTATTCAACGCCAGTAGTAATATGCATATAATTCAATAATAAGAAATTGATTTCGTGAAGTATATAATTGTATTTAAATTGTATCGTATTACGTTAAAATACAACAGAATTTAAATAAGCGTATATCCTCGTTGGAAAGAATTATTTACTATGCAATAATAACCACAATACAAGAATGAAGTGAGTAATTTGTGAAGGAATTTATATATTTCTGTGTGTGTGGGGAGAGAGAGAGAGAGAGAGAGAGAGAGAGAGAGAGAGAGAGAGAGAGAGAGAGAGAGAGAGAGAGAGAGAGAGAGAGAGAGAGAGAGAGAGAGAGAGAGGAGTACAAGAGAGTAAAAGATATATTTTAATATCGTCTCTTTTGTTTTTAAGACATAACATATTTTTTATTAAATTGTAAATAGAAAGAAAAGAGAATTTGATTACAGTATTACACATAGTTTAATTTTTAAAGACTAAAATCCAAACGTTCAAATGTTCTAATATAGTTATTCTTATATAAATATTAAAGTATAAAGTGGTTAACATACGTAATATATATAGACAATGTTACCATTTTAAAAATTTTAATTTTTCTAGATCAAAAAAATATTTTTTACTAATCATTGTTGTTGCTGTGCCGTGTCGAATACAATAACATTCATGAACCTTCTCCTTCTTCCACCTTAGAGCTCTCACTTAATTTTTCTGTACCTCATATTTATCATCTCCTTCCCTCGCTTTTCGATTTCCCTCGACCTTCCATTTTTAATTGAGTCTATTTTAATTTCACGGTTTCCTTTGTTATAAATTGTTTTCGCTGACTAGGCTCTTGCTAAGAAAGTATTCAATATTAGTAGCGCACAAATTCACTAATGTTAAAAATAATTTTTTTTTAATGTTAACATAAAATAATAAACATGTTAATTGTTCTTGTTACGTCAGTAATAAAACACGAAATGTAAATAAACAAACGTGTTTCTTTGTATTCTTTCCCCGAGTAATGGCACACCTTTATATGTGAATGTGTGTTTGTGAATTTTATTACATATTACAAAGAAGTTGTGTTGTAAATACTGAAGAGATATTACTACGAGTGCAAGTTTTCACAGTTAAGTTTAATAAACAAATTTGAGTTGAAAACCAGAAAAGCCGTGACTGTTGTGTCTTCAATGCGAAGAATTACACGTGACATTGACAGCTTACGTTTAGTTTTTGTTGATATAACGGCACGATTTATTTTTTTTAATTTTTATTATACTTGTATTGCAACTGTTGCGTACTGGAAGCTCTTGAAGTCTTCTGGAGTTATTCCAGGAAACGCTGAATGAAAAGGGCTGGTTTAAAGTAAATAGAAGTGGACTGTATAACTTTTATATGACAATCTTTTATTGAAAGCTATTGAATTTGGATACTGTTGCTGACACGCGCAGAAGTTTACACGTCATGACGCCCGTTAGTTGATTAATAATAGAAGTCGAAAGACATGATGAATAAAGCAAAGATCGCCAGATACAATTAGTGCATGTTGCACATAATAATAGTTAAAAAATGAAAGCCAGTAGCCGCGGCCGGGAATATTACGAGTGATCGACTCGGAGCCTAGTGAAGAACTAACGAAAATTTCGCTACAGACAGCTGAGCTGCGCCGGCTGTAGACGATAGATAAGAAAAACGTGACGTCATCTGCGCGTGTCGCAGTGCAGTAATTACAAAACAGAGGTTTAACAGTTCAAAGTCTGAACATACTGCCCGCACAAAATCGGGGCGATTTTGTAATTTATGCCTTAAAAGTTAATAATACATAATAATTGAATTTAACATGCTAATCAAACAATAACATAACAATTGGCGTGTTCAACACAGAGCAATGACAAGCTTGATAATTAATTAGTAATAATGTGGCTAACATAACGAATTCATGAGATAATTACAAAACACACAATGATTCAAATTTTGCAATCATGAAACACTTACAATGAAATTACCCAACACATAATAACATGGCGTAATGCACAATAAGAAAATTTAATATTCATGTTTAATATGGTAACCAAATCACATTGTACGAATTAATAAATTATTTACATTAAATTATCCGCCGTGTGATTTCTTGTGACTTCGTTTATGACGCGTTTCAGTGCTTACTGCTCCATCATCAGATATTAAAAAGGTAAAACTATCAATCTTGCGAGATCGTTAATTAGTAAAAATGTCAAAATTTTGCATGTGAACCGTACGCGGAATTGGGGTGCGCACCCGTTCAAGTTCATTCTGCCACAAAGTTGGACTTTGTGGGTGTTGGACATGTGAGTGCTCATGGGAGTGAGCGCGCCCGTTCAAGTTGGCAGAATGAACTTG